>OY723387.1:46985310-47602564 GCA_963210295.1 Ophion ellenae
ACACCAAATTTTTTGGCAATAAAAAAAGTTATGTTTCCGTTTGAAAAAAATATGTCAGCCTTTGAAACGCCGCCATTTCGAATTTTGGCTCCTCAAATAAATTATTTTCAAACGTCCCCGTTCAATCCCTAGAAGTTTTGTTCCACACAATAGTTCGTTCGAGCAATATTTTTCGAGAAAATTCAGGTGTAAGATTAAAATGGGACACCCTGTATATATATATATATATATATATATATATATATATATATATATATATATATATATATATATATATATATATGAGGTATATCACGTGAATCCGGTGGACTTTTTCCCTGACCCCCGCCAATTCGATTTATTTTTTTTAATCTGATTTCATTGACTCTAAAAGACACCCTGATTTTTTTTTTACATTTTTAGAAACAATCCTTAGTAAAAAAAAAAATTCTCCGCAAAAAAAACGCCCCAATTTAAAAGTTTCAAAAAATTCCCAAAAATGCATGATTATATTTAAAAAATGTCAAGCTATCACCCGCAGTGGAAGTACGAATTTTACCGTGCTTTCTGAGCGTTCAACGTTAAAAAAAAATCCGAAAAATTGACTGCTAACTGTTCAAGGTCCATGATTGTGAATTGATTATTCAAAAATGGTCAAAAAAATGCATTGTGGGTATCAAAATATTTAAGTACCGGCCCAAAGTAAGCGGTTCTTCAATTTTTCGGATTTGTTTAACGTTAATCGCTCAGAAAGCACAGAAAAAAATCAACTTCCACTGCGTGTGATAGCTTGAATATGTTTACATGTAATCGCGCATTTTTGGGAATTGTTTCAGATTTTTAAATCGGGTCGTTTTGTTTCGGAGCATTTTTTTTTTACTAAGGATTGTAGGTAAAAATGTAAAAAAAAATCAGCGTGTCTTTTTGAGTCAATGGAATGAGATAAAAAAATTAAACCTAATTGGCGGGGGTCAGGGAAAAAGTCCACCGGATTCACGTGGAATACCTCGCACATGTATATATATTAGACTGGCCCAGAAAAAAATATCTCCGATTCGAGCTTTCACCGCTTGAAATATTACTCGATAATGAAACAAAGAAGCTCGTGAAAGGAGCAGCCTGTAGGTTGATTCTAACAGGTGACTCGTGAGGTTTTTTTCATTCTCCATTTGATTTACACGTGATAAATTAATGTTTTCTTTTCCGGTGCAAACCATTTTCAATACATACAATCAATAAGTGGTCTGAATTAACCAGTAGGATTATACAGGGTGTCCCTCTTATCTCTGCCACTCGAAATAACTCGATAATTATCGACGTCACAAAAAAATGTTGCAGACAAAAGTTGTTCGGTGTGAAGGGGGCCATCAAATGCGACCAATTTTTTTATTTCGGTGGAGGCGCTGGCGCACAGTGAAGGTCACCTCCACTTTTTTAAATGGAATGGTACATGTTTTTTTCAACATTCAACATCACCAAAAACCTTAGGGGGTCAGAATCGTCCAAGGTCATTTCGAACATCTATTAAAATGACCTCGAACGACTTTAACCCCTGTTTTTTAGGTGCTCCACAAGATGGTTGAAAAAAAATGTACCCTTACATTTAAAAAAGTGGAGGTGACCTTCACCGTGCGTTAGGGATCGTCCATTAATCACGAGAGTTTTTTTGGCCACTTTGTGAGCCCCCCCCCCTCTCCCTAAATCTCATGGGATTAATGGACGATCCCTTAGCGCCTCCACCGAAATAAAACAAAATTGGTCGTATTTGATGGCCCCTTTCACACCGTACAACTTTTGTCTGGAACATTTTTTTGTAACGTCGATAATTACCGAGTTATTTCGGGTGGCAGACATGAGAGGGACACCCTGTATATAGTAAACGGATTTATAACCCCAAGTTAAAGCGTTCGTAATCATGCATCCTTTCTTTTTAATCTTGATCAGCAAGTTTCGAAGATTAAAAAGAAAGGATGTATGATTACAAAGGCTTTAATTTGGGGTTATAAATCCGTTTACTATATATAATAATCCCACCGATTGGTCCAGACCACTGATTGATTGTATCTGTCGAAAATGTTTTGCATTGGAAAAGAAAACGTTAATTTATCCCGTGTATATCAAATGGAGAATAACAAGCAGCTATTCGGCAGGGGTAATAAGGCTGGTAATTTTGGGGACCCCGTATGTGGATCGTAAAATTACAGATGAGCGCCACGTGGCTTGCGCTCTCTCCCGCTGCAGGTACACTAGGCTGGCACAAATTTCAGCTCTATTTTTTCCCTTTTTCTCATCATCCAATTATCTTATTTGAAGAAAATAAAATTGTCGCGTAATCTGCGAGCGGTCAAAAAATATTTACAAGTCGCTCAAGTCCCCCAAGAATGCAAATTTTTATCAAAAAATCGTTTTTTTTCGTCCACTTTTCACCGATAAATTTTACGCTTTATAATTTTTAAATTAAGGGAGACTTTGTCCTTGCGGAGATGCGGGAGATGTTAGCGGCTCTTAACTTAAAACTTTAAACGCGTTTTTCTCGAAAACACGTTTTTAAAAATGGCTGACATTCTCCTGACCGCTGTAATTAACATATCGACCTGAAATTTGGAGAGCATACTCAGAAAATATGTCTTCACGGAATGACGGATCGTTTTTTCGATAGATACATTTTTGCATTTATTATTTATCTTTTTATGCGAAAAAAAAACGCGAAAATTCGATTTTTTTTTAAATTGCCGCAATTTTCCGAAATTTGTACCAAACGAAAAACCCATCCGTCATTCCATGACCAAAGGGTCACAGATTGATAATATGCTTTGAATTTGTGTTTCAGATCAACAAAGTGGGGGCAGTGATGTCAGCCGTTTACCTCCCGCGATTTGAGGACCTGTTTTCGCGGAGTTGCAACGGCCGCCATTTTAGTTTGTTTTGTTCAAAAAAAAAATTTTTTAACGTTCTGTATATCACGAATAAAAGCAAGAAAAAAAAACCCACTCAAAAAGCTTTACTCGTTTCCTTTAAAAAAAATAAAATGTAAACACCTGAAATATGGCACTCCAAGGACAAAGTCTCCCTCAGAGAAGACAATTGGATAGTGAGAAAAAGGAAAAAAAATAGAGCTCATATTTGGGCCACCCTAATTTTTTTTTCTTCAAAGAAGATAATTGGATGGTGAGAAAAAGGTAAAAAAATAGAGCTCATATTCGGGCCACCCTAATACTCTTAAAAAGCTTAAACATAAGTTTCCCTGATAGGTCATAGGGGCAACTGAAAAGGTTAGGCGCGCTGCCATAGACCGACCACGTCAAATGACGTTGAAGTTTGCATCGAACAAAGAAGTATTTTTTCTCGACGCGTCGTTTCCAATGATCCTTGTTCAGCGATCTACAACCTAAATCGCGAAAGTAATGTTCAATACTACTCGAAATTCGTAAGTCAAAAGAATCTACGTTAAGCAACGATGCAAACTTCAACCCACGCCCACCTATTGCATACACGGAGAGGAAAGTGTCCAACTATCGTCCCAAGTTGCAATGACGTTAAAGTTCGCATCGTCGGGATCCAGCGATTTTTTCCTTCCCCCCTTCATCGCTTCATTTCCATCATAATCGCAAGTCTTTTTCACAAACTTCGGCGGTAAGTCTCTGACAAGAACATACGAAACCGTTGCATTAATTTTCACAACCCAAATCACTAAAAACGAATGAACCATCAAAGAAGAATGTTTTCGTTGCGTTCCAACGATGCAAACTTCCCCGTCATCAAGTAGCATCGATTACTTTGGCATATGTTCGAAGGTCCCGTACGAATGTAGAAAGTCATCGAGGAAGTAGACGTTCCGAACGTTGTAGGAGGCGCGAGTTTGGTTGTTAAGAGCGAGTGCTTTCGGGAGTACGCGTTTCATGAGTTCCGGCCAGGTGGCGTCCTTGAGGGGCATGATGACTTCGTCGATGTCGAGGAGGGCGATGTACTCGTACTCGTACATGTGCTTGTACAGACAATCGTTGTAGGGTATGAGCTCGTTGAGGCGTTTGTTGCCGACTTTTTTCACGAGATACATGTGCTGAAAGGCGGGTATGTTGGGTTGTCCACCGGGCAGTGTGACGGGCGTAACGTCGATTTTGCCGAGTCCCGTGTAATAATCGAGAACCTTGCTGACGTTGGGATGAACCTGCAGCTGATAAAAGTAAATCTTGTCGGCGCCTAAGAGGCTGACTAGCTCGATCCACTCGATCAGACGAACGGACAGATCGTCGTGGAGAAAATCGAGGCCTTTGACGCACACGGCGAAGCCGCGTTTCACGTCAGGCTTGTTGTAGATGACGCGTAGATTGTTGCTCGAGGTGTCGCAGACGTGCTCGACGAGTGAGACCGAGGCGGGTGGGCCGCGTGCCTGATGACTCTGCGGTATCTTGCAGGCTATCACGTAAGGCTGATATATGCCCTGCTTGTAATGGCCCCACTGGCTATTCCAGACGTACTTGTACTCGAAGGTCTGTACGATCGCGGGCTCGTTATCGCCCTCGTACCACAACTGGCAGTAAGTCTTGACCCGTGGCTCAATTCTATCCAGCATACCGATTATCCTGATCGCAGCACCGATTTTCAACAATTTCCTCGCGTCGTAATACGCCCCGTACAGCTGAAACGTTCCGTTGCTCGTTCGGAGACTCTGCCAGTAGACGTTGTTGAATTCGAGATCGTAGATGCTCGGATAGCGCGGCACGCAGCCCTTTTTCGAACCGCTCGCACCAGCAGTGCCGTTTTTGGGCGCGGTGCTCTGATCCAGCTTGTTTTTCGTCTCGCTCTTTTGATTCTTCGGTGGATTTACGATCGAGTTGTCGAGTTTGGCGCTCATCTTGAGCCAATAAGCGAACGGGAGACTCGGCAAACGAGACTCGATGTCACGAACGAGCTCCTCCTCGGTTCTCGGCTCTCTCTTGTCGACCAGAAGCTCCGGCGAGGCCTCGCTGTTCTCCTTGCCGCGTAACGTTGTTGGAACCAACCGGTAGGACGATCCCGGGCCGTCTACGCCCCTCGTGCTCACCGTATTATCATTCAAGGCGTGATGAAATTGCAACGTCGCAATCATCGCGACGCTCCAGACGAATACGAATACCAGGACACGACGGGCGTGCAACAAGTTGTTCCAGGGAGCTCTCAAGGCACCTAAGATATTCATCATGTACGGGTCCACCGCTTTTTACGCGGCTCCCTTAATCGTACGCCCTTTTACGCGCCGCGTCCTTGTCCGCCCGGTCACTGCTGCGCTCTCTGAAAATTTGTACATTGTTATATCTCGGTTTTTTGTTACGTACTGTTGAGGAGGCGAGGGAAATTGCGTTGAAGCTTGCATCGTTGGAATGCAATGAATGTTATTTTCTTTCAATTGCCCAAATTTTCTCGGGCAGATTTGACGTGTGGGAAATGATGATGAAGTTTGCAGCGTTGGAATGCAACGATTTTGTTTGTTCGTTTTTCTATTTTTAACTTTATCCGAAACCTTTAATTTGCCTATTAAGAGGCTAGGCCACGGTAACGGGTATAAAATCATGTGCGAATTTAATAATTTTTTTTCGTTTGAAAAAGTGAGTCACTTATAAAATTAATTACACATCTATTTAGTATGTTTATTTTAGTATATTTTTTTTTTCGATGTACAAAATCGCCGACTGCTCGAAACTTCTCGAAACACCTTTTTTCCAATTGGCGTCACAAATAACTTCAACAATTTTCACTCGATTTACATCAAATTTAAAAGTTATGTTCCTAATTGCATTTCGCAGAGAAGTACGTACGGAATTTCTGATTAATCGAAAACTTTTCATCTTATGAGCAGTTTATGAGCAGTTATAACGAAATTTTTTACTGAAAATTCATTTCTTAAGTTCAAATACCTACAACTTTTTAATGAAACAATATTTTTTAAATTCCGTACGTACTTTCCTAGGTATTCTAATGTAGATTGACGAAAATTTTTGTTTTCTGTTCTAGGTAAAAAATTGTGGATGCTAAATGTCACGCCGCGGAGCGCCTAAAAAAAACAACGAAAGAAAATATTAGTAGTCAGACATTTTGTACATCGAAAAAAAATATATATATTTTCTAACGACTTGATATTCATACTAAATAGATATGTGATTAATTTTATGAGTTTCACTTTTTTATGTGATTGAGTTTTACTTATATGTATTTACTTATATTTATGAGTTTACTTACTTATATTATATTACTTATATTTATTTATTATTTTTTAATTTATATTATATTACTTATATTTATGAGTTTTACTTATATGTGATTAATTTTATGAGTTTTACTTTTTTATACGAATTTGTTTATTGAATTCGCACGTAATTGTATACCTGTTACTGTGGTCTAACCTCTTAAGCTCGTGAATGTGTAGTAAGAATATGTGAAAATGAATCAGTGATTTTCACAAACCGTATTGGCCGAAAAAAATGTTTCCCAATTTAAAAAAATTATTTTCGTTGCATTCCAACGATGCAAACTTTAACATGATTATGAAAATCACGCAAACGTTTTTTAGGATTCTTATTGCGAGATCTACGACAAATTTTCGAAATGTGATTTTGGATACTGATGGAAATAAGGAATCGAAAAGAATTTCCGTTGCGTTACAACGATGCAAACTTCAACCCCTTGCTCGAGAATATAAAGGTTTTTTTAACACCCTATGGAAGTTACGATTCGATGTTTTCAAGAGCTCCATTACGTGTTTTTGCATTTTTTTTGTTTAAGGGGGGAGGTACCTTTGTGCGAGGAAAACATTTGCTGATTTTCGTGATTTTTTCGCCATTTTTGAAACTTTGGGTATGTTTTGTTACTACTTTTGGATGTTACATGGTATTCTTTTTTCTTCATCTTCAAAAATGGCGGAGTAGGATGTAGTTCCGAAAAGCCCACACTGCCGATTAATGTGGAATTTCGTGTACTCACGTACTTTGACGCGCTGATCACGAATATGATAGTGAAAATACCGGCAAATTCGATTTTCAAGGTCAAAACTGACCAAAACTGATTTTTTTTTTTGTTTTTCTATTTTATTTTAATAAACGTTGATCTGTAGGAAAATATTTCCTACAGAAGTTGTAGCCTATAAAAAAAAGGTATTTTATGTTCTATATAGTTATTGTTTAGAACCATTGTGTCGAGAAAAATGGGATAATGCTCCAATAAGTACATTTTGCTAAACTCCATTAGTTTCGATATTATCTACTTACGCACTTTACAGCGAGAAGGCTGGAAGTCTGAAGTGCACGTTTATTTTTTTTTTTTTTTTGTATTTTATTCTCTTTTAAAATGGCGGAGGTATGGCACGGTATTCTAAACTGCATTTTCAAAGCTGGCGTGACGTATAGCTAAAAAACTAATGGACCGATTCTGATAAAATTTGGTATAAATCTTTCTAACCTTACTGTCTAAAACATGACCCCAAATGTTTTTGAAAACAAAATTTAAAGTATTTTTTATTGCAAAATGTAGCATTTTTTTCGAAAAATTCAATCTTTTTGTTTCAAAACGTACCATTTCATGGTGTTGAAGTTTGCATCGTTGAAACACAACGAAAATCCTTAATTTTTCTATTCCTTTATGTTATATCACTATGTAAACCCTTCATTCGTAGTTTTACGTTTAGGGCCCCTAATAAGGATCTTTTCAAAAATATTTAGTGATATTTATGGCCTAAATATGCCAAAAAGAAATTGGGCACTACAAAATAAAAATCTGTTGCATTCCAACGATGCAAACTTCAATACCATACCATTTCATCGATTTTCAACATTTCTCGCGACCCGTTTAGAGAACCGTGCCATACCGCCGCCATTTTTAAACGTTAATTTTTTTAAATACCATGTAACAGCCAAAAGTGGTAATGAAACATACCCTAAGTCTCAAAAATGGTGGAAATAACATTCCTCTAAAAAGAAACCATGAAAATTAGCAATTCTTTCTTCACCTACAGGTATTGCCCCCCTCAATCCCACATTGGGCCATTTTGACGCGGACGAATTTGAAATAGAATGCTCAGTTTCCGAAAATCGAAAGTTTTCAATAATTTTTTTACAAAAATTCAATTTCAACTTTCCGAATTTTAATTATGCAGACATATTAAGGAACGTTTAAGGGACTATACCATTGTGAACGCTGAAAATTTGGGTGATTTTCGGGAATTTTTTTAAAGAAAAGTACTCAATTAAATGTTTCAGAAAATTAAGAATATATTTGACTATATTTGACCTATATTACATAATTTTTTCATAGAAAAATATTGAGATCTAAGCGATTTATGCGCTCCTTAAAGTGTATCCCGGATTTTTTTCAATAAAACCGACCGAAGGGATGTTAAGGGCAGATGGATGAAGTACTATGCGGGTCAACTTGACCCAGTGTGTCAAAGCCGTGACTAAATATAAGTGTGTCAAGGAAGGGCAAAATATCTAGACCATCGTTACGTCCGGCGGCGTGAATAAAAAATACCGAAGTCAAGATAAATGCGTTAACTCTGATTATTATCCCGCGGAGATAGTGTTGCATCGTTGAAATGCGACAAAGATTCTTTTCTATTCATTCATTTTCTCATTTTTATTATCATACCAAACATTTTTTGTCTGATTTCGATTGCAGATATCCAAATGAGCATTGTAAAAAGTGGTTGAATGACTTTCGTAGCTAAAATCGACTAAAAGATATTTGTGGAAATAAAATTTAAAAAACACTTTTATTGCGTTCCAACGATACAAGGTGGAAGCTCTTTCCGAGCAGCCATGTGCTATTGGGACAACAACGGTGTCGGATCGTGGGCTGTAAAACTTCG
Source organism: Ophion ellenae (assembly GCA_963210295.1). NCBI lineage: Eukaryota > Metazoa > Arthropoda > Insecta > Hymenoptera > Ichneumonidae > Ophion > Ophion ellenae. Next base: position 46,994,126 of record OY723387.1, read on the forward strand.
ATGGGTCCCGCTTGGTTTGTGAATTTGAAAAAGGGGGAAAATAGGATTCTGATCGTTTTGTGACACAATATTTTAATCCCAAGAATCAAAGAACGATTAGTATGTTCGTGACCATATCTATAATGGCGACTTGTGATTTATTATGTTAAAGTTTGCATCGTTGCAACGCAACAAAAATGTATCCTTTCCGATTGTTCGAATTTTTTTCATCGGTTTTCGACTGCATAGATCCCTCAATCGTGTTACCCATTTTTATTAGAAATTCACGACCCAAATTTGCAAAGACAAGACTTTGGATAATGATAAAAATAAAAAGATAAAAAAACAACAAAAAAATCGTAGTATTCCAACGATGCAAACATCAACGTCACTGTGATTTGGTGTACAAGGTACAATTTATTTTCGCTTATATAGAACAAAATCGCAAAGACTCGGAGTTTATGGTATACTGCATTACAATTTGCACAATATTTACTCTCTTTAACTCAAGAGTTGGATACCCGTGCAGAAGTGTTAGCGGGCTTTCCCTACCCGAGTAAAAATGATTGTATATACTTAGATACAATTATATAAAAATGATATACAATCATATATATTTATATATAGTTTAATATATAATTGCATATAACTCTATACATTCGTATATATAATCCGATATAAATGTACTTCCATCAAATTTGTTTTGATAAAATTATACATAGTTTTGTATATAATGATATATGGAGATACTATTTTTATAGGGAGTTTATATAATTAGATATAATATTATATACAGTTATATATATAATTCAATATAGTGTTGTATATAATTATATATATACGTGAAAATTTTATTTACGGTATATAAAATTGTATATGACTGTATATGAGTACTTTTATTTTCTTTTGAAATACATATAATTGTATATTTCTTTATATGGCTTCATATATGATTAGATATAGAAAAAGTTTGCTTTGGTTTTATTTGCATGTGGAAGCAGGTCAATCAAAAGATTGTTTATTAAAAGTTAACAAATTATGTATTGATGCAATATATTTACCAAATTTGATGACAATTATTAGGTTTCTTACAGAGATAATTTCCAATTCTGATCAGTTGATTAATATTAGTTTTTTCTTGATATTTTACTAACAAAATGTCATCGCTTTCTTCGACTGGTATAATATGTGTCACAATAGCTTTTTTTTCTACACGACAAAACATATCAACGAATTTTACATTGAAACGTTGAATTATAAAATATAAACCCGAGTAAAAATGAATATATATAACATATATAATTGTATATTAATTGATCATATACAATTGTATACAAAAATAATATATAGAAAATTTTATCGGCCGATAAATTTTTTTTATATATTCATATACTATCGTACATAACTGTATATTAGTATATACAATTGTATACGTTTATATACAAATATATAAAATTCTATCGGGCCAATTTTTGTATACAATTGTATATGATCAATTAATATACAATTATATATGTTTATATATATTCATTTTTACTCGGGTACTTTGTGTCCGGCCCTGACCAGACTTGCCGTGTCTGATTTACCTGGCCGAGCCCCCCCCCCCCCCCCCCCCCCCCCATGGAACAAACCGGAAAGATCACAAATCGTTTTTTTACGGCTTATCCTCTATGTTTGGAAATTACAATCTTCTGGCCGGGATACATTGCGAGCAATTACATCTTCACGTAATGTCTATCCGGCCAAAACATTGACATGTTCTGAAAAGTGGAGTCTGTCTTTAAGAACTAAAGAAAAGCTACTTTGCTTTTCACCTCATCAAACATATTTATAATTGATTGGGATGAAACTAATACATCTGTTGTAATTCTAATCATCATTAAAAGTATTCGTTTCATCAATGATAATCAACGAGGATAACAATGCTTATCACAAATACCGGGATTACGATAACTAATTGTTTGAGCATAAAGAATAGCCAAATTATTTTATGAGGCAAAAAAGTAAAGCAGGTTATTCATGGTTAAGGTTAAGGAGGTTGGAGCGTTAGCCACAATTCAAAATTCAATTTTTAAAAAATATATGTTATTGTCTAGACTATACTGAAGCTTTACAATTTTTTTTTTAATTTCCACCACCAAACACCAGAGATAAAAAATAGTTTAATGTATGCAATTATACGTGTGAGTAGATAGGCAAGACGTTCACGCTACGAGAGATGTATTTTTTTGGGTACTTAGTACCAAGTTAGACCAACTTCAATGTCCGCGAAGTTGCCGTATTTCGGCAACACTTAATATTAATTAATGGTAATAATAAATAATCTCATGGCATAAATATAAATAGGTATAATCATAAATGACTCAAAATTTCATCCTAAGTTGTATGGACGTTCGCTAACGCAGTTTTTTTTATAATAATCATCGGTAATGTTATACTTTTTCTAGTTAGTAGTAACACAAAAGTTTTTGTTATTTACGTAATAAAAATATAAAAATGCATTTTTATATTTTGTTTGAATGCATTTTAATAATATTTTAATAAATAAAAATGCCTTGTAATAATACACTTTATGAAATATTAGCATCTATAGAATAAATCTATACCTCGTATTTAGGAGAGCGCACTATGCTTATGCATGGAGCCGATTGACTGTTGTCAACTGTCAGCTATCAAATAATCATTATATTAAACTTACTATTTTCCTGCATCTATTTGTGAAAATATGCATTTTTGAACATCCGGTGATTACGTTAAATGTTTTCATTACTTTGCATGATTGTTTTTTATAACTTTTTCTCGCTCAATTAACGCGAGACAAATTGGCAACGTCGTAAATCGTGGTATATGATAATGCCCAGGTTGACAGAAGTGTCGCGAAGTTAGAGACATACGCGCCTCATTTGTAACCTCAACATCGGCTCAAGGAGCTGACAACAATGAGTATACCGAGAAAAAAAAAGATTCGCCGGAAAAAAAGTGTACTAAAGCTGTCTATAATCTGGGAAAATCCAAAAACTTTATTAATTTTCCGATATACGAAAAAAAAATTCTGTTCTGTTCGTGAGGTTATGATTTTTTGAGCGGAAAAGTGCATTTTTTTCGTTTTCATCTCTTTATGAATTAAAAAAAATATTTTGCCATTTCATTTCTTATAAATAAATTTTTCGTACGTCATCTACAATGTTCAAAGCATGTTTAGTAATTAATTGGACCTTTTTGGATAGATAGCTTGGTCGCAATACTGGTTTGAAAATTGACTGAGTAGAATCAACCCAGTGTGACCACCGTGATCGAAATGGGAAGTGTGACCACGAAGGGTTAAGAACATGAATAATTTTAACATTAATAAACTCATTTTCACGGTACCAAGGGTTAGTGCGATAATTAGTCGAACCGTTCCTACTTTTTCAGCTCCGTGGTAGCATTTTCTCAGCAGATATTAATAAAGTACTGAAAAATGATCGGGAGTTTTTCATAAGCGTAATGTTATTAGTCCACGAAATACGTCGAGTTTCCGGATTTTTCTAAAAAACGGTACTGCGGATCGTATCCAAAGTGCACAGGATGGTCAGCAAAGGGATTATAAACTCCCAGAAAAAATTACAGCTCGGTGGTAGCATTTCGCTCACCCCGTAAAGACTTTAACTTACAAGTTTCGTTAATGTCCGAAAACAAACTGTTCAAGCTCAAAATTCACATATTTTTTTGGGTATTATTAATGAAACAAGTAAAGAAACCACTTAATTATGTGGCACAATATCCCTAACACTACGATCACGGTTTGCTACGATGTTGAAGTTTGCATCGTTCGGTTTCACCGAAAGTTTCTTTTTATTTTTTTAATGCCTAATTTTAATTATCATCCATAAAAATTCTTTACAAATTTAGCCTGAAGATCTCTAAAAAGGATCCTTAAAAAAGTGCAAGCGAATGTAAAGGCCTGAATTTGTAAAAAAAAATGGATACGGAACTTTGGTTGCGTTCCGACGATGCAAACTTCAGTCTCATCGGTTTGCTCAGTTTTTTCACCTGAATCTCGGTATTTTTTTCGTCCCGACAGCCCTATATAACTAGTGCTTACGAGATGTCGTGTATATTAGCAAATGGATAAAGGTTTAACTTGAACATTAAGGTAGTCCTATCGCTTCACACTAGTCATACCACTGATCATACTTGAGACTTGTACAATTTATATTTTTTAAATATGCAAAAACAATTGTAATAACTAAATTTTCCATGTGTAAACTGTTTAAAGAATGTTCACATTTAATTAGAAAAATGAAAAAAAAGTTATTCCAACGATTCGCGCAGTATTTCGGTAAATATGTCGGTTAAAAATGAAATATGTGTGGAAATTCGAATGAGTGAGATGAGGTTAGGACTACAGTCAGCTGTTGCCTTGCTGTCACGTCTCTTTATCGTAGCAAGTGGTAATACATCCAATACCGGAAGTTCAAATTAAACTTGATATTACATGAAAATTAGGTCAATAAGCGTAATTTTTCTGAGAGCACTGGATTACTACAAGTGTTAAGTATGTAAATCTGATTATTTTTACGAATCTGACGGATTCCCACTATTATATACACTTTTGTAGCGACCGGAAATAGGGTTTTTGTATGTCTTCTCGGAATGTCTTCACAAAAATACACAATTTTAATATTTCTTTTCTCTGTAATTAGGTCGATAAACGAGCCTGAAATTTTACAGAGACAATTATTAATATATTTAGTGAAGCTCGAAAAAAAGTATCAAAATCCTATGGATTAAAGCCTGGCGATAGGACTACCTTAACCCTTTGAAGCATAGTGACATACTGGTATGTCACCTACTTCCACTCTGTTTTTCTTGAATTAAAATTTTTTTTAGCGCATAACGACGAATGTAAATGTATATTTAGGATGTTAGGAGTTCAATTGTTACTACAATATCACTATTAAGGGCTTATGTTGCACTTAGTGGATGTTGATCATCACTACAGTACAAAAAAAAAACACGTTTTTTAGACAATAAATGTAATTGTGCCTAATCCAGCAGGCAAACCATACACAAAAAATGAATTCAGAGACGTTTTTTCGGTCGCTGATTACGAATTCGAGCTCAAAATCGAGAAATTCAAAATGGCGAATCCAATATGGCGGACCAAAACCGGAGATTTTACTGGAATTACTAAAACATCGGAGTTGCTCAATATGTTGATTCTGTTATACTGAATTTCTAATCGATTTACGCTTTTAGCATTACCCGGAGCTAACGGCGAGGACGTAGCGAGTTTCTAACTCCAGATTTAAAAAAAAATTACTTTTTTATTTTATATATTTTTTATATTATATATTATTATAATAGATCATAAAAATATATTTCTATATATTAATTATAATATATAAATAATTTTATATATTATTATAACCCAAACAAACCATTTTTGGATTTGTGGTCTGCCATATTGGATCCGCCATCTTGAATTTCCAAATTTTGAGTGCAGATTTGTAATCAGCGACCCCGAAAACCCTCGAGTACCAACTTTCGCTTTCATCAAACGATTTTTGCATTTATGGTCCGCCATATTAGATCCGCCATGTTGAATTTCCAAATTTTGAGTGCAGTTTTGTAATCAGCGACCCCGAAAACCCCCGAGTACAAAGTTTTGAGCTGATTGCACGTAAGGAAAAATGTATGCTTCAAAGAGTCTCCGAAACTATGTTGTAAAAGTGATTAGCTTTTGGACAGTTAATGAATCCTTATTTAATCTCTCGGTGATATGAATTTCAAACGTCTACAAGCATTTCTATTTCGGCCCCAAAACTTCTAGACACACCTAGAACTGACGATGTTGAAGTTTGCATCGTAGGAATGCAACGAAACATAAGTTTTCTTTAATTGCTCACATTTTCTTTTCCCGACTTAGGGTACGAAACTCGCCCTAATGATTTTTCCTATTCATAGTAGAGATCTACGACCTTAATCGATGAAAAAGAATTTCGATGGTAATAAAAATGAAGAAGTTTGAAAAAATAATAAAAAACTTCCGTTGCATTGCAGCGAAGCAAACTTCAACGCCATTTGAACTGTCATTTGTCGAGAAGAATGATAATATTTCAATACTACTGCACCACGGGTTCGCTATCTTCTACGGAAAACCTGCATTACTGGCAGAGTAACGTCAGCAAACAATCGCGACACTCAATCGTTGCGATCAAGTCACGAGTTGCTTCGTCGATAAAACTCTTGTTCAGTTGGGTGTTCGAAACTTGTAGATCTTCGTCTACCCATGTATTTTGACTCGCTGATCACGAATATGATAGTGAAAATACCCGAAAATTTGATTTTCCAGGTCAAAACTCACAAAAACTGTTTTTTTTTTAAGTTTTTCTATTTTACTTTAATAAATGTTAATTTTAGAGAAAAATCTTTCCTACAAAAGTTGTAGCCTATAAAAAGATCGATCTTTTATGTTCTATACAGGTTTTGTCTAAAACGATTCTGTTCCGAGAAAAATGGGATAAAGCTCCAACAAGTCCATTTTGCTAAACTCCATTAGATTAGATATTATCTACTTACGCACTTTACCGCGGGAAGGTTGGAGTTTAGTCTTTAAAGTGCATGTTTATTTTATGCGTTTTTGTATTTTATTTTATTTCTTGCCTTGTTTGTATTTTATTTTTTGTTTTGTTAAGATTTTATTTTTTGCTTTTTTGTTTGGGTTTGTTTGAGTTTTAAAACTAAACTGTGCTTTAAAGACTAAACTCCATTGATAAAGCGCGTAAGTAGATAATATCGAAACTAATGGAGTTTAGCGAAATGTACTTATTGGAGCATTAGCCTACTTTTTTCGAAACATAATGGTTTTAGACAAAATCTGTATAGAACATAAAACGTCAATCTTTTCATAGGCTGCAACTTTTGTAGGAAACATTTTTCTCTGAGATCAACATTTATTAAAATAAAATACGAAAACTTTTAAAAAATCAGTTTCTGTGAGTTTTGACCTTGAAAATCGAATTGGCGGGTAATTCCACTATCATATTCGTTATCAGCGAGTCAAAATACATGGGTACACGACATTCAAAATTAATCGGCGGTTTGGGCTTTTCGAAACTTTATCCTCAAAATATCTTTCTGGTCGCAAGCGATGTACGATGTCATTGAAACTTCAGAGGCAAAAATTTATCGATGAGACGCTCGAGCCTCCTAAAACCAGCACTGAGATAGACGTGTGCATCGTTTGAATGCAACAAAAATGATTATTTCTCAATTGCTCGAACTTCTTCTGGCATATGTCCGTTACGAAAATCCCTCAATCATTTTTAAGTCATTTATTTGGAGATAGAGAGTTCAAATCAGCAAAAAAAAAAGATTTGGTGGAAGAATAAAAACTAGCAAATTAAAAAATTAAGAAGAGGTTTCGTTGCATTCCAACGATGCCAACTTCAAGACCGTTACCAGTATGCCTTGTTCCGAATTTTCTATACTTATATAGATTTTATCTGGGAAACAGGGGTTGAAGATTATGATAAAGTAGCACGAATCACAATTCCCGTGTGTGTTTGTGAAAGCGATTCCGCTATATCGCTCGATCTTTCGGGGTACTCATTGAAGGGCTTCGAGGGGTTCGCAAAAGCTTGAAATTTGATTTTTTATCGCATAGTTTTATAGCCCAGGGGCTTAACTTTAAATTGCATCAAAGATTTTTTGAAAGATTCAAAAAGTTGACCGGATAATGACGATCCGTGTGGAGGGTCAGATCGCCCACTGCGCCACGGCCAGCAGCCCGAGTGCCCTTACCACCCCTTTTTCTTTCGAGTTGTTCTCGAAACTATGTTTTATGAAGCGATGAAACGTATCTCAAAGCCTGTTTGTCCGAGTCACTTCAAATTCGGTGGGACCATAGTTTATGACAGTTTCTATCGACCACGATGAAGTTTGCATCGTTGGAATGCAAGGAAATTTGTTTGTTTTCCATTTCCCGAATTAAAGTAAGGTGACCAATTATTTGCACTTTGAGGGCCCAATTATTGGCATTTTTAGGGCCTAATTATTGGCACTTTAAGGGTTCAATTATTGGCACTTTAAGGGTACAATTATTGGCACTTTAAGGGTACAATTATTGGCACTTTCAGGGTCCAATTATTGGCCCTTTCAGGGTCCAATTATTGGCACTTTAAGGGCCCAATTATTGGCACTTTCAGGGTCCAATTATTGGCACTTCAAGGGCCAAATTATTGGTACTTTAAGGGCCCAACTATTGGCACTTTAAGGGCCCAATTATCGGCACTTTAAGGGCCCAATTATTGGCACTTAAAGGAACACTGTGTAGGTAGGAGAGAAGTATCAATGATGGGTGAGGTGCCAAAATAAGGTTACTTTACCCCACTTTCGGCAGATCTAGGCTATCATAATCACGCGAGTATTTTTTAGGAGCCTCATTTAGCGATTTTCAAGCTAAATCTATAAAATGTGATTTTCGATGATAATCAAAATGAAGAATTAATAAGAATTTTCGTTGCTTCCTAGCGAAGGGAACTTCATCCTCATTTCTATCGTTTAGCCGGCTAGTTGTTTAATATGTTTATCATTTTGTTAATAACAAACGCTGAAAGATGTTTTTTCGTCAAAAGTTGAACTTTTCCTCTAGTCTTTCATTTTCGTGATTTTCAACATTTCAGAAAAGTATCCCATCATGCGAAAATTGTATCATCCTGAACCTACGATTTTTTTTCTTCCGATCCCCCTAGTTGCCAGAACAACCTACACCGATTGGCCATGCAGCAACGCCGGCACTTTCTTTAAATAACTTAATTTGTTATCATTATTTTTCAATGAAAAAAAAACTCATACCGGGCAAGACTGTGCATCGGTTGTGTGTGAAAAAATGTACTCTGGTTTCGTTTTAGATGATTAATCTTGACGCTTTTGACTTGGTATTACGATCTTTGGAAATATGAAAATAAAAAACATTCCAGGCCTTCGCAGCACCCGTTCGACCCATGATCTTGAAGTTTGCATCGATGGAACGCAACGAAAATTAATTCCTTTCCATTGATAAAAAATCTGTTTGGCCAATTAAGGCTAGGAAAAACAGGCGAATTTTCATACGTATCTTTATGCAAATTTACGATCGCAAGTTGCAAAAAAAAAAAACGGTTTCGAATAATAAGAAAAATGGAAAAATAAGCAAAAATCGTTGCATTCCAACGATGCAAATTTCAACGTCGTCTCAACCGGAGCATCGCTAGATCCTCCGAGGTACACTTGTGTCTCATCGTAGTGTCACGAGTAATTTTTATCTGCCAGACATGCAGTTAGTCTGCGCGTACAATCCGAGTGTGTTCGCGCGGTAAACGTCATCGTTTAAGGCAATGTGAAACACGTCCGGTTCCCAAAGTGGCAAAAAGTGGCCGAGTGCATTTTCCTGAAAATGTTGACCGTATCGAAGGGAGAAAGAAATGAAAATGTACGGCTGTCTCTCTTGCATGCTGATCGAGCAGCGCACAGCTGGCGCAGGTACGACAGATCGCATAAAGGAGATGATTTTGAAGTTTGCATAGTTGGAACGCAACGAGAATCAATTATTTTAATTGATCGAATTGTTTTGGCTGTGAAAATCGCTCAAACGTTTTTACGTATTATTATTGGAGATTTGCGATCTTGGCTTGCAAAAAAGAAGATAAGCATGAAAATAAAGAAATGGAAAATTAAGAAGAAAAAATCGTTGCAAATTTCAACGTCATTTAAGGAGGGATATACATTTTCGGCCATCGAAAAATCGGTATCTTTTTTTTTCTTTAAACGATGGAGCTGTATGTGTAGAATATTTCCCTAAAATTTCAAAGCGAAACGCGGAAAACTTCAAAGTTACTAAACGTTATTAAAAAGTAAGTAAATTCACAACTAACAATTATGCTTACTACTGCAATTGATAATTTAATTACTTTGTAACGGACTACTTAAGTGATCAATTATTACAAGTACCTAGTGCAATCTAATTCAAATTCTATGTAGACTTCAAACGCGTTTTTCTCGAAACTGCATTTTTGAAATTGGCGTGCAGGATTACTCAAAAACTATTGAGCCGATTTACTGGAAACTTGGTAGAAATATTCATAATGTTGCGACCTTCTACTAAATTTTACAAAAAAACTGCGTGAAATGTTGATTTTTGTAAATCCGTGCCATTCTCTCGAATTTGCATTTTCTCCAGTTTTATTACCGTCAAATAGAGACTATACATGTTCTAACTAAAAGAATGTTTGATTTTTTAAAATTGTAATACTCTGCCACAGCTCCGCCATTTTGATGAAAACTGAATTTACAATAATAGTTTTGTACATTTAAATATACTATTGAAATATACCGACAGTTTGATAGATGTAGAATAATTATTTCTTACTTTAAACAATCCCTCAAAATGGCTTAATTTTTTCCCCTCAAAATGCATATCCCGCCTTCGGGAGTTTCGGGACAATTGACGGTATGTTACCATTTGATTCAAATTTATACAGTAAATTCCTTGCCATATACTAAATCCACTCTACAAATTTTAAGGCGGGATATACATTTACAACGATCAAAAAATCGATTTCTTTTCTTTCTTTAAACCATAGAACTATGTATGTAGAATATGTTCCTAAAATTTCAAAGCGAAATTTGAAAAACTTCAAACGTTGCAGCCCGTCATCGCTGTGCCTCACCGCACAGATTCGGAGCGGGCGTGAACTTCAAACGCGTTTTTCTCAAAACTTTATCGAAATTGGCGTGCAGGATTACTCAAAAACTATTAAGCCGATTGAGTTGAAAGTTGGTAGAAATATTGATATTATTGGTAGGTTCTACTTGACGAGAATTGTTTTCGAAAAATTTGGAAAAAACTACTTTTTCAATCCACATTTTACAGAAATGTTGATTTTTGTTGCAAATGCGTGTCATTTTCTTAAATTTCCATTTTCTTCATTTTAGTTACCGTCACATAGAAACTATACATGTCATTTTGATGATGAGTTAATAAAAAAAATGTTTTGTATATTTAAATATACTATTAAAGTATACCTAAAGTTGGATAATTGTAGAATAATTATTTCTTAGTTTAAAAAATCCCTCAATATTGCCTATTTTTTTCCCGTCTAAATGTATATCCCGCCTCAAGTCGATCGTCTACACAGTTTCTGTACAAATTTACCATGGAAGAAACACTTTTTAACATAGGGAGATGCCTACGCTCATCGCTAAATAGCAGTTTTACGCACGAAATAGTGTAAAAAAATGTCGAAAATATTATGAAAAACTGTCAAATCATTCAGTACATTATGACATTGATGACGAAATTGTCACAATGTAATTCTTTTAATCTCCCAACTTTCCTTGGGCAGATTTAAGTTACGAAAATCACGCAAACATTTTTTAGGGTTTTTATTTAGCGATCTACAACAAATTTGCAAAATGTGATTTTAGACAATGATGGAAATAAGAAATCGGAAAGAATTTTCGTTGCCTTCCAACGATCCAAACTTCAACCCGATGGGGTGCACACATTTTCGAAATTTTTTTTATTGAGGTCCAGAGAAAAAAACTGCAAACATCAATTACAGCAAGCCGGTTATTATTGTCTCAAAAAGAATGTGTCTTATGGAAGCATCTATCATTGGTTTTCATTTTTCTCTTAACAATAATATACTTTACATAGGTTCTTAACGTGAGAAATTACACCTCCGACCTTGAGCCAGTTTTTCAAAGTTTGGTTCTCGCGAGGAACAACATATGCGAAGAGTGTCTTCAAGACAGGCGTCCGTTAACCTTGAACGCTGTTTATTTTTCCAAAAATTCATTTTTGAGAAAGATGCTTTACATATATATGTCGAGCCAAACATAGTTTTCAGGTTAAGATAGTTCTGTATGTACACGTATGCCTATACAATGCTGTTGATTGTAAATTTTTGACAGAGCTTGTACCCTCTATATGTCCCACACATTCGCACCTCATGCATAGATGGGTCTCATACTCGTATAGAGAGCGGCGCTGTAATCGTGGCAACAGCGCCATTTTCCTGCAGTCATAGCGTTGAGCTTCCTACGATCCGTCGTTCGTGAAATATTTTATATAAATAAAAAAAGCGTGAAAATGTCAACCCAAATGCGATACAAAGGAAAGTTTACAAGGAAAAAGGCGCTTGCTAAAAGACTGAAAGCTGTGGCAGCCATGTGTCAAGCAAATGCGGCTAAACGCGATGAGAATAACCATAACCTCAACGATCAGCAACAAAAATTCGCTGTCGAAGGACGTTGGATCGTGGATTTACAACCTCTTGCCGACAGTTTAAATTGTATTCGCTGTAACAAAGACATTTTTTTGAGGAAAACAATGAAAGAAACCCGAATGGGATTGAATTCCATTTCACACTGTTGTCATTCCGTTACAGATGGTTGGACCCGAGTTCGGTGTGGAATAAGATTACCACTTTTCATAAGTCGATATCTCCGAAACTAAACGGTCAAAGTTTGTAAATTTTTAAAATCAATCCCACAATAGCACTGCGTACACGTGTGTTTTTATTTTGAAATCCTAAGAGCCATTTAGAACCTATATCGAGAAATGCGAGCAAACTCCTATCGGTTTACGTGTCAGGTATAGGGATCGCGTACAAAAATACCCATATTCAATTGCAATTATCTCATGAACTGAACGGTGAATCGAATTGAATTTTTGGGCATCAGTCCATGAAGGTCATATCTACACCATACATAGATTTCAGCCAATTCCTAAGATTTGACCAAAACTACAGAACTACCTTAAGAGCCAGTTTTTTTGCAATTTGCATACTTTTCCGACACATGTTTACCCAAAAATTGTTCAGTGGGTGCAGATTTGTACAGAAGTACAAAAAACTGCTATATTTAGAATTAAGTAGAATAGACATCTTACTTTATAAATTGTTTTTTATTATCTCACTAAAATAGAGTTATATTGACAGCTTAAAATATGACAGCTGTAGTCTTATAAAAATAGAGTCTAATTCCGAATTGTTTTTTTTTCAACTTTAGCTCGGTTTCAATTTAACTTGACGCCTTTAGAATCACACACAGAATGAGTTAATCAAAGTTTTAAAGGGCTTTTCGGCGGTCCAGTTTTCTATCCTCCGCCTGTTTGGCGGCCGCTGGCGTAAACCATCGATTTAAAGTTTAGAGCGTGCATTCGGTATATGACAAAGAATTTACTGTATAAATTTGAATGAAATAGTAACATATCGTCAATTATGCTGAATCTCCGTAAGGAGTTGGGGCTACTTGGATTGACTTTAAATTTGGTATACTTATATGGTATTAAGGTTTGCTTCGTTTGGCTACATTTGGCGGATTTTGGCTACAAAAATCACTTAAGCGTTTTTCAGGATCCTTATTAAAAATCTACAACGCAAATTGGCAAGAAAATATTTTCGATAATAAAGAAAGAGAAAGTAGAACAGAATTTTCGTTGCATTCTAATGATGCACACTTCAACACCGTACACTTATTCAGTGTAAGAGCGTACACTTATTCAGCGTAAATCTTAACCGACGTTTTTCTTCTCAACATTTTTTTCAGTAGTTATTAACAATGTCATTTTTCCTCGAAAAATTTTATAAAAATTCAAAAAAAAAATTGAATGATTGAAACACGATAACAAAAAAAACTTGGCCAAGACACTCGTATTTTAAGGGGAAAAAAAATTTTTTTTTTCGTGTCAGATCAACCGGGTGGCCAAAATAAAGTCGACCGTTGAGGCCCGATTGTTGATAACTTTTTTGGCAAAAGTACGATATCCGAGGCGCCAAGATTTCACGGTAAATCAAATCGAGTCAAAGTAAACAAAATATTAAGAGTGATAAAAGTTAATGTTTCGCTTTTTTTGTGTTAAAATTAGAATTTTCCATTAGTTATCGAAAATGACGATTTTTTCGAATTTAAACATTTTAAGGGGTTTATATACAGTTAAATTTATATACAGTTAATATTTATATACAGTTAAAATTTTCGAAAAAACGATTTTTTTTTCCCGTAATGTACATATATTTAAGTACACACACAGAAAATTTCTTGTCAATCCGGCGGATATTCTCGAAGTTACACGCACATTTGTAATGACGTGTCAGAGCGGTCGAAAGTGCTTTTGAAACTTCAAACGCGTTTTTCTCAAAACTGTGTTTTTAAAGTCGGTGAGCAAGATTTCTCGGAAACGGCTGAACGGATCAGTCTCAAGTTTGAACACAATCTTTTCAAGTATATTTTTTAGTAATTAATCCACGGTTTTTTCTCACCAATAAATATATTCCATTTTATAAACATTTTAAAGCCCAAATTTTTGTCAAAAATCGATTTTTTTGAGAAGCCGGCATTTTGTCAAAAATTATTTTTTGCTTATTCCTTCGATCAATTACGAGATAAACCATTATATTAACGAAATATTTTTGGTTTATTCATTTTAGATGATCCAGTCCAGAGATATCGTGCTCACGGCAAGACGCCTTTTTTAGAGGTGCTCCCGGAGATCAGTTATAGCAGCTTTCAAAATAATTATTTTTACAAATAAAAAATGTTAAAGTACAGTTAGAAGTTACCATAATATGTGTACAAATTTGTACGTTAATAGATGTAAAAGTCTTCTAAAGAAAAATTCTTGAAAAATCGATCTTTTTAGGCGTCCCGACTGTATGTAACCCCTTAATTATCAATATTTTCAATGAAATTGGGTACGCAACGTCGTTAACGTACATACCAATAAATGCCTAAACGATTTTTCCATCTTATTCTTTCAAAATCAATTTTTTTAATACCCGGATGTTCGGATCGTCACAGTGTCCAAACCCCTTAACTGCGTTCAAGTTGGCAATTTTTCCATTGAAAACTGCGCCAAGTTTGTTAGATTTCAATATACTATAGAAATGTATTAAATACGAAAATGATTTAGCGGTATTTATTAAAACTTATTTGTTTTAGCTCAACCGGGTAGCCAAACAATTTCTTTTAAATTGGAAACCGATTTGGCGGTATTTATTGAAATTTGTTTCAGATCAACCGGGTGGCCAGAATAAAGTCGACCGTTGAGGCCCTCACGTTCAAAGGACCTTCACGACATTATTAACAACTTCTTCAATTATCAATATTTTCAATCATCTTACTTATCCCTTCGAAATTCATTTTCTTCCACACCCCGATTTGTTGGGACGAGCCCACAAGTCTGCCTGCGCGCGTGATAAATATTGATATCAACCTAATCGTTACCGTACGAACAGCAGTCGTTTACCCGTAGTCTCAATTTTCACGCAAACCCTATATCTGCGCGCCTCGCGTTCCTCATGACAAGCCGGTTCCATCCGTGAGATTTATTTACCGCACATCGAAGCGAATCGTCCGCGTCCTCGTAAGTTCGCAATTGGTCGCGCTTTGCTACGATAACTTTTAAGTTCGTACAATCGTCGCGAGACGACGTTCCGAACGATATCCATAAACGATAATCTTTATCGCCGCATAGCGGCGCGATTCGCAAACGTTAATTCTGCTCGACTGTCCTCGATGACACGCGACATAACCAGCCTGGCCGATCTCCGTAAACACGATTCCGAAAATCCTTACAGACCGTGTACGTAATCTTAACTCTCCGATACTTTATGGGGTAAAAAAGAATCGTACCGTTGGTTCTGGCTATACGCCTCCCGCATGCATTAGTGACTAGAATCGTGTTGCAAGCCGTGCGCGCATGCACATCTGTATGGTTAAGGATACAGATATACGTACACACACACACACAAACACATTGGTACATAGTCGTGACAGAGCTGGCGACCTCAGCAAACGAGTGCAGTCGAATCTGACACACGCGGAACTACGGTGTGCGTGCGAGTATCATTATATATATATATATATATATATATATATATATATATACACACACGCAGATCGCCTGCAAAGCACAATGTGTATCAGACTTCACTCTCGGCTCTCATTCTCCAGCCGCGCCGCGCACGAGGGCGTAAAGAGAATCGCGGATGAGCAGATGCTCTCGTATACCTCCAGCAGTGCGCGTCAATGTTATCGCGGTTATTTCAAAACACGTAGAAAACAAGAGAGGACGAGGGCAAACATCGAGGAATGAAAAACTCACAAAAAACATGTTTGAACATCCATAGCCCTTGTTCCGTGGCCGCGCGTATAATCCGTTTTTTATCTCACGTATCACAACGGACGATATTGCACGGATGTGTGACGCAAAGGGTTTCTCCTTACTCGACTTTGCGTCTGGCAACGCCACACACGGACGTTTGACAGATAGCTACTTATCGGTATAGTGCGCCGGCGATTTTTTTTTTTCATCGATCGTTACTGCATCCACGCGACTGGTATCGGCACTTTTACTTTTGCCCACGTACGACGAAGAGCAGCACCGTGAGATCTTTCGAAAGATTGGCAAAATATGGTTTCACGTGATATCGCGATGTAACCGGGCAAGCTTGTGTGCCCAACGACCTTTTTTCTCTTCATTATCGTGAGGACGAGGAAAACGTCATCGCGTACGGGCGTCCGTGTTCGAACTGCCGATCGAGGACGGAGGATAGCCGCAAAGCCGTCCCAGACCGACACCACTCGGCTAAGAACTCACGCGCTACAGACACACAGCACACACATACACTTTTGTATATATATACATGCATACACACACCACACAAATATATATATATATATATATATATATATATATAGTGGAGATCGGTGAGCGGCGCGACGAAGAGGCACCCGAGAGAACGATGCTGCGTTCTCGTCTCGGGGTCCGTCGCCCGCACACGCTCTCGTGTACCAACCATAGCCGCGGAGAAAGAGCCCCCTTGGACCCGCGCCCTTACCCCCCTCCCGGCATCACCCTGCCGCCGTTAGTAAAACTTGTAGCCACCGGTTCCCTTGTCTCGTGAGCTTCGAGACGCTCAACTCTCGACTCGCCTCTCTCATTTCCCCCTTTATACCGTCTCTTTTACTTTGCCCCACTGTCTTCGTCCACGCTCGCTCGCTCGCCTCTCTCTCGCTTGCTCGCTCGCTTGCTTCTCTCTCGCTTGCTCGCTCGCTCTCCTCCTCGCCGCCTCTCTCTCGCACGTCTGCTCTTTCTTTCGAACTCTCTCTCTCGCCATTCCAGCGTGTGCTCATCAGTATCGAGAAGAGAGACTAGGTAGTTTGGCATTAGGCTTGCATGCCGAGGATATTCGTATTCGCCAATATGGCCGCCGCAAATTGACTTTTGACACAGCGCACACGCAGGACGTCGAGCGTGAAGAAACGAAACCGGCTGATATATGGAAAGTAAATTGCTGTGGCATTAAGTACGCAAATGGAGAACAATGCGATATCTGACACTAGGTAGAAATTATTCAACAGACGGAATAGCAATTTCTTGGTCTGTGTGCTGCTGTGAGACGTTTGCGAAAATTGTTGCAACGCGGTACAGGATGCTTTCTTGACACGGCGCGGCATGCGAAATGAACACTTTCGAGGGGCCGTGACGAATTTACGAAGCCAACAGCGCCCTCTCATCGATAGTTTGAAAATGTGGCATTCGAGTGGTATCCCTAGCCACGTCCTAACCGCATCCAACGATATATACGCGTGATGGAAAGAAAAAATCCAACCTCAAAATGTCACGGTGACAGACTTCCGCGTCCGCGTGAACTATTCTCATTTGTAGGGCGATGGAACTTGATTTTTCTCTACTTTCTACGTAGTAGCAAGGGTCCGTCGTTCTGGAGGCGTTAAAAGCAGAGCTTTCTTTTTAAATACGTATCCGAGATGCCAATCCCGGGAAAAAATGGACATATATAAACATAAATAATCATGTAGGAGTTTGTCATAAATGATCATGAACGAAATTTGTCTCTATATAATCATATATGATTACATGTGATCATATATGGCTATATATTACTATATATCATTATATAGAGACGAATTTCGTTCATGATCATTTATGACAAGATCATACATGATTATTTATGTTTATATACGTCCATTTTTTCCGGGTATACAGATACAAATGTACAAATACTTTTTTTGATAATACAAGTGTTAAATATGATTATATGAAGAAGTACAATATGTGTTGACCTATTTGTGACATTATTTACAATTTGTATATATATATATTAACAATTATTTAAATCAACATTTTAGTATGTTTATAATAAAAAAATAAAATATTATCAGCATCACATGCTGATTTTGCTGCTTATAGACGGTATTATATGAAAAATGACACGCAGCATACATGATCCTATATGATATAAAAATAGTCTGCAGTGGTATTATATATGGAATAATAACCATGGTCATATATGTTTTCGTTATTATATACGTTCAAATATGGTTGCTGCGGATATTCATATATGATTATATATGACACCAAAATAGTTTAGACATCATATATAGGTTCATATACATGGTTTCATATAAAATCATATACGCTTATATATGGGTTTTGGGGGGTAAATGCAATTATATATGATAATATATAATTATAATAATATAGTACATGTTGTATCATATATAAGTTCACATATACAACCATATGTTCATATACGAGTTCAGAGTATCAACTTTTGAACATACATTATCATATATGGGCATAGATGGTCTACACCTAGAAAAATATATGATCTTTCATGATGTCATGTTAAGACATATATAATTGTATATAATGTTATATATGAGTACAAATAATTATATATGTTTATATATGTCCTTTTTTTCACGGGATGCCTTACTTTTCAATATTCTGGTAATTTGCGGATGTAGGGATCAAACTCGAAACTGATGATTGATTTTATTTCGCCCTCATCACTATATAACAATAATAATTCATATCGGTGAATGGCCATTTTTTGTGACAAAAAGGAACTACGAACGATCCGAACAACGCAACTAAAGCCATTCGAATCTGAACGAGCCGAAACGAATTCCACAATGGCGGATAAGCTTCGGTGGTGCATAGGGTAAACCGACCAATGGATGGACGGGGACCAGTGAATGGACGAAAACCGATTTATATTTTAAATAAGTAAATTATATGAATTTTCAATAAAGACCCGAATCACTATAATTCAACGAAAAAATCACAGGTGTCGTTAAAATCGATTTCTCAGATCGACTTTGACGCCATACGGAATTTTTCTAGTTCGTGGTACCTGCACACCGCGCAACTTACGATTAGTTAGTTTTACAGGCGAAAACAAAAGTTTTAATGAGTGTTGAGGGTAAGTATTACTTTTGTTACTTAAGATAGAATCAATCTTCAATTTTTTACAAAATTTTGAAATGACTTCGTAATAATAAGTCAGAATTAGACATGTTTATTCACTGGCGCTGATTTCTAACCTGTTTCCAGTGAATGGGGGTATGGGCTCTGTTATGATAATTCTCAGAGCAGAGCAAAAAGTTAAGCTCGTCTGCTGAATACTGCAAAATTAATCTCTGTTTAGAGATGACAGTGTACATTTAATTAAATGTTGTTATAAAATCAGATAAGTACTTCTTTTATTTCATATACACCCTTCCGGGCTTTTTACATTTCCTCCTTTCTTTCTCTTGTTACAAAATCTTTTTATTCGTTTTAAAAATTTTGACATACATTTTCTTTCTCTGTCGAAAAAAACTTGTAGTTTTTTTTATAATGTCACATTAAGGTGGCAAATACTTTTTTGTGTTTGTGTGTGTTTCTACGAAATCATAATAACACATATAATACTTATATCTGCATATGAGTATTATATTTGTGATGACAAAAATTAGAATTTTCTTCTACAAGAAAATTACAATTTTCGTCCAACACAATGATCCCCAAATCTAGTATTTAATAAAAATAAATAAATCGTTATGCTTTACAGCGTTCATTTACACTACGAGTCCATTTACTATTTCGTCCACTCACTGACGACTTCGTCATTCCTCTACTTATTTATCAATTCCTCCAATATTATTTGTTGCAATTACTTCGAGTATTTGTTTCTACTATCAGAATAACATCTTTCGCTAGCTATAGCAATTGAAAAACTGGTTTCCATAATATTTTCATTTTACAGTCCATTTGAATCCCACAGTGTCGTTATTCGTCCATTCACTGGTCGGTTTACCCAAGTCTCGAATCTAGAAAACTCAGTTCGTTTCATACAACGAAAAAAAGATACAAATAATGACCGTGCGACTGTACAATATCAATTGCTATATTTTCTTGATAAGGTCGGAAAAACGGATTACCCATTCGGATGTTGACCTCCATTTCTGTCTACTGACCTTTTTTTTTTAATCGAAGCACATACGACAAGATGAGAAGACTTCCGGTTTTGGATCTGAAACCATACCGTAAAACGGGGTCAAATTGACGTTAAGGGTAACTTTGACAGTTTTTGGGGCTTCTTTAACAGAACGTCAAAATACGGTTTAAATTTGTGCGCAGCGAGCGCACACATTTATAGATGTGACTTCCGGTTCTACCGCCATGCTGCAGTCTGTGCACTGAGAAAAAAGAATCGTTGAATGTGCAAAATGCATTTTGTTGTCTCGAAATATTGTTGTTTTAACAATTGCTCACACATGCTAAATAAGCAGATAGTTTAAACCTATCTTTGGTTACGGCCCAACTATACTGCTTTGTTATGCCAATCAAAAATCAAGTTGAACGTATTTAAAGATACAATTTTGTTAAACCAACTGAATTTTGGCTGGATGAACAATTTTTTTTTCAGTGTATATGCTGCATTACTTGCAAAAACTGGGTTTGCAGCATGTGTAACAAAGGCTGGACCAATGATGCTTATGAATGTGTGCTGCGCGAGGACAAAGACTGATTCTTTTTTAACTTTTTTCTTTTGCTCAAATTAGTTCTAATTATAATGTTGCTCAAGTCGATTTTGATCCCACTGATAATTATAAGCCTGATAGGGTACTATCAGCCTTATGTACTTGACATTTTCATGTAAAGGTACGTGACGTTTTTATGTACTTGACATTTTTATGTAAAATGGTTTCTTAATAAAGATGACAATTTTATTGTACAAAATCGTTGTTTTTCATTTAATTCCATGTGACATTTTTATGTGAAATGGTTTCCCTCCAAGTGGGGTAGAGAAATGGAAAATGCGTTCAGCAAAAGTAGGAGATGGGGAGTCGATGCTGAGAATTGGAATCGGTGGAAACTTGAGTCAACTAGAGGCAAAGCAAAAAACTGGATGCGAAATATTAAATGATCAAAGGATGCAGGGAGACTGGTGCAGAATAGAAAGCTCGAAATACTGCAGAGTATAAATATCGTGTAAGCAATGTAAGAATGCAAAAATATTGGAATCAGGAAAAAATAAAAGATGAAGACAAAGAACAGTGGGCCAGAATGAGAGGCGGCAACGTGGGGAGAGAGGGAAATAAAGGGTTTTAATAAAAGTCGTGCCGACTGTGCGGGAAAGGAAAAGAGAATTTGGAGCATATAAGGCAATGTGAGGCATTTAAAAAAATGATAAGTAGAGTTGTGAGGACGAGCGTGGAAGAACTCTTTATAGAAGCAAAGAAACAGATAGGATGGAACGAACTGCTAAATAGAGAAATTAGGCCCGTACTCTGCGAATACGTGAGAAAGTTCGAGGAAAAGGTGCGAACAAGAGAAAACAAGAAGTAAAAAGGGTACAAGAAGATAAGTTGTAATGGAAATATAGTAATAGAGGAAAAGAGTAATGGAAACCAAAGACAAGATTATATATAGACTTAAGCGTAGGATAAGAGAAAAGTATGTAACCGCTGTAATTTGAGGGAATATTCTTAAGCCCGAGAGGCAAGAATGGCTAAATAAATACTGTAAAATGGTTTCTTAATAAGGATGACAATTTTATTGTACAAAATCGTTGTCTTTAATTTAATTCCATGTATAATGCATAAAATATTAATTTTTTTTATCAAAATCATGTCAACGTAACCCTTAATTTTTGACACAAGTTGCATTTCAATGCTTCGTCGAAGAAACCGTACACTCGACGTTACTTTGACACTTTTTTTAAACATGAAATTGTGGGGAGGGAGAGGCGGGGCTTGACTTTCTTATACATTTAAGGCCAAAGGACACATTGTTTTGTTGGAGCAAAAAAGTTGAAATTCTGAATGTAAAAAAAAATGACCTACAAAAAAACTTCCAAAACCTATTCATAGTAACCCCATTTTACCGTACCAAGTTGCGTAAGCTTCCTCTGTAAATCGGATGACTAGAAAAATTATACACTTACTTTTGCGTGTTTTCCGTTCGCCTCGAACTCCGCGATGTATAGCAAAAGCGTTCAACTTGCACAATCCTCTCCGCTCCTCCCTCTTCCCTCGGATAATAATTAAGTGTCGTAAAAATTGAGGCGCTTTGGATCGTAATACGAAACGGCTCATGTGTATCCGTAGAGTGAATCACAAACGCGATGTGCGGTAGTTACAGCAAGAATAGTCACTCAATCTTTTCCTTCTTCACTGTATGATCTTTGGCCGCTCGCAGGTATAATTTGATTCTACGAGCATGCGATAATTAAAGGCCCTACTGTACACGACTCTATACCTTCGTTTGGAGGCCCATGCCTGAAGACTCGCCGTAATACTTCTGCGACGATCGCGCACATCTAATTTCCGTTTTACTAAATAACAAGTGTTGGATAAGCACGGAATGCAAAGTAGCATTTCTTCGCTATTATCACAGCGCGTGCTTTGTCGCTTGATGGAGTTATTCGCGTCGATATGCTTTGCGGACGTGAGGTACGAGATAAACATTGATAGCTGAATTATCGATATCTAATCTGTCCCGACAAAACTGAAAACTCCCGATACCGTTCTTCGACCATACTGTATTGGAATCTGTCCGAATTGGTAAATATAGTCGCGTTTCTCTCGTCCCGTGGGTCCTAGTCCAGTAAAAGAGACGAAAACCCAGCACTTTTTAGCGTAGAATATGAATTTTCCACTGAAGGTAGATGGTTGCATACTGAAAGTAACCCCAATAAAATGGTGTCCCTCAAATCACCCCAACCCTAAGAAATAGAGGTTGGAAACTTAAAATCGCCGTATCTCGGTAATTAATAGCCCGATCACAAAGGGTTTCAAACAAAAGTTGTTTGGAACAATAAAATTCGTATAAAGTTGTCTGACCTCCAATCCCCTATCTTTGAAAATAGCGGCACAAAAACACGAGAGCACCACGACCCAGACAAGGACGCACCGATATTTCTACTCCGCTCGCACACACACACTGAGAAAAAAAACATTGATCCAATATCATTGGTCTTATTGAATGAAATTTCGTTGATTCAATTGTAAAATTGTTGGTGTGAATAATCGGATTTATCAGTCCAAACAAAACGCTATTGACTTTAATAACATGATAAAGTTAAAAGTTTTTTTTTCATTCAAAAGATATATTGTTAGCCGCGAACAATATATTGTTGAAACTATCTAAAAAATTATCGCGAACAAATTATATAGTTATGAATGGATTTTCTGCAACGAACAAAAAAAGCGTTTTAACTCATAACATGAATATTGTTGATTTGAGTTCACAAGAAAAATTGAATTTCGCTCGTTTGATTCGGATAAAATTTCTATTGAGTAAATATGTTATTTTATTTTTTCTTCATATCCGATATTGATTTTCAAGTACATTATTCGTTAAAATATTAATATTTTATTTTTATTGAAAGATATTAAGCAAATGTCTGAATGGGTTCAAAATTATGCGAAAATAAAATTTGGTTGCGCATTTGGTTGAAAAAATTCAACCAAATCATGGTCGAGCGCCACCGAAATTATAAGTGTGAGGAAATCCGAGGTTCTCGGAGTAACCGCTAGAAGCCGCATGCGCGCTCGTTTCTCGTAAGCGTAGCGCGAACCGAAAATCTACTTAAACGCCGGAGAAACTTTAAAGAGTATCACTTCTTGGCCTGTGGCTAAGATCAAAGTGTAGAATCTGTTCTTATCAGTTGAATATCTGATATTCTCTCCATGGATATTCCATTGGATATCTGATATTCTTCCCACTATTATGGTGGATGATTATTCTAATGCTCACTTTTTATTTAAGATTTAAAACAAATTGAAAAACTTACGTCTTATGGCATATTCGTTTCGATGTAGTAAAGAAATAATTCATTCTATTGATTATATTTTTGTACGAAATAAAAAATGCTGTAGCAACCGCTTAATTATTTTATCCATACATCTACGGATTGTATCTAGAATGATTTCAATAGAATATAATTTGATTTGAAGGATAATGTAGATATTCAGAGAACAGAAGAGATTTTCAAATAAAATAACATGTTATTCGAATCAATCATATTTTCCAATATTTTATAGTATTGTAACAATCTCATATATCGGTGGCACTCCGCGATCAGACATTTATTTGAATCAACCAATATATTCTTTTGATTCAATTGGTTTTTTTAATCAGTGCATCAACCCCGAACTTTCGAATCGGTTTTGTGCCGCTGATTTGACAGATAGGGGGTTGGACGTCGGATAACTTTATACAAATTTCGTTATCCCAAACAATTTTTGTTTGAAACATTTTTCGATCGGGCTATTAATTATCGAGATACGGCGGTTTTTAAGTTTTCAACCCCTATTTCGTAGGGTTGGGGCGAGTTGAGGGGCAAAATTTTATTGGGGTTACTTTCAGTATGCAACTATCTACCTTCAGTCAAAAATTCATATTATACGCTAAAAAGTGATGGGTTTTTATCTCTTTTACTGGACTATCCGTTTCGTATCTACTCGAGGAGATGCGGAAGACGTCGATGAAAAGTGAGATAGTATGGCTCAATGTGGGCCACGCGGTTGTACGAGAGAGAGCGGGAGAGAGAGAGAGAGAGAACCTTGCTCCTCCACTCGCTTCCTTGGTGTCGATTTGAAATACCCTTTACCGCCACCCGGGCCCACGCCACCCGAATCTCAATTTCAACCAGCGATTTTTCACAAACTAGAAAGTTTCATCGTTCGCGTAGAACTGATCAGATCGAAATAAGATTCAACTTGTTTCGATCGTATTGAAGTCTGCATAGTTGGAATGCGGCGGAAGTTAATTCTTTTTAGCTTCTTAATTTATTCCGCCGTCTTAGGCTGCGACGATTACTCAAACGGTTTTACGTATTCTTTTAGACATTCAGAATCTTAATTTGAAAAAATAAGACTTTCGATAATTATAGAAATAATGAAGTAAAAAATGAACAAAAATAATCGTTGGATTCCAACAACGCACACTTCAACGCCATTGGAAAAATTCATTTTCGTTGCATTCCAACGAAGCAAACTTTAACGTCATTGAAAAAATTCATTTTCGTTGCATTCCAAAGAAGCAAACTCCAACGTCATTGAAAAATTTCATTTTCGTTGCATTACAACGATGCAAACTTATCACGTCAATGTTCACGTTATCACGTTGACGTTTTTTTAGTCAAATTTTTCACTTTCCGAAAATTTGCCCAAAAATCGTCAGATAATTGTTAATAACAAATGAACTATGCAATATAAAAAAAAAAGCCTACGTACTTCCATAGACAATGTATTTTTCAAGATATATTCAACATTTCAAGTGAATCGGTTGAAAATTGTCTGAGTTATGTTTCCGGCCAACATAAAAATTGCAGTTTTGAGATAAACGCTGCACAGCCGTCATATTGAAATTAATCGCTTCAAAAAAATTATTGTATACAGTCACTGATATGTATGATAAACACCCATTTTTGTAATCTCGATTTATTTTGTAGTTTTTCTGAAAAAAATATCCCCAAAAAGCCTATTTTTCGGCCTCTAGAGTGGCCCAAGGCCTCAAACGTACGTTTTCGAACTATTTTTCTACATCTGTTCGTGAAAATCTGCATTTTTGAACATTCGTTGATTACATTAAATGCTTTCATTACTCTGTGTAACTATTTTCTAGAACTTTTTTCTCGCTCAATTAACGCAAGACGAATCGGCAACGTCGCAAATCGTGGGATACGATAATGCCCAGGTTGGCAGAAGTTTCGTGAAGTTAGAGACATACACGCACCGTTTGTAACGTCAATATGGGCCCAAGCAGCTGTCAATAATGAATATCGATACGAGTAAAAAAAAATCGCTGAAATGAAAAAGTTTGTACTAAAGCTGTCTATAATCTGAAAGAAATAGAAAAATTAATAATTTACCGATTTACCAAAAAAATGTTTGTATGAAAAAAATTCCGCTTTATTTTGTCTTTGCCCAGAAATTTTCAGAAAATTATAATTTCTGAACATAGTTGTCAAATCAATATGACGTTATTATTACTAACCAAGAGAATGAGAACAAATAATATTCGTCGTCAATTATCCTGACCGAGTAGTTTGAGGCTCCTGGGCATAATTACCGAATACGGATACGACAAGTAGCATTTGTGTCGTCTACGACGTCGCCATGATCGCACAGCCTAATATGTATGCTTGATTTTCATGCAAGTTCGCTATCAAAAACATTAATAATTTTATAACGGTACTGTGAATTCTCATTTTCACGGCACCAAGAATCAGTCCGATAATTAGTCGACCCGTACCTATTTTTTCAGCTCCGTGGTAGCATTCTCTTAGCAGACATTAAGACGGGATATACAACGATCAAGAAATCGATTTCTTTTTTTTTCTCTTCAAACGATAGAACTATATATGTAGAATATTTTCCCAAAGTTTCAAAGCCAAATCCGAAAAACTTCAAACGTTTACAGCCCGTCAACGCTGTGCCTCACCGCTCGGATTCGGAGCGGGCGTGGACTTCAAACGCGTTTTTCTCAAAATTGCATTATCGAAATTGGCGTGCAGGATAGCTCAAAAACTATTAGCCGATTGAGTTGAAACTTGGTAGAAATATTGGTACCTTCTACTTGACGAAAATTGTTTTTGAAAAATTGGAAAAAAAAACTACTTTTTTAATCCACATTTTACAGAAATGTTGCGTGAAATGTTGATTTTTTTTGTAAATGCGTGCCATTTTCTCAAATTTGTATTTTCTCCACTTTAATTACCGTCACATAGAAACTATACATGTTCTAACTGAAAAAATGTTTGAACTTTTTTACAAATCGAAGTCTACGGGAAGCTAGACTGCACGCCGATTCGCAACTCCCGCGGCGACCTTGCTGTAACACTCTGCCACAGCTCCGACATTTTGATGATGATTTAATTTAAAAAAATTCTTTCGTATACTTAAATATACTATTAAAGTACACCTAAAGTTTGATAATTGTAGAATAATTATTTCTTAGTTTAAAAAATCCCTCAGTATTGCTTATTCTTTTCTTGTCCAAATGTATATCCCGTCTTAATAATGTACTAAAAAATAATTGGGAGTTTTCCATAACCGTGATGTAATTAGTCCACGAAATACGGCGAATTTTCGATTTTTTTTGTCTAAAAAACGGTACTGCGTATCGTATCCAAACTGCACAGGATGATAAACAGGGATTATAAACTTCGAAAAAAAAAAAATTCAACTGGCGCAGCATTTCGTCTTAACTCCACGACAACCTTAAAAAATCGAACTAGAAATAAAAATAAAAAATCAAGATCTACGAAAGCAGCAGATACACGTTGCCAAGGAATGTAGACGGCGTATTTCGCAAATAAATTATGTCACCATTTTAATATCACGATTGCACGTAGTTGGCAATAGCTACCATTTCCGTAGGTGAATCGTTTTTTTTTTCAGTCACTTGTATAGCACGCGATCGTGAAAGTGCTTGACTCGTGGCACTTCTTTTTGTTTTTCTTTTTAGTACACCAAAGCGTTGGTATATCCACACATATGTTTCGACGTAATTTCAAGTTTGATTACCGGCAATTAGGAGCGAAAAAAAAAAAAGAAAAGCATTGAAGGTAAAAAATGGCGGCATAAGCGTACACGAGCGGCACTTATGACAGAGCAGCGCCGAATCCTGTGGTTAGGCTAATAATTTATATACACACGATCTCGCGGTAGAGCGATTGAGAGGATACAAAAATTTGCCGCACGTGTTCGTTGGCCATTACCGATGGGATCGTGCGATGGAAAATAAAAACGTGAGGCGCGTCACTCGGAATTTGAAGATGTGATTTCACACGTTAAACGTTCGCTCGTAGCCTCCGGGGAAGATGCTTAACCTCAAAAACAAAAAACAAAACCTTACTTTTCCAATATGACCTCGTAACGAAATCGAGTCTAACGACGAGACCTGTTCGGCGCTTCCTCCATCACTGCCCCCTCATTAAAACGTGCGCAAGGCAATTTTAACGACGTTCGGCAGAGTTTCACCATCGTGGATGACAAAGAATACTCAGTTTTACTTTGTAGCCGTCGATATATCCGATGAACGTTCAACTTCGACATTTTCACGAGTCGCTTTTTCTTCACGGATGAAAACAAAAGAATTAATATCTGCGGCTAAATTCACGATTTTTCACAAGAAACTGTGCCAAACTGGCGATTATAGTCCTCGAAAACGATGCGTTGCGAAAATTACGAAAACTTCGAAGTTCAACTTCCGTTGGACGTACATCTACATCTAAAGGAACTAAAAACTGAGTGACCTTCAATATTCCTCGGTGAATCATCACATGTTCGCACATACCGAAACTTCGATGGGTATTTTCATCCATCCTCGAAGCCGGTTGATTGTTTTGTTGCTGTGCAAGAGAGTACACATAGGTCGATCGCAAGATAAAATTCAGAAGACCCTAGTAAGAGCCAAGGATGTAGACGATCGCGAGAGATGGTGAAAAATAATGACGGCTAAACGAGAACGTTGGACGATGGTACGAGGCATGCATGCATGCGGGTCTCATCTCCTCACTGCGCTAACTTGCCGTTATAAATGATGCCGGATGCGAATTCCGACAAAACTTTCTTCTTATGGTGCACGGAACTCTCTCTGCTCTGTCTCTCCCGCTCTCCCGGTCCCTCTTTCTCCTTATCTCCGTCCTTGCCTCTCACTCTCCCCTCTCCCTCGCCCTATCTCCCTCGCTTTCTGTGTGGCATGTCTCCATATAGCGTATCTCCATGTCGTTGATAAACCTTGGCGATATAAAACTAATATGTGTCCGCTTTGTGCATTTCTACCCGCGATATTCACTATCGAGTCTTCTGCCCGAGGTTCCGCTTTTATACGCACTTATGCGAGCAATGTATTCCAGTGTTGAAAAAAAAATACGAGCGCTTACGTCGACAGGCTCCCGGAAAAGCAGGAGCTCCGGTAAGAAAAAATGGAGTCAAATCACGATAGGGGCCCTCTGGAGGAAGAAATTGAACCCCTATTTAGGCGTATTGTTACCTCCTGATCATGAATACGCCCGAGTAGAAATTATTCTAGCCGGTCTGAGTTACGACCTAGTAACTGGCTCGCCCAATTGAGCTCATACGAACTGAATAATGGTTGGCTCGCTATGAGCTAGTAATATTGTGAATGTTTTGTTATCCGGCCCTTGTCTAGTCACTGCTCAGCTGATCTTGGTCACAAATGACAAAGTAAGGTTATGTGACTACGTGTAGTTCCATCGAGTGAATGACTCATGGCTGGCTAGCTAAACTGAGTTTTAGATGGCTTTGCAGAAGAAAAAATTCTCGAGTGGGCATGACGCCATGACCTAGCCAACCCTAGCTAACTGCGGCTATGCCCCCTTTGGCTAGTCACTGACCAGCCGATCTTGGTGACAAATGACAAAGTGTGGTTATGTGAATACGTGTAGTTCCATCGAGCGACTGGCTCATGGTTGGTTAAGCAACTTGAGTTACAGATGAAGTTGCGAATGAATAAAATCCTCAAGTCGGTATCTCGCAATGACCTAGCCAACTCTTCCCAACTGTGGCCGCACTACCGGAATAAATGATCGGACAAATACATTCTAAGGTTATGTAATTCTACGCGATTATCGCTCTCAATGCGAACGCAATTGAATCATTGATCCGGTAATTTTATTTACATTCGTTAATCCACCCATTTTTTTGATAATCTGACATTGTGGAGTGTAACATATGTAGAGGATAAGAAAATTCAGAAATTAAACAAGTAGAACTGGCTCAGTGGACAACGTCACAACCCATCACCCAGAGGTCCTGGGATCGAAACCACGTTACGGCGTAAGCGTTTGTCTGGGATAATTTAAAATTGAACCATTAATATATTTACAGCGCAAATATCTAATTGATGAACAACGGAGAATATCGTAAAAGGGTCCAATGATGTAAATCATGTGCAAAAAAAATCACGAAAATATAAATATAAAGCCGCAATTTTTTTTTATCCAATCGCCACCTAATTTTTTGTTCCCAGTCGCTAGCTAAAAAAGCTAGGTCATGGCTAGGTCAGAAATATAATACAGCTGTGAGATATTTCTTTCTATCTAGTCACATAACCTTAAAATGTATTTGTCCGATCATTTATTCCGGCTAGTGCAGCCGCAGTTGGGAAGTATTGGCTAGGTCATCGCGAGACACCGACTTGAGGATTTTATTCATTCACAACGTCATCTGGAACTCAAATTGCTTAACCAACTACAACCAATGGAACTACACGTATTCACATAACCACACTTTGTCATTCGTGACCGAGCTCGGCTGGGCAGTGACTAGCCAAGGGGTGCACAGCTGCATAGCTGGCTACGTTGGCTAGGTCATGGCGTCATGCCCACTCGAGAATTTTTTCTTTTGCAAAGCCATCTACAATTCAAGTTAGCTAGCCAGCCATGAGCCAGTCGCTCGATGGAACTACACGTATTCACATAACCACACTTTGTAATTTGTGGCCAAGATCGGCTGGGCAATGACTAGACAAGAGCCGGATAACAAAACATTCACAATATTACTAGCTCATAGCGAGCCAACAATTAGTCAGTTCGTATGAGCTCAATTGGGCGAGCCAGTTACTAGGTCGTAACTCAGACAGGCTAGAATAATGTCTACTCGGGTAGTACTTCTTTATAGATACGTTACCATCTTAAACTACACGCACGCAGTTCTGGTAACGCCATCTGTTGGAAAACAGTGAGAACTTATTCAATGTCTTAATACAGCGGTTCCTAACCTTTCCAGTCT
Organism: Ophion ellenae; assembly: GCA_963210295.1. Taxonomy (NCBI): domain Eukaryota; kingdom Metazoa; phylum Arthropoda; class Insecta; order Hymenoptera; family Ichneumonidae; genus Ophion; species Ophion ellenae. The sequence goes on from OY723387.1 coordinate 47,025,197, forward strand.
TGTTACCTCTATGACCTGCATACTATGACACACACTGTGACCCCCCCCCCCCCCCCCACCTACACACAAACATCGCCACGCTTTTTAAGAGTGTACCTGCAGCGGAAGAGAACGCAAGCCACGTGGGGCTGATCTGTCATTCTATCATCTACATACAGGGTCCTCAAAATTACCAGCCTTATTGCCCCGCCGAATAGCTGTTTTACCAGCGTGGGGGTAATTATCCCTAGGTTCGGAGACCAGGTCCTAATATAGCCGTTATTCATTCATAGATTCGATTTAAAATAAATCTTGATAAATAAATATACACGGCTTTGTCATAGTCTTGAAAAATTAACCATTTTTTAAATGTATTAGTGAGATTTTGCTATGAATGTATACTCGGTGCCAGGTGCATGTAAAACCGCGGAATTAATAAGTAAATAAATAGGTGTGTAGATAAGTAACGAAAACTTGAATTTGTTGATCTCATTATCAGCAGCCGCCATGCTTACTTGCAGTCGAACGCGAACTGTGGAAGAAATACAAAAGCAGCTGCGAATTTTTCGCGAAAAGGAAATTTTCGACGATGAAATCGACATGGAAGATGATGCTGTTGAAAATATAACCAACCAGGACACAGAAGAAGACGAAGAAGATGTCGAGTATCGCAACTTGGATGCTGTTTCCCGCGACTGCGATTTTGACGGCGGGACTCGCCCCGAAAACTTATGAATATACCTTGTTTCTGTTTTTATTCAATAAAATCTCGTTATATAAATACTAGTATGCAAAGTGTGAAAAAAATTTATTCGAAAATATTGCATTTTTGCAATAATAATTCGTCAGAACAGACCATACATCGATTGTAACGAAAAATGACCCTTCGAAAATCGATCTACGCGACCCCTGGAGGTTATGTCGATAATTATGAAAAATTATATCACCATATGTTTTTCTCAAAACTTCACCCCTGCCCTTTCAAAATCTGCAATGAAAATTGAATTCTGTCGGTTGGAGCCTGAGTTATGAATTGTGAAGACGAAAAAATGCAAACCTCGCGTTTCTCCTCTTTCGCAAAACTATTCATATGCTCAAACAGCTTTCTTAGACAAAATATTTGCCGAGCATAGAATTTCTCTTCACAGGCGCTTTTCTAACAGTCTGGTCGTTCATTTTTAACAAATCATCTGAATAGAGTTAATTTCAAGGAAACTACAGCATTCGAAAGTTGGTCGGATCTCACGGACCCAGTGTGTATAACGACGTAGCGAAAATATGAGTACTCCTAAAGTTAAGGGGTTCGGCTACTGTGACGATCCAACAATGAAGCGGCGGATGGATCCTTCCTCAGCTGCGGATTAGTGCCGACTATAAGATCGCACGCTTTTTCGATATTTCTTTGACCTTGAACGTGAAGGGCTCAACGGTATACTTTATTTTGGCCACCCGGTTGATCTGAAACCAAAAACGAGTTCTTTCCTTATAATAGATAATAGGGGCTTTTAACAGAGTTTTTTTCATTATCGTGTTTCAATCATAAAAAAATTAATGTGAATATTTTGTTCGATTTTTCGAGGAAAAGTGACATCATTATTGTTAATAACGAATTGAAAAAAAATGTTAAGAAAAACGTTCGTCAATACTAAACTACTATTACACTGAATAAGTGTACCAATTTTCAATCCAATCCGTTGATCAGATGTCAAAAAATCGTTTACACCGTTTTGGAAAACCTGCTTTCGCGAAAAACGTGTTCACACTTTGAGGGAAGGTACCTGAGTAAACAGCGAGAAAAACCGGTAAACTTCGGGAATTTTTATCTCAAAAACTAATGTTTCGATGGGATCCGGCGTTTTTTTATTGGAAAATATGTACATTGGGTATGTTTAGGATTTTTTAAAAATAAATTCGTTGACTGGATGCGATTCTGACGCTATTATCTCGAATCATAGTGTCGAAAGTCGGTGCCAGATGTATCTCGAAAACGGCTTGTCCGATTTTGTCAAAATTTGGATACAATATTCTCCGATAGTTTTTCTCGTTCGCCACGTAGGGGTTTTACATTTGATTGAACCATTGCTTCTTTATGCAATGTGTATGGAATCCAAAATCGTCGGAAATTGCGAACGAAAATCGATGTCTACGATTTTAACGACTGTCTATCTGGGCTGTATTTGGGGTTACAATCCCAGATAGACAGTCACGATGATCACGCCGTGCATACAATTGATGAAGCAAATTTTACAGCACATTGACTACATGTCGTGATGCAAAGCCGTGCACCCATTTAGCATCGTGAATGTACAAAACATTTTGATCTCAATACGTCGTTTACAAATGCATCGTACGTTTGGAGCACGTCGAATTCATATCACTGTGCTCAAGTGTCTGCGATTAATATCTGCAAATTTTACGTCATATGGATGTCATCCAATTCCTTGTGTTGATGAATTCACTGGCTTAGCACTGGTAGTAGACATGCCATGAAGCAATATGACGGCGATATGCATGCTTGTCAGTGATACACTCGATGGGCACAACATAACGGCGATATGCGTGTCCCTTAGTGATACATCCTATGACGGTGATATGCATGTTTCTAAGTGATACATTCGATGAGCGCAATATGACGGTGATATGTATATTTGTCAGTGATACATCCTAGGGATCGTCCATTAATCACTTGAGGTTTTTTGGCCACTTTGTGAGCCCCCCCCCCCCCCCCCCCCCCTCGCCCATGGTGATTTGGGGCCGTCCATAATTTACTTGAGGCTCAAATAAGGGGGGAGAGGATTTGGATAACAGAAACCTCACCACATATCACCATGAGGGAGGGGGGGCCTCAAAAAGTAGCCAAAAAACCTCACGTGATTAATGGACGATCCCTTACGAGCACAATATGATGGCGATATGCATGTTTCTCAGTAATACATTCCATGAGCGCAATATAACGGCGATATGCATGTTTCTAAGTGATACATTTGATGAGCGCTATATGACGGCGATATGTATACTTGTCAGTGATACATCCTACGAGCACAATATGATGGCGATATGCATGTTTCTCAATGATACATTTCATGACGGCGTAATGCATATTTTCAGTGATACATTCGATGAGCGCAATATAACGGTGATATGTATATTTGTCAGTGATACATCCTACGAGCACAATATGATGGCGATATGCATGTTTTCAGTGATACATTCGATGAGCGCAATATGACGGCGATATGCATATTTCTCAGTGATACATCCCATGAGCGCAATATGACGGCGATATGCATGTTTCTAAGTGATACATTCGATGAGCGCTATATGCCGGCGATATGTATATTTGTCAGTGATCCATTCCATGACGGCGAAATTCATATTTTCAGTGATATATTCGATGAGCGCAATATGACGGTGATATGCATATTTCTCAGTGATACATGCCATGACCGCAATATGACGGCGATATGCATAAAAATCAAGAATTATATAAATAGGCAAAAAAACAAACAAGTTTACACAAGTGTTAGAATGGCTAGGTAGGTAGCGCGCTCAGCTCTAGAATTAGAAGACGTAGGTTCAAACCGTGGGTGGGTAAAATCTTTAACTAGGCAGCATACGTTTTCATCCATTTGTCATATAGGCAGAAACATAAATACCGCATATGGAAATAAAAATACTACCAGATTTTTTTTAATGAACATTTTTGGGTTATTTATTTTTCACGCCGTCACACCCATATGAGCTCCATATGAGCACAACATAGTTACGTCACGCCATGCCGCCAATATGAGCTCCGTCGGGGCACTGCAATTTCTTCACGCCGTGACACCCATATGAGCCCCATTTGCACTCACTTATTGTTAGATATTCGTGAGCCGATTTTGCTAGTCTGATGAATTCACTGCATGCATATTCGCGTGAGAACAACTTTGCTTCATTTGGATGTGTTATTATGAATCATCATGTGATGACAATATGACTTCAAGTGGAGCACCCATAAGGGATACACAGCTATGGAACTTTCTATGCTGCAAGAGAAGATGTAATTATGATGCCAATATGAGGTACGTCGGTCTATCTGGGATGGTAAGGATTCCGACAACACGTACGCTTGCTGGTACGCCGAACAAACGTTCCGATTAGTCCTACTTCAGTATCCACCACAATGTTACTCAATGCCACAATATTTGGGTCTGTCTGGGTTATTTACCCGTTAAGCTATATAGCGGAAATTGTTCTGCCATATCTGTAGAGAACGAAAAAATACGCCGAAATAACGGTTCAATTTTTTTCACAAAAGGCTGCTTTGCCCGATATTTACCAAAATGTCATTTTTTCGTAAATATCATACTTGCCAAGTTTTTATACAAGCATTTTTGCGTGACTTTCATATTTACCAAACTTCCATAGATATGTTTTACACGCATGTCGTACGCACTTAATATTCGTACGAAATTTTCCGGAAAAGAAAACCCTGTTGTTTCTCCACACACAAAAGTCAACCGCATTCATCAACTGCGCCGAGTATACTAAAAGTAGATGAGAGACAGGTAGCGTTGAATTCAGTCCAGATTTCTGGATACGTACGATAAATATTTCTCGATATTGTAGAATAATCTTGGTAAAGTAAATATATTTTGACGTGGAAAGCTAAATCCCCCCCATTCACACATCAGAACCATGAAGATGGCAAGTGTGGTAAAAAGTGTGTCTACCGACCGAAAACATGAGTGAGCATTATGCCGAAAAAAAAACGCATTATGGTAGCCACTGGGAAGGAAGAACGATAATTGAGTGGTATAATAATAATGCATCGTTTTCGTCGAGTATACGTATATAGTTAGCAGTTGGAGTGGACAAGATGGCACGAGCGCAATACCTTTGCTGCCTATATAGCTGGGCATCGCGCGGCTTTCGTAACTCTTGATATATATATATATATATATATATATATATATATATATACACACACATACACATACACACACATACATACCGGGTGTCCCATATAATCTTACACCCGTTTTATCTCGAAAAATACTGCTCCGATTAAGCATTGAGTATAATGAAACTTTTAGGCTTCAAAAGGAGACGTTAAAAAAAGCCTTTTTGAGTCCAAAATTCAAAATGGCGGCGTTAAGATGGGCAACATGTTTTTTTTTTGGGATCATCAATTTTTTTTCACCAAAAAATGTATCAGGCCAAAACTAACAACTTTCGTGGGAAAGTTTTTTGATAACGCTCATAATTTTTAGGTTAGTATACCAGTTTTACTACTTAAGCGCTATCCAGAACGTACCACTAAAGGTAAAGTCTTTAACTTCCCTGGTATAAATGTGCGTGTGTGTGAGTTTTTTTGTACATGTATATTTCAAACAAACCCAAACAAGGATTAGGTCTCTGCGGCTCGTCACTGCCGTTATCAAATAAACCCAAGTGTAAGTGTGCGTGTGAGTTTGTTTGGGTTTTTTGGGTAACGGAAGTGACGAGTCGCAGAGACCTAATGGTTATTTGGGTCTGGTTGGGTTGACGAAAAAACGTAAACCAACCCACATACACACGCACACTTATACTAGCGATGTCGAAGGATTTACCTCCTTGAGGTACATTCTGGATACCGCTAAAACAGTAAAGAGTGGTATTGTAACCTAAAAATTATGAACGTTGTCAAAAATTCTCTCTACAAAAGTTGTTAGTTTTGGCTTGACAACTTTTGTGGTGAAAAAGCATGCATGATACCATTAGCATAAAAAACATGTCGGCCATCTTAAAGTCGCCATTTTGAATTTCGGACCGAAAACGTTTTTTTAACGTCCCCCTTTGAACCCTAAAAGTTTTATTATACTCAATACTTGATCGGAGCAGTATTTTATAAGATAAATCAGATGTAAGATTAAAATGGGACACCCGCTATTCATACCGGGTGTCATGTTATGAATGGATAATCCTGCAACTGTCGATAGGTCAGATCATGTCCTACTAAATGCTGGAATTTCAGTTTAGTAAAAGTCCCACGGTTTTCGAGATAAAAATCATCTGCTTTTGGTTTTTCGCGTGCCATTTCTATAAATGATATCTTTTTGACCCAGTTAAAAAAAATACTCTTGGTTATTTGTTGTATCTAGAAAAGTCTTCTTTTTTACCTTAAATGGTAAGGAAACTTTATGAAAAAAGATCTTGTGCAGAATTTTCATACAAACCAATTCGAACATCTGACTTTGATAGCCTGCGGTGTAAAAAAAATGTACTACGCACATCGTGCCAATGACTTATAAAAGCTGCTTAGTTATGGTCGTTTCATGTCATTTTGTTACAGTCCCGCTGTCGCTAAAAAAACCCCGTAATCGGAAAAAATTAGAAGGCCAGTTTTTTGACGGGTGATTATGTAGGTGCCGCGGGGGCAAATCCAAGTTTGCCTAAAAATCGGGGTGCAGGGTTCTTTTTTAGGGGATGAAGGGGAATGGGGGCGGATTGATGCCGAACTACAACCCCTACGAGGTCAGCGCCGTGAGACAAAATGTTCAGAAAAATCCGGGCTTTAGTTTTGTCTACAGCGCCCAAGTCGTGGTAGTTCATTTTAGGGGTGAAAAAGTGGGGTGAAATTTTGAAAAATCAGTTTTAACTCAATAACTTCTTAGGATAAATTCGTACAATTTTTGTTCAAATGGGAACGTTGTGGCCCTTGAGAAGACGCATCGATCGAGTATTCGATCATTACTTTCCAATAATGTCTTCATCCCCAAAAAAATTGTTGAAATACAAAAAAAAAATCGTTTATTAAATAACTAAGAAACAATCGATTTTCCGGGTATGGTTTAAATGTACGAAATGTAGAGAATAGTTTTCTCTGTATGTTCGTTTCTATGGACCACCCTTGAATTTTGCTTTTTTCAACCCGTCTCGGGGGTTAAAAATAAAAAATGAAATTCTGGGAAAACTATTGACCGCATGAGTTCGCCGCCGTGGAACAATTTTTAGGTTGAACCATCAGCTACATTTTTGTCCACAGCGCCAAATTCGTATCTCTTTATTTTCCGACAGTAGTTTTCCCAGAACTTCATTTTGAATTTTCAACCCCTGAGAGGGTTTGGAAAAAGCAAAATTCAAGGGTGGTCCATAGAAACGAAAATATAGAGAAAATTATTCTCTACGTTCCGTACATTAAAACCATTCCCAAAAATCGATCGTTTTTGAGTTATTCAATAAACATTTTTTTTTAATATTTCAACAATTCTTTTGGGGGTGAAGATATCATCGGAGATGGATGATAAAATACTCGATCGACGCGTCTTTTCAAGGACTATAACGTTCCCAGTTGAACCAAAATTGTATGGATTTTTCCTAAAAAGTTATCGAATGAAAACTGATTTTTCAAAATTCCACCCCACTTTTTCACCCCCAAAATGAACTTCCACGACGTCGGCGCTGTAGACAAAAATAAAGCCCGGATTTTTCTGAATAGTTTGTCTCGTGGCGCCGACCTCGTCGGGGTTGTACGTTGGCATTAATCCAACCCCATCCCCCTTCATCACCTTAAGGGGCTATACCAATGTGACACTTTAAAAAAATCGATTTTTTTTCCTTTTTCGACAGTTTATACTTTCAAGAATACCCTGTAAAAATTTCAAAGCCGTATCTCTAATAATTTCATCTTGCAAAAATCTATAGTTAAATTTTTAAACGCGTTTTTCTCGAAATGACATTTTTCAAATTTGCTGACATTGTAACTCAAAGAACAATTATCCGATTGACTTGAAATTTGAACTGAGTACTCTTGAATATATTTACTCTACAATGAGGTAGGATATTTTTGATTGGATGAAAATTGACGATTTGGCACTCAGAAAAACGACCATTTTATAGGCAAGAAAACATTTTTAATAACTACGCTATTTTGTTAGATTTTTATATTTTTCGAAAATGCTACGTCATTGTATAGGAAATATCTTCCAGTTTAACGACATTTTTTCCTTTTTCGGTTTCAGCTACTCAATCGGCCGGAATCATGTCAGCGGTGGAGGAACTTTTTTTTGGCGCTTCCGAAGGCAGCCCATAAGTCGCTTGGATCTCAATATTTTTGTATGAAAAAATTATGTAATATAGGTCAAATATAGCCAAATATATTCTTAATTTTTCCAAACATTTAATTCGGTACTTTTCTTCCGAAAAAATTCCCGAAAATCACCCAAATTTTCAGCGTTCACACTGGTATAGCTTAAAAAATACCCTACACGCCAATTTTTAGGCAAATTCGGATTTATCACCCGCGGCACCTACAAAATCACCTGTCAAAAAACAAGCCTTCTTCTATTTTTTTTCCGATTCCAATATACAGCACGACTGTACTATTTGTAGAAATGGCATGCGAAAAACCAAAAATAGATTATTTTTTTTCACAAATAGTACATGAATCCCAAAATCTCGAAAACTGTGGAACTTTTACTAAAGGGCAGGGTAGGGGTTTCAGCGTGAAAGAAAACACTTTTTTGCGAATTTTTTTCATCTATATGGATAGAGTAAATTTATTGAAACCTTTTGTACATTGTTAAGTGTCATTTCAAGAACATTCCGTGAAATTTGTACGCGAAAATATCCACAAACAAGCCGGTGACAAAGCTTTTCCAAGAACGCCTTTGGAAAAACACGATTTGCGTTCACTGTATCTTAGTTAGAAATTATCTGAAATCGAGTACCATTAAAATTTAGTCAAACTATCATCAAATCCTCCCCCCAACGGTCTTTGATAATTTTTTTTTCATTTCTAAATTTTTGGTGGTCATGAAAAGCGAAAAGTGCTATTTTTCACGAAAAATTCCGCCATTTTGTGGGTGAAAAACCCCCTCAATGTAAAAAAAAATCTCAAACTAACCGTTGGGGGGAGGTATTTTATATGTAGAAAGTGTGTACCGAGTTTGAAATAAATCGGTCATGTAGTTTTCAAATGGCAGTGAACACGGACTTTGAAAAAGTGGTTTCGAGAGAAACGCGGCACCGGCTTGTTTGTGGATATTTTCGCGGGCAAATTACACAGAATGTTCTTGAAATTACACTTAACAATGTACAAAAGGTTTCAATAAATTCACTCTATCCATATAGATGAAAAAAAAAATCGCAAAAAAGTGTTTTTTTTTCACGCTGAAACCCCTCCCCGCGCCTAAAATGAAATTCGAGCATATAGTAGGACATGATCTGACCTATCGACAGTGCAGGATTATCCATTCATACCAGGACACCCTGTACACACACACACACACATATCCACAGCAGCAGCGGCATATCGCTAGCTGTAATGCCATAGACTCTAAGGTCGTTTCATTTGACGCGTCATGGTTGAGCTTTCTCTTTCCTTCTCTCTTGCTTGCAATTATAAGCGAATTATGTTACACGCGCAATGTCAATAGGAATTTGTATTGCAGCGACGCGCGCCCGCGGAACGACGACCTTTCAATTTTTCTCATCCTTGCGGCCGCATCTTTCTCGCTCGCGATGTTTTCGCGTCAATCGTGCCTGCGGATAAAGAGAGCTCGATGCGGCGACGAGCCGCTCGTTTGCGATGCACATCACGCATACGTACGTGCATTTATATATATACGATGTGTAAAAATATTTTTACCCCCGGGCACGTATTTGGGATGTTTGTTTTTGAACACATTTTATCGTTTCGATTCCCGTCGCCTCGTCGGTCTGTCACGTAGAATCGATCGTCCTTCGGGCATGCGATATTTTTCGCGGTCAAAATTTATCTGGGATTATTACTCACACTCGGTATTTTTCCAACGTGCATTTCTGCAGTTGTTTCACATTCGTGGAAAAATAGGATTTTTATTGTGAAATTCTAGTGGAAAATTGCCACGTTGGGATGCCTAATGGGGAATACAATTTATATCCATGGTAGCTGGAAGAGCGAGCGATGCTCCGTGCATGCGGCTGAGCAGGTTTCGTATTTTTCTGTGTTATTGCCGAAGGTTGCAATGGCGCGTTGAAATCATCGAGATTGATGAACGTAAGTCCACGATGTTGAAGTTTCCATCGTTGGAATGCAACGAAATTTCATTTTGAAGATTGTTTACATTTTTTTGGACAATTTGGACTGTGGAAGTCACGTTTTTTACGAATTCTTATCAGAGATTTATGACCACAATTTGCAGAAAATGATTTGGCTGATGGTAAAAATAAAGGAATGAAGAATTAACAAAAAAATTGTCACGTTCCGACGATGTAAATCTCAACGTCATGTAAGTTGACGATCAGAGACATATTTGTATAATTGCTGGCTGTCTCATCGAATTAGTGCGCGTTGAAATCATATCGATCGACCTGATCAGATCTATATTTTGTTGAAATGTTTAGGTGCATTGTGAAACATTTTCTGTAGGATACTAAGAGGGTCCGCACCACATCTCTATGTGGGATTTGCACCTACACAAAACCCATTTCTATGGGCGAGGAAAAAAATTGCCAATTTTCAGGATTTTTTTGTAAGGGGTCTTCTCACTTTAGATGATAAAAAAGGTTATTTTCGTGAATTTTTTTGTCACCTTTATATTATAGATATTGATATAAAAGTTGTTACACTTAATAAATATACTTTCGAAATACAGAATTTTTTTTTATGTACTTATGTGACCCAAACAAACTTTAAACGCGTTTTTCTCGAAACAACGGTTTTCGACGGCTTTTCATAAAATCTTTGAAACTACTGAACCGATTCTTATGAAATGTTAAGTACATATTCTTCACAACTATAGCTACAGCGCATATCAAGGATTTTTTAAATTTTGATATTTACTATTTTTTTTGCCAAAAACGGCGAAAAAACACAATTTTTTTGTTTTTTCGAAAAATGTCCGCCATTTGTTATTTTTGCATATATCAAAAATCGTATAGTATGCACTATAGCCATTAACATACTGAATCTAAAACCGTATAATTTTTTTTCGGGTGATCCATCTCTACAATTATTTTAGGACTTTTTTTTAACTACCATTTTCGTCTATAAATAGTGACTTAAATAAATAATTTTTTTTTATATGTATTTCGAATGTGTATTTATTGAGTGTAACAACTTTTATATCAATATCTACAATATAGACCTATCAAAAAAATTCATGAAAATAGCCTCTTTTAGCGTGTAAAGTGAGAAGACCCCTTAAAGGAAAGAATTCTTCACTATTTTTGAGACTTAGGGTATGTTCTATTATTACTTTTGGTTGTTACATGGTACTTTTTTCCTTTTATTAATCTTTAAAAATAGCAGAGGTGTGGCACGATCTTCCAAACTGCATTTTCAAAACTGGCGTGACGTATAGCCGAAAATCTAATCTACTTATTTTGACGAAATTTGGTATAAATCTTTCCAGCCTTGTTGTCTAAAACATGAAGCTCGATGTTTTTGAAAAATAGAAAAAAAGTATTTTTCATTGCAAAATGTAGCCATTGTTTTCGGAAAATTAAATATTTTTGTTCCAAAGTTCACAGATTCATCGATTTTCAACATTTTTCACTTTTTCTTGGTTCATATTCTGCGGATAAGTGTTTACTGAAATAGAAATCTTCGTTGGTTTTTCTCTGATTAATCGCACCGACGCTACGTGTCACACTGTCTTGTTTGGAAAACCGTGCCATACCACCGCCGTTTTTGAAGATTGATAAACAAATACCAATAAACAGCCAAAACTAGTAATAAAATATACCCCAAGTCTAAAAAAAGGTGAAGAATTCTTTCCTTAACCCTTACCTGCCACACTCCTGTAGATTACACGTCATCAATACATTTTCGTATAAGAAAAAAAAGTGGTGGGGTTGTTTTGAACCGCACAGTGGCAAGTAAGGGTTAAGAAAAACTGATGAAAATCAGCGATTGTTTCTACCCCTAAAGATATCTCCTCCCTCAAAGACTTACACGACGTGAATTTTTGAAAAGTATTCATTTTTGGCTTTCGAAGTATTTTCAAAAGATAACATTTCGAAAATATTTTCTAAAAGTTCCAAGTTGGTTCGTAAAAAAATTGACGAAGTTATGGGCCTTTGTAGGTAGGCAACGCGAACCGACGAACTTTAAAGGCTTTTTCTCAAATGGTTTTTTCAAAATCAGTGACCACTATATCTTAAAAACCACTGCACCGATTAACTTCAATTTTTACAAGCTTCTTTTACTTGCAGTTTGGACTGCAGCCATTTTTTCAAAAATCAATATTTTGTTAAATCTTTTGTCCAAGCACTAGATAATTTCATGCAAAAACTGAATGCGTTTGATTTTTTTATTTCGGATGATTTGTTTCCGAGCAGCAGTCGTCACCGCGGAGGACGTTTTTCAAACAGCGATCTGCACAAACCATTGTATCTACCACATTTATGAATATTTTTAAAAATAAACATTGTAAAAGATACTTAAAACGATATTCTTTAACGTATAACAAAAAGTTTAAAAACCGGCACATGTTTTCCTAGAAGAAATGTACGAAAATTACTCTTTTTTCCGGTCACACGCTAGGTGTAACCCGTTAAAGTAATACGAGTGCGCATTCATGATTTCTATAGATTTTGTTCAAATTTTAATCAGACATTGTTTATATCATTATGCATGTTTGAGTGAAATTTCGGAACAGTCGACTATTTAGATCGGGAGATAATGGGTTTTAAAATTGAAACTTTTAACACTGCAGGGTCTGCATTGAAATTTACACAGAATAATTTTCCGTGAATAATATTTGTCCCCTATAATAAAAAGACATGGCAACACCGCGTCGTTTCGCGTATCCAATGACGTGAGTTTGCGCAGCATATTTAAAATAATACTGCAACACAAATATTCATTTAGAAGTAATTTTTAATCGAACAAAGTTTTTAATTAGTTATGAATGAACCAACACTTTTATGTGTTAATGAAGATCACATAAACAATATAAAATATTTATATTTATAATGCAAATATTTTTTTATGACAACATTTTTATCTTTAGAAACACGTTAATTATTTTTTTCTCGAAATATTGCACAATACTGTTCTGCGGTGTTGCCATATGTCTGCTTATTATAGGGGACAAATATTTTGTACGGAAAATTATTCTGTCTAAATTTCAATGCAGACTCTGCAGTGTTAAAGGTTGCAATTTTGAAACCCATTATCTCTTAATAGTCGACTGTTCTGAAAATTCACTCAAACGTGCATAATGATATGAACACAACCCAACATGTAACGAAAAAACTGTAAATTTCGAGTTTTTGCCTATTTTGGAAGGGAAAACAAATTCTTAAGAACCAACTCAATAGATAAGAAAAATCGCCAATAAACGATAATATTTCCATCGATTGAGTATCTTCCCACCAAACACTATTACCTCCATAAATAATGTTTTTTTCGAAAGAACCTTCCAAATATGTGCAAAAATCCTGAAATATCAACAACATCGAGAAAAATATAACTTCTGAAGAGGACCCGAACCAGAGGGCCGAAACGTAAAGAAAACATCTTTCATTTCCATCGCTGACCTTGGAAAACCTTCATTGGCCGGACCGAAGCCGAATCCTCAACGATTAACTTGTCATCCACACGGCCGCACACATCCTTGATTCATTTTTGACATGAGCAATGTCTGGTTAAAATTTGAACAAAATCTATAGAAATCAAGATTGCGCGCTCGTACCACCTTAAGGCCGGAAATCAGTTTGAATGAATCAAAAACTCGATTTTTTAAAATTCCATAAATTGGTAGTAAAACTATTCAAGAATATGTTTCCAAAGTAATAAAAATAATTCATCACTGCCTTGAATTTTTTTTTCCAAAATTTTTTTTTTCAAACGAGTTTTTCTCGGAACACCTTTTTTAAATTTGTGTACACTAGCTCAAAAAGTTTCTGACCTATAATTTTCCAAAGTGGTGGTTAGTTTCTTTATACAATTACGCTCTTCATGAACCTAATTTTTGGCTACTATCATCGTTTAAACTATATTTTGTATAGCAAAAAACGTTATAAAGCAATGGCAAAAATTGTACCTTTTCGTTTAAACACCTCTGAAAAAATGAAAATTTCAATTTTTTGTCAATGTTAGGTTCATATGGAAGGAAAACATGTTCTCAAGGAGAGATATACACGTAGATAGTCGAGGTTGAGGATTTAGAAGCTATGAACATTCCGTCGACCGTAGAAGACCTCCACTATGGGCCTGGTATCGATGATTCCATGTAAGTTGACAAATTTCATGATTTATTCATTCCCAAATTTTCAAACGCGTTTTTCTCAAAACCACGTTTTTCAAATCGGTGCCCAATATTTCTCGAAAACCAATGAACCGATTGCCTTGAGGTTTTTTGTGGTTATTCTATACACCATTATCTAGTACTTGTCATAGGATTTTTTGTTTCCGTTACTTAGTTTTTGTTTTATAGGCAAAATAATAACTAATTTTTGGCCCAAAAATCACTATTTATGTTCAAACGTCCGCCATTTTGTCGTAAATCGATATTTTCAAAATCGGCTATGACAAGTACTAGATTATAGTATCTAATTTAATAATCTTTTTGGTTTTTTTTCAGATGATTTTTGAAGAAACGCCAATGGGTACCGCATACGCAGATTTTTTTACGACGCTCCAAGGATCATACAATATCCTTGTATATTTTTGAAATTTTTAAATAAAGAAAATTCAACATATTTTTGAATGTATATACTTTTAGATAATTAAAACCCCAATCCGAATTTTCATATAGTTTTCCTTGAAAAAATTCACAAAAATGACCTTTTTCCGGCTCCTAGGTTCATATCTCCCCTTAAAGTAATCTTCAAACCGTATTGAATTCCTATGAAATTTGTGGCCTCCAGAGCGTATTCACAAACAGCAAAGTCTGATGACGACCTTCGATGGGCGGCAGGTTACATGTTCCATCTTTTCAGAGGAAATGCTTCGAATAAATGTAAATATTCGTTTGAAAATATGTGTAAAATATTCCCAAAGTTTGCATACATTCTATTGATCCATTCCTTGTCTAAAAAAATCATGAAAATCACCCAACAACGTAATCCTAAACTGGTTTCCGGTTTATAAAAATTGATTTTCTGTTCTTCAGGAGTGCTTTGATTTTACGTAAAAAAAATCGACTGATCAGCGTATTATGAGCATCGAAAAAAAAATCGCGAAAATTAGCTATTTTTCGACCCGTTGCACTGTGATGATCCCTTAAATGATCGAACTCCATCACTTATACATCGCATTCACGTGTAGTCCCAATCGTTCACACGCGTTCGAAGATGTTCAAAATTTCGTTCTTACCTTATTCAAGGTTATTTGTGTAGAAGGGTGCGGGCTCTCCGATACCCAGGGAAATCCGAAAAATGAGACGATTTTGGTGCAAACAAAATAGTCGGTTTCTTCCACCTTATTCTCATCCACGGTGGTAAGAATATTGTTAAACAAGCAACGATTACTGTTGGAAGGTATATTCGATATGCACGTCGCGTACAATATTACGAGGAGCAACGAGTAACCCCAGTTCGAGTTCCGTCCGCAAAATATTGAAATACCGTTTAACTTTTTCAGCGAAGTCGCAAACGTGTCGTGCCGAAGATTTTATATTATACACCATTATCGTGCAGTGTACAGTCATCGTTATGGACTCCGTAAACATGATCAGTAACGGGTAGTAAATACAAACTGATTAACATAAAAACAAAACTGTCCTCTTATCGCTTTTTCCAAAAATATTTTGTAGTTCCGTGATATCCAGCCGTGCCCTGCTGCTGTTCACCTCGCTCCAACTTCTTCATCTTTCGCCGTGAACATCGTCGCTGTTTCATACGGGGAAGACATCCGGATGTAAAAATATTACGAATCGTCTTTATCGGGTGAAATTCCATTCGCAATCTATTCCATCTCGCAATTATTCGAACGCAAAAAAACGCGTTTGAATGTAACGAACGATCAAAGATTTAACTCCCATTTACCGGCGTTTCTTTTTTTCGTCTTCGACCGCGCTATCCTCCGTTCGAAGTAATCTCAGTGTGCTGGTATTGTTAGAATTCCACGGGCCGCTTTCCTCTCTCCCACTTTTTTCCTTTCGATAGAGTACGAAAGTGAGTGTGTTCAAAACAGATGGGGATTTCCTTGGTCGTGTAGAGAATTTAGCAACTTTTGGGGCTGGGAGAAATTCCTGTCGCCCTGACGCCTGCTGCCCTCTGTCGGTGGAATTGGTGTACTATGCCATATGCGCTCCGAGCACTACATCGCTCCCACTCACAGTCTTACATACAAGTCTGGAAAATGCGGCGTTTTTCAATAGTGGGGAGTGTCACCGTCGGCGAAGAGAAAACTTAACGGGTCTTCTCACTTTAGACGCTAAAAAAAGGCTATTTTCATGATTTTTTGATAGGTTTATATCATAGATATTGATATTAAAGTTGTAACACTTAATAAATACACATTCGAAATACATTTTTTTTTTAATTAATTAATTTAAGTCACTATTTATAGACGCAAATGATAGTTAAAAAAATGCCCTAAAAAATTGTAGGTCTGCGCTGCTGATGAAATCTCGGAGATGGATCACCCGAAACAAAAAATTAAACGATTTTAGATTCAGTACGTTAAGGCCTTAGGCCACAGTAATGGGTATAAAATCATGTGCGAATTTAACCGTTTTTTCCGTAGGAAAAAGTAATTCACTCAAAATTAATTACACATCTGTTTAGTATGAATATCAAGCTGTTAGAAACTATATATATTTTTTTCGTCGATGTACAAAATGGCCGACTACTAATATTTTCTTTTGTTATCTTTTTTGGGCACTCCGCGGCGTGACATTTAGCATCCACAATTTTTTACCTAGAACAAAAAACGAAAATTCTCGTCAATCTACATTAGAATACCAACAGAAGTACGTACGAAATTTAAAAAATATTGTTTTATTCAAAAGTTGCAGGTATTTCAACTTAAGGAATGAATTGTCAGTGAAAAAATTCGTTATAACTGCTCACAAACTGCTCCTAGAAGAAAATTTTTCGATTAATCAGATATTCCGTACGTACTTCTCTGCGAAATGCATTTAGGAACATAACTTTTAAATTTGAAATAAATCGAGTCAAAATTGTTGAAGTTATTTGTCGCGCCAATTGGAAAAAAGCTGTTTCGAGAAGTTTCGAGTAGTCCGCCATTTTGTACATCGAAAAAAAATATAAATATTTTCTCACAGCTTGATATTCATACTAAATAGATGTGTAATTAATTTTATGAGTGAATCACTTTTTAATACGAAAAAAATTGTTAAATTCGCACATGATTTTATGCCCCTTACTGTGGCCTAAGGCCTTAATGACTACAGCGCATATCATACGATTTTTTATATATGCCAAAATAAAACAATAGCGGACATTTTTCGAAGAAACAAAAAAAACGTGTTTTTTCCCCGTTTTTGGCAAAGAAAATAGTAAATATCAAAATTTAAAAAAATCCTTGATATGCGCTATAGCTATAGAATATGTGGCTAACATTTTATAAGGATCGGTTCATTAGTTTCGAAGATTTTATCAACAAGCCGTCGAAAAACGTTGTTTCGAGAAAACCGCGTTTAAAGTTGGTTAGGGTTACATAAATACATTTAAAAAATTTAACGTATTTTAAAAGTCTATTTACGAAGTGTAACAACTTTTATATCAATATCTATAACATAAAACTATCAACAAAATTCATGAAAACAGCCTTTTTAGCGTCTAAAGTGAGCAAACCCCTTAACTCGTCATCTGTCCACTGGAAGCGCTGTCACGTACGGGTTTGTAGATATAGATATGCAGCAATAGATAACTTCCTCAAAGCCTCCGAATTGTATTACCATGTTTCGTTGCAGTGTCGAAAGACAGCAAACGCCCTATTGAATTCGGAAAATGCCTGAAGCGTGCATCGTACCGAACTGTTGGAAAAGTTTTAAGAACGATACTAGAAAGTTTTCAGTGTTCAAAGTTCCACAGGACGAAGAATTGCGTCGAAAATAAGAAAACGGCAAAAACAATTCGTTGTAAAAAAACAAACTCGCTAAACTCACAAAACAATTTTTTAAAGCTGTACCTTTCAAACCTACACAATGCGTTTATTTATTTTTTATTCCTCTTCCATCAAATTTATTTCCCGGTTCTCATAAACATCATAAAAGAGCAAAAATAAAAGATGTACAAACAAACAAGGAATGCAATCTACTGAAAAAAAAAACAGATTAATTATAAAGAAAAAAATTCGGCCGTATAAATTTGTTCATACTCAATTTGCCCCATATACCTCAATTTGCCCCATATCCATACCCAATGGCCGAAGGCCATTGCAGTAGAAATTGAAAAATAACAATAACAAAATTGAAGAAGTGCCAAATAACAATTGAAAAATAACGAAGCAGCCAAATAACAATTGCATAATAAAAATAAAAAAATTGAAGAAATCGAAAAATAACAAAACAAGCACATAACAATTGAAAAATAACAAAAGTTTTAATACACGAGAAATGCAGTCTACTGAAATAATTATTGCCATTTTCGCTGGAGAATGAGTAGTAAAGAAACTGAATCATTTTCCATTCATATCGCTGTTGAAAATATGTATTCCGAAAAAACTGCTCCACAGCTGTCGGACTGCACAGCTGTCGGACCTGCGTTTGATTGGCTCGCCCGTGGGTGGCAGCGCTTCAGGCGGCAGACGCGAGGACTGTCACGTTGCCTCGTTATCTGAATCACTCCCCACCCTGCAATTTTCCAGACCTGAAGCCCGTGCTCTAAGCCAATGAGCCCATGCCGGAAGCGTCGCTTGCGGCCCAATCGGGAACTATTTATGTACCCGCTTTCAGGTAGAATCCATCACGCGCTAGAGTACAGTTTTTTTCATCCCGATCGGTCACCTTCCTAGTGCCCATAGGTGAAAGGGATGAAACAATCGCCAGATTCGTAAACTTTTCTTTGCCGAAGCTCAATCCGTAGGCAGTGGAATACCCATTCCCCTTTCTCTCCACGGATGTGCTACGCGCTTTGACGAACTGTCCGAAATCTGTTACATATTCGTTGCTATCGATAATATACCGTCGCGTGTCGAAAAAGGTGTGCGTGCGTTCAAAAAATGGCTGGTCGATCCTAAGAGTTGAGTAAACATAAAACGTTCCGAAAGAAACGAGACGGTTCTTGAGGTATCAAGAAGAAAAAAGGGGGCCGAATATAGCGCTCGATTTCAGTTATGCCAGCCTCAAAATCATTGAATATCGCTGTAATATGCTCCAGCAACATGAACCGGAGTATGGAGGCACACGCCTTTCTAGGGTAACCTTTCTTCGACGAATAATCGTTGAATCGTGTATTTTGACCTCGATTTCATTGCTATAATACCAAATAAACGTATTACTTGCAGTAAAAAAGGCTTCAATGTAAAGTCCTTCGGTACGGGGGATAAGGTTAAGTTGCCCGGAAGTGGGCCTGACAGACCGAATGTCTACGATTTCGGAACAACGTACGACGAAATTTACAACGATCTTCTGACAAAGGACAAGCAACTGTATCCTTCAAAGCGAAGTCGAAGATGTGCCACACGATATACGAGTGCGAGAGAGATGGCTGAAATTTCCGAAAACATCTTTTTCAGAAATTAATAATGTTTACGGCAAAAGAAAATCTTCAAGCTCTGCGTCAGAGAATTTCCCAAAGCTTCATACTTTGTTTTTTTCCTAAATAAGGAGAATCATCATGCGAAAACTCGGTTTGAAAATTTGTGAGGTTATGTTGACATTCTACATGCCCTTGAATATTACTTAGCATATTACTTAAGCGTACTAAAAAAAGCAACCGTTCATGGAAAAACTCGGTTAGAAAACTTGTGAGGTTATGTTGATATTCTACATGCCCTTGAATATCGTATTAACGGGTCAATCATCCATGGAAAATGACAAGTGCAAAAAATTATATGTACCAACTCATTGCTGGTACTAAAAATTGGCCAGGATGGTTCAGTGCCGCAGGATGTTGGTGCTAGCAGAGTATGAAAAAGAGAGGCGGCACGAGACATGTCAGGAGAGGACGTTGATACTGCACAGAAAAACCACATAACCTCAAAACTTTTTCAAGTACCGATCAATGAACTCTCCCATTGAAACCTGGGTCGATACAGACTAGGGATAAATTTAGTTTGGAAATGAAATCGAATTTGTATCATAATCTAATCTGTCTAAATAATGTTTTTTCCACTATGAGTCCTTGATTGTGAATTGTCAGATATACGCAGATGGGGTTGCTTCACATGCTGGACAGAAATCGCAGAATCAAGACAAGACCGGAACGTTTTCAATGTTCCAAGGATAAATTTGATATACTGATAACGTGCGAAGAGCGAGTTTACGATCAGGTCATCGAATGCATGGAGGGTAGAACGCCTGTCGACAACCAGCCTGTGCATCTGATAAACATCGATATTCAGGATAATCACGAGGAAGCAACGGTCGGATCGTTCCTTATCTGTGAATTAGTGACTACTGTAAGATCACACCCTTTTTCCACACTTCTTTGACCTTCATCTACACGATTTAGCTCAATTGCCAAAAAAAAACACATGCGATCAACTAATTTAAAAGATTTTTGAGTTTTGCAAAAAGGACTGAGTTTTATACTCTGTGCATCACGATTTTGCAGGTCCCAAGAATTTGTCCCGACAAAATCAGTTTTGAAAATATTTCGATGTAAAATTTAGAGTGAGGGTAAATAAAGGAGAAATGGAAGTTTGCGAGAATGTCTTTCGCATCACCTGAAGATGACGTGAAACATATTTTCTATCAGTCTCATAAGGGGGGCTACTGTGAAGACCCGAAACATGGCTGTTGTGCATATGGAAAACGGAGAAAACTCGGGGAATTTTTTTATCAGCAAAGTCAGGAAATATAGAAAATTCTCTGGAATTTTTACAGAATTTACTTTTCCAAGAATTACGAAAAATAAAGCCGACTTGAAGAAAAACTTGAAAGTAAAAAAATTATTATTATTATTTGTATATTTTTAATATTTATAATGTTCTTAATTATATACAAAAAAACGTTATGTCAGCGCTAAGAATTGCGAATTTCAGAAACTAAAAACTAATTTACTCTAAAGCTCTTTATATTTGCATTCAATTTGTCGATACACAACCACACAATTATCATTGCAGACAAGTGTTCATATTAATTTTTTCTTCATTGGCACCGACATCAAAATTTCTGTTTATAATAAAGAACAGATTCTTTATTTGCTTTTGATATATATTTTTTACTTTACGTTGACTAAATTATTTTCCGACGTGGTTTTTTTCACTTCATTTGTTTAGATGTTATCTTTAAAAATCATGTTCTTCATTTGAGCTCAATCTCCCTGGAATATTTGCAAAGCCTGTGTGGAAAACCTGGAAAAGTGATGATATTTCTGAGTCAATAATGCGTAACAACCATGCAAAAATCAACGTTATAAAAAAAAATTATTTTGAAGGAATGAATAAAATTATTGGAAAATCGTTTGGTCAGTTATTTAGTTGAGTTTCGTAAAAATGTAATAAAAAAAATTAATAATTAAACAAGTTCTGAACAATCTCATGGTGGACCTGTGGACGTGAGGGGCTCAACAGTGTACTTGATTTTGACCACCCGGTTGATCTTAAACAAAACAAAAAACAAGTTTTATCTCAAAATAGACAGTATGGCTAAAACTTCAAACATAAAAAATGTTTAATCCCTTTTTAACCCAAACATGACATCATTATTGTTAATAACTAATGAAAAACAATGTTGAGAAAAACGTCAGTCAAGACTAAACCACTATTATACTGAATAAGTGTACCAAATTTCAAGCGAAATTTTACACTGTGATCCCCCTTAAATTTTCACTAGCAGTTCCATCGTTGCAAACATAAGTTTACCTTACATAAACGATTCCTGCACCATATGTTGGGCCTTCCGCTTCAATTGGAGTTGCCTCAAGCGACTATCAATTTATTTTGTTTATTTTCACAGTAGCCCAACCCCTTAAGATGACGTTAAACATTATTTCTAGAGGAACAGTATATGATAGTAAAATTTTGTATAGTTGTACTCTCGCAGTAATTAGATCGAAAGTCGCAATGGTTAAAGTACAGCCTCACTTTTCATAGACAGTTGAACCTAAAATGTTCCTTTTTCATTTACAAACTCCACGCTGTTGTTAATTATAACAATGAATAATTTGACTGTTGATGGTGATATACAAGCCAAGCAGGTGGTTGGTCCATGTAGAAGGCGCATCCAGCGTCGCGCACTAATCTACTGTTAAATGTGAGCATGGTTATTTTTTAGCTGGCCAACAGTGAAGACCTGGACAACGACATAGATAGCTTACTCTACGAATTCGAGTCCACCAAGTTTGGAAGAATGATGCTGCACACGGTACTGTTTTACTGAACGATCGTCAAGACGTGTTATAGGAATACTACTAATAATAATAACATCAACAAACAACAGCAAGAACAAGAAAAACAATATATACATATTTATATATTACGCCGCCGCGTGTATCTTGGGAACAGATACGTTATAGGTAGTTATCCGCCACTTCGATCGTCCCTCGTATAAATTCCCATGAAGATAATGAAGTATCACGTTATTGTGTTTCAGCTGTCGCGTATGAAAAAACGCGGCAATACGATCCTGCTTCACCCTACTACTCAATTGCGAATCGATAACGTTGTACATACAAAGAGACGAAACAAAAAATAAAACGGGGATACACTCGATATGCTTATGGAGATGTTCCAATCTAATTGTTAATTATATAAAACGAACAATTTACCAGAGCGTAAAGCATGCAGTTTGACGTGAAAATGAATTTATAGAAAACGAGTGAGAGTAAGAGAGACCGAAGGAGAATACCGGAGGAGCGTATATTGTACAAACCTATACACAATCTGCGCAGGGAAACACGAAGAAAATATATATATATATATAATGGGGTAAAATAAAACAATGCAGTTTTACCCGGACAATTTTTCGGTATTTATTACTAAATTATCAATGTTGATCCAAATGAGCGTACAGACGCCTTGACTTTTCCCGCTTCCTCTTGTTGACGTGCTTATTTATTTTCTTCCACGGTTTATCCCCGAGATCGAGACTCTGCGTGGACGCAACGATTGACCTGTCGGTGTGAAAACATTTGAATCGATCGTTCGAAAGAACGAAAAGGGTCGGTGGTAGTTGTTACGCATTATTGACTCGGGAATTCCTTGACTTTTCCAGCCTTTACAAATATTCCAGGGAGATTGGGGTCAAATAAAGAACATAATTTCTTCCAAGAGCAAATATTTGAAAATGGCGAATATTAAAATTAAAAATTAAAGAAAAACTGAAATTCGAAAAATAATTCAAACACGGTAAAGTAAAAAAAAATACATTAAGGCGGGATATACATTTACAACGATAAAAAGTTCGATGTTTTTTTTAAACGATTATAACTATATATGTAGAATATTTTCCCAGTTTGAACGCGAAATTCGAAAAACTTCGAACGTTACAGCCTGTCAACGCTGTGCTTCACCGCTCAGATTCGGAGCGGGCGTGAACTTCAAACGCGTTTTCTCTCAAAACTGCATTATCGAAATTGGCGTGCAGGATTACTCAAAAATTATTAAGCCGAGTGAGTTGAAACTTGGTAGAAATATTGATAATATTGGTACTTTGTACTTGACGAAAATTATTTTTGAAAAATTGACGAAAAAAAACTACTTTAACCCACATTTTACAGAGATGTTGCGTGAAATGTTGATTTTTTTGTGAATGCGTGTCATTTTCTCAAATTTGCATTTTCTTCATTTTAATTACCGTCACATAGAAACTATACATGTTCTAACTGGAAAAATGTTTGAACTTTTTTGCAAATCAAAGTCTACGGGAAGCTGGACTGCACGCCGATTCGCAACTCCCGCGGCGACCTTGCTCTATCATTCTGCGACAGCTTTGCCATTTTGATGATGAATTAATTTTTAAAAATTGTTTCGTATACTTAAATATACCATTAAAGTATACCTAAAGTTTGATAATTGTAGAATAATTATTTCTTAGTTCAAAAAATCCCTCAATATTGCTTATTTTTTTGCTGTCTGAATGTATATCCCGCCTTAAAAGCAAATACGCAACCGGTTCTTTATTATATGCAGCATTTTTTATGTCGGTGCCATTAAACGAAAAATAAATATAAACACTTATCTACAATAATAATTGTGATTGTGTATCGACAAATCGAATGCAAAAATCGAATTCATCATCAAAATTCTAAAGCTTTAGAGTAAATTAGTTTTCAGTTTTTGAAATTTGCAATGTTTTGCACGGACAACTTTCTTTTGTATATAATGAAGAATAATTTGAATATTAAAAATGTGCAAAAATATTTATTTTTATGCTTATCAGTTTTTTTTTCAAGTTCGTTTCATTTCTCGTAATTTTGGCAAAAAGTAAGATCTGGAAAAATTCCAGAGAATTTTCAAAATTCCCTGATTGCCCTGATTATTCCAGGACGAAAGGAATTCCCTGAGTTTTCCATCTGCGTAACAGCCATGGAAAGAGGTGGAATAGAGAATTTCCGTACCCGTTCGTGGGGCAGTAGCTGCGAGGATTACCGCCTCGTACGTGACTGGACCCAGTCGTCCTGTCTTGAAAAAAAAGCTTGTCGACGTCCTGGCCCGTTATGCGCACGCCTCGACTCGCTCTGAGAGCCCTCGGCGGTTGAATTCTCTCGGATTGAACGATTTTCTGCCGGGCGGCAAACCTATGAAATTCCGATTGCGACTGATCGGGCGGCGCGACGCAGTACAACAATTTTCCATTGACGAAGTCCTTGAGAATGTATCGAGCCGAGCGAGGATTGTCCGGTTGGCCATTTTGCGTCATGAAACCGCGATTGTCTGAAAGATGAAACAGTTCAATAACCAGACTTCGAGATAAGCAAATCCGAGGTCTCGTGGCAGCGGAACTTTTCGTGACGAATTTTTTTTTCGTAAAAATCTCATGGTTGTTACGCATTATTGACTCGGAAATTCCCTGCCTTTTTCACGTTCTCAAAACACAGGTTTTGCAAATATTTCAAGAAAACGGGTCGAATAAAGAACGTAATTTTTTTTAACCCTTCCTTGACACACTGGGTCAATTTGACCCGGACGAAATTGAAATAAAAGGTTCACTTTTGTAAAACTGAAAGTTTTCAATAATGTTTTACAACAATTTAATTTTATACTTTCCGAATTTTAATTATGCAGACACATTAAGAAATGTCTAAAGTGTAGCCCGGTTTTTTTTTTTCAATAAAAACCGACCAAAGGGTTGTCAACACTTTGCAGCATACATTTTTCTTTGCGTGCACGTTTTTTTGCACTTTCGTTATTGGTGACACCCGCTACGTGAAAAATAATAATTTAATAGGTATGTTTTAGTAGCTATTGAAGTCCTAGGAACCTTAAAACGTATTTTGAACCGAGATATTTAATTTAAAAACACTTTTAAATCGTCAAAATCTGAATTGAATTAGGTGTAACTACACTACACTATGTCGCAAAGGGTTAAGGGATAACACCATTCTAGGACTGGAAAAATCGTTTTTTTTGCTTAAAAAATACTTTGGGATCAAAAAAACAACATGCCATTGGTCCTGTAGCGAATTTTTTTTATAAAGGTTCAATTATCGGTTTTACCGCAGCGCCTCGGACTTCTTTCAGGCGCCTCGTACAACTTTAAACGCGTTTTTCTCGAAACCACTTCTTTCAAATTGGGAGGACGGATTACTCAAACACCTTTGCCTGGATCAATTTGACATGTTGATAGTAGCTTCAGAATTACATTCTCTATGAAGAGTACGTAGCCGTTCTTTAATTAATTGTAAACGTTTTTTTTTATACACAATGTACTGCTTATTTTTTAGGCAAAAAATCGAATTATTTTTTCAAAATATGATAAAAAAAATCTCTACGTAGTCCCATAGCTAATAATATATAGATTATATTTTTTTTTGGTTTTTATTCCAGGTCTTATACTCTACGAGAAAACCGCCCTCCCGTGAAGCTATTTGTAAAAAAACACGTTTTCCAAGACGGACTCTGTCGCCTTCGCATTTTTTTTATATATTTTAATGTGTAAAATAAACCCTCTCAAAAGAAATTCTATTCCTTTTTTCATACTCCCAAAATAAATTGTCAAGGTAAGGCCTTATTTTCTGCCACTAGAATGGTGTTATCCCTTAAGGGAAGGTGAATGAAGTAGTATCCGGGTCAAATTGACTCAGTGTGTCAAAGCCTTGGTCAAATATAAGTGTGTCGAGGAAGGGTTAAGCTCAAATATATGAAAATGCTAAATATCAAAATAAAAAATTGAGGAAAAAAGCATAAGAAAACATGGGCGAGGAAATATAGGGAAGGATGGAAAAAAGAGGGAAGTGGAATGGACTTGTAGGATATGTGAACGAGAAAGAGAAACAGTGGAGCGCCTGATTACGTGTGAAAAAGGAAGAGGGATAATATGTAAGGAAGCAAAAACATATATAGAGAAGATGGTAAAGGGGGAAAGGGATAAGAGGGAAGTAGAAGATAAATGAATAGGATTGCTGAGAGGGGAGATAGATGTAAATATGTGTACATTTTTTAGGGAAATATAAAGAGAGTGTAGGAAAAGAGCAACTATGGTAATGCAGACCGAGAATGCCGAGTGTGACGAACATTATACATAATAAAGGAGGAAATAAGTTAGATTGTAAAAAAGCGATGTTTAACTGTGTAACATTTTTGTAAAAAGCCGAAAAGGCAATGCAAATAAAACTTCTTACTACTTAAAAAAAAACTATAATTCGAAAAATAATTAAAACACTCTAAAGTAAAGAAACCATTGAAAGCAAATACAGAACTTTTTCTTTACTATAAACAGAAATTTTTATGTCGGCGCCAATGAATGAAATAAATGTAAACACTCATCTACAATAATCGTGTGGTTGCATATCGATAAATCGACTGCAAATGTATAGTGCTTTAAAGTAAGTTAGTACTTAGTTCTTGAAATGTTCAATATTTGGCACCGACATAACTTTTTTGCGGTAATAAAGAATAATATAAATATGAAAAATATACAAAAATATTTTTTTATACTCTTCAGTTTTTTTTTTCAAGTCGGTTTGATTTTTTGTAACTCTTGCAAAAAGTAGATACTGGAAAAATTCTCCGACGTCCCTGATTATTCCAGGAGCAAAGAAATTCCCCGAGTTTGCCCCGTTCTCCAAATGCGCAACAGCCATGAATTTCTACCGTAACAGGTTATAAATGAAAATGAAGAAAGAAGAAAGTAGCCACGTACATCCGTATGTGTTAAGCATTTCTTCCGCGGTGGGTGGCCTGCCGGGATCCTCTCCCTCCAACGGTAACGGGAGCATAATACCGTATGTGTCCTCGATCGTGTGTCTCGGTATCAGAGTACCCACGAGAGTAACAGCGGGCACGTGATCGCGCATTTGATCGATCGGCAAAATTCCGTTCAATATCATTTCGGCCTTTGTACAAACGAAGCTCGGCATGACCAAACCCGGACAATCGCACAACAACAATTCCTCGTCGACGTAGAGTGTCTGAAAGTGTTTCGTTTTGCCGGGTGTCGCCGAGACCGATACTTTCTTGTCCATCAAGAGTGCATTTATCGTCGAGCTCTTTCCGACGTTCGGATATCCCACGAGACCGACGGTCGTCACGCCCCTCGTGTACGTCGTTCCCGTATACACAGATTTGAATATCGATATCAGCTTATCTCTGCTCAAAAGTTCCGACGAATTTTTTATCTCGCTGTTATCCCGTTCAGCGCAACGTGTCGTTTCCGTATTCTTCGTCTCTGCGCTCTCGACTTCCGGTTCTTTCGTGTCTACGTCCTCCCGTCGTTGGCTGGACGTCGCGTCGCCCTGCGCGGCCTCGGCTTCCGCACTGCGACAATTTTCCGTTTCATCGGCCTCGTCGTTGGCACTTTCATACTCGCTCTCGCTAGTCGTACCCGCAGCTACGTCGGTGTACCTCTCTTCGCTCTCCGAGCTGGCGACTTCCGTGTCGTCGCTGTTGCTCGCCTCGCCGTCGCTCACTTCGTCGTCGCTGTTCCTCGCTTCGTCGTCGTCTCGGACTCGCTCGTTGGACCTCTGCTCTCTCAAAGTATCTTCCGCCGAGAGCTTGGCGGAGAAGAATACGATTCTCACGCCGCGCTCCGTGAAGTAATCAGCCCAGATTCGTCGCTGCTCGTCGGTTAAGAAATCAGCTTTGTTCAGAAGAATCATATTCATCTTCCGGGGATCCACCTCCTTGGCGTACTTCTCGAGATCCTCGCAGCGAAACAATAGAGGATTGCGCGCGTCTACGATTTGTATGACAATGTCGCTGCGCTCCACGACACGCCACAGTTGCCTCCAAAATTCCAAATTCTTCTCGTAAGGAGTCATGGTCAGAGCCTGAGCCTCCTGAACCATCGCCAGAGTTCTGCGCCATTCGAGAAATTCTTCCTTCTCCTTGGCTTGTAGTTCTTGGGCGCTCGTCGACTCGTCCCACTTGGGCCTCCTGGGAATCTTAAGAACGTCTTTGTTGAGACGATGCGTCTCCAGCAGTTCCTCCTTTTCTTTGTCCGACAGAAGGCCTATGCCGCTCTTGGGATTTACGAACTTTATGTTCAACTTCTCCGCGTGAAACTCCGTGCCGGCCAGTTGGGCCGTAGAGAGAAATTCTTGGAAAGAACTTTCCTCGGTGACGGATTTGAGATCCAAACGATCCCACCTGTAGCCGTCATCGATGTCGGCGGTGTGCAGCTGTTTCGCGAACAAACAAACGTAAATACCGTTTGACGAGGGAAAACAAAGCGGTATGTGTGAAATCCTAACCTCACTCTCTCACCATACAAGATTCGGAGGAGGAACGCTTCGTGCGAGCTGATCCGAAACGATCCCGCAACAAGGCCCTTCCTAAATCTCCCGATTTTCCTTTGCCCTTCTTACCCATCGTGTTGCCGATTTGTTTGTCCACAAACGGGCACGCGAGCAACGTGTCTCGATGAGATTATACGATGTGCACGCTACGCGCACTCTCTACGACGCTCCTGCCGCACGCTT
The DNA here is from genome assembly GCA_963210295.1 of Ophion ellenae. NCBI lineage: Eukaryota > Metazoa > Arthropoda > Insecta > Hymenoptera > Ichneumonidae > Ophion > Ophion ellenae. The sequence goes on from OY723387.1 coordinate 47,054,288, forward strand.
CTGTAGCGCACTGATTCTCACGGACGTCACGTAGCGCTGCATCCAACAACCTTGACGTGGGTCCGCCTTCGTTTTTTTTTTAAACTCGTATGTGTGATAAAGCATTGAAAATTATTAGACACGTTTTTTCATCGGTGGAAAAACGGTTTTGAGGGGGGAAAGCATCTCTCAAAGAAGAGCGTGCGCGAGAGATGATTTTGCAGTCACCCACAAGCAGCCACCGATCTAAATGAAACAATGACAAAAATTCTTCTGATGTAAAGCGATGAAAAATCTACCATAGAGGTAATGAAAAGAAATCAAATGAAGGGGTGATACGCCATTCTTGAAGGGGTGGTTCCCCCCTTAAGACCCTTTTATAGCTTCAATGCTTTATCTCATATGTGAGTTTCAACAAAATCGGAGGCGGACATTTAAAGTATTGCTTTCCGGGAGGGCCGTATTTTGTGGGGGCATAAACAGGGCCTGTTTATGATTCTGAATCATGGGTAAATTTTGAAGTTTGCAAAATTGGCAAAAATAAGTTTAAAAGAAATTAAACATAAGTTACATTCAATTATCATACTCAACGATAAGCTGGAATAAAAAATGCCTACGTTTTCTCTAAAAGCCGCGGTTACGAAAATTCTTCTGCTAGTCACATTTTTCTAAGTTTCATCATTAATATTTTCTTTAGTATAAATTATTAGATAGAAATGTGACCAGCGTGTCATCTCCATAAAATATCGTACTAAAGAGACGATTTTTTGAGTCGTAATTTTTCGTTAAAAGTTCGGTAACTTGCCTTCAAATTTTACCAGTATACTAGGATGTATTTTTACTCGATTATAGAAAAAAAATGAGTTAATTGTTGAATATTCGAGTTCTTGAAAGGAATGCCTTAAGTGATATTCCTTTTAAGTAGCAATTTTCAAAAAAGTTGTACAAAAGTCGGCTAAATGGGTAGAAAACGTTCGCCTGAAGGTGACCTTGAAGTTAGCACCATCCAAAAAGATAACCGTTGGACACATAATAACTCATAGGTAAATTCCAGGTGGACATTTGCTACCGATTTAGTCAACTACTGAACAATTGTAGTGAAAACCGGTTATAACGACTTTGAAGGGACCATGCAGTGGCGACTTTATAGCCGATAGTCGTTGTAAATGATCGACGTACAATGCTGTGCTCCAGATTTCGTCTTTATATCCGATACGTCGTTATAAGCTGTTATAATTTAATTCCCCATGTATTAAATTAAAACAATTATTCAAGCTCGATCCTACCGATGCGTTGAATTTCGACTCCAATTACCAATGCAGCGACGGATGAGCAGCAAGTTTAAATCCTACATACACCTGTCTTAATCCAATCAGATCTGCCCCGAAGCAGACTCGATGCCCCTCCCACCATACTATACGATACCTTTTTGCAAAAACGCGGCTCAATTTACGCTAAAGATTGCTCACTCGCAGGACGTTATAATTTCTTCAAAGACGATGTGGCATTATTTTTCTTTCCGCCCATATGTCAAGCCTATTATTGGATCAATGGAGACTGCAACGATCCAACGGAAGCTCGGAATCTCCATAAAAAAATTGTTCTGGGCTTCGATGATGAGAGTCCGAGAATAAATCTAAAGGCTTGACTGAAGTCGTGGGCGTAAAAAAACTCGGACGCGAGTTGTATACGTTTTTTTTTCCCTTCATTATTACGTACAATAATGAAATTTGCTTGTACACTTGATCGTCACTTATAGAAAACAGAAAAAGAACCACGGAAATAATGTTAAAAGAAGATAATAGCTTCAGCTATACAAGACGACGGTAACGTATCACTCATCTTACACGATACTATATAACAATGATCGAGTCAAAAAGCCATCTCTGCGATTCGTGCGATAACAAGGACTGGTAAAATATATACCATATAGCGATGTACATGTCAATATATCTAATAATCTCCGGCTTATAACGACGACAACCTCTGTGTGTGGGTGTGTCCCTGTGGGTGGGAGTGTTTCGTGTGTGTGGGTGTGTAAATAATAAATATACACGTTGGTGAAATGTACGAGACGAGCGGGGAATTGCGATTGGTACACGGCGGCAGCGTATGCGGCACACTACATATGATACGCGTAACGCAGCTATTGAATTTATTGCCAAGAATATCGGAGGATATATCCGACCAATAGTCGCGTACCGGGAGAACGTTTTCAAGAATATAAGCTTCCCCGCGTTAAAGCAATTTTTTTATAATTGATTTCGCATCTTTCTATATAACTTTTCTTGTTCTTTCAGTATAGCGAGCAAACTACAACGATGCTCGACGTTATTAATATAGTGTAATAGTAGTTAATATACATGAGGAGAATAGGTCGTTGATTCGCCGTGTTTCTTGTCAATTTGGCATAGAGCAGATTGAAGACGGGCGGCGGCGGCGAAGACGACGACGACAGCCAAAAAACTATCGTACGATGAGTTACTTCAATCGTGTCATTGAAGATCCTCGATCCAAGCGGTGTCCAGACTCTCGATGAGAGTACGAACAAAAGCCATTTCCTTGCGAGCATTCTCCAATATAACGCGGGGATCTTGGGACGTGCATCGCAATATATTCGGTGCCATCACCATGGCGAGATTATTGGCGTCCATTTTCGTGCGTGCTACGACCTCCGGCCGGGCAAATATCTGGATGGTCAACAAGCAAGAAAGTTTTAGCCCGAGAAGAAACCACGCAATGACGAAAGTATCGCTGAAATTTGAAGAGAGAAAAATCAGTGTCCGCGGTACGTAGTTACGAGTCTCACCTGAAGAAATCGTACGAGATGACACAAGACTCGGCGATTCAAATCGGGAAGTCGCTCGACGAGCGTCGCAACGCTATTCGCCGAAGCTTCGCCGTCGTCGTGACGCATCGTGACGCACTCCGTGTAGAAAGAATCCGGTATCAGTGGCTCGTACAATTCTCGAACCCACAATTTCAAGAGAGACGCGGGCGCGTGTGCGTCCTGGGAGGCGGCTAAATTTCCACCGTCCTCGAATCTATCGAGGCAAGACTTCAGCGCGGTAACCTCGTCCGCGTCCGCCGAAACTCTAAAGATACCCTCCGTGAGTGTACCACCGCGCACGAGTACCTGACGCGTCAGTGTCGTCTGCACCCAGGGCAATTCCCGATCCGGAAAACGGTCGCGTTGAAGCGCCATTACTTCGGAGAGGGTCGCACCGAACATTGACGCGCGGAATATCTGAATCTGAAAAGTGGCCACATTTTAATCGTCGTTGTACGAAACTCACTTTTGCGAGAACAAAGGAAGATAAATAATCGGGTGAGTTCGAACGTGTTGATTAATTTCATGGAAATAGTGTCGCACATAACGGACTACATCTACCTAGGTGGGTCGAAAAATGCATTTTACAAAAATATTTTTATTCAAGAATATTAACCTTTATGTTTCCTGACAATTTCATTGACATATTCCAATAATTGAATGAGCTACAGCTTCAAACAGTCGGCCGAGCGAGCGGTAACAGCACAATACTTCAAACTTTAAGGCGGGATGTACATTTACGACGATCAAAAAATCGATTTATTTTTCTTTTCTTTAGACGATAGAACTACATATATAGAATATTTTCCCAAAGTTTAAAAGCGAAATTCGAAAAACCTCAAACGTTAGAGCCCGTCAACGCTGTGCCTCGCCGCTCGCATTCGGAGCGGGCGTGAACTTCAAAGGCGTTTTTCTCAAAATTGCATTATTGAAATTGGCGTGCAGGATAACTAAAAAAATATTAAGCTGATTGAGTTGAAACTTGGCAGAAATATTGATAATATTGGTACCTTCCACTTGACGAAAATTGTTTTTGATAAATTGGAAAAAAAACTACTTTTTTAATCCACATTTTACAGAAATGTTGCGTGAAATGTTGATTTTTTTTTGTAAATGTGTGCCATTTTCCCAAATTTGCATATTCTTCACTTTAATTACCGTCACATAGAAACTAAACATGTTTTAACTGAAAAAATGTTTTATTAATTCGTTTCACCACATAGTTTCGGAGATTTTTAAGGTTCAAGTTGAGTTTTTTTCAAGTATTATTAGTGAACCAAGTGGAGAAACCGCTTAATTTTTTAACACGACATTCCTGACACTAATCGCGGTTTGTTCAGTTTTTTAAATTTACATCGAAGCATTATTTTGACCCCTACAGCCCTATACCTAGTGTTTACGAAGTGCCACGTGCCACGAAGATTCAACTTGAACCTTCATCCATTCGGTAATACACGTGGCACTTCGTAAACACTAGTTATAGGGCTGTAGGGGTTATAATAATGCTTTAATTGAAAGTTAAAAAACTGAACAAACTGCGATTAGTGTCAGGAATTTCGTGTTAAAAAATTAAGCGGTTTCTCCACTTGGTTCATTAATAATACTCGAACAAAACTCAACTTGAACCTTGAAAATCTCCGAAACTATGTGGTGAAACGGATTAATTTTTGGACAGTTGATGCATCCTCAATTAATCTCTCGGTGATATGAATTTCAATCGTCTACAAGCATTTCGATTTTGGTGTCGAAACTCCTTAAAGTATACCTGAAGATTGATAATTGCAGAATAATTATTTCTTAGTTTAATAAATCCCTCATTACTGCTTATTTTTTTCCTGTCTAAATATATATCCCGCCTTAAGCGCGTTTTTCTCGAAACACTGTTTTCAAAGTCGGTGGCCATGATATCTCGAGAACCACTTGACGAATTGTTTCCAAATTTACACGAGATACGACGAGAAACATTTAAAGGTAGTTGACGATCTCACTTTTTTCCAATCGATCTTCATTTTCAGTTACGTAAAAGTGACGACTTTCTACATAGATTTTGTATGCACGAGTCGTCGCCACGTTGTTAGAAAAAAATATCTTCAAAATCGACGACCGTCAACGACTTGTATTTATTGTTCACTCGAATAACTCATTCGGTTTTTAGATTTCAGATGGACCGTTTAAGCTGTAGTGTCCACCGCCAAACGACGCGAAAAAATTTCATTATCTGCCGGCGGCCATGTTTTTTTTTGTTTTTCTGTATTGATGGGTGATCTTTTTAAAGGCTCTTAATATATGGACCTTTGTGTTAAAAAGGTAAAAGGTTGCGTTTCTTTTTCACCACCTGTTTGCCAGAAAAAAAATGGGAGTAGGTTCTCTACGAACAAGAGGACGCGATAAGTTACGAAAACATTTTCCATTGAGGGCTCAAAATGCGCAATTTTCCAAGCGTTTTCCCACGTATAATTTCCCACCTGTTTCTCACAGTTCGACATTCATTGTTGTTTTCGCGGCGAAGACGAAAAGCCAATTTTAAGGGGCCAAACTGACAAAAAGCTCACCCTCGCTTGATCGATGTCCTCGACCGTAGCTTTCCGCGGTTGTCGTTTGCCGTGCGCGCCGATTCTTTGCAGTCGCTTGCAGGCAACGGTGGCGTAATGGCTGACTTGAACGTGAATCGGCCATTTGGCTACTTCGGGAAATTGAAAGTTTGGGTCGCGATGTCGATTCATGTAGCCCTCGAGATAGGGCTCGAATGTCGGGCTCGGCGGAACAAACGCGAGTGCTACCGCCATTAATTCCCAACCTCTTCGTAGGCTCTCCTTGCGCGGATTTTCGGTTGTTTGTCGGCATATTTGTACATAGAGCTCGTCACGTAGCGGCGGCTTCGAGAAGGCGGTATTTACAATGTCGGTCGCAACACCGTCCAACGTCATCCCGACGTTGGCCTTGCGATCTCCCATGTAGACTTGGACCAGTTGGAAGAGGTTGCACGCCTCTCTCTTCAGTAGTTTCTCGCCGTCGACAACCACGAGCATCGGTTGCGGTATGGGATCCTTCGACCAGCTCAATATGTCGCGCACGCTGAACTTCTTACGGAACAACAGTCTCAGACCCTTCGGTCTGCCGCAATTCAAATTCAGGTTGTCCTGCGCGTACTTCTCGATGTCGCCGCCACCGCTCCCGGCGTCGTTTCCAACATCCATACTCTTTCCCATGACTAGACTGGTGAACGCGCTGGAGGGAGGCAAAGAAATTGGCCTTGGACTCGTGAAACTCGGTGTACCATCGGTACCGCGCAAATCGCCACCTCCACCACTGCCACTGTGCAAACCGGAAGCGGAAACTGAGGCTCCGAAAACATTTGACGTAGGACACCAAGCGTTCGAACCCGTTGTTGTTCCAGTTGTTGATGCTGCACCGCCACCTCCCATCGATACCGTTGGTGCCGAGTGAAGCGTCGGCGGTGCGGACGATAGAGAATGAACACCCGACGTTGCCTGCGGTCTCGTGAGTGTCTCCGCGGTATTGTAATACGTCGCCAATCCCGCTGTGTCGTAATTGCCGAGATCTGAGAAATTTTTTTTCAACAATGGCATGATTATTCCTCGTATCTTACCTCGAATCTATAAGATGTAGAAGAATTTCATAGATCGTTAACAATTAACATTTTTTTAATCTGTAAAAACGTATGTGTTCTTTATTTCTTGTTTAATAAACCACAAAAACCCGAAGTCACCTGGGTCTGATGGTATACGAGAAAATATTTTTCAGATAATGACTGCATTTCTTTATCTTCACACTAGAGGCCGGCCTTAAGGGGTTAGGCCACAGTAACGGGTTTAAAATCATGTGCGAATTTAACAAATTTTTTTTCGTATGAAAAAGTCACTCATGAAGTTAATTACACATCTATTTGGTATGAATATTTAGTTAGAATTTTTTTTTTGATGTACAAAATGGCCGACCACTAATATTTTCTTTTGTTATCTTTTTTTAGGCGCTCCGCGGCGTGACATTTAGCATCCACAATTTTTAACCTTGAACAGAAAACAAAAATTCTCGTCAATCTACATTAGAATACATAGAGAAGTACTAACGGAATTACAAAAAATATTGTTTTATTCAAAAGTTGTAGCTATTTGAATTGAGTTGTGGGTATTTGAATGAATTTTCAGTGAAAAATTTCGTATAAAACTGCTCATAAAACGAAAAGTTTTCGATTAATCAGAAATTCCGTACGTACTTCTCTGCGAAATGCAATTAGGAACATAACTTTTAAATTTGAAGTAAATCGAGTGAAAGTTGTTGAAGTTGCTAGTCACGCCAATTGGAAAAAAGCTGGTTCGAGAAAACCGCGTTTAAAGTTTTAGGTACTGTATGGCCGTGCCAGAGGTGTACTTGCGTTATACGCTCAGAGTCGGTGAAAAAAAAAAATTTCTTGCTATAAATCGAATAGTAACTCATTCTTATGATGCTACAGCACCGTTTTAGCGAGAAAGAGATCGATTTTTTGAAAATTCTACTGTGGCCTTACCCCTTAATGAATATTCGCATTTAATTAGAAAAATGAAAAAATAGTTATTCCAACGATTCGCGCAGTATTTCTAGGTTTGATATTTGGCAACATTGGTTCTATTTCCGTCTCTTTTTTCTCAACCAGGCGAGTTCAAGCTCCATGCTTCTCAACGTCGATTTGTCAAAATAATGTCAGGTTTGGGAAATATAAAGCATTGTATTCGGGCCACGACTGGTAAAAAGCGTAGAAAATTTGTGTCGGCGAAATATGTCGGTTAAAAATGAAATACGTGTGGAAATTCGAATGAGTGAGATGCGGTTAGGACTACAGTCAGCTGTTGCCTTGCTGTCACGTTTTTTTTATCGTAGCAAGTGGTAATAAATCCAATACCGGAAGTTCAACTTAAACTTGATATTACATAAAAATGAGGTCAATAAGCGTTATTTTTTACTGAGAGCATTGGATTACTACAAGTGTTAAGTATGTAAATCTGATTCTCTTTGAGAATCTGACGAATTCCCACTATTATATACACTTCTGTAGCGACCGGAAATTGGGTTTTTGTATGTCGTCTCGGAATTCCTTCACAAAAATACGCAATTTTAATATTCTTTTTCTCTGTAATTAGCTCGATAACCGACCCTGAAATTTTAGAGAGACGATTATTAATGTATTTAGTGAAACTCGAAAAAAAAAAAATGAAAATCCTATGGATTGAAGCCTGGCGATAGGACTTAACTGGCTAGGAACCGCAAGATTGAATGCCAGGTCGCATCCCACTGTATCGCGATCTTTTTCCCGTGAAACAATCAAGACAATAACCTGCGTAATGATCCTCGAGATATTCTTGGCTGGAGGAGTCGCCCTGGTTACTCGCCGCTTCGTCGTCGGCGAATTGATCATCGGAATCGTCATCCTGTCGTAAATTCGCGCCCGTATCGGCACTCGCCCGACCGCCGATTCTACCGCCGTTGTTTCCGCGTCCTCCGTTATCGCCGTTACCACCGCGGCCGGTCTCCTCGTCCAAGGAATCGTCGCCTTCCTCCACGCCAAACAGGGGATCGCCGAACTTGTAACAGCCTGATCGAACGAAGAAAGTATTCGTAAGAGAGCAAGCGGCAGAGCCAGAGGAAGAGAAATAGAGGGGCAACGGGAATATCTGATACAAACCGGATAATTTGGCTTGTTGAAGTATGTAGTGCTGAAGAGGCAATAGATGATCAGCGTCGACTAGTAGATTGCCGTAATAAGGGGAAGGTGGCGGACTCGGATTCCCGTTAGTACGCTTCTTATTTTTTCCATTGTCCTCCGTCTCAACGTGTTCTCTGATATCGTCCGCTATGGCACTGTTGCAGCTACCGTTACTGCTGTCGCTGCCGTTGCTCGTGGTACTGCTACTGCTGCTGTTGCTACTGCCACCTGCGAGGCGATGGAGCCTCGAAGGATCGTGCGTTTGACCTATCAAGTAACGCTCGTGCATCGAGTCGTCGTCTCTGTTGCGCCTTTTCGACTGTTGATGGTGGTGATGATGATGATGATGGTGGTGGTGTTGCTGCTGTTGCTGTTGCTGCTGTTGAACGAAACTGTAGCTCCGCGCCAGAGGTTGAGAAGCGGCTGGTGACAGTATGACATACCGTACATTATAAAATGCTCGAGACGTTATAAAGTGTTTTCGTCCTTTTGCGACATGGACGGGTTCGAGATGGTACAAGACTGGTAGCTGGTCGGAAGAGCGAATTGAATACGTGTTCAAATTCCCCTAATCCAATATCGGAAAAAAATCGTCATATGATGAAGTATCACTTTACGTGTGGATGAAATTACTTGACTCTGTGCTTTGAAATATTCAAAATGTTTTCCTACTGGAGAAAATATAGCAATTTTGGTACTAGAATTTGACAATCAATTATAAATTCGTGAATGATTTGTTCTCCAACGAATTTTATTGCGTCTTCAGGCCTGCGACCCCACGTAAAAACTTAACATGACTGATTAATCAATCCGCCGAAATTCATAGCTTTGCTATGGTATGATTCAGAGCGAGCCGAGAGCTCGCAGACTAATCGCTACCGTTAACTCATTCTCATTAAAACATTCGGTAATCGATGTTTTTTCTGATATGTCCAGTTTTTCCATTTCCGAAACACGTCAGGATTTCGTGTTCCGATTTTCGTCTGATTTCGAAATACAAATCAAGCAACACAATCGCGGTCGTGACGCCTTTTCTATTTAAAAAAATCGCGTTGAATCCTCGGGCATTGGTTTTGTTTGTTCAGCCTGAGGCGCCTTGATTCAGTTTTTGAACACACCTGCCTGTGTGCTTCATCTGTGTGGTATAAAAAATATTCGACCTCGATTTAAGAGGGGAGAGGACCTTTAGGTGAGGAAAAAATTTGGTGATTTTCATGTTTTTTTTACAAATCATAGATTTCTTCACTTTCTTCAGATCTTTAAAAATGGCGGGGGGATGGCATGGTCTTCCAAACTGCATAAAAACTGGCGTGACGTATAGCTAAAAAAACTAATTGTTGATTCTGATGAAATTTGGTAAAAATCTTTCTAACCTTATTGTCTGAAACATTGCCAAGACGTCGATCGTCTTTTTTCTGTGAGAGCTTTGTAAAACTAGTTTACAAAATTTTCAATGAATAAATATGTTTGGGTTTAAAACTGTTGTCTGCGGTAAACCGCCAGGGATATTTTGAATCGCAGTGTTGACCGCACACTTTAAAAGTTTGATCACCCCTGGTCTAAAACATCACCCTAAATGTTTTTGAAAATTAACAAAAAAGTATATTTTCAATGCAACATGCAGCCATTTTTTCGGAAAATTCAATCTTTGTGTTTCGAAGCGTACCATTTCATCGATTTTCAACATTTCTCACTTTTTATTGGTTCATATTCTGCGTATGAGTGTTAAGGGGTTACACGTAGTGTAACCCCTAGTAGATCTGCTTCAAATTTCACAGAATTTTTTTGTACATCAAAAGACAGTCCTTTAGCAAAAGATTTTTTTTCAATGCATACCTTTTTCTTATATCAAGGAAAATAGAGTGTTTTTTTCACCCAAACTTCGACAGTCACTTTCGATCGGCGACCATTTTCTCAAAAATCACTATTTTTTTTGAATCCTTCGATTAAATACTAGATAATACGGTACAAAAACTAAATTCATTTGGTTTTTTGATTTAAGATGATTTGTTCCCGAGCAGGCATGGTGACGGCGAAGAACCTTCTTTGCACAGCGGTCTGTGCAATTTACTGTATCTCCGTCGTTTATAAATATTTCCCAATAAAAAAATTGTCAAAGATACTTGAAATTATACCCTTTACTATGAAAAAAAAAGTTAAAAACCTGCACCCATTCCCCAAAGAAAATCACGAAAACACCTCTTTTTTCAGGGTTTTTTCGTTTGTTTTTTGTCAGGCTAATCTAAAAAATGGTGAAGAAGTCTTTTCTTCAAAAAATAATAATGAAAACGAGCAATTTTTTCCTCGCCAAAGGGATCTCCCCCTTAATAATCGAGTACCTGCTCGTACTACCTTGAGGAAGAAGCAAGGGAGTAAGAAAGACAGCAATTGAACCGTTGCTTTACCGTCGAGCGAGTTGTTGATTGCTGCGCTCGTTATTCTAGCGCTGTCGACTTCCCTGGCAAGCACATTAGCGCGATCCCTGTCGCGATTACGGTCGGACACGTCGAGACTCTTTTGTCTGGTGACGTTAGCGATGGTAGGGCCGCCACCACCGCTCGTCAATCTTTCTCTCGCGAGGCTGCTTTTGTTGGGCTCGGGCAGCACAACACCGTACATCTCCCGTACATTAGCTTCGGAGAGTGAGGCCGAGCAACCGTGATGTCGTCTGCCGATGCTGCCTATACCGCCGCTGCTGTTGCTCGCTAGCTGGCTCTTGTTAAAGTTTTTCCCGTGAATCGAACTCGAGGAATACATGCCCGACGGAGGATTGGTACTCTTGTCCATGCTATTGACACGTTCGCGGTGACGACGATTGCTGCTCTCGACGAGTGAGCCGTACTTTTCGGTGCTCTGATTCGATTTCGAGCCGAGGCTCAAATCGTGCACTTCCGGTGGACGATATGGTGGCATCTCCTGACGAAAGGCCCGTGGCTCCATCGATGATTCGCGATAGGGCGAGGTACTTGGCTCTGGTCCGTAAGACCCACGGCTACTGCTGTCGCGACCTAGAGCCAACGAAATGGACGCAAGGCGTCGAATCAGCAACGCGCGACGGAGAAAAAATATGCGGATGTTGTATAAATTATCGCTGTTAATTTCGTGAAATAATGCTTCATTTTTAAAAATCATTCCTAATGATTTGAAACGTTTCGAAACTGTTGTGTGATCAACTACTAATAACTCTGCAAGTTCAGCTAGCGTCTGACATGAGTCTTCATGAAGTACTGCCTCCAATTCAACACATCAAAATCATTATTTTTGCAACGTCTAAACCAATCTCTGCATGTTGTTTCCGACAGAGCATGGTTGCCGTAAGTCGCAATAAGAATCTTAAGTGCTCCAGCTGCAGATTAAAAAAAAAAAAAAGTAGTTCAGTAACATTCTCCGCAAATACTCTTTTTTGGCACGAAATTCGACATGTTTAAGGGGCTATACCAGTGTGACACTTAAAAAAAATCGATTTTTTTGTTGTTGCCTTTTTCGACAGTTTGTACTTTCAAAAATATCATTATCATTTCTATCAATATCATTTTTTCTTGCACAAATCGATGGTTAAATCTTTAAACGCCCTTTTCTCGAAACGAGATTTTTCAAATTTGCTGACATTGTAACTCAAAGAGCAATTAGCCGATTAACTGGAAATTTGAACTGAGTACTCTTGAATATATTTACTTTATAATGACGTAGGATATTTTTGATTGAATGAAAATTGACGATTTGGCATTGAAAAAAACGACCATTTTATAGGCAAGAAAACAGACTTTTTCCATAACTACGCCATTTTGGTAGAATTTGATATTTTTCGAAAATCCTACGTCATTGTACAGGAAATACCTTCCAGTTTAACGATATTTTTCCATTTTCGGTTTCAGCTACTTAATCGGCCGGAACCATGGCAGCAGTGGGGGAACTTTTTTTTGGCGCCTCCGAAAGCAGCGCACAAGTCGCATGAATCTCAATATTTTTCTATGAAAAAATTATGTAATATAGATCAAATATAGCCAAATATATTCTTAATTTTCCGAAACATTTAATTGAGTACTTTTCTTCCAAAAAATTCCCGAAAATCACCCAAATTTCCAGCGTTCACACTGGTATAACCTCTTAAGAGATCATCGCAGTGTTTTATTTTCTCAAAATCGATTCTTTGGCATTTTTGGATAGTATAGATGGTTATAAACGTGCTGTTGAATTTTTGGGGCAAAATTCTAATTATTTCGGTTGCCACAGCATTTATCAGAAAAAGGGATTCGACCAGCTGCGAACACGTTTTTCTGGAAATGTCGTTTTTGAAAACCGTGTACACTCTAAAGGGAAAAGTTTTCAAGCTATCCGTCTCAAATCTTGACACAACATTCTTCACGCAATTCTTTATCTTGCTATGAAAGCTTTTTACTGAAATCTTCATGTTTTTTTTTAACGATGAACTGTCGAAAAACTGGCTAAATTAGATAATTTTTTTCGAAACTACCGCCATTTTATTAATTTTGATTTTTTTAAAACCTCCATAGCAAGATAGCGGCGTTCATACCGATAATATTTTTTTTTACAAATTTTGTTTCAGTTAATATTTACGGCCACAGCCGTGTACATCGTGAGGACCTCTTTTTTCGAAGACATTGTCAAGCGTTAAACAAATGTAAAAAAAATAAAAATAAACGTTGAAGAAATTATTTTCTGTTCTTCATTAGTGCTTCGATTTGACATAAAAAAATCAGACTGAATAACGTATTTTAACCATCGGAAAAAAATCGCGAGTCAGCTATTTTTCGACCCGTTACACTATGATGATCCCTTAACGCTATGAAGTTTTATTGGGAGTACAAATAAGTCTCCGCCGTTTTTTATACAAAATTGGGCGTTTCTTGTGACAGAACGGTACTTTATGTTTTATTCAAAGTATTGTCCATCGGTAGCCACTAGTTTTTCCCATTTTTCTGGCAGCATATGGATACCGCGTCGGAAGAACGCCTCATCTTTTGAGGCTATCCACAAATCGACCCAATTTCTTATATCTCCATATGATCTGAAGTGCTGCTCAGACAGGCCGTGCGTCATCGATAAATGATAGTGAGAGGGAGCAATGTCTGGTGAATACGGCGGGTGGGGTAGAACTTTCCAATTGAGCGTTTCCAAGTAACGTTTGGCCTATGCCTGGCAAGCAGCATTTCACATGTGCAAAATCGGCGTTTAATGTTTCTCGGCTTCAGTTCATGTGGAACCCAATTTCCTTGCTTTTGAATCATTCCCAACGATTTTAAACGATGTGAAATTGCTTGTTAAGTCACTCCTAATGTAAGTGCAAATTCTTTTTGCGCCTGGCACGAATCTCCCTCCATTCTTTGTCTTCGACGTCAAACTCACCGTTCTTAAACTTTTGAAACCACTCACGATAACTTCTCTCACTTAAAGCAGCCTCGCCATATGCTGCTACAAGCAATCGATGCGCCTCAGCTGCAGATTTCTTCAAATTAAAGAAGTAAATAAAAAGTTCCCGCAAATTACGCTTATTCGGCTCAAAACTCGACATTTTCGCACGCAAAAAATTATGTCGTGCTGATACAAAATCGTTAATTTTTCAAGGTTATGGTCTTGTCAGATGTGCAACCTTACGATATGACGTTTGACATCCGACAATTTCGACCATAACCTCCTGGTGGCGCCATCTTTTGTTAAACGGCGAAGACTTATTTGTGCTCCCAATAGTTTCAAGGCTTTTATGTAATGAGAAGAGTATGTGGCTTCCGGATGGTGGCTGTGTTGAGGAAAAAAAGTTGTTTACACTTCGGCAAAATGACATACACGGAATTTCAAGCTTGCTTATAGTACTTTTTTACAGACGCGATACCATCTTAAGGGGAGGTACCTGAGTAAACGTCGATAAAAACAGGTAAACTTCGGGAATTTTTATCTCAAAAACTAATGTCTCGATTGGAGCCGGGTTTTTTTTATTGGAAAATATGTACATTGAGGTATGTTTAGGAATTTTTTTGAATAAATTCGTTGACTGGCAGCGATTCAAACGCGATTATCTCGAAACATAGTTTTTTAAAGTCGTTGCCAGATGTATCTCGAAAACGGCTTGTCCGATTTTGTCCAAATTTGGATACGACGTTCTTCGACAGTTTTTCTCGTTCGCAACGTAGGATTTCTTTGAAATGTTTCATTTTTGACGGAATTGCGACCGTTTTAATTAAACATTCGTTTTTCGTTCGCAATTTCCGACGATTTTGGATTGCATACACATTGCATAAAAAAGCAATGGTTCAATCAAATGAAAAACCCCTACGTGGCGAACGAGAAAAACTATCGAAGAATATTGTATCGAAATTTGGACAAAATCGGACAAGCCGTTTTCGAGATACATCTGGCACCGACTTTGAAAACTATGTTTCGAGATAATCGCGTTTGAATCACTTCCAGTCAACGAATTTATTTTAAAAAATTCCTAAACATGCCTCAATGTACATGTTTTCCAATCAAAAAAACACCCGGATCCAATCGAAACATTAGTTTTTGAGATAAAAATTCTCGAAGTTTACCCGTTATTTCTCGCCGTTCACTCGGGTACCTCCCTTTAAACTACGCGCAAGTAGTGCTGGTAACGCCATCTGTTGGAAAACAGCGCGAACTTATTCAACGTTCTAAGATTATCCGGTTGTAAATGACGTCGATACGTACCATTTTTAGCTCTGTCGTGATGATGTTCCGAAGTGGCTTGAGATCTGCCGCCCTCCCGATGGCCCATCGCTCCTCCTCCACCTCCGATGACACTCGTCTGCTGTTGATCGACGAAGGTCTTTTTCTTGAAGAGCGGCGTACTAGTCGAGAGAGAGAGGCCCAACGGCGTTGTCGATTCGACGATCGAAGATGCTCCCATCTTCACGCTCCTCGTGTTCTCGAGGGTGCCGCTTTTGTTGTGACTCGTGCCGCTTCGATTGGAATTAACGGGCGGTGGTGGCGGCGGCGGTAGAGCGCCGGTAGTAGTCTGCTGATGGCCGAGGCTCGATCGATGCTGATAACGATGGGGCGATTCGAGGAGCCTGTATGCCGTCGCCGACTCGAGGGACGTGCGACTGTGCGATATCGAACTGTCGCTCGAACGACCCGAATCTTGCGAATTATTTTGCAATTTCCGGGACGACGGTGGCTCCTGACGTCTACCGTGTTGTCTGCTATTGTTGTGCACTTGCTGCTGCTGCTGCTGCTGTGGTTGCTGCTGATGATGATGGTGATGATGATGATGATTGTGCTGACGTCGACTTGACGGAGAGGGAGATGGCGAGGGTGGCGACGTTTGACCTCCATCTTGGTCCGGCCCGATTCCCAAACTCGGAGCACCCCGAGATTTGCTCGATGTTCTACTTCCTGGCCCACCAATTTGCTACGAACAAATCCAACATGTGTTTCAATAACGTTTATGGGAACGAGGCCCTCTCGGAATGGAAAATAGCAGGCACGCTCGTTGGCGAACCTCGCCTTATTTTTTCCGCGCATCGGGCAGAAATGGAAATATCACGAAAGTAGTGCATATTCTGCATCTATAAATCTCATGGCGCATCTTTTAATGATGGGGGGAGAGAGCGTGGAAATTGTTTGTCGTTTATCGACGTACCAGAGTGGGCGTCGAATTTGGATTGTCGTGGTGGTTGAAGCGTGAACCGGAAGAAGCGGCAGCTCGCACAATCGAGCAAGTCTGCGTTTGAGTCGAGACCGACTCTTTTTTCCGATACTCCCCGAATCTCGGATGATCCTCGCTGTTCGAGCCTAGTCCACCGCTGGCCGGTTCCGTATTCTGTTTCAGCGTCTACGATTCCAAACACGTTTCAATACCGTACAGAGAGAATTCTAATTGCAATAATATTGATTTTCCTGTACGATCGAACACGCAAGAGTTGTATGTACGGATATTTGTAAATTTTATTTTGCAAATGGCACAAGGATTGTTAAGGCCTTAGGCCGCCGTAACGGGTATAAAATCATGTGCGAATTTAACAATTTTCTCAGTATGAAAAAGTGATTCACTCATAAAATTAATTACACATCTATTTAGTATGAATCTCAAGTTTTAGAATTTTTTTTTTTTCGATGTACAAAATGGCCGACTACTCGAAACTTCTCGAAGCAGCCTTTTTCCAATCGGCGTGACAAATAACTTCAACAATTTTCATTCGATTTACTTCAAATTTAAAAGTTATACTCCTAATTGCATTTCGCAAAAGAGTACGTACGGAATTTCTGATAAATCGAAAACTTTTCATTTTATAAGCAGTTTATTACCAGTTATAACGAAATTTTTCACTTAAAATTCATTTCTTAAGTTTAAATACCGACAACTTTTGAATAAAACAATATTTTTCAAATTCCGTACGTACTTCTCTAGGTATTCTAATGTAGATTGACGAGAATTTTTGTTTTTTGTTCTAGGTAAGAAATTGTAGATGCTACATGTTACGCCGCGGAGCGCCTAAAAAAAGATAACAAGAAATTATTAGTAGTCGGCCATTTTGTACATCGAAAAAAAAAAAAATTTCTAACAGCTTGATATTCATATTAAATAGAAGTGTAATTAATTTTATAAGTGAATCACTTTTTCATACGAAAAAAATTGTTAAATTCGCAGATGATTTTATACCGGTTACTGTGGCCTAAGGCCTCAATGCAAGAAGGAAAATTCTATCGTTTCTTTGGGGGGGGGGGGGGGACAATAAAATTATCCAATTCGTCTTGCATTGTTGATGATACTTTCGACATGGTATGACAATGTTCAGTAACAATTGGACTAAAGTTTCCATCTTTTGAATGCAATGAAAATTCTTGATTTTTTTGTTTCTTTGTGTTCATTATTATCGAAAATGTTTTTTTTACCGCTTTTGGCTAGAAATCTTTAACGAGGATTCTCGGAAATGTTTTAGTAATTTTCGTAGTCCGAATGTGCCAAACAAATGGTAATACAAAGAAAATATATTTTTGTTGCAGTTCAATGCCATCAGAAACAAGAATAACAACGTAACAATATGCTCGTGCCCTCTGGCCATTTTTGCAGAGCATTGCGACGAAAATTATTTTTTCTTCTTTTATTTTTTTTAGTATCGAAAATATTTTCTGGGCAATTTATGTTATGGTATTGAAGTTGGCATCGTTGGAACGCAACGGAAGTTTAATAGACCGAACTTTTTTGGAAAATTTAGGCTACAAAAATCGCTCAACTGTTATGCTTAGCATCCTCATAAAAAAATTACAACATAAGTGTGCAGGATAAGAATTTGGGTGATGAAAGAACTGAAAAAATGAATGAAAAGAAAAAGATTTGTAGATTTGTAATGAGGATCCTATAAAACGTTTGCGTGGTATTTGTAGCCCAAATTCGCCGAAAAAATGTTTTGAATCGAAAAAATGAATTTTCGTTGCGTTCCAACGATGGAAACTTTAGTACCATCACTAGCCAATGATAATACGGAAAAACGATGCTCAGCTCTATTATTGTTCTTGACAACAGAGAGGAGGAGACTGACCTGTAACTTGGCAAGTGGTATGATATCACAATCGGTCGGGCGATGCCAAACCGTTTTCTGCGACGTCGCGTTGTAATAGTAGAATCGAGAAGTATTATGATCAAAGAGTTCCCACCACTGATTGTTGTCGGTTTTCTTACTGAAACGATAATTGCAATATTATACGAGCACGCTGACGTCTCGATTGTTCCTCGATTCCGTCGATGAATGCGACCAAGAATTTTCTTCGTGTTTTCCGATGTACTTACACGGGTACCCCCGGTGGTGGATCCCAGACGCATTCACCGGTCGTCAAATTCGCGTACATATGCTCCTTCGTTCTCGGTTCGATTATCTCCACCCATTCCATTTTGCTGCAATGATCGTTAAACAGTACTTTATCGATCGGCGCCTCGATATTTACACAAAGGGCATCCTGTTTCAAATTGTACTTCATTCCTGCTACTTTCCTCGTACTTTTACATGAAAAATCCGCATACTTCATGCGAAATTTCGAGAAAGAGAAAACAATTTCACCGAAAATACGCGTAACGAGTATACTTGAATTCAGAATTCTTCGAATGATTTTTTACTCATTTAAGGACGTTGGAACGTTAGCTACAATCCAAGAGCAAAAAAAAATATATATATGTTATTGTCCAGACTTTTACCACAAAACACCAGAGATAAAAAATAGTTTACTGTATGTTATTTCTACGTACGGTTAGATGGAAATGACGTTAACGCTACGGGTGATGCAATTTTTTGGCTATTTAGCACCAAGATAATCCATTTTTGACAAAGAGTTAACGCAAACTAAACCTTTGTAAACATTTAGAAAAAAAACCCGTCTTGCCCATCGTAAACCATATATATTCAATATTGAACCATCAAGGTTATATGAAAGATTACGAATCTTGGCTGGCGAATGAAGAACATTGCTGCCAATCTCAGTCCGCGAAATTGTATTTCGGCAACATTTAAGGGAAGGTTCTGCCTTGTTGGGCCAAAAAATGTGCGATTTTTCACCAATTTTTTATGCGAAAAGTATTAAATATTATCAAACTTTAAAAAATATTTTGATGTTCAATAAAGACCGCTTAGTCAACATACCAAATATCAACATTCTATATTTGATACTTTTCGCATAAAAAATTGGTGAAAAATCCAACATTTTTTGGCCCAACAAGACAGAATCTTCGCTTAATATTTATTAACGTTTATAATAAATAATCTCGTAGCATAAATATAAATGACTCAAAACATTATTCTGAGTTGTGTAAAACGTTCGCGCGGCGCAGTTTTTTAAAATTTACGTAATAAAAATATAAAATGCATAATTTTGCCCTTTAATTATATATTTTATAAAAAATTAGCATCTACAGAATGAATCTATACCTCGTATGGTTTTTTTGAGGTTCATTGGGGGCTCATTGGGAGGACCGCTCCAAACTCCGTAAAATTGTGCTTTGTTTTTCATGTTAATAATATTACTGGACCGTAATTTAGTGTTTACACCTTTGCATCCGTTTAATTATCCTAAGCGCTGGAAAATCGTCGGGTCTTTATGGTTCTTTTCTTTTTGTAAAACGGATGAATCATAGACGCGATGGTGCGGCGATAAAACGCAGACACGCGCGCGCACGAACGCATATGCATATTGGCTTTTACCCGTAGCTTCGCTCGCGTGAATGTCGCAAATGTTCATGTGTATGTTGGGAATGGATTTTAGGGTCATATCCTATCAAAAATAATCTACCCAGGTTATGATGAAAAACTGGTTTCCTATATATTTTAAAAAATCCGTTTCCCATGTAGTGAAAAAAACTGGCTTTCAATATAGTTTACTACATGCTCATAATCACATCGGAAAAAAAATACAAAATTGAGTTAGATGATGATTAAGGGGGGAGATTCCTTTATAAGGTAAAGAAGAGCTTAGGGTCGAAAATAAATTCGACGAGGAAGGTGAGAGGCTACTTTATCCCCCCCCCGGAATCGCAGAATAATAGGTAGGTCATTAAGGGGTTACCCCCACTTGCGATTTTGAAAAAATCGATTTTTTTATTGCATTTTTTTGAAGTATAAGTATCTGAGAATATGTCCTGAAGATTTCAAGTCGATCCGAACAAAATTGACTGAGATATGAGCGTTGAAAGAGAAGAATCCGCGTTGAAAGAGCGTTGAAAGAGAAACTTTAAACGCGTTTTTCTCAAAATGGCATTTCTGAAGTCGGTGACCAAGATTAATCGAACACTAATGAACCGATTTCTTCTTGAAATTTTGCAGGCTTATTTAATACATAAAAATGTAGTCTTTAATCGTTCGATTTTTTTTTTCGAAAAAAATGGCCGTTTTATAGCCAAAAAACGGCCGTTTTTTTCGTTAAAATCGAACCATTAACTTTAACTGTCCGCCATTTTGTGAAAAATGAATATTTTTTAAAATCCTTCGATTAAAGACTAGTTTATACTTATATTTGACTAAATCCAACCGCATTTTTTTTTCAGATGATCCACTTCGCCGCAATGTTGGTCACCGCAAACCGTGTATATAAAAACATTATTTCATTGACGGCCATTTGCCACTAAACAATGTAATATTTTCCAATAAAAAAATTACTGAAAGTTCTTCAAGATGTGTTCTTTAAGATGGTATATTGATCGATTAAACAAGTTTTGTAGTTTTCTTTAAAAAAATTCATGAAAAAGGCCTTTTTTGCGCTACAAGTGGGGGTAACGCCTTAAGTAAAAAATTATTTGAGTCTCGAAACTTTCAACACATTTTCCTGAACATCACTTTTTCGTGAACCTCGTGCGAGATAACTCGAAAAGTATTTGATCGATCATTTTGAAATTTTGCACACTTCCAGACAACATAATTACCGTCTATGCTAACCTAAAGTTCCTTGACTATTTTTTTTTTTTAAACTACTTCTTTATTAACTATGGTGAACACTTCATGAAAAATGGAACGTTTTTTTAAAACACGTACCCTTTTTCGAGTTTTCACTTTTCTTTGAGTTTTTAGGTTTACATAGAGCGTGTGGGTCTGAGAAATCTAAAAATTCTTGGCCCCGATGTTTCAGATCGATGTACCAGACGCTAGGTTGTACGGTGTGGAACAACTCAGGTGCTAACCGTTGCTCAAGCGAGTGTCGTACAGCACCAATTTTAAAATATTAGATAAAAAATCTAAAAAATTAAAAGATGTAGAAATGCGTACATTAAATTTCAATTATGTAGTATAAATAGTGTCGACACAAAAAAAGCTTGAACATTCGCTTATTTTCGGCTGCCTAAAGGGATCTCCTTGCTCAAGACTAATGAAACTGTTTCACATTGAGTATTTACGGAAGAGCTTCCTCATAAAGGGGACGTGTCGCGCACCACCGTCCTTTTAAAATGAAATTGCATTTTCTCATATTCTTGCTTGACGGATTAAGAGCTCAAAGTGCAGGCAAATTCTGGAAGCTTCCATTATCACGTACCAAAGCCATGGGGTTCAACTTTGCATCGTTGGAAAGCAACGAAAATGAATGGCTGTGTATTCCTTTTATTTCTTTTATTTTACGTACAAAAATTCTCCAACCATTTTCAAAGGTATTTGTTTAGCAATATACAATACAAATCTAGAAACAAATTTTTTAATAATAATAAAATATGGAAAATATTGGGATGTTAAATAAGTTCTCGCTGTTTTTTTCGTGAAAATTAATGCTTTATTTAAAAAAATCATTCCTAATGCTTTCAAACGTTTCGAAACTGTTGTGTGATCAACTCTTGATAATTCTGCAAGTCCAGCTAGCGTCTGACACGAGTCTTCATGAAGCAATGCCTCCAAATCAATATATCAAAATAAATATTTTTGAAGCGTCTAAACCAATCTGTGCATGTTGTTTCCGACAAAGCGTGGTCGCCGCAAGATCAACAAGAATTCTGCGTGCTTCAGCTGCAGATTTTTTTAAATAAAGTAATGCAATATAATTTCCCGTAAATACTCTTTTTTGACACGAAATTTGACATGTTTAACACTATGAAAAAAAGGGTTGTTTACACTTCAGCGAAATGACATACACTGAATTTCAAGCTTGCTTATAGTACTTTTTTAGAGATGCGTTACCATCTCAAACTACACGCACGCAGTTCTGGTAACCCAATCTGTTGGAAAACAGCAAGAACTTATTCAACGTTCTCTTAAATTGAGAAAAATAACTTTCGTTGCGTTCCAACGATGCAAACTTCAACAGCGTCCACAGCCTCAGGGAATAACCTCCAGCTGTTTTAAGGGGCCAGTCCACTTTGAAAATTTCAAAAAATCGAAAGCAAGCAAGACTTGAAGAAATCGACGATGATGAGCAATCAGAAGGGATTTTGTACTGTGCAGGAATTGCCTATTTAGTTTAGGTAAGAGTTTTTCATAGTATAAACTTCAAACGCGTTTTTCTCGAAACAACGTTTTCTAAATCTAGCTCCATCGTATCTCCAAAACGAATAAACCGGTTCTCTTGAAATTTGAACCACATATTGTAAACATGATTCGCAACAAGATGACCCTCGATGGTTTTAAAAGTTTGATTTTTACTCTTTCTTGCGAAAAACAGCGACAAAACGCGTTTTTAATACTTTTTTTCGTTTTTTGCCATTTTTTTATTTTTTGATAAAACTTTATATCCGAGGGTCATTTTGTAGCTGGTGTTATACTGAATCTAATGGACTTTGATTTTTTTGTTTCTGCTTCAGGAGCTACCTAGCCCACCTATTCTTAGGCGTTACGTTAAACTATAGTTTTTGTACTTAAAAATGGATAAAAATGAATTAAACATTAAAAAAGATGTATTTCAAGACTATTTATCAAGCCCAACAAATTTTATATCCATATCTTTTATAAAACCCTCAAAAAAATCGCGAAAATAGCCTTTTTTCGTGGCTCCAAAGTGGACTGGCCCCACAATGTTGAAGTTTGCACCGTTGGGATGCAACGAAATATTTTTTTCTCCAGTTACTAAATTTTCTTTGACATATTTAAGCTACAAAAATCATGCATTCCTTTTTTAGGCTCCTTATTTAGTGATCTACAGCTCAAGTCTTCAAAATGTGATTTTCGATTATAATGGAAATAAGGAATTGGACAAAAATCGTTGCATTCCAACGATGCAAACTTCAAGCCCATACTGGCCCGTTAACGCCAAGTTTGCCGAGACGCAAAGTTAGCCAAAAATTATAGATATCGTCTCGCGTTGTATTCTAACCCTGCCGGTTCAAAATTTCCGCCTAAAGAAAAAAATGTCCGGAAAGACGCACAACTTTACAAGATATGCCACACATACGAGTATCAAAAAGTTTCGCGACTAGCAACTATTGGCGTGTTGAAGAACTAGTCTCGAAACTTTTTATACCCCCTTATAAGTCAAGATAGCTGAGTTGGTAAGTGAAAATGCAGTGTGCAGTTGAACACGGAACGTCCTATATACGTGTACTCGAGCGTATCGCCCATGTCGCATGGAGAGAAGCAACCCCAAGCATAGACTGTGAAAATTCCGATAATTGAGCAAAAATTGATGTCATGTAGATGCAAGGTATAGGAGTATGAAAAAAAAAGGGTTCATTATCGATTTTTCGGTAGAGAGCGAGAGTGAGTGGGAGACAGGCGAGATAGCGGGATAGAGGAACGAAAACTACGTTTCGTTTCAAGTTGTTGCCGATTTTCTGCAATCGCCTAAATTTAGCCTTGATCGGTCGTGAAAACGGTAAGTAATCTAGGGATAACGAGAGGATCGTAACTCGGGGAAGTCTCGAAATTATGGATATGTAGGTCGTGACCTTAGAATCCCGGACGTGTAACGCAGGGGCGATTCACGTTATTGAGAGGTCCGAGTGTATAGATGAGCGTATATGTACATGGATATTGTGGCACACACGGGCTCCTCTCCTACATGAGAGACAGTAATAGAATAACGAGTGTATCCTGCGCCTGTATCTCACACCCAGAAAAGCACGGTTACCCTTTTAAGGGGTTAGGCTATCGCGAAAATTAAAAAAAATCGTTCGTCGATTCAAATTCAAGGCCTAGCATATGCTGCAGGAATCACAGATCGAAGGTAAACTCATGATTACAACAATAGAACTGCTAGTAAAACTTTGAACGCGTTTTTCTTGAAACTATGCTTTTCGAATGACGTTGAATGTTGCATCGTTGGAATGGAACGATTTTTATTCTTATTACTTATTCATTTTTATTATTATTCGAAACCTTTTTTTCGCACCTTGAGGTCCTAAAACTGCAATAAAAATACGCAGAAACGTTCGAATGTTTTTCATATCCTAGAACAACCAAAAAAAATGTCACCAAGGAAAAAGAATTAATTTTCGTCGCGTTCCAACGATGCAAACTCCAAGATCATTTTATCTTTGCGGTTTGGAAAGAGGACACAGAAGGAGAGGAAGGTGAAGAAACGGGGTTGAAGTTTGCATCGTTGGAACGCAACGAAAATTTCTTCCGATTCCGTATTTCCATCATTATCCAAAATCACATTTTGCAAATTTGTTGTACATCGCTAAATATGAATCCTAAAAAATGTTTGCGTGATTTTTCGTAGCTCAAATGTGCCCGAGGAAATTTGGGTTTAAAAAAGACATGATTTTCGTTGCAAGCCGAGGGGGCAAAAGGAAGCACACGGTTAATTTGGAGTGAAGAAAAGGCCGAAAAATTGCCAGAAGAAGTACGAAAAGAAAAAGAAATCGAAAAAGGAAGAGAAGACTGGGAGGAGGTAAAAGAAAACATTTTGAGGGCGGCGGCGATGGCGGGGTTAAGGAAAAAATGCAAAAAAAAACAAAGAGAGACCGAGAAGGCTTCCACGATGGTTCAACGAGGAGTGCAATAGAGCAGAGAGGGGTAGTATGGGGAAAATGAAGAGCATTCACGAAACAAAGAAGTGGGGAGAAAAAGCAAGAGCGAGTAGAAGAAAAGCGGAAATTTAAAAAAAACATACAAAGAGGCAAAAGAAAAATGGCGGTGCAAAATTTGGGAAGAGGTGGGAGAAGCGAAAGACATGGTTTTTATGGTAAATATCATTTTATTTTTTCTCGTTTTTCTCGAAATGAGATTTTTCAAATTTGCTGACATTGAAACTCAAAGAGCAATTATCCGGTTGACTTGAAATTTGAACTGAGTACTCTTGAATATATTCACTCTACAATGACATAGGATATTTTCGATTGGATGAAAATTGACGATTTGGCATTGAAAAAAAACGACAATTTTATAGGCAAGAAAACAGACTTTTTTCATAACTACGCCATTTTGTTAGATTTTGATATTTTTCGAAAATCCTACGTCATTGTACAGGAAATACTTTCCAGTTCAACGAATTTTTTTCCTTTTTCGGTTTCAGCTACTCAATCGGCCGGAATCGTGTCAGTAGTGGAGGAACTTTTTTTTGGCGCCTCCGAAGGCAGCGCATAAGTCGCTTGGATCTAAATATTTTCTATGAAAAAATTATGTAATAGTGGTAAAATATAGCCAAATATATTCTCAATTTTCCGAAACATTTAATTGAGTACTTTTCTTCAAAAAAATTCCCGAAAATCAGCCAAATTTTCAGCGTTCACACTGGTATAGCCCCTTAAGAATTTCCGTAACATGTATATCGCATTGTACTCGTTAAAGAAGAAATGTCATGTCGTTGAAGTGTGCATCGTTGGAGGCAATGATTTTTTTTCTCCATTTTTCATTTCTTTCTATTTATCGTTATCCGGAGCCTTGTTTGTGCAAATTGAAGTCATAAACCTCTAGTGAGAATACATGAAAACGTTCGAGAAGTTTTCAAAATCTAAATCAGCAAGAAAAATGAGGAATTAAAAATAATTAATTTTCGTTGCATTCCAACGGTGCAAACTTCAACGTTACGAAATGTTGGTATGGTGCTGAAGTTTGCAACGTTGGAATGCAACGAAAATTCATCAATATTTTTTTATTTCGTAATCTTTTTTCCTGATTTAGGTTGTGGGTCCCTAAAAAGGACGTTCAACAATGTTTCAATGATTTGGTAGCTTTAATGTGGTGAAAAAAATTGGGCAGTACGAAAAGAGTGTTATTTCGTTGCATCCCAACGATGCAAGCTTCAATACCATAATGTTGGTAGTCTACTATGGTGCTGAACTTTCCATCTTTGGAATGCAACGAAGGTTTTACATAAGTTCGAAGTTTGCATCGTTGGAATGCAACGACAATTATTATTTTTCTCATGCTCAAATTTCTTTTGACGAATCTTCGTTCCAGACAATGCCCGATCATTTTTCAAGCGGCTTACCTAGAAATCTAGAGTTTAAATCTGCAACGAAAGATTTTGTAAAATCATAAAAATGCGGCAATAAAAATATAAAATAAAATTTTCGTTGCATTTCAGCGATGCAAACTTTAAGGGTATAGTTTCACGGCTAAATAAGAATTTGGACGATAATGATAATGAAGAAATAAGATAATAAAAGAAAAAATTTCGTTGCATTCCAACGATGCAAATTTCAACATCGTATTCTACCTCTGTAGCGATGAGCGCGTGTGCGTGTGTATTCCTCTCCCGTATTTGCCGTTACACGGCGAATTTCTTGTATTTCGATTATGCAAAGGATCTCCGTACACACTCCAATAGCGGAAAACATACTGCTGCGACATTCAAACTGAATAAAATATCCATCGAAAGATGACTTTACGATGCTGAAGCGAGCATTGAAATGCAGCGGAAATGTTTATTTTTTCGAATTGCTCAGGGTTTTTTTTTTGCCAATTTAGACTACGAAAAGCGACCAAACGTTTTCACGTATTTTTATCAGAGATTTACAATCTCGATCTTCGGTTTCGAATAATAATAAAAATAGAGGGAAAAAAGATTATTGCATTCCGTGTAAACTTCAACGCCGTGAATTTTTATGCAGCAAACATCGCAGTTGAGAAATCGAAAATCTTGAAAGAATACCGATTGAATAATGTTATCGGCATTACGTTGATTGACGCGTATTTTGGCCATAAAAATGTAATATTATTGTTGATTGGTATTTCAACTCACGATGTTGAAGTTTGCATCGTTGGGATGCAACGAAAGATAACTTTTCTTTAATTGCTCACATTTTCTTCCCCTGACTTAGGGCGCGAAACTCACGCTTATGATTTTTTCTATCTTTAGTAGAGAACTACGACCTTAATCGATGAAAAAAATCAATTTATAATAAAAATGAAGAAGTTTGAACAAATAATAAAAAAAAATCTGTTGCATTGCAACGATGCTTCAACGCCATTTTAATTCGTTGAATTATCATTGGATGATACTTACAGTGTAAGTCGACTATTAAAAAAAGCCATTGACAACCCCCCAATAAAATAAATAATCATGCTGAAGTTTGCATCGTTGGAACACATGGAAAAATCTTTTTTCGTTTTTATTTCTTGACTTTTGTTATCATTCAAAATCTTGTCCTGTAAATTTCGGATGTAGATATCTGATGAGAATTAAAAAAAAAAAAGTTTGCGTGATTCTCGTAGCCAAAATTTGCCAAAAACGGGGCGAGTTCCTAAACTTTCGTTGCCTTCCAACGATGCAAACTTCGATATCATAATAAATAACTAATTTCATGGTTGTTACGCATTATTGACTCAGAAGTTCCCTCACTTTTTCAGGTTTTCCACACAGGTTCGCGGGGAGATTGAGGTCAAAGAAAGGACATAATTTTTTTTTAAGACCAGATATATGAACGTATTAAATATCGAAATAAAATTATTCCTAAAATTTAAATATTCGAAAAATAATTGAAACACTGTATGGTAAGAAAAAGAAATAAAAAAAATAATTTGAACACCGTAAGGTCAAAAAAAATACATTAAGCGATCACAGTCTAAAGTTTAAGAAAAAATCGGTTTTTTTTGCGTTATCCGATAGTATAGACGGTTATAAACATGCTGTTCGATTTTTGGGGCGAAATTCGAATTATTCCGGTTGCTACAGCATTTCACAGAAAAAGGGATTCGACCAGCTGCGTGAGTCCTGGCGCGGACGGACGCGTTTTTCTCGAAATGTTTTTCAAAACGGTGTACACTCTCAAAGGAAGAGTTTTCAAGCTATCCGTCTCAAATTTTGACACTACATTCTTCGCGCCATTCTTTAGCTTGCTATAGAAGCTTTTTTTCATCTTCATATTTTTTTTAACGAAAAAATATGCTTAATTCGATACTTTCTCTGCAAACCGCCGCCATTTTGTCAATTTTTATTTAAAAAATAATCTTTTTACAAATTTTGGTTCAGATAATATTTAGGGCCACAACCGTGTACACCGCGAGGATTCCTTTTTTTCGAAGACATTTGCAACCGTTGAAAAAAATGTAAAACAAATAAAAATAGACGTTTGAAAAGTTATTTTTTATTCTTCACGTGTACTTTAATTTGACATAAAAAAAATCAGACTGATTAGCGTATTTTAACTATCGAAAAACAAAATCGCGAAAATCGGCTATTTTTCGACCTGTTACGGTGTGATGAAGCTTAAAAGCAAATACGGAACCCGTTTTGTATTATAAACAGAATTTTTTATATCGGTGCTCATAAATAAAAAATAAAACAAAACCCTTATCTACAATAATAATCGTGTGGTTGTGTATCGACAAATCGAATGCAAATGTATAGAGCTTTAGAGTACATTGGTTATTAGTTTCTGAAATTTTCCATTTATGGCACTGACATAACTTTTTTTGGTCCATAAAGAAGAATAATATAAATATTAAAAATATACGAAAAATTATGTTTATACTTTTCCGTTTTGTTTTCTCAAGTCGGTTTCATTTTTTCGTAATACTTGCAAAAAGTAAATTCTGGAAAAATATCAGAGAATTTTCAAAATTCCCCGACCTTTCCTTAATTATTCCAATAGGGACGAAATTCCCTGTTTTTCTAATGGGTAACAGTCATGAATTTGAATTAGACGCGAGTTACATTCCGAACATTAATTCGTCACTTTACTTCTGACATTGCCTAAATTGAATGTGTACCTCGATTCAATTCGACATGATAGATATTTTAAGCTGGCCATTACCTCATCGAGATCCAGTATGAGTCATACTGATTTTTCTTTTGCGATAAGTATTTCGTGGCTCTGTAGCCAGCGTGTGCTAAGATATCGCGAAAAGAGCCATCTACACAAGCCACACGTGCACCAACAGTCATTCACACGCGTAACGCATGAATTCTCATATTCGCGAAACAACTGAGCTCATAAAAATCCCAACTGTTCGTATAAAATGATGACACGTTCAACAACGAAACAATGTTCATATTTATCGTAGCGGCGGTTTTTTCGACCCTTGGGTTCTAAAAATAGAAATCGTACACTCTCGTTTAAATGTCACTTTCGAGTGGTAGGGAACGTACTCTCATGCACGTTCATCACGCTACGAATGCCCGTCGTGAAAATGCCGTTTCCATCCTACCCGCCAACACTTCGGCGCTAATGTTCGATAGATTAATTTCGCACGAAAATTTGACAAAATAATTTTCAACAAGAATAACCATGCACCATTTCTTTTATTTTTCGGCAACGTTTCGCGACACTTCGATATTGGCACCCGTTCGCGAAACATCGATGACAAACGGCAACGATCACTTTCCCATTCATGACGCAATTTTCCGCCGACTATACGAAAGCTCAACACGAGGGCGAAGGCGCTTTGTCGAAACTTTGTGCGCTACACACCGAATTTCCTCTCGAATAGAACGATTTTCACGCCAGAACGAACGACGGTGTACACGAACGAACGTCTGAATTGTAAAACAAAAATAAACCAAAGAAGGGAAAGCGAGAAAAAAATTAGGGCAGCCTGGGTGATTGTGATTAATGTTCGTGAGAAGAAAAAAAAGCTCAACGAGTACGAAACGTCAACTTACCGTAGGAGGGAGGGGGGGTTGACTCGAGCCGATGTGACTGTCTCTCGAAAAAATTGACACGCGACTACGGTGTGTCGGCGATACTTTAATTAAACAGTGTACCCCGCTATCGATACAACGCGATTACGATTGAACTGCATTGTTTCGTGCACGAGGGCGACGAAGAACCCAGTTTCGTGAAATGGTAGCAGCAGCAGCTCCGTCCGAGTATCGCGGTCGGCCATCTTTTTTTTCTCTCTTTTTCTTTTCAACGAGCAGATCGCACACACTGCACGCTCACTGTACGGCACACTGTACGAGTGGTAACATACGCGCGAGCAGCACTTTCATCGAGAAGACACTTCTATGCTCAACAAACACACACTCTTTCTCGATGACCCGACTCAAGTGTGTCAAACGCGCCGCTCTCGAAGTTTCGTTACTTTTTCTTTCCACTAAATTGAGAAACGAGCAATGACAGCGCTCGCTAATTCTTCACCAGCATATTCTCCCAATTGCGGATGAGCTCGCTCTGAATTATCGCACGCACATCTTGCGATATTCGTGTTGCTTGGGAATTGGATATTCCGAATATCGCGTTGCACACGCTCGATCGATTATTATGGTACGGCGGATGAAAGTGCAACAATCGCCGGGTTATGCCGCAATGAATTATTTACTCGCGCGCACGAGGTTAAAAAAGGACAAAGAACGAATAGACTTACGAACGCCCAGCGAAACGGGGAAAAAAGCAGACGGTTTATCGGACGAGTTTTTTCGTGGTTTGCGACGTAACGCGGGCATGAATATAATTAGAGGATATGTATATAAAATGTCACGGTGTCAAAGGAATGTGGAGATACAATGAAAACACGCCGCACCCTGATTCCGATTTTTTTTCGGTTGATATATATGTATACACATGTGTGTCCTGCTAGTGTCAACCACGATGGAACCAAGAAAAAGACTTTCAGAACGTCCGTCTCTCTTAATTCTATGCTTTATTTTGTACGTTGTCCGCGATACGCGTTCGGCCGTATGTTCGCTTGCGGCTGGCACAATTTAAAGACCCGTCGTAACGTGCCGACGAGTCGACGGAATTCCGACTCGAGCAGCGGCGAAAAATGCCATGTTACAATCTTTAGGTTATATATGCACTTGAGTCCTACGTGCTTTGTGGTGAAAAATGACCGTCATTGTTGAAGCTTCTCGACTAACCGTGTCATTTGACGCTCAAATATTTCAGTGCGAATCGATCGTCGCGGCGTCACGTTTTATCGTTTGAATCACGGATACATTTTAGAGGTTTTTTTTACGACGAGATTGTACGGAAAAGTAGGATGTCGCTTCTCGATATCTGGTTAGAAGAGGCGGAGATTTTTGGGTTTTTATTCGATGGTTAGTTTACCGCACGGTCTTACATACAGATCTGGAAACTTATAGGGTGGGGAGCGACTCGGAAAGTCGTAGTTGTCGCTTCTGCCACCTGAAGCGCCACTGGCTTGGGGTGAACCAATCGAAAGCATGGCCGAACAGCTTTGAGGGTGCAGATTTTTCGGAATAAAGAATTTTTGTTAGCGATATGAATGGAAAATTTTTCCGGCTCTGGTAATTCTTTAGATAATTTAGTCATTTATTGGGTTATAATGTATGATATTCAGTCGGGGGAAGCTGAATTTCACCCCCCCCCCCGCCCCATAAAAAGTTATGGGGTTTTGGAGTTCGCGGAAACATGTGATAAAATAGGGCATTTTTGAACATTTCGACGCCTATATTGGGTTAAAGTATGGGTAAAAGTTATGGGGTTTTGAAGTTCGCGGGAACACGTGATAAAATGGGGCATTTTTCAACATTTCGACGGCTATATTGGGTTTGTGTGGAAACAACCATTTTTCGGAAAAGTCACTTGTCTAAAGAAATGCCCAGGTTTTTTTACTACTGACCCTATGGTAAGAATGACAATTATTATTTCAGCAGACTCCATTGCTCGTATGTTCGAACTTCTGTGATTTTTCAATTCGGTATTTGGCCATTGTACTAGATGGGACATGGGGTAGGTAGGGCATGAGCAAATTGATAAGCCCTAAAATGTTTTCTTTGTGATTATAATTAATTTGTTTTTCCTGCGCAGATTGTTTGTACAACTTTTATTTTTATTTGTGCTTTCTTTATAATGGTAATGAGAACCTGGGAATACATATAATGAAGAGGAACTAAGAAAAATGCAAATGATTGCTCAAAAGGCACCGTTTCGATTGTTTTGGGAGTTTAGCGAATTAATTTTTTTTTATAATATAACAAATCGTTTCTGCCGTTTTTCCATTTTCGGCGGAATTCTTCGTCCTGCGGAACTTTAAGGCGGAATATACATTTAGACGGGTGAAAATTAAGCAATTTTGAGGGATTTTTTAAACTAAGAAATAATCATTGTACATTTTTCAAACTGCAGATATACTTTGATAGTATATTTAAGTATACAAAACAATCTTTGTCAAGCTCATTTGTCATCAAAATGGCGGAGCTGTGGCAGAGTGTTACAGTGAAAACATTGTATAGTTTCAATTTGACAGTAATTAAAATGAAGAAAAGGCAAATTTAAGAGAATGGCTCGCATTCCCAAAAACAATCACCATTTCACGCAAAATTTCTGTAAAATTTGTATTTAAAGTCGTTTCTTTCTAATTTTTCAAAAACAATCCTCGTCGAGTAGAAGGTATAGCAATATTATCAATATTTCCACGAATTTTCAACTCAATAGGCTTAAGAGTTTTTGAGTCATTCCGAACACGGTAAAACGATTCGGAGACTTTGAGGAGGTTATCTATTGCTGTATATCTATATCTCCAAGACCCCTACGTGACAGCGCTTCCAGTGGATAGATGAGGAACTAGTTTGTGCCTCACCAACGTCGACATTTCCCACTACTCAAAACCGCGAGTTTCCAGACCGAGCAAGGCCGTAGTTTACCGTCAGTTATCGACACCGCCATCTTTGAATGTCTAATGACCCGACGTTGGAGCGAATTGCTACTTTACCGGCTGAATCCATTTTTTTTAATACGAACAACCAACTTGCGATAATAATCAAGTATTTAGCGTAAAAAAACTCGGTCAATTCGTATTTATTCAATTTCGTCCGAATTACTCGGGCAAAAAATATTTCCTAACCTTTTGCGTAAAATACACGTTACGTATATATGTATGTGCGGCTTCGCGGAACACTCGTGACAGAAACGAGCGATGGACGACGAAGCCGCTTGATTACCCCAGGATTCTCACACCGCTTTGTTGAAGTTCACCGGGCAATGCCGATTGCGAAGATACCGTAAAAGGCGCACGAGTGAAAACATATCACTCGCAGAGGAAGAGCATCAATAATTCTAATCGCATTCGGTTTGAGACACATCGCCCGCTCGGCGATAATCGCTCGTCATGTCGAGTACAAAGGTTAGTGCACGAATCTCCACGTTAGGGAAGCAAAAAGTCCTCGTTATTTATATACGTTTCTTTTCTTTTCGGTTCATCAAACCGCATTTCAGGAACTTCCGGAAGTACAAGTATTCAGCACGGTACTGCGTTATTGTATTCTTATAATAGCTCTGCCATTGGTCTCATTTTTTCTCAGCAAGGTCTTCGTCTTTGACGGTACACGCATCTTTCAATTTGAGAACTTAACAATTATGCCGAAGGGCCACGCAGGTCTTTGAGCACTCCTTAAACTTGTTCCTCATTTTTGTCTTCCGTCGACACGGAGCGTAGGTCTCTTCGGTCTGAACTCGGTGACCGGCAATGTCTGGGCGGCTGTAGTATCCGTCGGGTCGCTGCACCTAGCGCTGGGCGCGTACATCGTCCGAGCCTGCTTCGGCGGACCTGCCAAAATTCCATCCAAGGCCGACTAGGCGGTCGCGCTATCCAACAAGAGCAACGCCTTTGGAGCTTGTCGAGCGAGCGAGACGGTTGTAAAAATGAGAGCTATTCATTCCCAGTGTACAGATACATTTGTCGCTGCGCTATCCAGCGTTTAAGTTATTTAATCATTTATTCAGCATAAATAATCACAATGCGATATTAAACTACGACTGGTACATAAACAACGTTATCGTCGATCAAATTGTCGGAATATCAATTTAATAAAGAAAATGAATGATTGAACGGAGATGAAGGAAACATGAAACTCACGACGATGGCGTAGCTATAGTTGCGAGGGTGGTAAAAAAAAGACATGATCGATTTCCATTTTTACTCTGCGACAGCTTCTGCGGCATTTTGTTCAACGGAATCTTGCGTATTTGGCGAAAAAAGGGAAATGAAGCGAAATAAGAAAAAGAATTTTTCGTGGACTGTGGAATGAATGATCGACGTATCGTTAAATACATAAAATCGCCAGCGATATTACCTATTCCATATTTCATCGTCTTTGTTTATTCGTTATTGAATTTAGTGTATTAAGTGTAGCATAATTGCTGCTACCGCTGCTGTCGTTCAACGTTGGAGAAACCTCTGTAACGTTTTCGATGACCATCATTTATTAACGTCAATCGACCGAAAATTATTCCCGAGTTGAGGGATGCGAAAAACAAGGCTTTCCTTTCACGCAATCTTTCGTTGGTCCAAAAAGATTCCGTCGAATCTTCCTGCACGGCCGTGGATTCATGAAACTGTGACCTCTCGTCGTTATTTTGAGGGAAAACGCGAGGTGTTTCCTTTTTTGGCTAGGAAAAATTTAAGAAAAACTCTCACCTCCGTAGCGTAAGCGATTTAACGTCGGGATTCGAAACTTTTCTCGCGTGCAGTGAATTTTAGCGAGGACTAGTAGTAGTAGCAGTTCATAATAGTAGTTGTGTATTGACGCGCTTTCGAACACGGTGCACACGTCGGTGTGCGTGAGAAAATGTTTCCTATTTCTTTCGTTTTTGCAGTTCCCTTCATCGTGGGGTTTTGTTGTGAATGTTCATTCGAGACGTCCCGTATCGGCAATGATAGCGACGAGAGAATGATCCGTGAACGTTAAGTACTGGACAGTTCTCGCTTTTATTTGCAGCATTAAATGCAATTTTACGGGAGAAGTTTCAGCGCGTCACGATTTAGCAGCGATTACCGAATGCCTCGCTTCGTTGTTCTGCCCAGCGTTACTCAACGTCCATTTTGTCGCCGTTCGCCGCTTGCTGCGTGTTGGCGTTGTGAGGCTCGCTGCTTTGGCTATTGGGCGGATGAGTCTTTTGCTCCTCCGTTGCCTTTTCCTTGGACTTCTCGTCGACTTTAGGGGGCTCTACCTTGGGCTTAGGTTTGTTGAGAATAGGCTTCACGGTGTTTTCCAAAGTCTGGTGAGAAAGCATATCGAAGCATGAGAAAATCGATGGCAGGAGAAAAAGGGATTTGGGTGACAAAGTTATCTTTCCCTAAGTCGACAACAGAGCCTATTTTCTTGCAAGTTTGTTTTTGTAGTTTGATTGTCATGGTTGCAGAACGAATATTGTTTCGCAACAACGTGTGAGTATCAATTGAATTTCGTCGCCTGTCGAATTCGATTCGAAAGAAATATGCTTGTGCAGCGTGTACCTGTTTCGTATTATTTTAATTCTTGACTTTAAATTTCAGTATAGGTTATGCGATTTTCAGTGGTTTGAAAGTTATTTTGGTTTTTGTGATTTTTTTGCAAGATACTAATTTTAGACAACTGAACTATTCAGTCCACTCCCGTGATTTTTTTTCTTTAGATAGTATCATAGAGGGACTTACGTACTAAAATACTACTTTTACACACGAGCCAAAAAGTTGTCAAAAAATTAAGTCCTCAAATATTTTTGCAAATTTGATTTTTCTACCAATTTTCAAAGGCTTCTAATTTCTAGAATACAAAAAATCACATAGCGTTGTCTTATACAACTTATTTGAAAACTACGCACACACACAGACAAATATCATTTAAAAGTATTATTATATTATTATTAAGGTTGTCCTATCGCCACGCTTCAATCCATAGGGCCTTCATGATTTTTTTTGAGCTTCACTAAATATATTAATAATCATCTCTGTAAAATTTCAGGGTCGCTTATCGACTTAATTGCAGGGAAAAAAAAATTAAAATTGCGTATTTTTGGGAAGGAATTCCGAGACGACATACGAGAACCCAATTTCCGGTCGCTACAAAAGTGTATATAATAGTGGGAAACGGCGAGAAAAACAGATAAACATCGGGAATTTTTATCTAAAAAATTAATGATTCGATTGGATCCGGGTTTTTTATATTGGAAAATATGTACATTGAGGTATGTTTAGGATTAAAAATAAATAAATTCGTTGACTGGAAGCGATTCAAACGCGATTATCTCGAAACATAGTTTTCAAAGTCGGTGCCAGATGTACCCCGAAAACGGCTTGTCCGATTTTGTCCAAATTTGGATACAATATTCTTCGATAGTTTTTCTCGTTCGCCACGTACGATTTTTTTGAAATTTTCATTTTTTACGGAATTGCGACCGTTTTAATTTAACATTCGTTTTTCGTTCGCAATTTCCGACGATTTTCGATTGCATACACATTGCATAAAAAAGCAATTGTTCAATCCAATAAAAACCTCTACGTGGCGAACGAGGAAAACTATCGAAGAATATTGTATCAAAATTTGGACAAAATCGGACAAGCCGTTTTCGAGATACATCTGGCACCGACTTTGAAAACTATGTTTCGAGATAATCGCATTTGAATCGCTTCCAGTCAACGAATTTATTTAAAAAAATGTCCAACCATAACTCTATGTAAATATTTTCCAATAAAAAAAACCCGGATCCAATCGAAACATTAGTTTTTGAGATAAAAATTCTCGAAGTTTACCTGTTTTTCTCGCCGTTTACTCAGGTACCTCCCCTTCACACTTGTAGTAATTCAGTGGTTTCAGAAAAAAATACGCTTATTGACCTAATTTTTATGTTATATCAAGTTTAATTTGAACTTCCGGTATTGGATTTATTACCACTTGCTACGACAAAGAGACGTGACAGCAAGGCAACAGCGACTGTGGTCCTAACCTCATCTCACTCATTCGAATTTCCACACATATTTCATTTTTAACCGACATATTTCGCCGGCACAAATTTTCCACGCTTTTTACCAGTCGTAGCCCGAAAACAATGCTCTATATTTCCCGCACCTGACATTGTTTTGACAGATCGACGTTGAAAAGCATGGAGGTTAAACTCGCCTGGTTGAGTAAAAAGAGACGCACATAGAACCAATATTGCCAAATATCAAACCTAGAAATACTGTGCGAATCGTTGGTATAACTATTTTTTTATTTTTCTAATTAAATGTGAAGTCATTAAACAGTTTAGACATGGAAAATTTAGTTATTACAAATGTTTTTTCTGCATATGTTAAAAATATAAATTGTACTCAAGTATGACTAGTGTGAAGCGATAGGACTATCTTGAAGTATTACAAAAGGCTTACCTATTTTCGCTCTAGCAATCGATTTTTTTTTTTCACGTGAAAATTACGAAAACAAAATTCAACGTAACGTCAAACTCGCGTTTGGTCCGTTGTCGAGTGAAGCTATATAAGTATCAATTGCGAATTTCGTCGTCTGTGAAATTCGATTCGAAAGAAGTATGCTTGTGCAGGTACCTGTTTCGCCTCGCGAATCTGCGCTACGTTGATGCTGGGAAGTTGAGTGCGGGGTGTGCTGGCAAAGATAACGTGGGCCTCGTCGAACCACATCCACTTGTCCTGTATCAGCTTGCCGGCTTGCTTGAGCTCCTCTTCGGTGATGTGAGCGTATTTGTCCTCCTTACCGTGCGATGCTTTTATTTGATCATAGCCCATTCTTGCGTGTTGCAGAGCAACCGAAAGGTCGTTCATCGCCAAACCTCTGCCCTCGAATTCCATCTTTTTCTCCTTTATAGGCTCACCCTGGGCCTATCGAGATAACAGATTGTTTCGAATCATTCGTCACGCGAGGGAACTCGCTTGATCGTTGAAGTTCGCTTCGTTGGAATGCAACGAAAATCATTTTTATTCCGCAAACTTCCTTTGGCAGATTTTGAGCCACGAAAATCGCGCAAATATTTGTTAGGATTCTTATTCAGCGATCTACGAGAAATCTGCATGTAATTTTGAATAATAAAAATAAGAATTTTCGTTGCATTCCATCGATGCAAACTTTGACCCCATTTAAATCGATTCACGGAATCGACAACGAACCTTCAGACTCGTTAGGCGGTCGCAATAAATTTGCCGGTTGCACTCTTCGCCCTCCTCGTACAGCCAATTTTCCGTCTCGTCCAGCACCCGACTGAGGCCTTCTCTCTCCTGATCCACGATGAACGTCGCGAGCTGATCCTCGTCCTGGATTTTTCCACGAAGGTCGTAGACGTACTCCTCGAGGGCGTTTCGCGCATCGATGCGCTCCTTCTCTTGTTTGTCCTCGGCGATCATTTTGCACTGTTTGCGATAAATGTATGCTCGTGAAATAACAACCGAGTGGCTTTCCTTCCTCCCATAACTCCAAACTTAATCTATTTCGTTATCTAATGCATGGCAGCAGTTAGCCCAAAGGCTTACAAACTTTTCAACCTAGTTCAAACTTTTGAAAATGTCGGTTTTCGACGGATTCTCGAGATGTAACATGTCGAAAATATTTTCTGAAAATTTCAAGTCGGTCCGCTCCAAATTGAGGGAGTTATGGGCGTTTATACGCAGGTACCGCGAACCAACGAGCGATCAAGCCTTTGTACTAGGGAGGTAAACCTGGCTCACCACTTACGATCCGAGCGAAAAAGTCCTCGAGTGCAAAGGATTGAGGCGGAATATACATTTACAACGATAGAAAAAATCGATTTTTTTTCTCTTTAAACGATGGAACTATATATGTAGAATATTTTGCCAAAGTTTCAAAGCGAAATTCGAAAAACTTCAAACGTTGCAGCCCGTCGGATTCGGAGCGGGCGTGAACTTCAAACGCGTTTTTCTCAAAACTGCATTATCGAAACCGGCGTGCAGGATAACTCAAAAACTATTAAGCCGATTGAGTCGAAACTTGGTCAAAATATTGGTAATACTGCTACCTTCTACTTGACGAGAATTGTTTTTGAAAAATTGGAAAAAAACTACCTTTTTTATCCACATTTTACAGAAACGTTGCGTGAAATGTTGATTTTTTTTGTAAATGCGTGCCATTTTCTCAAATTTGCATTTTCTTCATTTTAATTACCGTCACATAGAAACTATACATGTTCAAACTGAACAAATGTTTGAACTTTATTGCAAATCAAAGTCTACGGGAAGCTAGACTGCAGGCCGATTCGCAACTCCCGCGGCGACCTTACTATAACACTTTGCCACAGCTCCGCCATTATGATGATGGATTAATTTAAAAAAATTGTTTCGTATACTTAACCCTAGAACTACAAACCGGGGTAGATATCTACCCCAGGCGAACTTTGAACTACGCTCCTAAGTTAATCAGTGAAAATATCGACACTGGACCTGGACCATAATTTAGTTCAAGGTTCTAACAGTAGAGTCGGGTCGGGAGCGCACTCAGTTATTTATTTACTGCGACGGAGTGAAGACGTGAAGCGCGTGTCAGGTTGATATCTACCCCGGTTTGTAGCTCCCGTTAGTATTTTGTGTAGGTAAGTTGATTTTCTGTTTCTTGCTGACATGCATTTATTTCGCGTATTATAAGGTTATTCGATGGTAAAGCATTGGATATATCATTTTCGGCAATAATTTTTATATTTTATGTACCCATACATGGGGGAAGCGAAAGGAATTTATACGTATTTCATTTTGTCGCAGATAATAGCGGAAACATATAATTTGAGGAGCGTCGATGCACTGACGAAAACTTTGATGCAATCCGAGACTGCCGGAGGATCATAATAACTATACTTTTTAATATTTCCAAGTATCAAATTCCTCTTTTTTTCTCATATTTTATATTTATTATTTGCATTTTCAGAGTCCCAAATAAATAGACTTTTTTGGCAATAAATCGTGATGATATTTTTTCTCTAGAAGTCTGATGTGTTCTCTTTACAGCCGCGTTTGAAATTTGAAAATCGGGGTTTATTAGAAAAGATATGAATTTTTGTTTGCAAAATGACGTTTTGGCCGTTTTTTAGCACTATCAGGTATTTTAGTCGATTTTTCACTGGCTGAACTTGAATGAAATTGAATTTGCTTTTCAACATTCTCTTCTGCATAAAAAAAACGAAGAGATATACTTACGAGTCTCATTACTGCTTTCAGAACGATTTTACGAACAAGAAACGCGTGGGGTAAATATTTACCCCGGTTTGTAGTTTAAAGGTAGAAAAAATGGGTTTTTAGTTCTAGGTTTAAATATACTATTAAAGTATACCTTAAGTTCGATAATTGTCGAGTAATTATTTCTCAGTTTAAAAAATTCGTCAACATTGGTTATTTTTTTCCTGTATACATGTATATCCCGCCTTAACACGTTTTTCTCAAAATGACTTTTTTTTAAATCGGTGACCAAGATATCTCGAAAATGACTCCACTGATCAACTTTACATTTTACATATAAAGAAATAGTGCTCGAACGAAGGAATTTTCCTTTGATTTTTTAACGCTTTTTTCGATTTTCGATACGAGGATTTTTTTTAAGATTTTTGTTTATCAACGAAAATAGAGCGTCTGTTGCACCGAAAATCGTTGCTTTCACTTTTGACTGCAGACATTAAAGAAAATATATTTTATTAAATCCTTCGTCCAAGCACTACATAATATTATGGAAAAACTAAATGCGTTTGATTTTGTAATTTCGGATGATTTGTTTTCGAGCAGCAGTGGTCGCCGCACAGGGCGTTTTTTTTCCAAACAGCGGTGTGCACAAACCATTGCATCTACTACACTTATAAATATTTTTCGACACAAAGATCGTCAAAAATACTTGGAACCATACTTTTAAATATAAAAAATTAATAAATTTAAAAACCACCGCATGTTTTCCCAGAAAAAATGCACGATAACCCCTCATTTTTTGGTCCCGCGCTAGTAACCCGTTGAGCACTATCAAAAACAATTTATCTCTACAATTTGTTTTTCCGATGCTTTATACACCGTGGGTGAGAAATGGTTCCAAAATCGTCGAAAAGGCACTGAAAATACGAATAGACGGGGCTGGGTTAGAATTCCAAAGCTTGAATGAATAGAACGCTTAAAACTCCGAATACTACTCCGAAAGAATTTTACGAGAACGACCAAAATTCTGATAATCTGAGCACCGTCAAAATAATTCGGCTATGGAAGTTTTTAAAGTTTCAAAATTTTCAATAGATCAACGAATTATTTTAAGAATTTTTTTTTCATTAAGAAGTGATTTTACGTCAATTTCGAAAATTTTCTAGGCAATGTTATACATTCTACATAATTTAAAGGTAACTGTGTAGACTTTCGCTGGTATAATCTTGACGAACCTTGTAATGTCGGAACATTAAAATTAGGAATTTTAAACCGTCAGCGTAGCCAAAGTTCTGAATTTCAACCCGCCCCTCATGTCAAGATCAAGCCAGCGAAAGTCTACACAGTTGACTGTAAATTACGTAGAACGTAATTGTCTAGCCAAATTTCAAAATCGACGAAAAATCACTTGTCAATTAAAAAAAAATTCTTGAAATGATTAATCGATTTATTGAAAATTTAGAAACTTTTAAAACTTCCATAGCCGAATTATTCTGACGGTGTTAAGATTTTCGGAGTTTCGGTCTTTCGTGTAAAATTCTTTCGGAGTTTTGAGCGTTCTGACCATTCAAAGTTCGAAATTTCAACCCGGCCCCATCTTGAATTTCGGAACATTAAAATTCGGAATTTTAAACCGTCGGAGCATTCAAAGTTCGGATTTTCAACCCGGCCCCGAATAGACTTTCCACTACCCATCGCATTAATGGGCAATTCGTAAAAAAAATACAATTGAATAAATGCATTTCATTTATTCGCATAGAAATATTCAATACCGCTTGAATGCCTAAGATTTCGTAAACAACAATAACTCTCGATCCATAACACAAGCAATCGAGTCGAGTAATTTCAAAGGGCTGACGAAAATTGTGGCATGCGTACCTCTCTTTCGACCGCTGCATCGAGATCATGTTGGGCAAGTCCGCCGGCGCGTGTCTCAACCGAAAGCTCGACCGTGCGTATGGGCACCTTCTTCTTTCCTTTGCCATCCTCGCCTTTGTCGTCGCCCTGCGGAAATAGAAAGCCATTCGGTCAAGTTTCGGCAAATCGAAGAGGTTCATGCGAATAATTATCATTGCAAAAGCGCCATCC
Source organism: Ophion ellenae (assembly GCA_963210295.1). Lineage (NCBI taxonomy): Eukaryota > Metazoa > Arthropoda > Insecta > Hymenoptera > Ichneumonidae > Ophion > Ophion ellenae. The sequence goes on from OY723387.1 coordinate 47,096,493, forward strand.
GGTAAACCGATTGAACCTGGTATACATACGAGTAAAAAACGACTCAACTTTCACGCGTAAAACTACCGGCCAAAACTTTCGATCACTGGATAATTGCCAAATAATGTTAGAATAACATAGTTCATTTCATTTACTATTTTACGAAGATTAATATCTTCGTAAAATAATTATAGCTCTGCGTAATGAATTATATTATTCTAATATAATTTTGCCATTATCCACTGATCGAAAGTTTTGCTGAAATGAAATGAAATAGTTCATTTCATTTATCATTTTACGAAGGTATTATAATAGCTCTGCATAATGAATTATATTATTCTAATATAATTTTGCAATTATCTGAAGTGTCCGGAAACTTTTGGCCGGTAGTGTACATACCGGAGGAAGGAAATAACGCCAAATGGGAGGATAAGTGGGTAAATTTGTACAAACACACGCGTACACTCATTCGCAAGGATACTCAGCATACGCACGCATTCACACGCATTTAACGGGCTACGTCTACCTAGGTGAGTCGAAAAATTGCATTTTCCAAAAATATTTTTATTCGATAGTATCATCTAGTTATATTCCCTGAAAATTTCATTGGAATATTCCGAAAATAATTTTTCAATAGTTACGTTAAAACGGCGACTTTTCTCGTAGATTTTGAGTTCGAGTTTCAATTCGTCGCCACGTTGAAAATAAAAATGATTTAAAAAATCGACGATCGTCAACGACCGATATTTATTATTAACTCGAATAACCCGTTTGGGTTTTAGATTTCGAATGGACTATTTAAGCTGGAGTGTCCACCGCCAAACTTCGCGAAAAAATATCTTTCAGCGGCCATGTTTTGGTTGTTTTTCTGTATTTTTTAAAGGGCTTTTAATATATGTCCTTTGTGTTAAAAAAAAGCGTTTCTTTTTCACCAAGGGTTTTTCAGCAAAAAATTCGGATATTGGCAGTTTTTTTTCAGGCCTCTAGGTAGATGTAGCCCCTTAACGAGAAGAGCTGTGGTTCAGACACGCTTTTGATTGTCGGCCGAGCGTAACATTACTCTACGCGGTAAAGGACACATGTACGTATATAAAACGAGACAACTCGACCCATTCGTATATACTCAGGTGTCTCTCTGCAACTTTCCCACAATCGTAGCTAACAACATCAATCGAGCCTCGACAATCGATGATCCAACACTAGAGGCCATTGGAAACGTACGAAAACAAATTATTTCACAAATAGCAGCAGTAGGAGCGGTAACAATGGTGCCGCTATTGGTACAAATACGCGTTTATTCGTCCAGCATCGCTCGTTCTTCCGTTGACCTTATCATTGGCTGACGAACGGATAAAAAGGAGAGAAAAAGAAAGAACAAAACAAAAACGATACACAGCACAACGTGACACATTTTTCTAATTTTATCTTGGACCCACACGCATTAATCGGATACGGGGCCTTAAGCGATAGAAACCTCGTCCTCCGTTCCTCTAATCCCTGCGGCATATGAGATTTGCTTTCTTTTTCCGCTTGATTTGTGATTTTTATGACATTTTCAGTACCGTTTGCAGTAGTCGCGGTTAGGCAAATCTCCGCGTTATTTTTTGACTTCATACGTGTCGGCCTTCGGTTTTTTATTTTCACGTTGTAAAAATCATGCTCTTGGTTGCCTCATTTGGCGAAAAAAAAAACACCACACCGTCACGCTCTTTTATCGTACAGTTAGACGTGCAACTAAATTATCAACTAGCGTTCTCAAGAATGATTTTGCAGGGGTGAGCACTTCTCGCTACTTGCAATGAAAAAAATTAACTTTTTTTTCTATGTTCCATTCACTATAAATTGCTCCGCAAGAGTGACCCGTAAGAATGTTCTCCATATGAGGCTGCGACAAAACTGATGTTTCCGCGTGAATGAAAAACTCGATTTTTGGGCAACGATTGCATTTCCGCCGAACGACAGGATTACAGCCAAATTCTGAGAGATTGCTCGTATACAGGTTGTCTTGTTATGAATGGATAATCCTGCAACTGTATATAGGTAAGATCATGTCCTACTATATGCTCGAATTTCAGTTTAGTAAACGTCCCACGGTTTTCGAGATTTTGGGCTTTATGTTATTTTTTGAAAAAAATCATCAGCTTTTGGTTTTTTTTTCGTATGAAATAGTGATTCACTCATAAAATCAATTACACATCTATTTAGTATGAATATCAAGCTGTTAGAAAATATATATTTTTTTTTCCATGCACTCGAAACTTCTCGAAACAGCTTTTTTCCAATTGGCCTGACAAATAACTTCAATTTTCACTCGATTTACGTCAAATTAAAAATTTATGTTCCTAATTGCATTTCGCAGAGAAGTACGTACGGAATGTCTGATTAATCGAAAACTTTTCATTTTATGAGCAGTTTATGACCAGTTATAACGAAATTTTCCACGGAAAATTCATTTCTTAAGTTGAAATACCTACAACTTTTGCATAAAACAATATTTTTTTCATTGCGTACGTACTTCTCTAGGTATTCTAATGTAGATTGACGAGAATTTTTGTTTTTTGTTCTAGGTAAAGAATTGTGGATGCTAAATGTCACGCCGCGGAGCGCCTAAAAAAAGATAACAAAAGAAAATATTAGTAGTCGGCCATTTTGTCCATAAAAAAAATATATATTTTTTCCTAACACCTTGATATTCATACTAAATAGATGTGTAATTAATTTTACGAGTGAACCACTTTTTCATACGAAAAAAAATGTTAAATTCGCACGTGATTTTATACCCGTTACTGTGGCCTGAGGCCTTAAACCGGGGCAAAAAAGTTATCATTTGTAGAAATGGGATGCGAAAAACCAAAAGCAGATGATTTTTATCTCGAAAATCGTGGAACTTCTACTAAACTGAAATTCCAGCATATGGTAGGACATGATCCGACCTATCGACAGTTGCAGGTTTATCCATTCGTAACAGGACTGTTTATCACCAAGATGGCCGCCCAGATAACACACCGGATCAACGCTGGGCGATCAACGCATTGATTGATCGATATTTTCGAAATTCTATGGTGTGTTCGAAAGGCAAAACCACATGGCATTCGATCTCTCGCCGTTTACTTCTCTCACACCACGTGAAAAAGCAATCTCGTGAGAAAAAACGGAAACGATATGCGAAAAATGAAATGCGAAGGACTGCAGAAGCAATCGCTCAACTGTTAGAGTACAATATTCAATTACGCGCTTGAGAACGCCTCGGGTCACTCTCACCAGATATCTAACATAAAACAAATTGTAGAAGAGGGGGAAACAAAAAGAACTAGTCCGTTTTGTCGAAAAGTAAATCAAAAGGTGTCCATACACCATGACGTGATGAGAATTGCAAAAAAAAAGCAGGAGGAAGAGGTGACTAAAATGTTCGGGGGTAAAAACAAATCGTGATGGTTAACGTTGATCGAGATAGTGAACTATTGAGAAGCGACAATTGGTGATTAAGGGTGCGTGTGTGTGTGTGTACACACATACATTTGGGCGTTCGATCAACCATGGGGTTAAGCACGACGACAATTGTGAAGTGCGTACAATACGTGATCGAGCGTCGAGCGAGCAATGATAATTTAGCAGGTGTCACCGAGCGTGTCTAGCCTGATTAGCTGACACGAAATACATACGTACGCGCATACATACATATACATGTGTATACGTATGCGCGTGTACATAAATATAAAATAATTTTAGAGACAGAGAGAGAGAGAGACAGGTGTATGCGCATGGGTCCAAGTAGTGATTAGTGTGTCGCGTACCGAGCTGAACCAAGAGAGTATCCTGGACGAATACGAGGGGGCGGACCCCTTTCCACTTTGGCCAGCCTCATCGACATCAGAGTCCCGCCGTTTCTTATCAGCCATCACCTAAACGACACAAACTCACATCGTCATGCGGCTGGTGAAGATATATATTTATATATTGGGATGTTGAACAAGTTCTCCCTGTTTTTTCGTGAAAATTAATGCTTTATGTAAACGAAAATCAAGTCCTGATGATTCTGCAAGTTCAGCTAGCGTCTGACATGAGTCTTCATGACGTAATGCATCCAAATCAAGACATCGAAATCATTACTTTTGAAGCGTCTGAATCAATCTCTGCATGTTTCCGACAGAGGTCGCCCTAAGTCTCAACAAGAATTCTGTGTGCTTCAGCTGCAGATTTTGTTGAATAAAGTAGTGCAGTAAAATTCCCCGCAAATACTCTTTTTTGGCACGAAATTTGACATGTTTAACACTGTGAACAAAAAAATACGTTGTTTACGCTTCGGCGAAATGACATACACTGATTTTTAAGCTTGCTTATAATACTTTTGTTGTAGATGCGTTACTATCTTCAGACGAGATATACATTTACAGCGATAAAATTTTTTTTTTTCTTCTCTTAAACAATAGAGCTATATATGTCGAATATTTTCCCAAAGTTTCAAAGCGAAGTCAAAAAACTGCAAACGTTACAGCCCGTCAAAGCTGTGCCTCATCGCTCGAATTCGGAGCGGGCGTAAACTTCAAATGCGTTTTTCTGAAAACTGCACTATCGAAATTGGCGTGTAGGATTACTCAAAAACTATTGAGCCGATTGAGTTGAAACGTGGTAGAAATATTGATAATATTGCTACCTTCTACTCGACGAGAATTGTTTTTGAAAAATTAGAAACAAAAACTACTTTTTTAATCCACATTTTACAGAAATGTTCATTTTTTTCGTAAATGCGTGCCATTCTCGTAAATTTGCTTTGTCTTTATTTTAATAGGAGGGTAGGGGTTTCAGCGTGAAAAAAAACACTTTTTTGCGAACTTTTTTCATCTATATGGATGGAGTAAATTTTTTGAAACCTTTTGTACATTGTTAAGTGTCATTTCAAGAACATTCCGTGAAATTTGTACGCGAAAATATCCACAAACAAGCCGGTGCCGCGTTTTTCTCGGAACCACTTTTTGAAAGTCCGTGTTCACTGCCATTTGAAAACTACATGACCGATTTATTTCAAACTTGGTACACACTTTCTACATATAAAATACCTCCCCCAACGGTTAGTTTGAGATATTTTTTTTACATTGAGGGGGTTTTCTACCCCCAAAATGGCGGAATTTTTCGTGAAAAATAGCACTTTTCACTTCACATGACCACCAAAAAATTAGAAATGAAAAAAAAATCTATCAAAGACCGTTGGGGGGAGGATTTGATGATACTTTGACTAAATTTTAATGGTACTTGATTTCAGATAATTTCTAGCTGAGATACAGTGAACACCGCAAATCGTGGTTTTCCAAAGGCGTTGTTGGAAAAGCTTTGTCACCGGCTTATTTGTGGATATTTTCGCGTACAAATTTCACGGAATGTTCTTGAAATGACACTTAACCACTTAATGTACCATGAAATAGAAACTATACATGTTCTAACTGAACAATTGTTTGAGTTTTTCCAAATTTTGATTTTCAAATCAAAATTTGGAAAAACCCAAACAATTGTTCAGTTAGAACATGTATAGTTTCTATTTGATGCTACATTAAAATAAAGAAAATGCAAATTTACGAGAATGGCACGCATTTACGAAAAAATGAACATTTCTGTAAAATGTGGATTAAAAAAGTACTTTTTTTTTATTCTAATTTTTCAAAAACAATTCTCGTCAAGTAGAAGGTAGCAATATTACACTACGGGAAGCTAGACTGCACGCCGATTCGCAACTTCCGCGGCAACTTTGCTGTAACACTCCGCCACAGCTCCGCCATTCTGATGATAAAAGAATTATAAAAAAATTATATACTTAAATATACTATTAAAGTATACTTAAAGTTTAATAATTGTAGAATAATTATTTATTAGTTTAAAAAATCCCTCAAAATTGGTTAATTGTTTGCCCGTCTAAATGTATATCCCGCCTTAAGGTAGAACGAGCGCGCGCTCATGATTTCTTTAGATTTTATTCAAATTTAAACCAGACAGTGTTCATATAATTATGCATGTTTGAGTGAAATTTCAGTCGACTGTTTACATTAGGGGATAATGGGTTTCAAAATTGCAACTTTTAAGGCTGCAGGATCTGCATTGAAATTAAGACAAAGTAATTTTTCGTAAAAAATATTTGTCCCCTAAAATAAGAAGACATATGGCAACATCGCATCGTTGCACGTATCCCATAACGGACGTTTGCGCGGCATATTTAAAATAATACTGCAACACAAATTTTTATTTGGAAGTAATGTTTAATCGAACAAAGTTTTCAATTAGCTATGAATTAACCAACACTTTTATTCGTTAATGAAGATAACACAAACAATATAAAATATTAATATTTATAACGCAAATATATTTTTTATGATATAAGATTTTATCTTTAGGAACACGATAATTATTTTTTTTCTCGAAATATTGAACAATACTGTTCTGCGGTGCATTCCTTCTTATTATAGGGGACAAATATTTTTTACGGAGAATTATTCTGTCTTTACTGATCGTTTTTAGCAATACTGAATTATAAAGACCATCCAAACTTTTTTCACTCTTTCCCTAACTAGTTTGCTATCTAGACATATTTCTTTTCAAAATTTATAAACACAATAGAATGGTACGACGAATTATGTGACCTGAGTTTCGGTCAATGCAGACCCTGCAGTGTTAAAAGTTGCAATTCTGAAACCCATTATCTCCCAATCTAAATAGTCGACCGTTCTGAAATTTCTCTCAAACATACATAATGATACGAACAATGTCTGGTTAAAATTTGAACAAAATCCATAGAAATCAACAGCGCGCGCTCGTTCCACCTTAACCTACACGCACGCAGTACTGGTGACGCCATCTGTTGGAAAACAGCGAGAACTTATTCAGCGTCCGGATATATTATCGTTTCCTCATCTAGATACCGCAATTTGAGAATTCTACAGAACAAAATATCCGAATATTGACGTCCGATTCATAAATGTGTGTGTGTGTGTGTGTGGGTGGATGTGCGTGTGTGTAAAAATTGATCATAAGCCTTGAACTCGTTGAAAACGCAGACCCATACGGCAAGGATATACGTGTCGATCGATTCCAGAGGATACAAGCCCATTGAGGTTCATTAGGATTCACAGTTGCAAGGGATGGCACGACGAGATCGTAAAAGAGAAACAAAGTTTACCTCGGGTGTCGCTGGTTCGTTCGCTTCAGCCTCTTGGTCAGCTTTGTCTCTCTTCTCAGCTTGTCCGTCAGTCTCCATGGTGTTCGTCTGCTGTTGCTTCTCCTCCTCCTCTTTCTCCTGTTGCGTCAGCTCTCTCTTCTCCACCACCGAGGCCGAGGCAATCTTGAGAATTCCATTGAGATCCAGACGAACCTTGATCTTCACTTTTAAAGGCTTACCCTCGGGCGTTGGCTTTACATTGTTTATTTGGAAAACACCTGCTCGATAATAATAAGGCAATCAGTGGACGTTGCTCGGGAGAGAACCGCGATCACGTCAGACAGCGAGTATCTTACCTATGTAAGTTTGCGGGAACGCGGGTGGTGGCGTGACGTAACTGGCTATTAAACTGAACGGTTTCGATTGATACAGCTTAAGGTTCTTGGAGTACGGGACTGGGTGATTGGCTTCGAAAATCGTCATTTCGCTGAAAACGTCAAAGTGCTCGATGTAATTATCGTTTGTTTCGTGCCGCGTTTGTTGTGACGTGTATGAGCGTATTGGCACTTACCCTTCGTCGCCTAGGTTTGGATCCCAAATAATCTTGATGGCGTAGGGCTGGATATCGGTGACGGAAAAGTCGCGGACTCGTACGGCTGGACTGAGCATCGCGCACTGAAGTGCGCAGCCCCGAGCGACCGATTCATCCTGATTCAGGGTGGTAGAAGGGGGCTTGCCGAAGACCTCCTCGATCAATTTCTTGATCAAAGGTACGCGGCTTGAGCCTCCGGCGAGCTCCACCGAGTGTATCTCCTCGGGTTTCAATTCTGCGAATGCACGATTTCGAGCGTGAGAGGTCAAGATTGTGATGATAAAGCGTGGAGAAAGAATAATCGATACCATCGTTGAATACTAGGGGTGTGCGGGTAGCAGAATTGGTCGGGTCGGGTAATTAGACTATGATTCGGATCGAGTACCCGAGTTTTTCGAGTACTCGTCTCACATCGGATACTCGATAAGCCGTGTTGCCGAAATAGACTCCAACTTTATTATCTCTACCCTTCGCCGATAGGGAGGACTTCATAAGAAATACAAATAATTGATTCAATAATTTTAGTATTTTTGTTATGTGTACATTTACAATTTTTTCCGGCAAACTTCTTTTAAGACACTCGCATGTCAGGAAATATCGAGATTTTTTAATGTCGAAAAACTGAATAAAAACAAGATTCTTCGTCGAATTTTCATCAATTCTGTCTAGTGCTAACTGGTAATTTTGGCGATTCATTCTTCTTAATTTAATTTTCTGTCATTTTTTTATTTATTTTTTTCCCCAGACAAAACTTGTCCTTCAAACGCTTATATCTCTGAAACTAATCAAGATATTTAAATTTTCAAACGTCAAATGGAAGCTACATTCTTCTCGCTTCGAATAAACGCAGGGCGTTGAATTTTGGTCTTTTCGGGTTTTTTTCTTCATATAAAACCCACGTTAAAAAATTGAAAACTTTAAGGGGAGGGTAGGGGTTTCAGCGTGAAAAAAAACACTTTTATGCGATTTTTTTTCATCTATATGGATAGAGTAAATTTATTGAAACCTTTTATACATTGTTAAGTGTCATTTCAAGAACATTCCGTGAAATTTGTACGCGAAAATATCCACAAACAAGCCGGTGCTGCGTTTTTCTCGAAACCACTTTTTCAAAGTCCGTGTTTACTGCCATTTGAAAACTACATGACCGAATCATTTCAAACTTGGTACACACTTTCTACATATAAAATACCTCCCCCCCCAACGGTTAGTTTGAGATTTTTTTTACATTGAGGGGGGTTTCCACCCCCAAAATGGCGGTATTTTTCGTGAAAAATAGCACTTTTCACTTCACATGACCACCAAAAACTTAGAAATGAAAAAAAATATGAAAGACCGTTGGGGGGAAGATTTGATGATACTTTGACTAAATTTTAATGGTACTTGATTTCAGATAATTTCTAGCTGAGATACGGTGAACAACGCAAACCGTGTTTTTCCAAAGGCGTTCATGGAAAAGCTTTGTCACCGGCTTGTTTGTGGATATTTTCGCGTACAAATTTCACGGAATGTTCTTAAAATGACACTTAACAATATACAAAAGGTTTCAATAAATTTACTATATCCATATAGATGAAAAAAAACTTCGCAAAAAAGTGATTTTTTTCACGCTGAAACCCCTACCCTCCCCTTAAGGCGTTTGCTGAAACAGAAGATATTTATTGTAAATTTTTTCCTTTCGCACACGTTTTAGTGATGCCAAAACGCAACTTTCCCGCGCTATTACGATACGATCCGCCAAAATTGACCGTTTTTCACTCTGCCCTAACAGACATACACATACACGCACGCACATACGTACACACACAGAATATAAAAGTAAGGAAAAAAAAGATTTTTACAGTATTATCATTTATTCTTTTTATCGCCTTCGAGTTTTCGTTTTCGTCCATTATTTGATCGATACACCTAGACAAAAAATAAATATAAATAATAGATAGGGATCTCCGAGTCGTTTACGAATATTCGAAGTTTACGAGTACTCGACGTTTACGAGTACCCGATGACCCAATTCGGGTACCCGATAGTTGCGGGTAATGCAAAAACGTAACCCGTCGGGTACCCGACCCGACTCGAACATCGGGTACCCGAGTGAATCGAGTACCCGCACACCCCCATTGACTACACTATAAGCATACGCAGTTACAAATTTGTTTGCAACGAGGTATGCTGAATTACCCACGAAGAAAAGAACAAATGCGGAATTGTTATTGCGACAGAGAGAAAAGTGGCTCAGTGAATGGCTCAATACTCACTCGAATCCGCGAGACACTGCCTGAGTGTCGTCTCGACTCGTTTGAAGAGGTGAGCGCACATCTGCTCCATATCGACGCGCTGCATGTCACCGTGGACATCCTTCTCCTCCATGAAACACTCGATGTTGAGAGGCAGCTTCGTCGAGTTCGCGGACATTTGTTTCTTCAGTTTCTCGACTTCGGCAAGCAGTCGCAGATAGGCACGGGGATTCGTGTGAGCGTCGATCTTGTAACGCGTCACGAATTCTTTGCAGAAATGGTCCGCGAGTATGATGTCGATGTCGCGGCCACCGAGATTACTGTCTGCCGCGCTCGCCAACATCTGTCGATCAAACGTACGACAATGGGGATGTTTCCGGTAAGCAAGAATAACAAATATTATGACATGATAGCTCGTAATTAAAGTAATGCTCGGAAGTGCCTACTTTATTTTATTTTTGTGAAATATGTAGATAAATAAATTGTAAAAAAGTATCTATGTCACGTGACAAATAACACCAATCAGAGCGCACGACGTCACACTTTGCAAAACACGAACGAGTCGACGCTCTAAGCATATTGCTTATACCAGGCTGTTAATGTTTACTTTGTCTTAAAATACAATTTGTGAGATTTCTCGATTGATTTTGAATTTACTCGAACTGTAATAATGGAGACTGGATTCGTGAACGCGAATAGTCCGAATTCGACAAACAGCGACAATTCCGCTCTGCAGAATTCAGAAACGTGAAGACTTCCATGTAAATATACCCACAAGAATTGTAATTTGTGCAACAAATAATGTGTGTATATAGCATTAATAATATTACAAATGCTGTAATCATTTGAACAAATTTTCGAGGTTATGTTTCGTTTTACAACTTGTTTTGTTTTATTTAATTGCAGGACTTCAAGACAATCATACGGTGATGAATAGAATTTAGAATTCATCCTTGAACATATTAATTCTGAAATATTTGTTATTGTGTTTGCTTAGAGACCCGTATTTTGCAGAGTATGACGTCACGCACCGTCAAATGACAGGTCTGGGCGTTTTGGCGCGTATTTTTGAACGGATGAATTGAAACGCCTTTTTTGAAGAATTTGCTGGATGTAAATATGTGAAATAAACCGTTTAAAGGTATATTATGTATGTCTGAACAATTTTCAACACTTTCCCAAAAATAGGCAACATTCCTATTATACCCTCTGCCTGTTCCACCGATTTTCACTTGGATCCGCGTGTACAAAGTTATGTTGCGACAAAATGTCTGACTGAAAAAAGCCATAAAGGCGCGGTCACACTGGCGAGCTCTTAACTGGTAGATAGTGTGCTAGTAAAATGTTAGCAAATGGCGGGGCCGGGTTGAAATTCCGAACTTTGAATGATCAGAACGCTCAAAATTCCGAAAATAGGGGTAGTATACCCCGAAAGATTAAAACTCCGAAAGAATTTTACACGATAGACCAAAACTCCGAAAATCTGAACACCGTCAAAATAATTTGGCTATAGAAGTAAAAGTTTCGAAATTTTCAATGAATCGACTAATTATTTCAAGAATTTTTTATTATTAAGAAGTGATTTTACGTCAATTTTGAAATTTGTCTAGACAATGTTATACGTTCTACATCATTTACAGTCAACTGTGTAGACTTTCGCTGGCATAATCTTGACGAACCTTGTAATTTCGGAACATTAAAATTAGGAATTTTAAACCGTCGGCGCATCTGAAGTTCGGAATTTCAACCCTCATGTCAAGATCATGCCAGCGAAAGTCTACACAGTTGACTTTAAATGATATAGAACGTATGGCATTGCCTAGACAAATTTCAAAATTGACGCAAAATCACTTAATAAAAGAAAATTCTTTAAATTATTCGTCAATTGAGTGGATAATACACTATTCAAATTAGCCGAGCTGCAATTTCAGCAGTTCACAATATGAACCAAAAACTAGTGAAATATTATATAGCCATTTCGCTCTAACCTCGTAAATCAAAATGCAGCTTAGCTCTTTCTGAGCTATTAAATAGCTACTAGCTACTAGTTAATAATTCGCAATGTGACCACGCCCTAAGCGTGACGAGAAAAACAAGGCTTTGCTGTTGCGTTTTTCCAACGTTTCATCAACCAACAAAGAATCTAGGGAAAAGATACGAATGTGGATGGTCCACGAACTGTTGCATGGAGGAATATGACTATATGCTTTTTGTATCCTTCATGGGTATATATTTAGGTAGATATAGTTATTTGTTGATATTTAAGGGGTTAAGCTACTGTGGAAATGACGAACGCTCACTCGTCGCTCGATGCAACTCAAATTGAGGAAGGTCCAACGTATAGTGCAAGAATCGCAGATTGAAGGTAAACTTATGATTACAACGATAGAACTGCTAAATGAAACTTTAACAGCGTTCTTCTCGATACGATGTTTTTCGAAACGGTGTACACGATTTCTCGACATCTAATGAACGGATTGACTTGAAATTTGGTACACTTTTTCGGTGTAATAGTAGTTTAGTCTTGACCAACGTTTTTCTCCTTAACTTTTTTTTTCACTAGTTATCAATAATGTAAGTTTTCCTCGATACATCGAAAAGAAAAATCTATTGACGGTTGAAACACGATAACAAAAGAAGCTCGGTTAAGTCTTAGCCAATATTATCTATTTAAAAAAACGTTTTTTTCTTTCAGATGAAGCCTCACGTTCAAAGATCTATCACTAGATTGTTTATAACTTTTTGAACTTTTCATGAAATTCGCTGCGTAGCTTTTTTAATATGCATACAAATAAACGTCCAGACGATTTTCCAATCATCCTTCAAAATAAATGCTTTTAATTAACTTAAGAGGGGAGATACCTCTAGGCAAGGAAAGAATTTGCCAATTTTTTTAACATAAAACATTTTTTCACCATTTTTGAGAGGTGAGGTGTGTTTTATTACTACTTTTCGCCGTTATATGGTATTTTTTTCAAAATTAACCTTTACAAATGGCGGCGGTATAGCACGGTCCTCAAAAGTGGCGTGACGTATAGGTAAAAAACTAGTCGACCGATACTGGTGAAATTTGGTATAAATCTTCCTAACCTTATTGTCAAAAAATAGCCCTGAATTGTTTTGAAAATAAAAAAGAAAGTTTTATTAATTGGAAAATGTAGCAATTTTTCTCGGAAAATTCAATCTTTTTGTTTCGAAGCGTACGATCTTGTCGATTTTCAACTTTTCTCACTCTTTCTTGGTTCATATTCTGCGTATGAGTGTTAAGGGGTCTTCTCACTTTAGATGCTAAAGAAAGGCTATTTTCATTAATTTTTCGATAGGTTTATATTATAGATATTGATATGAAAGTTCTTACACTTAATAAATACACCTTCGAGATACATTCAACATTTTTTTAAAATTCATTTAAAGCACTATTTATAGACGAAAATGGTAGTTAAAAAAAATCCTAAAAAATTGTAGCTCTGCGCTTTTGATGAAATCTCGGAGATGGATCATCCGAAACAAAAAAAAATCCAACAGTTTTACATTCAGTATGTTAATGGGTATAGCGCATATCATACGATTTTTTATATATGCAAAAATAACAAAATGGCGGACATTTTTCGAACAAAAAAACAAAAAAACGACTTTTTTCACCGTTTTTTGGCAAAAAAAGTAAATATCGCAATTTAAAAGAATCCTTGATAAGTGTGCGCTATAGCTATAGTTGTAAAGAATATGTGGTTAAAGTTTCATAAGGATCGGTTCAGTAGTTTCGAAGATTTTATAAACAAGCCGTCGAAAAACGTTGTTTTGAGAAAAACTCGTTTAAAGTTTGTTTGGGTTAGATTCTTTGGTTAGAATTCTTTTTTTTAATATTTAGGAAGTGTATTTATTAAGTGTAACAACTTTCATATCAATATCTATAATATAAACCTATCAAAAAAAATCATGAAAATAGCCTTTTTTAGCGTCTAAAGTGAGAAGACCCCTTAATGAAAGACAAATCTTCGTTGGTTTTTTTTTCAGATTAATCCCGCAACCGTGCCGTACCTTCGCCGTTTTTAAAGATCAATAAAAAAATCACGTAACAGTCAATAGTAGTCATACCCCAAGTCTCAAAAATGGCGAAGATATTGTGTTTAAAAATCATGAAAATCATCAATTTTTTCCTCGCCTAAAGTCATCTTGAATTAACGAGGAAAAAACTCTCGTTCGCAACTTTCCAACCGTTTAACTTGTTACAACGTGGCTATACAGTTTCGTAATGATGGGAGAGTCGGAATAGATAACAAAATCACATTCCACAAGAACGCATACTAAGCTTCTGCGAATTGAAAGTCATCATTCTCCAACGAGCTTGTGGATCGATCCCAAATTTCGCAAGCCGCTTTAGAACAAGCAAAGTAATGATGCGTGCAATGTTTATCGCCATGGCAGCTAAGCTCCAAGACTCTCGTACATCTTTAAGCACGAACAATTATCATCCGGATACGAGATACGAACATTACGAAGATTCGATGCCGTTGCCGAAAGTGAAAATCGACGGAGCGACTCTTGTTCGAAAAACGATATCTTTCGTGTCTCCACCGAGATTGTGTCGTCGAATAATGAGTTACACACCTTGAGTTTTCCCTTGTGGAAGGCGCATACGCTCACTTGAAGGCTGGCATAGCCGGCGTCGATGAAAACGACGTTTCGAGGCGGGGCTTCGATCGCTGGCAAATCCTGTTTGTAAATACCGTAACAGAGGGCGGTCGCGGTCGTCTCGTTCAGAAGACGAAGAACATTGAGACCGGCGATACGAGCGGCATCGAGCAATGCTTGTCTTTCGCTCTGAGTGAAGTACGACGGTACGGATATTACGCAATCGTTCACTACCGTTTGCAAGGCCGTTTCCGATACTTCTTTCAGCTTGGTAAAGAGCATTGCGGTTATCTGCTCAGGTGAAAAAACGTGTTCCTCTCCTAGGTATTGTACCTGTTGTTTTTACAAAACACACTCATTTAGTTTTACTTTGTCAGGGTTGTTACGCATTATTCACCCACGAGGAACATCACTTTGGTGTGTCCTCCTCCGACTTTGCTGAAACTTTTTTATGTGAAAGTGTATCAAAAACTAAGATACGTATTTTTTTTTTTGATCGGCGGAAAAACGGTTTTAAGGGGTGAAACGCACCCTCGAAAATAGGGGTGTTTTTCGTCGATAACGTTATCGTTCTCATTTCCAATGTATAGTACACAAAAAAAATAATCATTGTTGCAATTTGAATTTTTTTTATAACTCGTCCCGTTAAGGGGCTATACCAGCGTGACACTTTCGGAAAATCGTTTTTTTTTGCCCTTTTCGACAGTTTATGCTTTCAAGAATATCCTGTAATTAGCCGTTTTTATGGTAAATATAATTTTATCTTGCAAATATCGATAGTTAAATCTTTGAACGCGTTTTTCTCGAAATGAGATTTTTCAAATTTGCTGACATTGTGACTCAGAGCAATTATCCGATTGACTTGAAATTTGAACTGAGTACTCTTGAATATATTTACTCTACAATGGCGTAGGATATCTTTGATTGGATGAAAATTGCCGATTTGGCATTGAAAAAGACCATTTTATAGGCAAGAAAACAGACTTTTTTTCATAACTACGCCATTTTGTTAGATTTTGACATTTTTCGAAAATCCTTCGTCCTTTTTCGGTTTCAGGTTAATCGGACGGAATCATGTCAGCAGTGGAGGAACTTTTTTTTGGCGCCTCCGAGGGCAGCGCACAAGTCGCTTGGATCTCAATATTTTTCTATGAAAAAATTATGTAACATAGGTCAAATATAGCCAAATATATTCTTAATTTTCCGAAACATTTAATTGAGTATTTTTCTTCCGAAAATTCCCGAAAATCATCCACATTTTCAGCGTTCACACTGGTATAGCCCCTTAAAACGTTATCGACGAAAAACAACCCTATTTTGGAGGGTGCGTTTCATCCCTTAAAACCGTTTTTCCGTCGATTAAAAGAAAATACGTGTCACTTAGTTTTTGATACTCTTCCACATAAAAAAGTTTCAACGAAATCGGAGGAGGACAACAAAGTGATGTTCCTTTTCAGAATTTCCCCGACTTTTCCAGGTTCTCCATTCAGCTTTTGGAAAAATTCCAGGTTTTGCAAATGACCCAGATTCGGGTCAAATAAATAACACTTTGTTTTCATCAAATATATATATATATATATATATATATATATATATATATATATATATATATATATATATATATATATATTAAAGTTAAAAATCACAAGGCTCGTTTCAACCATACTAGTATTTATAACCGTTACAAACTATACGGGATAAATTATATACGTAGAAATAGCAATGAATCATTTTTGTCAAAAAAAAAAAAAAACTTTTTTAATCGGCTCGAACAAACAAGGGATATTTTCAAGTCGACCCTTCTATTGAAAAATTATGTTGAGCTAACATAATGTTTTTGTAGGTCAAATATATGGAAATGTCAAAAATTGAAGTAAACTTTTAAGGAACTGTAATTCGAAAAATAATTTAAATATTGTAAAGTAAAAAAAATACATCAAAAGCAAATACAGAACCTGTTACTTATTATAAAAGGAAATTTCAATGCCGGTGAAAATAAATAAAAAGTAAATATAAACACTTATCTATAATAATAATGATGTGGTTGTGTATCGACAGATCGAATGCAAGTGTATAGAGCTTTACAGTAAATTAGTTTTTAAAATTTTCAATATTTGGCACTGACATCACTTCTTTTTCTATGTAATGAAGAATAATATAAGCATTAAAGATATACACAAATACTTATTTTTGTACTGTTCAGTTTTTTTTGTCAAGACGGTTTCATTTTTCGTAATTCTTGCAAAAAGTGAATACTGAGAAAATTTCCGAGAATTTCCAAAATTTCCTGAGTTTTTCCTGTTTTCCATATGCGTAACACCCCTGTATGTACGGAATTGGCTTCTCCCCTGCGGCTTGAATGTAAAAAAAAGAAGCAAAAAAGAGAACAACAAAAAACTTGACTCACGTGAATGCCGATCGAGCCATCCGGCTGTTGGCTGGCTTTGTACGATAACGTGCGAAGTTCTCTCTGGACCTGTGGATCGTTGAACTTTCTCCCCAGGAACCGCTTGAAAGAGTAGATGGTGTTCTTCATGTTGGTGACCATCTGATTTTTGGCGGCTACACCGAGAATCCGGTTCTTTCCGCTGAACGCGACGCATGATCTGTGAACGGATCAACAAAAAGTTTGGGGTAGAAAGTGTCCCTCTGTAACGCTGCTTGGGCCGATCAAGCACTTTTGCATATTCTGATATTAGATTCAAGCATCTTCGACTTGGAGGACTTGGTAATTTACACACAAACGAGCTTCTTGAGCGCTATAACTGTGCTGTAGAACAAGGTCGCAGCGTATTTATTTCAAGTTATATTCTAATTTCAATGTTATTGCAGCATCATAGTGAAAGTTGAGATTAACATTTCACTTGTGTACATCTTAATTAGGACAAAACAGCATACTTATTGTATTGACATAGGTGGATATAATATTCATTATTTTTTTAAGGGCAACAGCACTGTGCTAGACAAAAAGCTGATATAGGGACTTTGAAGATACTTGGCGAAGTATCGACAAAAGGGTTGAGAGATTTATCTCGGCTTGTATTTGGATGACGTTGAAGTTTGCATCATTGGAATGCAACGATTCTTTCTTATTTCTTCATTTTTATTATTATTCAAAACCTTTTTTGCCACTTGAGGTCGTAAATCTGTGATCAAAATACACAAAAACGTTCGAATGATTTTCACAGCCCAAAACGACCAAAAAGAAATTTCATCAATAAAAAAGAATTAATTTTCGTTGTGTTCCAATGATGCAAACTTCAAGATCATGGGTTTTGCGTGGCCACTACTAGTTTGTAGTAACGACCACTCTAACAGTGAGCCTAAAGCCATGTTTGTCTCTTTAGACCACCGCGGTGGAAATGTTGCACTTTTTAAAGTTTCCCCTCAATTTAACCCGGAGAAAAAGACCAAAGCGTTTCTCAATGTTTCTTGACGCATGAATACGGCAAAACTACCGAAGATTTTCGCGGTATGTTGAAAAATCTTTGGGCAATTAACATTTCTTTACTTTCCGAGAGTTTTTTAACCACATTAAAAAATTGGTGTCTAGCCCTGAATCTAAAAAATTGGAAAAATTCCGACGTGGGCTTCAGCAGAAGAGTCACTGTGGTCGAACTGTTACTCGGCTGCTATTTTGTATTGAAAAAACATTCGAACTGTACATTTTGAGAAACCAATGGTATACTTTCGATGAAGGCCGTACATTTTTTCAAATTTAATTTCGCTGCTCATATCACTTTCAGCCGAGCACGACGGTACAGTAGAACCTCGATTATCCGAACCAATTAATTAATAATCAATTAAATTACAATCAAGAATTTGCATAATCGAAACGTAATGTTTTACTGAAAGGATAATATAGGACACTAATTGAAATAGATACGCAATCTATATTAAAGATATACATATATTCAACCTCTTTCAAATATCGAACGCTTATTTTCTTATTTGATTTTATGTAGTCGTTCACCGACTATTGACCAACGGCTGCTACATGCTTTTTGGTGGCTAAATACCGCAGCAGTTTGAGAATCAGTAGCTGTAGGGCAAGACTCCACCTGTTTCCCGAACCACTGGAGACATGTCTTAAAAGCAGCGACACTATCCATTTTGGATGCAAAATATGTGAGGGTGTCTCGATTTCTCTTTATGCTGGAGATCCTGGCTTTTCCAACATTGCTTTTCTCAAACGTAAGAACATTACGTTTATGCTTAGGAATCACGAGGTTGAAGTTTGCATCGTTGGGACGCAACGAACGATCCATTTTACATTTGGTTTTTCATATTGTTATTGTTATAGGCGATTTTTTTAAAAAGATTTTTAATGTACATCGCTAAATGAATATCTTAAAAAATGGTTGCAGGACTTTTGTAGGCGTAATCTGCAAAAGAAATTTGATTTGTTGCAGTCCAACGATGCAAACTTCAACGTCATACGAAAATGAATAGTTCTAAATTCCTTCAATTTATTTCGGTAGATTTTGCCTACAGAAATCCTTCAACCGTTTTGAAAGATATTTATTTAGTTATCTACAATGAAAATGTACGAAAAAAAGGTTTTTTATGATAATCAAAATGAAGAAAATGAAATGTAAAAAAGAATTATTGTTGCGGTTAAACTATGCAAACATCAACACTAATAGGAATTAAAAGACTTGGAGTTGGAGTATCTGATACATAGGAACTACGTCAAAGAAACAGGATGTGAATAACTTCCAACAATTTACATATATCTGTACGTGCTGCAAAAAACAACGTAACAGTGCCGGTAGAAGCCGGTGTGCAATCGATCTAACACTGGAAGGCGAAAAAAGCGCTCCGAGCCGTGCTGTTCTCGGAAGTCGCAGCATACATTAGCGCCAACATTTGGATAAACTAAATTTTAGTGTGGATAATTGAGGGTTCAGATGATTGAGATTGATGAGGTTGAAGTTTGCAGCGTTGGAATTCAATTAAACATATTTCTGAATTCCATCATTTCTTTTTGGCAGATTTGACCTACAAAAATCTCTCAACCATTTTTTAAGACACTCATTTAGCGATTGACAATTAAAATCTATAAAAAACTTGACCTAGTGCGGGTCAGGCTTTGCTCTGTTGGGGTTCCGTACATATGACCAATTAACTTTTTTTTAAACTTTAGGCAATGCTTTGTTTCTGTCTTAGTTCTTAGATATCAGTCAGAGTAATATCATCTAGTTGCTTTACACGAATAACAAAGAAAAAGTAATATGTTGAGATAACGCATCATTTTCTTTTACTTTCTTCTATGTTATTTTCTATCGATTCGATATTCGCTTCTCTATTGACACGTATCACGAAATTAGTTCATATTGAATATAGACTCAACGATAATTTAGTAGGGTATAATAATTCAGGTAGACTGGTAATTTTTCGTGACATTTCATGACTTTTTTAGAGTCGAGTGTAATTTCATGACATTTAAGATTTTTCAAGACTTTTCAGGGCGGTAGACACCCTGTCAGTATGTTATCACATTTTGAGCAGAAAAAAATTAATGAAATATACGATCTATGGTATTTTTTAAATTTGCAATCTCGTACGTCTGTGACGTCAATCTCTCCTTCTTGGGTGGCGCCGACTCCAAAAATAAGTCATTTTCTATTGTAAATACTCAAATAACAATAATTTTATATATTTCCACTATCAATTGATTGTATTACGTGTACAATAAATTATTATATTTACTACATTATGAATTGACGTTTGTATTATCTATACTGCATTATGAATCATTTGTTGTTTCACTACAGTATATGGTACATAATATACAGAAATTCCAAATTCCTAACTAGTTTAGTTATTGAGATAGACCCCGTAACAATAATCGTCTGAAACTGACAACTTTGATGGCTCGCAATTTCTTCATTTTTGAAGATAAAAAAGAAAAAAAAATATATTTGTACTCTATTCAATGAGTTTTAAAAACTGACACTCTGCATGCCAGGGTAAGGAAGAAAAACAAAATTCCGCTCTTTTTCCATGTATGCGGTATGAAAAATAATTTAATTGAATTTCCAATTCAATATTCGGTTTCGGCTCAACATTCTACATAAAGTATCCAAATTTCAGATCTGTACCGCATTCCGTTTACGAGCTAGAGACCCGTAACATGTGGATGGACAGACAGCAGAGTGACATTTTAATAGAGTTCCGTTTTGCCCTTCGGGTACGGAACCCTCAAAAAGATCTATGATAATAAAAATGAAGAAATTAAAATGGAAAAAAGAATTTTCGTCGATCACCAAAAACGCAAACTTCAACGCCATTGAGATTTGGTTAATCGAGGTTCTACTGTATTACCCCTTGGAACAAAATTGAAAAAACCGTGAGACATCGACACTGCTCCAGATTGCCAAACCCAAATAAAGGCTTTTCAAATCTGGCTGCGTTGAAACGAAGCTAGCTCTTCTCGGAATCTCTCACATGTGAAATCGTCACTAGATGAGTATGACGATGAGGCCGGTAAGTACAAGGAACGGCAAAGAGAAAAAAACGGACGTGTTGGCTTCGAGCCAGTTTCTCGTCTTGCGACATGGTAAATACCATCGACGAGAAAAAAGGATACAAAGCGAAAGCACATGTACACGACAGTGTACGTAAAGTCAGGCATAGTCGAGTCATCTTTTAGAAAAAAGTTACTCGAAAAAATTCAATTGAATTTCTCTCGAGTATACAACTGGATATTCCTCATGTACTTTGCTCAAACAGTTCAGAATTCAAGGCCTTTGTGTTCCGGCATATTTCTAAGCTTATTTAGACGTTCGCCTTTTCACTTCTATCGCATCACGATAAACTACGATCGAGTTTACTCGCATTTAGATTCATTCGATTCGATCCTTCTATCCCCTCCGTCCAAATACTTTTCAAGGTCGTAGGAAGCTGTGAAAAACTCTAACGATCCGTTCCTTTCTATCGCCACAGCGGTTTGCGCTCCAACGCTCACTCGGCGTACTCGCTTCATTCTATGGTTCTCCGCTAAAGCGGGCTAAATGAATTTCCGTAACTTACGAATTTAATTGATATGTAAAATAACCGGCCACGCATGGAATAAAAAGTTATAAGGCCATTGGGGGCATGAATAAATGTGGGAATGAAGAATTTTCGCGATTTTTCTAGGCGTATACGGAGTATAACCGGAAGTGCATGATAAATCGTAGTACAGGGTGTATAAGTTCGGGCCGCATGTACACCGCTAATGGCCGGTGTGCTATCTCCGATGTTTCGATGCGCGCGGGTTGACTCGAAAGGAATATAATCGTTGGGTCAACGAAAGTCGGAGATAAATCGAGAACAAAAAAATGTATACTCACGGTGTGCCGCGTAGGCTGTAATCGTTGGCAATAGTTTCGATACCGCCGGCCCTCGCTACAGCGACATAGCAGCTATCGTTACCAAAGTCAATTCCAATCACGGACATAGCAGCCATGACTGATTGTCTGTCTCTCTCGCGCTGCGCTCCGAAAAAAAAAAAAAAATTGTCGAATATTACGCTCCGCTCAAGCACAATTTCCTTCGCAGCTTTTGAACTCTCAAGCCGTCTCGAAAATCACCTAATACCCGTGTGCGTACCTTTATCAGTTATTGACTTATTTTATTATCCAGTACCGCTCATCCACGCTGCCGCGGTGTTAAACAATTGGTAGACGATCGCGGTTAAACCCGATATCGCGAGACAATTTTCGTTCCCGTATTCACAAGCACAGAAGGGCTTTCCTTCAAGATTGTTCGACAAGTACGCAAAATCGATGAGCTGTTTCCAGCCGGTATTACTGTTGCGGCGAAGAAATATCACGATGTACGAGAAATATTGACTGCAACATACGTCCTGATATTATCGCGATGGATTCTCGGTTGTAACTGGCTGGAAATAAGCCGCGATGAGGCCGCACACCGGGATAGCAGTGTGGGAAGTCATGCCAACACCTATACCGACTCTAGGCCCCGTGAGATCCGACCAATCGTCGGGCTCCGAGCGACAATCGACTACGGTTCGCTCCTCCGATTGGCCATTCAAGCTCTCTGGAACGTTCTAGAAAATTCTGCCTCTCGCTCGAATTCTAACCACGCGCTTTTCACGATTTCGAACCTCGCGAACATTGATTTCTTCACGTTGAAGCGTTTCATCGACGGCTGTACGCTTGATATCTCTTTCGACGGATCTTTTTGATTTTCAACGGGTTTTCGATGGATTTTCGCACAATTAAAAGTTCCCTCGGGCACCACTTTTCGCAACGCAAAATCTTCATTTCCGGTGACTCGAGAGTTTGGAAACATTTGCCAAAAAAAATTATGCTCCGATGAAAAGCGCGTATTTTATTTCAGGAGCTCAGTTGAACGTGTTAAAAAGTTGGCCAATTACGTTTTTGGGCAGAACTTTAGCGCAGATTATGAATAAACAACAGCGATTTGCAAAAAAATAACGATATAACGGCTGAATTATCGAAGATGCATTTGTATCGATTGCCTGAAATGAATGCGATCGTCGTATGCTTCGAATTGTTAGCGAAACCGAGCGACCACGTTGGAATAGATTATATCGAGGATTAAAAAAATAATTGAGTCGATATATGTATAGCATTGTCATAGCGAAATTTTCTACGTTTTTGAGGTTAGCCGAAGTTGAATGATAGTGCAGTTGTATGAAAGCCCAAGTCAGCTGGGAGGTGACATTGAAACTAATCGAAAAGTAGTTATTGAACGCACAGTCATTGAGGTCAGGTCTCCATAGCGCTGATCTACGCGCTATATGTCCAATGTTCAAGGACGTTGTACATTTTGATGATGGTTTTAACCTAGTATCGGATCTTATCCTCACGCACGAAACACATCCAGAATACAGTTGATCTTTTGACTAGTCTATACAATTGGACTATTTGAATTCAACCTTACCGACAATAGGAATTGCTAAATCGTTCAATGGTATCGTATTTGGTAATAAACGTCACCGTACTGGTTCATGATATTTATTTCTTTTTCGCACACATTGCAAAATCTCATCGTGTCGGATTCAAAATGTTCTAGTTCGTCAGATCGAAAATCGAGAATGACGTATTTGTATCGCCGGAAGCCGAATAAAGCGCGTATGCTGTTCGACTTCATGTCGCGACGAGCTTCAAGGAGTTTCGATTTTGTTCCCTTGTCTGCTATCTTCACGCGGATAAAATTTCATGTACAAATAAATTATCATTGGGCAACGTACAACCGATCAACGCTCATCGTTTTATAAAGAGTTTTTGATTTAAAAAAGGCGAAAAAACGTGGAGCCGACGAATAAATACATTTTATTATAAATTTCAAATACTGTAATACTATGTACGTTTTAAACATCTGCCGATTTTGAAATACCCGCCAGTTAATGCTTGACTGTGAGTGGCTCACTCGACGGAGCCAGTTAACGCGGCTTTGCCACGTTTAGCTTACAAATTTCGTTAACGTCCGAAAACAAACCGTTCGAACTTAAAATTCACATCTTTTTTCGAATATTATTAATGAACGAAGTTGAGAAACCGCTTTAATTTCTTGACACGAAATTTCGAACACTAGAAACGCGGTTTTCTCGGTTTTTCATTTAAATCGAAGTATTATTTACCCCCTACAGCCCTATAAGTAATGTTACGAGTTATACACATGAATACTATGTGTATTACCAAATTAATAAAGGTTCAACTTAAACATTAAAAATTTCCGAAACTATGTTGCAAAACGAATTAATTTTTGTACAGTTAACGCATCCTAAATTAAGGAGGTATGTGCACGAATCTCCTCATTAAAAATAATTGATTTTTTTTGTATAGTGCCGGCATACCTTACCGGCTAAATGCAATAGTAATTAATTCACGAAATCAATGCATTTAACCCGCACCTTATAGGGAATCCCTGCGGATCGAACTTCGGGACGGAAATAATCGAAGCGATAAATAACAAGAAAATTGTCGCGGTCACGTATGTTCCATAAAAATATAAGTTACGGGACATTTCGAGCAGATATTATCGATTGAATTGACTAATTTTTGCGTTCGCTGGCCGCGTCTGCCATCACGGGAGAGATGGCGTAGATTTCGCAACGCCGCATCTCAGGTAGCAATTTCAAAATAGTTATCTATTAGTTGTCCAAATGGGTACCAAATGTCCGCTTGGAAGTTACCTATAAGTTATCATGTGTCCAACAGTTATCTTTTTGGATGGTTGTTGACTTTAAGATAACTTCCGGGCGAACATTTGGCACCCTTTTAGCCGACTTTTGGACAACTTTTTGAAAATTGCTATCGTCAGCTGTGCTCCTATCCGGGAGGCCGAATCGAGCCGGTCACTTTGAATGCAACGACCAAAGTTGTAGGTTCATAACGCAATTTTATTACGTCCGAGATTCAAACGAATGCTATGTTGATCCATATCTGTTACAATGTCTGTAAGACCGAAGTTACATTACGCACATTTACACACACGCTACAACGCACGCTTACACCCACGGTAAACAAACACACGCTTGAAATTTATCGGACGCCCCTGAGTACAGCGAGTACAGCGTTGCCACGGATATTGCCAGAATTATGAAATGGCGGCCGGTGATAAAATTCAAGTCAAAGCTGATTGCTATCTTAATACTTCACTTTCCATAATATAATACACACAGCTATCACATACACTTCTCGAATAATTCTTTTCCGTACCGTGATTATTATTATATTTAAATGTATTATATTTTGCTTTTATCAAATTCGAATAATTTACAGATTTTCTGTTGACTTGTCAATCCGCTAGTACTACCTTAAGGGGAGGGTAGGGGTTTCAGCGTGAAAAAAAAAAACATTTTTTTGCGATTTTTTTCATCTAATAGATAGAGGAAATTTATTAAAACCTTTTGTACATTGTTGAGTGTCATTTCAAGAACATTCCGTGAAATTTGTACGCGAAAATATCCACAAACAAGCCGGTGCAGCGTTTTTCTCGAAACCACTTTTTCAAAGTCCGTGTTCACTGCCATTTGAAAACTACATGACCGATTTATTTCAAACTTGGTACACATTTTCTACATATAAAATACCTCCCCCCAACGGTTAGTTTGAGATTTTTCTTTACATTGAGGGGTTTTTCCACCCCCAAAATGGCGGAATTTTTCGTGGAAAATAGCACTTTTCACTTCACATGACCACCAAAAATTTAGAAATGAAAAAAAATATGAAAGACCGTTGGGGGGAGGATTTGATGATACTTTGACTAAATTTTAATGGTACTTGATTTCAGATAATTTCTAGCTGAGATACAGTGAACACCGCAAATCGTGTTTTTCCAAAGGCGTTCTTGGAAAAGCTTTGTCACCGGCTTGTTTGTGGATATTTTCGCGTACAAATTTCACGGAATGTTCTTGAAATGACACTTAACAATGTACAAAAGGTTTCAATAAATTTACTCTATCCATCTAGATGAAAAAAAATCGCAAAAAGGTGTTTTTTTTCACGCTGAAACCCCCACCCTCCCCTTAATCTCTTGGTGATATAAATTTCAATAATCTACGAGCATTTCGATTTTAGTCTCGAGTCTCCTCAAAAACCATGCGAAATATCCAACGAACATCTTCAGCCGGCGTCGTCGTCATGACAATCTGGCAGACGCGTAGTCTTGCAGATGAAATCGGAACACTCTCAACCGTGCGATATAACGCGTTATGTCGGTGCGCGACATACCGTACCGCCTCAGCTGACGCATGAATACATTAGGAATGTCATCATCCATAGCCCGCTATTTTTCGGCCGCTTAAAAAAAATGTCACGTTTGTGCAGGCCAAATTTTCGGTTTCTGATAGCTCAAAGACCCCGAGCCGCGGTAAATCTCGCCGATGTTAATTTTCATGCCGAATCAACCACTGATTCCGTGGAAAGAAGTATTCAAAACAATCGAGGTTATGCCACGAGCTTTCAACGTTATCGCGCAAAATTGTCGAAATCGCCGATTACGTACGAACAATGTTTGGAAACGATCATACCGATGCGAATGAACGAGCATTATTATTATCATCATCCACGTGAAAGCGATTCCGACGAAGGGCACAGCGGCAACAACGAAAAGCACCGCAACGGTAAATTGAGAACATTGTTTCTGCTCGGTGGGATAGGACTCGTTGGAGCAGCTTGCGAAGGACCCAATGTCAATAAAGGTAACACGGTGCTTTTTCCTCTGTCCCGAAAAAAAGTGTTTTCCGCTGATAAATGATCGTTAAGTAAATTGTTGACGAGTAGTCTCCGTTTTCATTCTGTAGAAAGTTTGACTTTTAGGGGACTTTTGCATGGCCGAAAAGCTCTGCGGCTGAGTAATCAGCTCTGATTTGTTTTCCTGCTTACAGAAAAGAATTTCCTGCGAGCGGCTCAGTACGGCCTCATTCATGACTTGAAGAAGGTAAATCATGAAGCGCCAAGTTTCAGCTTTACGATTTTTTTTTTGTACGGTTAACCTGCACTTACCACACAGATGCAAATTTTCACCATCTAAAATGTCTTGTTCGTGGCTCTCTGTAAATTTTTATTTTGTTTCTGACGTAATTTCACGAAATAAATATTATTTTTCGTGTTCGAAACCATTACCATTGGATTGCTGGGAAATGTTTGCCTCAAGAAACACTGAATATTGAATACTTTTGGATTATTTATCCGATAGTAATAGTACTTTGAAAATGGAAGATCCCAAATCTCACTGTGGTTTGCATGTATCCTCAATCGAGGTGTGGTTACTACGGGTTAAAATACGCTAATCAGTCTGATTTTTTTATGTCAAATCAAAGCACTCGTGAAAATTAATTTTCTAAACGTTTATTTTTATTCATTTTACATTTTTTTAGCGGTTGAAAATGTCTTCGACAAAAAAGACGTCCTCACGGTGTACACGGTTGTGGCCGTAAATATTATCTGAAACAAAATTTGTAGAAAGATTATAAATTAGTATGAAAGCCGCTATCTTGTTATGGAGGTTTTTCTTTTTTATCGAAATTGACCAAATGGTGGTGGTTTGAAAAAAAAGTATCGAATTTAGTCTATTTTTCGACAGATTTTCGTTAAAGAAAATTCAAAAAGATTTTAAAAAAGGCTTCCATAACAAGATGAAGAATGGCGGGGAAAATGTGTCAAAATTTGAGACGGATAGCTTGAAAATTCATCCTTTGAGAGTGTACACAGTATTGAAAAACGGCACTTCGAGAAAAACGCGTTTAAAGTTTCGAGTGCGGAATTTTCATATGCCATGTTTATAAGCGTCACAACTATCGGATAATGCAAACAATAAATCGTTTGCATTCGATTTCGAAATCAAAATCGATTTTCAACAAAATTTTACACTGTGATCCCTTAAATAGTGGATCCTACCCACTGTCTACAGTTAAAACGAGATATTCCTCATTCTTTCGTCCTTTGGCAAAAACAGCCGATAAGTAACTGATTCTTGGAACTGAAGTTAACATATTACTCAACGATTTAACTTTTAAGTTAATTTTAAAAACTATTAACGGTCCTATTGACTTCCGTTAAATTTAACGTCTGTTATTTTAAGACCGTTACTTCGTCTTCGCAATGCCCGCGACGTTTATGTCGCTGGCGGCGAACGAGTAAAGTGCAGGGCACAGGTGCGAGTGCGTTGAGTAGCTATGCATGGTGTGCATGTAAGCAGGAACCCTATACTGCATGCAACGAGAGTATGACATATTTCGGAACCTAAATTTGTCCGGTGCAGTCAGATCCCGCCTCCTCTTTATCCTCTCTACTCAGTTTTTTATTCACCTTCATTACCTAGCCCACCCTACTGGACCCTATTATACTCCAGATCTACCTACCGTAGTACTATGTACCCATGCTGTTATAAAAAAGTATTTATGTATCAATCTGACTATAAAATCCTTATTTGACTGATTAATTAAAAAAATAAGTGTGAGGTAAAACATAATTATAACAATAACCTACAATTTAATACATTTTCAAGAAATTAGCGCTTTAATCCTTCGATTGCACACTGGGTCGTTTTTGACCCCATGATTTTTTTTCTGCAAGTACGTACTTATCAACGCATCTCCCACTTTGAACGAATGTTTAGGCATTTAGTTTTTGTTTTTTTTTCTTAAAAAAATGAACTTTGGGCCATAAAATAAAGATCATTGATTACAAAAAACGTCTCTATAAAATAAAATGCATATTTACCAAAATACAACGATCTGAAAACCGGCCGGGGTCCGATCGACCCCACATGCAGTCAGAGATTCGCGGCGGAAGTGTGTAGTCGAAGGGTTAACGGTTAACGAAGTTAACTTTTTGAGTAGGGTAATAACGATTAACGAAGTTAATTTTTGTATTAACTTTGCCCACCTTTGCGGATTTACGAACGCTGGGTCAGCCAGATATTCTCCGATGGCTTTCCATTTTGCAGGCTCTCGCGGATGGTGTGGATGTCAACACGAGACATTCTCTAGGCTGGACGGCGCTGCAGGTTGCAGCGATCAACGGGAGAACTGAGGCGGTTAAGTTTTTGTTGAAGAAAGGCGCCGATCCAAATGCCGGGGATGAGTTTGTCAACGTGTATAAAACAGCGATGGAGAGAGGCCTGCATTCTTTGGACGGTGATTACCACAGCGAGCAGCTTTCGCGGGTCGCGAAAAATACGGCTCAAGCAAGTTTCTCTCGTCGACTCGTGTTTCAATAATTTGACGTTGCCTCGACAGTTTTGGTGAAGCGAGAGGAGGAGTTCGCGGATTTTTTGAGCAACCGAGCAACTTTCAAGGGTTTCACTGCTCTTCATTACGCCGTTTTGGCAGATTCGAAAGACTCGGTGAAGGCGCTACTCGACGGCGGTGCTAATCCGACGATTGAGAACGAAACGGGCTATCGGGCGGTCGACTACGCCAGGGAAGGCGAAATCAAGGACTTGCTCGTCCAGTATGCTCACAAATACGACGAAATTATTCGCGAAAAGGTGACTAGGACTTCCGTCGGTATTTTATGACGGTTGCTATCGCTCGTTGGCCATTCCCAACCGACAATTTTTCAGCCAAATGCCTCTTAAGGCCTTATATACGCGATTTCGCCGATTTTCGAAGGTACTTTTCTAGACGCGGTTAAAAAAAATGACGCATATATTGACATTTTTTTACAGATCATTTATGCACATAAAGCAATGTATTTTTTTTGCGCGCGCGTTGATGGTGAAAGTTCTCGGCATCGATGTGGGTGTCTGAAAAAATGAACATATTTATAATTGCATAATGAATGTATCTTCAGTGTGAACCAACAATATTAGTTAAAAAATATTATTATAATAAAAATTCGAAACTTGAAATTATTTTACTCAATTTTCTGTCGGTATTTAATTTTTTATATTTTTTTGTGTCATTGAAATCTTTGTTTCTGTAGTTTACACGATAGGTGATGTAAAAATATGTTGTAAAAATTTCACAGCGATCTGAACGCTCGTTCAAGAGTTATAGTAGAACTTTCACAAGGTTCAAAAAAGTGAATCGTGGAAAAACGGTTTTGAAGTTGGCGGTCGGGCGCGCCGCGCGGTATCTATTATAAATGCAATCTTACCTCATTTAATAGCTTTACAGAATTTTTCAATTCTGTAAAGCTTAAAATATTCCTAACCGTTCAGGCTAATGGAATCAAAAATGATAAAAAAAAGAAAAATTTTCAAATTTTTCGCGTATATAAGGCCTTAATTTCCGTTACCCACCGATTTTTAGCGTACATTTTAGCACGAATGTAAAGTTCCATAGTAATTTCGATCTCATGGAACCAGGGTTGCAAATAATGCATTACTTTTTGTAATACATTAGCATTTTCATTACTCATTACTTTGCATTTTGTAATGAAAAAAAATTTCGTTACCCATTACATTGAGTAATGTAAAAATTTTCCATTACTCATTACATTACATTTTGTAATGCAAACAACTGCCATTGCTCATTACATTAAATTTTGTAATGTAAACAATTTTCATTACTCATTACATTGGACTTTGTAATAAAATTACCATTCCTCATTATATTACATTTTGTAATGTGAAATTTTTTCTTTTTACATTACAAAGTCCAATGTAATGAGTAATGGAAATATTTTACATTACAAAATGTAATGTAATGAGTAATGGATTTTCTTTACATTACAAAATGTAATATAATGAACAATGAAATTTGTTTACATTACAAAATATAAGGTTATGAGTAATGGAATTTTTTCACATTACTAATGCAATGCAATGTAAAAATCTGCATTACTCATTACAATGTAATGAGGATTATTATTCGTTCTCCATTAGGGGGAGCGGTTTTTGCACTGGGTCGATCTGACCCGATGGGAAACGAATAAAAATCCAAAATACCTTGTAATGAGTAATGGAGATTTTGTACATTACATTAGTAATGTGAATAAATTCCATTACACACTACCTTATATTTGGTAATGTAAAAAAATTCCATTATTCATTACATTAAATTTTGTAATGTAAAAAGTGTCCCTTACTCGTGACATTACACTTCGTAATGTAAAAAAATACCATTACCCATTGCATTCCATTTTGTAATGAAAATGTTTTGCATTACAAAATGTAATGTAATGAATAACGGAAATTGTTTACATTACAAGATATAATGTAATGAGTAATGGATTTTTTTCCATTACTGAATGTAATGTAATGGGTAATGGAATATTTTTTCATTACCCATTAAAAAAGTAATGAATAATGCATTACTTTTAATTACCAAAAATTTCGGAACCCTGCATCGAACTCAAGTCTACCTAGAGGCCTGAAAAAATGGCCAAATTCCGATTTCTTTTCTGGGATGCGGTTCGTGCAAAAGAAACGCACTTTTTTAAATACAAAGGTACCATATATCCAGAGCCTTAAAAAAATCACACAAAAAAACAACAAAAACATGGCCGCTGGTAGATGATGAATTTCTTTCGCACCGTTCGGCGGGGGGCACTCCAGCTTAAACGATCCATCTGAAATCTAAAAACCAAACGGATTATTTAACTTAACGATAAATACGAGCCGTCGTCGATCGTTGATTCTTAAGGGATCATGACAGTGTAACGGGTCGAAAAACAGTTGATTTTCGCGATTTTTGTTCGATGGTTAAAATACGCCAATCAGTCTGATCTTTTTATGTCAAATCAAAGCACTAGCAAAGAACACAAAATACACTTTTAAACGTTTATTTTTTTTTTTACTTTTTTTTCTAACGGTTGATAATGTCTGAAAAGGAAGGAGTCCTCACGGTGTACACGGTTGTGGCCGTAAATATTATCTGAAACAAAATTTGTGAAATGATTATTAATCAGTATGAAAGCCGCTATCTTGTTTTCGAGGTTTTGAAAAATCAAAATTGACAAAATGGCGGCGATTTAACAAAAGTATCGAATTAAGCCTATTTTTTCTCCCTTTTTTCGTTAAGGCCTTAGGCCACAGTAACGGGTAGAGAATCATGTACGAATTTAACAATTTTTTTTCGTATGAAAAAGGGATTCACTCATGAAATTAATTACACATCTATTTAGTATGAATATCAAGCTGTTAGAAAATATATATTTTTTTATGTACAAAAGGGCCGACTACTAATATTTTCTTTTGTTATTTTTTTTGCGCTCCGTGGCGTGACACTTAGCATCCACAATTTTTTACCTACAACAAAAAACAAAAATTCTCGTCAATCTACATTAGAATACCTAGACAAGTACGAACGGAATTTAAAAAATATTGTTTTATTCAAAAGTTGTAGGTATTTGAACTTAAGAAATGAATTTTCAGTGAAAATCTTCGTTATAACTGCTCATAAACTGTTCATAAAATGAAAAGTTTTCGATTAATCAGAAATTCCGTACGTACTTCTCTGCGAAATGCAATTAGGGACATAACTTAAAAATTTGAAGTAAATCGGGTGAAAATTGTTGAAGTTATTTGCCAATTGGAAAAAAGCTGTTTCGAGTAGTAGGCCATTTTGTACGTTGAAAAATAAAAATATTTTTTTTCTAACAGCTTGATATTCACACTAAATAGATGTGCAATTAATTCTACGAGTGAATAACTTTTTCATACGAAAAAAATTGTTAAATTCGCACATGATTTTATACCCGTTACTGTAGCCTAAGGCCTTGAAAAGAATATGAAGATTTAAAAAAAAGCTTCCATAGCAAGATAAAGAATGGCGTGAAGAATGTTGTATAAAAATTTGAAACGGATGGCCTGAAATTTCTTTTTTTGAGAGTGTACACCGTTTTGAAAAACGACATTTCGAGAAAAACGCGTTTAAACCCTCACCAGGCCTCACGCCGCTGCTCGAATCACTTTCTCCAAGAAACGCTGTAGCGCCCGAAATTAGTCGAATTTCGCCCCAAAAATTGAACAGCATGTTAGTAACCGTCTATACTATCGGATAATGCAAAAAAATCGATTTTTGGAAAATTTTACACCGTGATGATCCCTTAAAATAATTTTGTTTACCGAAGTTGCGACCAATTGCACCTAGATCATCCAAAATCTATGAAAAAGTCGTCATTTTTACGCAACTATTAAAAAACTAAGATCGATTCAAATTAAATGAGATCGTCAACTACCTTGAAATGTTTCTCATCGTATCTCCTGTAAATTTGGTAACGATCCATCCAGTGGTTCTCGAGCTACCACGTCGACGTTCAATGAAATTTTCATCGAAAATAGCTAAAAGTTGATCCTATCGAATGAAAATATTTTTGGAAATTGCAACTTTTCGACCCACCCGAGCAGACGTATCCAGTTAAAAAGGGGGCATCCATTAATTACGTGAGGTGATTTTGGCGATTTTTCGACCCCCCCTCTCCCCCTGGTGAGATGTCGTGAGATTTTGCTCGACCCCCTCCCCCCTCCCCTAATCTCATGTGAGATTTTTCAAAATGCATACTTTCACGGAAAATAAATTGTAATTCCACCATGTAAAGTAGTAGGGAGACTCTCCCTACGTGATAAAAATTACGTGATTACTAAAATTACGTGACATTTGCCGAAGCCCCCCTCTCCCCCACGTGAGATTTCGCTCGACCCCCTCCCCCCCTAAACGCCGCACGTAATTAATGGACGCCCCCAAAACATTTTTGTGGTTGCACGAGGAATCGTGGCTTTCGACATTTCATCGAAAAATATTGTTTCCAGGAGGCGGAGGAACGTCGGAGATTTCCTCTGGAACAGCGCTTGAAACGTCACATTGTCGGACAAGAGGGTCCAATCTCGATAGTTGCTTCGAGTGAGTAGTTCCCCCTGACTCGATTGTTACCTAAGCTCGTACCACCGTCGGCCATTGTAATTGATAATAAAAGTTGGATGTTCTCTCGGTGTGGCGAAACCCAACAGCCATAAGAAGAAAAGAGAACGGCTGGATAGACGAGGAGCATCCGTTGGTATTTCTATTTCTGGGTTCCTCCGGGATTGGAAAGACCGAATTGGCGAAACAGCTTGCCGCGTATATTCACAAGAACAAGCCGGACGCGTTCATACGCCTCGACATGTCGGAGTATCAGGAGAAGCACGAGGTTGCGAAATTGATCGGAGCTCCACCAGGGTAAACTTCGAGCCCATCGTAAACTCCTGCGATTCCTCCAACCGCCAGGCCCTTCCGAACAAACGAGATTTTTCGATAATTTCATGATTTCCGTGACGTTACGAATCACGCTGAAACGGGCTGAAGAAAGATAGTCGTCACGTTTTCTTTTTGTTCAGCTACGTGGGCCACGACGAGGGTGGACAGTTGACGAAGCTTTTGAGAAAGTCACCAAGCGCCGTGGTGCTGTTCGACGAGGTCGACAAAGCCCATCCGGACGTGCTGACCGTACTCTTGCAATTGTTCGACGAGGGTCGTTTGACCGACGGCAAGGGCAAAACGATCGAGTGCAAAAACGCGATATTCATCATGACGTCGAATTTGGCGAGCGAAGAGATAGCCCAGTACGCGATCGAGTTGAGGGCCGAAGCGGAGCGTTTGCTGACACAGCGATTGGACAAAACAACCGGAAATGACGAGGGCGAGCCCGAGCGCATAGTAATATCACGACGTTTCAAGGATCAAGTGGTACGTTTAACGAATTTTACCGCACTTCTTTCGACGGGCACTTCGAGCTGACGGTGATTTTGCGATTTGTCGCGAGCACAGGTACGGCCTATACTGAAGCAACACTTTCGACGCGACGAATTTCTCGGTCGAATAAACGAGATCGTGTATTTCCTTCCGTTTTCCCGAGACGAGCTGATAAAGCTCGTTGCCCGCGAATTGGAGGCATGGGCGGCGCGGGCCCGTGACCGGCACAGGATAGAACTCAAGTGGGACAGGGAGGTACTGTCCGCGTTGGCGGATGGCTACGACGCACATTACGGGGCGCGATCCATCAAGTACGAGGTCGAGAGACGCGTCGTCAATCAACTCGCGGCCGCTCACGAGCGCGGTCAACTCGGTATGTCATCAGGGGATCCATGGGGCATCATATAAGTCCAACCTAAAATTAACCCTTCGTGCGAGCACGCAATTTTCGACTGAGCGGTGTGAGCACTGGGTCTTTTAGGGAACATTCAAGTTTTTGTAGTTTTCTAGGCTTTAAAAAAATCGGAAAAATTCTGGCTTACTTCCTGAAATGTCTACTACATGGCCCAGAAGTTGGTAAAGTTAAAAGTTTAAACCCGTCGGTAATAAAAATTCAAGAACAGTCGAAAAAGTGGAAAAAACGGAATTTTATTAAAAAAAATCGTAACTTGACAATATACAAATATAAAAAAACGCTCATAGGCTTTTGTAGTTTAGACTATGAGCTTTCAAAAGAATATAGTGTCTTTGGCATGGGCTCCGAAAAGTTGAATTATTTCAGCACCTGAAAATGGGGAATATTTTATGGATTCAGGCATGTCATAATAAAATGAACGGTAATTATTTGGCAAAAAATGAGCTTTCATTGGTGAAAAAATGATATTTGAAAAGTATTAATTCGCAAAAGTGCGTTCGATGGTCTTCGCAAATAGGCGTTCCGCACGATGCACAACAGTAGAGCGTTTTTTAATTTTGTTTTCCAATTGCACAGAGAACAACGTTTGCGTTTTTCCAGTTTACCCGTGATGCAGTTCTTTCACCCATCTTCAAAAACTGTCGAATTAAAATCGCCGAAGCCCAGCCTCTATTCATAAGCGGGATATTTAAGTTTCGAATTTCGACTGTTCCTTAAAAGACCCAGTGCTCGCACGAAGCGTTGAGGCCTTAGGCCACAGTAACGGGTATAAAATCATGTGCGAATTTAGCAATTTTTTTTGGTATGAAAAAGGGATTCACTCATAAAATTAATTACACATCTATTTAGTATGAATATCAAGCTGTTAGAAAATATAAATATTTTTTTCGATGTACAAAAAATGCCCGACTACTAATATTTTCGCATCCGCAATTTTTTACCGAGAACAAAAAACAAAAATTCTCGTCAATCTACATTAGAATACCTAGAGAAGTACGTACGGAATTTAAAAAATATTGTTTCATTCAAAAGTTGTAGGTATTTGAACTTAAGAAATGAAATTTGAGTGAAAAGTTTCGTTATAACTGCTCATAAAATGAAAAGTTTTCGATTAATCAGAAATTCCGTACGTACTTCTCTGCGAAATGCAATTAGGAAAATAACTTTTAAATTTGAAGTAAATCGAGAGAAATTTGTTGAAGTTATTGGTCACGCCAATTGGAAAAAAGCTGTTTCGAGAAGTTTCGAGTAGTCGGCCATTTTGTACACCGAAAAAAAAAACAAAATTTTCTAACAGCTTGATATTCATACTAAAGAGATGTGTAATTAATTTCATGAGTGAATCACTTTTTCATACGAAGAAAAGTTGTTAAATTCGCACATGATTTTATACCCGTTACTGTGGCTTAAGGCCTTAACAGGACGCCGTTCGCACGTGACTCTTGAGATCGAGACTCCCGATGTTGTTCGATGCCGATCTAATTTCAATGGAAGAAAACCCTACAATCACTTCTCGAAAGTTCCGTACCATTTGTTTCTTCATGGGCGAAGCAATTTTGTACGAATTAAGGGGGTTGGACCGGTCCAGTTAAGTCCAATGACGTATTATGAAAATCTTTTTCAATTAGCCTGAAAAAAATGCATACGAGGTATAGATTCATTCTGTCCATGCTAATTTTTCATCACATTTATATAATTAAAGGGCAAAATTATGCATTTTATATTTTTATCACGTATATATGAATAACATTCGTGTTACCACCAACTTGAAATTTTCATGTAACTTTTTTTTAACAAGCTTCCATTTAATGTACTTAAAAGTAGAAAATAATTTGTTTTACCAAGTCACCCATATTTGACTATAAATAAAGGCTTGTGGGCCTCATCTTTCTAATTTTTCAATACATTTGATCAATTCAGTTTCATTAACCGTATTTAGTTTGGCACAATCGTAATTAGAGAAATTATTATCACAAGTTGATACTCAGTTTTGGAGTTTTAATTTTAAAAATCTAAGGTTGTTTTACAGTAAATTAAATACAGTTGATATGTTAACGGATTTATGTAAATTAAAGATTATATGTCCAAATTTTTAGCGCCCTAAGCATCGATTATAGGCACATACAGGTGACTTGGTCAAAAAAATTATTTTCTACTTTTTAGTACATTAAATGAAACCTTGTGTTTTTGACATATAAATTATTTTCTACTTTTTAGTTTTTACTTGATTCTACTAGAGCTCCGAATTTTTTGCATAGAGGGATTAATTTTTTTTTTTAGGGACTATTTTTGTCTTCTCACGAGGTTATTTATTTTTACCATTAATGAATATTAAGTGGTGCCGAAAAACGGCAACTTCGCGGACATTGAGA
This sequence comes from Ophion ellenae, assembly GCA_963210295.1. Lineage (NCBI taxonomy): Eukaryota > Metazoa > Arthropoda > Insecta > Hymenoptera > Ichneumonidae > Ophion > Ophion ellenae. The sequence goes on from OY723387.1 coordinate 47,133,959, forward strand.
TTAGCAGCAATGCTCTCCATTCGGCAGCCAAGATTCGTAATCTTTCATCAAACCTTGATGGTACAATATTGAATATATATTGTTTACGCTAGGCAACATCGGGCGGTTATCTTTCCAAATGTTTACCAAGGTTTAGTTTGCGTTAAGGGGTCTTCCCACTTTAGGCGCTAAAAAATACTATTTTCATGAATTTTGTTTGATAGGTTTATATTATAGATATTAACATAAAAGTTGCTACACTTAATAAATACACTTTTGAAATACCTTTAAAAAAAAATTCAATGTATTTATGTTACCCAAACAAAATTTAAACGCGTTTTTCTCAAAACAACGTTTTTCGACGGCTTGTTGATAAAATCTTCGAAACTACTGAGCCGATCCTTATGAAATGTTAACCACATATTCTTTACAACTATAGCTATAGCGCATATGAAGGATTTTCTCTAAATTTTGATATTTATTTTTTTGCCACAAACTGAAAAAAACACGTTTTTTTTTTCGAAAACTTTTTTGTTTTATTTTTGCATATATAAAAAATCGTATGATATGCGCTATAGCCATTAACAAACTGAATCTAAAACCGTTTGATTTTTTTGTTTCGGATGATCAATCTCCGAGATTTCATCGACAGCGCAGGCCTACAATTTTTTTAGGACATTTTTTTAACTACTATTTTCGTCTATAAATAGTGACTTGAATAAAAAAATATAAAGGTATTTCGAAAGTGTATTTAGTCAGGTAACAACTTTTATATCAATATCTATAATATAAACCTATCAAAAAAATTCATGAAAATAGCATTTTTAGCGTCTAAAGTAAATAGTCCCCATAATTCGTTGTTAAAAATGGTTTAGCGTGGTGCCAAATAGCCAAAAAAATAACATGAGCTGTCTGTGAAAGTCTTGCCTATCTAACCGCACGTAAAATTACATACTTTAAGGTATTCCTTTCACGAAACCGAATACAGTCGAACCTCGCTATAACGAACCTTGATATAACGACATAATAATATACATTATGCTCTAACTGCTAATTTCTGGTAAAAATGCCTCTAATTTAAACCTTTCTCTCTTTGAAAAATATCCCTATATTTCCAGTACTAATATATATTTTTTAAAGAACATTTTACGGTACATGACCTCGATATAAAGAAATTTCAATATAACGAAAACTCGATATAACGAACTTTCCTAGAGATTCGTCATATCGAGGTTCGACTGTATTTAACAATTAATTGATTTTCCTCCATAATCAAGTAAAAATACATCCCACTGTACTGATAAAATTTCAAGCCAACTTCCCCAACTTTTAACCAAAAATTACGACGCTAAAAACCGTTTCACTTATACGACGCTTTATGAAGATGACACGCTGGCTACATTTATATCTAATAATTTACACTTAATAACTCTAGATGCCTGATATAAACTGCTCACGCGTGTAAAAAGATCTAAAGATTCCGTAACGATCAAAACAGGGGCTCGCCGTATGTTTAAAGAAACTATCAATGATAAAGCTTGAAAAAAGGAGTCTAGCAGAAGAATTTTCGTAGCCGTGACGTTTCAGAAAAAATGTCTGAATCTACTAAATGTGCGCGAAATTTTTTATTTCACTTTATCGTTCGATATGACAATTGTGACTTTTTTTTATTAAACGCCACTCTCATTTACCCATGATTCGAAAGGGCCCTACTTATGGCCCCGCAAAATACGCCCCCCCCCCCCCCCGCGAAAGGAATAACTTAAACTATTCTTTATACCTGATGTTTTATGGTGAAAAAAAAATTAAAAAAATCGTAGTCTCAGTATACTCTGGTCGATAACATATATTTCTTTTTTTAATTTACTCTCGATTGTCGCAAACGCTCCAACCTCCTTAACACAAGAATTCATAAATTCCCAGGTAAAGAATGCTGTGTCGTGTTGAAAGCCAATTGGCACGAGAACGGCGTGAGCATCGGTCTCTCCGTTCGACCAGCGGGAGTCAAGGATTTCGTCGATATCACAGAGACGGATAATGTCACGAAAAACGTCAACTCGGTGTTTTGACCCAACTAACTCGACGAGCTCCGTTCGAGACTCCAATTCAAGTCGATTCACTTACATCCGTCACAACGCGATCCCAGAAACGCAACGTTCGATTGAGATGTGCAAGTGTCGATTGAAGCTCGCTCGAAAAGACAAACACGTGAGAAGCTACGACATTGAAAGTCGAGCGATAATTTTGCTATAGTTTATGTATAATTTGGATACACTCGAAGGTCTTACGATATTACGAAACGAGAGCCACCACTTTTTGGACAGGATTTATGTATATGTACATACTTATGGTGTTTGCAATAACGGGAGATCTTTCGAATAATAAGCAGCTCCTTTCTCGATACGGCCAGAACATTTTCTTTAATATCCCACCATTTTGTACAACGAACAATTCACAATATCCGAGTGGGATTGTTACAAACCATTTTTCAGATTGTTACAAACCATTATGCAGAGTCGTACGTGACACGAAAATAATGGCCGAACGCGACATCTGACGGATAGCTTACACACACATATACCTGGTTCAACTTTGTTATTCTTATTTCTTTCTCCCGTATGATCGTCGTAGATTTCTTCATGTGTATATTGTACATGCACGTGTAAACCGTTTTTATATAAATTCGAGAACATCTGTTTCACGATAAATATATTCATTCATATATATGCTCATATATATCATATATATATCATATATATATCATATATATATATATATATATATATATATATATATATATATATATATATATATATATATTTGAAATATAGTTCAGTGTTCATTTTCATCCAAGTATCTGTTGAATTATTTTAGAAACACGCGGTAATAAGGTACGGTTGATTGTAGTAAAGCGCAACGATAAGCGTACAATTTTTGCACCGCCCCCGTGTCTTTTGGCTGAGTGCGTTGTTGATTCTTTTTTTGGTGAATATTCGGAAGCGTCACTCCTGTCAGAATCGACCTGATTTTTTGGTGTGTGCTTAATACAGTTAAAAAACATCATATTTAATATTATTATGACAACGCATCAATAAAAACAATGTCAATAAAGATTTTTTTAAAGATTTTTCAAAGATCCCGTCGTCCGAATTTTGGGATATTACCACGAGCATCGCGCCATATTCTTTCAATATTTTGTATATATGCTCCCGAATCTAGATCGACCCAAACAAACAAACGCAAACAAACGCAAAAAAATTATGCGCCATTAAAATATAACTTAATATAAGGTTTTATAATCATAAAGAATTGATAAAAAAAAATGTACAGCCTCTTTTTAGCGGGAGTGACACTTCCGAATATTTACCCTTTTTTTCTCCGATCGCTTTCACATATTTCTCTTCACGTCGATATTGCGACGATATTCATTTATATATTATCATACTTATGGGCTATTTCACACCGCGAGTGACAAGTTTTTGCGGCGATGCTCTGCAATGGGAAAGACAACGCGAAGCTCGGGGCAGATGGCACCACCGTAGCACGTACCTATGGTCGTGTTCGCATCAAAATGATGAGACCCAACGAACGCGACCAATAATTTCAAACTCACGTCACGTGCCCGAAAGTGAATGATTATACATATTTTCTGAAAGTATAATATTTTAACATAATTTTTGTTCATTTTTCGTTAGTCCAAAAATTTCTCGTGCTTTCGTTATTAAAAAGGATTTCTTAAAGCAACCCACGTCGCCGTTTGTACCATATATCTGTGAAAGACATTGAGGTTATAGCAGAGTTCATTTGTTATTGTGTGCAGAGAAGAGATACATCTCTGCATTCTCTGTCGTGCGCAATAAGTACTCAAAATAAATTTGCTTTAAATTAGTTCCTTCAGCGGTAAATCCTGAGCACACTGAACCACTTAGAAACAGCTATCTACCCGTAAATCATCAGAGAAATCGTAAATAAATAAATAATATTTGATCGTCCGGTTGAAAACAAATGCCCAAACTCCGCTCGCTCGGGACGTGCTACGCTAGCGCCGCCCGTGACGAAAAGTGGCAGTTGTCCTTCCCATTGTTATGCTCGTCTGTACTGTGTACTTTGTTTTATCATCACACGAAGTACAATTCGTTCGCTTGGATGTATTCTTTTTTCTTCACGCTGATGGGTGGTTTGAAAAATCGCGTGGAAGAACGAAAAAATTCATGTTTAACTCCGTGCTCACTCGAGTGACAATGTTAAAACGTAAAATTTGACGAACTGATGATGACTTTTGAAAATAAGCTGATGCTGAGGGATAATTGTTTAGTTGAAACGAATAAGCTTTACTTTTTGTGCCCCTTGCAATTGTAGCATTGTGTGACGAACCAAAGTATATTCCAGACGAGTATTCGAGTTACTGAGCTCTCAGCAAAAACTGGTCCAGTATACGTGAAATACTCCATGCATTATCGTATATATCTATATATTTTTCTTGTATAATACGCAAGAATTGATAAATACTTTGGTAACAACGAATAACCAAGTTTCAGGAAAACTTGGTGTCAATATATATATATATCATGTAGTATATATACTTTTCCTCCATGTCACATAGAATCTCGAATGGCTTCAAACTAACTGGTACGACAATAACATTCAGCCTCGTATAATTAGACTCGGGATATAATCGTGCGCTGATCTCGTATCGTGTGTATCTATATATGGATATATAGATATACACATATACATGTAACTAAGTATATACGTATATATGTACACACGCGCACCTGTAAAATTTGCGTAATGTCGTTTGATATGTTATTGCGGTACGACACCCCGTTGGTCGCGCTATATCCGTGTACCTAGTTCATTTTTCGAGGGATCCGTTTGTCCCGGACATTTGTGCAAAAATCGGACAAAAATATGTGAGGAAATATAAGTGACGATATTGGATTGAAAAATATCAGATATGTCCGTGTATGTTTTTACGGACGCATACTATATACGTAAATAGAATATGTATAAATTCGTGATCAAATCCTTTTTTTTTCGCGACAATCGTGTTTTATGGAGAGAAAGAAAAGAAAGAGTTTGAGTTAGGCTACTGTGAAAAGAAAAATCGATAGTCGCTTGAGGCAACTCGAATTGAAGAGGTTCAACATAGGATGCAGGAATCGCAGATTAAAGGTAGGATTGCAACGATAGAACTGCTAGTGAAACTTTAAATGCGTTTTTCTCGAAGCTATGTTTTTCAAAACGGTGTACACGATTTCTCGACATCTAATGAACGGATTGACTTGAAATTTGGCACACTTATTCAGTGTAATAGTAGTTTAGTCTTGACCGACGTTTTTCTTCTTAACATTTTTTTTCCATTAGTTATTAACAATAATGATGTTATCTTTTCTCGAAACATCGGAAAAAATTGATTTTTTCAAAATGATTGACACGATAACAAAAAAACTCCGTCAAGTTTTAGCTAATATTATATTTTTTAAGCAAAAGCTCGTTTTGATTGTTCCAGATAAACCGGGTGGCCGGAATCAAGTACACCGTTGAGCTTCTCATGTTCAAGGGTCCTTTATGAGATTATAACTTGTTCAATTATGCAAAAAATTTTATGAAATTTGGTAGATGACTTTTTTAATGGACCTTGGAATAAATGTCCATACGACTTTTCAATTATCTTATTCCTTCAAAATTAATATATTTGTATCACCCTGATTTTCGGCTCGTCACAGTAGCCTAACCCCTTGAGATGTTAGTCGCGGCGACAAACCTAATTAATCTAGAATCACGGAGCACTTTAACCGTAGATTGTACTGCAATGACATTGAAAATTGTACCGCAATGATATTAGAAATGCAATTGTAGTGCAATGATATTAAAAATGCAATTGTACTGCATGATATTAAAAATGCAATTGTACTGCATGATATTAAAAATGCAATTGTACCGCAATGATATTAAAAATGCAATTTTACTGCAATGATATTAAAAATGCAATTGTACTGCCATGATATTAAAAGTGCAATTGTACTGCAATGATATTAAAAGTGCAATTGTACTGTAATGATATTAAAAGTGCAATTGTACTGCAATGATATTAAAAGTGCAATTGTACTGCAATGATGTTGAGAAATAAAAGACTTTCGCGTACCGCGGCAGCGTACGAATCAGTGATGATTTTGGGCTTTGTCGATTGGAACAGTGCTATCAAAATATATTCATCCTCGTGTTATTTTCGACGCAGGTACGTCGTTGACGAATGTTGAGGGAACCAATGGCGGATTATCGTAGAAAAACGCGATCACGCGTTGATTCGATTCGCGCGTTAATGCAATGTGTGCCACATCGCGATCGGTTTTCTCGGCGATTGGGTCATGTGTAACCAGTGTTCCCGGCTCTGATTGGAAACACCGGCTTCGGTTTCAAATGCACCACCTCCGGTCGCAGGTCCAACGATACACGAGCCAAGAATCGCATTTCCGCCGATTAACTCGCTGCTCGAATTCAAAACGCACACCTAGATGAGACATCGGAGCGATTAGAGCCACTCCATTGGGTCAGCTTGAATTTTTCCAACATTCAAGGGAGAATATACCTTTAGGCGATGAAAAAATTGCTGATTTTCATGATTTTTTTTTTAAGGCAAGACTTCTTCACTGTTTTTTTTTAATTCATTAACGATATTAACGATATCGATCCCGCCGACAATTTGTTAAAAAACCAACGAAGATTTTTCTTTCATTAACGGGAGATATACACCTAGATGGTCGAGGTCGAGGATTTAGAAGCTATGATCATTCCGTCGACCGTAGAAGACCTACACTATGGGCCTGGTATCGATGATTCCATGTAAGTTGACAAATTTCATGATTCATTCATTCCCAAATTTTCAAACGCGTTTTTCTCAAAACCACGTTTTTCAAATCGGTACCCAAAATTTCTCGAAAACCAATGAACCGATTGTCTTGAGGTTTTTTGTGGTTATTCTATACACCATTATCTAGTACTTTTCATAGGATTTTTTTTCCGTTACTTAGTTTTTGTTTTATAGGCAAAATAATAACTAATTTTTGGCCCAAAAATCACTATTTATGTTCAAACGTCCGCCGTTTTGACATAAATCGATATTTTCAAAATCGGCTATGACAAGTACTAGATTATAGTATCTAATTTAATAATCGTTTTGGTTTTTTTGTCAGACGATTTTTGAAGAAACGCCAGTGGGTACCTTATAAGCAGATTTTTTTACGACGCTCCAAGGATCATACAATATCCTTGTATATTTTTGATATTTTTAAATAAAGAAAATTAAACATATTTTTGAATGTATATACTTTTAGATAATTAAAACCCCAATCCGAAATTTCACATAGTTTTCCTTGAAAAAATTCACAAAAATGGCCTTTTTCCGGCTTCTAGGCGTATATCTCCCCTTAACACTCATACGCAGAAAATGAACCGAAAAAAAGTGAGAAATGTTCAAAATCGATGAAATGATACAGTTTGAAAAAAAGATTGTACTTTTCGACAAAAATGGCTCCATTTTGCAATAGAAATATCCTTTTTTTTATTTTCAAACACATTTATGGTCATACTTTTAATAATAGGGTTAGAACGATTTATCCCAAATTTCATCAGAATTAGTCGATTAGTTTTTTAGCTATACGTCACGCTGGTTTTGAAAATGTAGTTTAAGGGGTGAGATGCAGTCAGAATTTTCTAAAAATCGATTTTTTAAATACATTTTCTTGAAGTATGATGTTTCGAAAATATTCCCTGAAAATTTCAACTCAATCCGATGAATAGTTTCCGGGTTATCCCACAATTAGTGAAGGGTCGTCGGGTCCCCATGGCAGGTAGCGGATTCTCAACGTATAGACGTGGCTGACAAACGCGCAAACGATAATACCCGGGACGGCCAAATGCTTAGAAGACAACAACAAATTGATATTTTGGAAGCTTCCACATCGGCAGAAGCCCTATTGTATGGGCCAGGAATTGATGATTCGATGTAAGTAATGTTTTAATTAGTATTTCTATACATAAATCAAGTGCAAAATTGGAAAACTCTTTTGGAATTTTTCAAAAATGTATTACTCAAAAACTATGAACTTTAGGAAAATTTTATAATGAATACTTTCATTTTAAAATTGCCCAAAATGTTAAAAAATAATAATTCATCCCGAAAAACTTTAATTTTTTGAAAAATTCTTTTAACAATTGGCTATAAACAATTGAATGCTCGACTTTTCGGCAAAAAATTTTGATATTCGGATTCAGCGGATAAAAACACATGAAAAAGGTCTCCTTCATCCATCGAGCTCAACATTTTACAAACATATAATACCGTATCCACATCGAAAAACTTTAAACCCGTTTTTCTCGAAACTATGTTTGTCAAATCGGTGACCACTATAATTAAAAAACCATTCGATGGATTTTGATGAAAATCGGTGTGCTTATTGATAAGCATTAAAAACTAGTCCTTAATCAAAGGATTTTTATTTTTGTTGAAAATTTCCATTTTTTTTAACAATAAACGAGCGATTATTTGGTCGGAAATCGAAAGTTATCTGTCGGAAGCCGCCATTTTGTTAATTAAAAAAAAGCTTCGATGAAGGACTAGATTTATTATTAAACTAATGATTTTTTTTGGTTTTTTGTTTTCAGATGATCCAGTAAAATTTTATGATGGTCACCGCAAAGCACTACATGTCGAAGGGGGTCCGACAAAGATGGTGATATTTTTATAAATAATGAATATTTTTCTATGAAAATTTGTACAAGTCAAGTTGAAATATAACATAAAAAGTCTGTGTAACCACTTTTGTAAAACAGACTTAATTACTATAAAAAAAATGATTGAAAATGCTCGTTTTTTCACGCCTCTGACTGCATCTCACCCCTTAAAAGACCGTGCTCCTGTGCCGTGGACAGGTGATCTGAAGCAAAAAAATCAAACATATTTTTACTTTGTACAATATTTTGTATAAGTCGACCTAGAATCAAGAAGCAATATTGAAAAATAAAAAAATAGGGAGCGATCGGAAGGAAGTTTGTTTTTTTCCCAAAAATTTTCGCAGTTTTTTGCTCACTATTTTTTTATTTTTCAACTTTTCTTCTTGATTCTAGGTCAACTTATACACAATATTGTACAAAGTAAAAGTATGTTCGATTTTTTGCTTCAGATCATCTGTCCGGGACTGAGGACTTCTGCAAGCGAACAATGTCATCGCCCGCGTACCGACATACGTGGCTCCTCCCACTCCCACCACCATGTTTTGTCAAACTTTAAAAAATATTTTGATGTTCAATAAAGACCGCCTAGTCAACATACCAAATATCAACATTCTATATTTAATACTTTTCGCATAAAAAATTGGTGAAAAATCGAAAATTGTTTGGCCCAACAAGGCAGAACCTTCCCTTAATAAAGTTGTTAACTAAAAGATCGGAAATAAATATTCATCAAAATCGTTGCCCGCGCATCTTCTGCTTGGTGGACACTCCCTCCATACCGACGCTACGTGTCACGCCATCTGACAACACCCGCCGCAACTCCTTAAGACCGTGCCATACCTCCGCCATTTTTGAAGATTGATCAATAAAAAATACCATGTAACAGCCAAAAGTAGTAATAAAACGTACCCTAAGTCTCAAAGAATGGTGAAGAAAACTTTCCTTGAAAAAAGACCATGAAAATCAGCAATTTTTTCCTCCCCTAAAAGCATCTCCCCCGCAAGCTTTAAAGATTTTATTTCGCCCCCTTGCCAACGTTCAATATATATTTGATTAACCTCTTTATTTTTAATATTTCCTGAGCACTCGAGCAATAATTTTCAAGGTAGTTTAAGTCTCTTGAACGTAATAAAGAGCAAAGTGAAACGAGTTTACGAAAAACCGACCTCAATGGCTGATGAGGCGAGTAATCCGGCCGACACGTTGAACGACATTGCCTCGTTCCAAACTGGACACCTGGTGGCTTTTCGGACCGCTGTTTTTTTCTTCTTCACTCTCTTGTCGCCCGTTAGCAGGCTGACCTTGACAAACGGATCCAGGATCTCTTTGTCCGGCTGTCGAATATGATTTCCAATGAATCTCCGTGTCTATTCGTTTATCAATGATATCGATTCCCATTGGTTATATTCACTGAAAGTATAATAACATACCTGAGATGGAAATAAATTTCGGGCTTTGAGAATGAGAACGGTGAGTCTCTCGGCACTGGGCAGATAGGAGAGCGACAGAAGCACTTGCTGTATCTCTTCGGGTGGTTTTTTCTCGCGTGCAATCTCGCCCCAGACTTCGATCGAGGATGTTGAGGAAACGAATTCGAGTTCGCCCATCGCGACTCTCACAGAGCCAACGACGTCGTTTCTCGAGAATCTGTCATAGTCGAACACCTGAGTTTTTCACAAAAGAACAATGACATACATAATTTATTCCGCGGGTAACAAAAGCGTGGTGGAAAAAGCAACAAGGTTCTCGGTCTCAGTTGATTTTCTGCGGTCCCAATCAAAGTTGACATGACGTTGGAGCTTGCATCGTTGGAATGCAACGATTTTTTTTCTAGGACGTTGAGTAAGTGCTCGCTGTTTGTCAACAGATGGCGTTACCAGAACTGCGCGCGTGTAGTTTAGTAACGCATCTATAAAGAAGTACTATAAGCAAGCTTGAAATTCAGTGTATTTTAAGGGGCCAGTCCACTTTGAAAATTTCAAAAAATCGAAAGCCAGCAAGACTCGAAGAAATCGACGATGATGAGCAATCAGAAAGGATTTTGTACGGTGCAGGAATTGCCGATTGAGTTTAGGTAAGAGTTTTTCATAGCATAAACTTCAAACGCGTTTTTCTCGAAACAACGTTTTCAAAATCTAGCTCCATCGTATCTCTAAAACTAATAAACCGATTCTCTTGAAATTTGAACCACATATTGTAAACATGATTCGCAACAAGATGACCCTCGATGGTTTTAAAATTTGGATTTTTAATCTTTTTTTTGCGAAAAACTGCGGAAAAACGCGTTTTTAAAATACTTTTTTCGTTTTTCATCTGCCATTTTTTTATTTTTTGAAAAAACTTTATATCCGAGGGTCATTTTGTAGCTGGTGTCATACTGAATCTAATGGACTTTGATTTTTTTGTTTCAGACAAGCCGTTGCCGAGTTGTGATGGAGCTACCTAGCCCACCTATTTTTGAGGCGTTACGTTAAACTATAGTTTTTGTACTTAAAAATGAATAAAAATAAATTAAATTTAAAAAAAATGTATTTCGAGACTTTTTTATCAAGCCCAACAACTTTTATATTCATATATTTTGTATAATCCTCAAAAAAATCTCGAAAATAGCCTTTTTTCGTGGCTCCAAAGTGAACTGAAGTGTAAACAACTCTTTTTTTTATAGTGTTAAACATGTCTAATTTCGTGTTAGAAAAGAGTATTCGCGGGGAACTTTTCTGCACTACTTTATTAAGGGGTAACACCACTCTAGGATTTTGAAAAAATATTTTTTTTAATGGCAAAACCGCGTTTTTTTAATCATAAAAACGTGTTTTTCTCTAAACCACTTTTTTCAATCTTAGCGATCACATTACTTCAAGACGGTTGCATGGAACATTTTGAAATGTTGACAGTAGCTTCACAATTACTTCTTTTATAGAAGTACGTAGGTTTTTCCGATTCAATGTAAATTTTTTATTTTATAAACAATTTGCTGCTTATTCTTTTAGCAAAAAATCGACTTTTTTTAGTCAAAAGTGCAACATTCTTACAAGGATTGATTAAATAACATATCCCTACGTACTTCTATAGCCAATAGTATATAGATTTTTTAAAAATCGGTGTTTTGTTCCAGATCTTATATTTCACGAGAAATTTGTCCGCTGCTGGAGTTGTTTTTTTTTAAAGACCATTTCGAGGATTGGCTCTCCCGTTGTCATTTTGCACAAAAATAATAATAAAAAAATGGTATACTTAAATATATGCTGAATAATCCCTCTAAAAAGAATTCCCATTCCTTTTGTTATACTCGAAAACAAAATCGTCAAGGTTAGGCCTTCTTTTCGGCCGCTAGAGTGGTGTTACCTCTTAAAAAGAATCTGCAGCTGAAGCACACAGAATTTTTATTGAGGCTTCCGACGGCGACCATGCTCTGTCGGAAACAACGTGCAGAGGTTGGTTTGGACGCTTAAGGGGTAAGGCCACAGTAAAATTTAAAAAAAAATCAATTTTTTTCTCTCGCAAAAACGATGCTTTATCATCATAAAAATAAGTTACTATTCGATTTATTGCAAGAAATTTTTTTTTCACCGACTTTCTGATTAATCGAAAACTTTTCATTTTATGAGCAGTTTATGAGCAGTTATAACGAAATTTTTCACTGAAAATTAATTTCTTAAGTTCAAATATCTACAACTTTTGAATAAAACAATATTTTTTTTCATTCTGTGCGTACTTCTCTAGGTATTCTAATGTAGATTGACGGGAATTTTTGTTTTTTGTTCTAGGTAAAAAAATATGGATTTTAAATGTCACGCTGCGGAGTGCGTGACATTAAAAAAAAAAGATAACAAAAGAAAATATTAGTAGTCGGTCATTCTGTACATCGATATATATATATATATATATATATATATATATATATATATATATATATATTCTAACAGCTTGATATTCATACTAAATAGATGTGTAATTAATTTTATGAGTGAATCACTTTCTCATACGAAAAAAATGGTTAAATTCGGACATGATTTTATCGCCTTTACTGTGGCCTAACCCCTTAAAAAATAATGATTTTGATGTGTTGAATTTGAGGCATTACTTCATGAAGACTCATGTTAGACGCTAGCTGGACTTGCAGAATTAGGAGTTGATCACACAACAGTTTCGAAACGTATGCAAGCATTTGAAATATATATATATTTTTTAGTAAAGTATTAATTTTCACCAAAAAACAGCGAGAACTTATTCAACATCCCAATACATTTTTCATTTCTCCATCTTTATCATTATTCAAATCCTTTTTTGTTGCGAATTGAGGTCATAAATCTCTATCTACTTTTCGCACGTGAAAACGCGAGAGATTTTCCAAGCCCAAATTGGCAACAAAAAAAAACAATTGAGCCATCAAGAAGAATCAAATTTGTGTTGCCTTACAACGATACAAACTTCGACATCATCGATCGATGGAGACCTGTAATCAACTCTACTTTCTCAACTGGAGCGTTATCAGGATTGAAGAGAAATTGAAAAATTGCCTGCAGAACGAGAGTCTTTTCTTGTAGTTGCTCATGGCTGACTGGGAACTTGAAGTGCTGGTCGAAAAATGGATTGGGATTGTTTCGGTGTATGGGGGTCTGTCTCTTTCTCGTGTCAACTTCCGGGCTCAGAGTGAGCTTGACGTAAGGGTCGTTGAAGCCACCCTGGTCACTCCCAGCGAGGTCGTGAGCCTCGATCAGGTGAACCCGCAGATCGGATCTATCGAAGTCGTACTTCAAACGAAGATGAAGACGACCCATGCTCTTTCCGGTAGTGGTGTTTTGAGCGCTCAGGAACAGCGGTCCGTCTTGACGCTGATACAAATCGGGCTGCAACGCACCGAGCGGCGAGGCCGGCGGTGCTGGACCAGCGGCTTCGCTGTTGCGGAAAATACCATACTGACGATTGATTGCAATTCCACATTCTGAAGGAAAAAAATCTTATCGATGATCCCAGTGGGAAAAAAAAGATTGAAACAACCTACTGGCTCTTGTAGCAAACGTTTTTTCCCCCTTGTAACTCAATATGCAGACATGAGAATTTGATGTTATTATCGAGCATTATGTTGTGCCTTGGATGGTCCTCGAAAATATATTGAAACAGGGCTATGGAAAATGTGAAAAATCTTCCAGAGTTTTTGGAGTTGAATACGAAAAATCGACATCAAGAAGAGTACACCCCCATGGAAATTTATGCATGTAAAGTATATTCAGAAAATATATGCTACATATATATATATCGGTCGCATATATAGTGACGAAAAATAGAGTAATACGTATATATTCAGTATACATGCACTAAATATACGACGCATATATGACCCATATATTTTCGATATATTTTTCTGACCAAAACATATATGCTACGTATAAACACAACTGTAATAGAGTACTTTAACTGTAAGTTAAGTTTTTTTAAGTTTAAGTTTTAAGTTTTATTAAGTTTAACTGTAATAGTGTTTATACACAGCATATATTTTTTGTCAGAAATATGTATCAAAAATGTATGCGTCATATATGACGCATAAATGAGTCATATATGACGCATACATTTTTGATATATTTTTCTGACAAAAAAATACATTGAAAATATATCGAAAATATATGCGTCGAATATGCCACATATATGCATCATATATGATGCATATATGAGGCATATTCGACGCATATAAAATAGATTGAAAATGTATCGAAAATATATGCGTCGAATATGCCTCATATATGCATCATATATGATGCATATTCGACGCATATATTTTCGATACATTTTCAATCTATTTTTTTGTCAGAAAAATATATCAAAAATGTATGCGTCATATATGAATCATATACGTGTATGTGTCATTTATGCGTCATATATGACGCATGCATTTTTGATACATATTTCTGACAAAAAATATATGCTGTGGATAAACACCATTACAGTTAAACTTAATAAAACTTAAAACTTAACAGTTAAAGTACTCTATTACATATAAACACTATATGCAGATATGCCACGCATATCTGTATATATGTGGCATATATGTACCATTTATGCAGTATATATGTGGTATGTACGCAGTGTGTATGCAAGATATATGCTAAATATATGTGGTATATATGCAGGGCAAATGCTACATATATCATTGATATATGATACATTGATATACAGTAATACCACGCATATACATCTCATATAAAAAAACGTTACGAAAATTAGAATTTGGCACATATATGCAACATATATTTTCAATATGTGGCATACATTTCACATATATTACAATTATTAATAAAATAAATTTGCAGTATATTTTTGCGTATATAAATTTCCATGGGGGACACATCAAAGTTACACACATCATTTTCCAGGTGGAAATGACGTATGATCTTAGCTCCGATCACAATTTTTTACCGGTTTCAGTGATGGCCCGAAATTTAATCGCTGGAATCCAAAACACGAGATAGAACTACTTTAAGGGGTTAGGCTAGTGTAAACAGGAGAAGCGTTCGTTGGTCGCTTGGGGAAACTCAAATTGCAGAGGAAGGTCCAACATATGGTGTAGGAATCGCAGATTGAAGGTAAACTTATCATTACAACGATACTACGGTAATAGTAGTTTAGTCTTGACCGACATTTTTCTTTTTAAGAAATTTTTTCATTCGTTATTAAGGCCTTAGGCCACAGTAAGAGGTATAAAATCATGTGCGGATTCAACCATTTTTTTTCGTATTAAAAAGTGATTCACTCATAAAATTAAGTAGACATCTATTCAGTATGAATAGTAAGCTGTTAGACATTTTTTTTTCGATGTACTAAATGGCCGACTACTCGAAACTCCTCGAACCGGCTTTTTTCCAATTGGCGTGACAAATAACTTCAACAATTTTCACTCGATTTACTTCAAATTTAAAAGTTGCGTTCCTAATTGCATTTCTTCTTAAGTTCAAATACCTACAACTTTTGAGTAAAACAATATTTTTCAAATTCCGTACGTACTTCTCTAGGTATTCTAATGTAGATTGACGAGAATTTTTGTTCTTTGTTCTGGGTAAAAAATTGTGGATGCTAAATGTCACGCCGCGGAGCCCGTAAAAGAAAATATAACAAAAGAAAATATTAATAGTCGGCCATTTTGTACATCGAAAAAAATAAATAAATATATTTTCTAACAGCTTGATATTTATACTAAACAGTATGATTCGATTTTGATTGATTGATGATTTTATACCTGTTACTGTGGCCTAAGGCCTTAACAATAATAACGTCATTTTTCCTCGACAAATGGAAACAAAATTCTATTTTTTTGTAATGATCGAAACACGATAAGAAAAAAAGCTCGGTCAAGTATTAGCCAATATGATCTACTTCATGGAAAAAGGTGTTTTATTTTGTTTGAGATCAACCGGCTGGCCAAAATCAAGAATACCGTCGAGCCTCTCTCGTTCACAGGTCCTGCACAAGATTGTTTATAACTTCTTCAATTATAGTATAGTAGTATATTTTTAAAACAAATTTGGTACACATCTTGACAGGTCAAAAAATCTTTTTTTTTTTGCATTTCCTCGAAGTATACATATTCAAGAATATGTGAAAAAAATAGTTAAAATATGGAAAATTCACCAAGTTACAGACGATTCAGCGAAAGCAGGTAGCGCAACGATTTACGTTGACTAAAGCTTTCAATCGCGTTTTTCTCGGAACGACTTTCCTCGACCTGGCCGAAATCACAACTGTAGCTATAAGTGTCCGATTTTCAATTTAAAAAACTAAAATTTCCGTAGTCGTAGTAGCCATCATCGTATGTAGCTGTTCTTTTCCCAAATTTAATATTTTTTAAGCTCCTGAATATAAGTAAAAATTTCGCCAAAATTACACTTTTTTCGAACTACTTATAACGCGAACCACATTCATGTAGAGTGTAAAACTTTTTTATTTTCATTTTTTAGATAAACTATTGTCAATTTATCGATCCGGCCGTTGGACCACATTTTTTATACAGAGGCTCTATCATAACTCAACAACGTTGTAATTTTTAATTTCGTTGAATAATAATTTACACGAAATAAGTTCAATGTAGGCTTAATAACATTCCTTTTTCCCAAATTCCAAATACATAATCTAGTAGACAAAAAACATTCGAAAAAACGACCTTTTTTTTATCACGAAACAGCGTGGTGTCTTTCCTTAGAAATCTATAGGATCTCGACATCCAGCGACAAAATTCTCATTGCGTATATACTATTAGCTTTATAATGCGAATTATGACGAGGGAAAAGTATATAGAAAATTACCAATCTAATAATAAATAACAATGATTTTGTTTTTTATTTTTTGACACTGCGATCTATTGAGAGTATAAGCATTGATGATAGTTATTGTCTAATGAAAACTATTGCAATAGCTACCTTCATAGCAAGTTATACTACCAATTACCAAGTTATATTATATTACCAATTACCAACTTATATTAACAATTTTCGATATAAAATAGTTCAGATTAGAAAATACTAAAATATAGGAACTATAATTTTGCTTTGCGCTAAGAATACGAGTACTATGTACAATCGATGTTCTCCACCCGTGATAGACACTCTTCGACTAGTCAATGGGCCACATCTACCTAGGTGGGTCCAAAATGGCATTATCCAAACATATTTTTATTCGATAGTATCACCTTTTAGCTATATTCCCTGAAAATTGAATTGGAATATTCGTAAAATTGAATGAGCTACAGCTTCTAACAATCAGCCGGGCGAGCGGTAGTAGAGCGTCGATTATCCGAATCAATTGGGACCGGGCGCCTTTCGGATAATCGAAAATTCGGATTACCGAACAGCAATATTTCGTAGGCGACAAAAACGTCCGTTCTTTTAATATGATAAAATACATATATTTAAAAATACAATGAACATTAATTTATTAATAATACAAGTACATTTTTGGTGAATTGCAAATAACCATTGTATCATTTAATGATATAGAACGAAGTTAAATATGTATTTAAAAATAATCAACATTCGTACATCTTTGAGTTTTTATCTTTTTTTTTTTTTTTTTGAAAAAGTCGACGTTTTTCTTCTGCTTCACGAAGCGGACCGAGAAAGTGGAGGGGACGTACAACAATCGTGCAACAATATGTAGGGCGTAATCGTTCGAATAACTGAGCATTCGGATGAACAAAATTATTGTTTAGATAATTGATACTTTGGATAACCCAAATCGCCATTCGGATAATTGACGTTTCGGATAAATCAAATCGCCATTCGGATAATTGACGTTTCGGATAAATAAAATTGCCATTCGGATAATTGACGTTTCGGATAAATAAAATCGCCATTCGGATAATTGACGTTTCGGATAATCGACGCTCTATTGTACTTCAAACTTCAAACGCGTTTTTCTCGAAATACTGTTTTCAAAGTGGGAGGACATGATATCTCGAGAACCACTCGATGGAATGTTTAAACATTTACAGAAGATACTATGAGAAATATTTAAAGGTCGTTAACGATCTCTATTTATTAAAACCGATCTTCATTTTTCAATAGTTACGTAAAAATGACGACTTTTTTCATAGATTTTGTATGCTCAAGTTTTAATTCGTGGCCAAGATGTTAAAAAAAAGTTTCTAAAAATCGACAATCGTCAACTACTCGTATTTATTATTAACTTGAATAACCCGTTTGGTTTTTAGATTTCAGATGAACTTTTTAAGGGGTATGCATAACTTTGGAATAAAAAAAAATCGATTTTGGGTGTATTTTATTTTCTTACTGCGTAGAGTCTTCTTCTTTTGGTTCTTTGATTTGGTTCAAAGATTTCGTAAACATTTAAAAAATTGACCGAGTCATGACGATTTTAGCGGAGCAGGTCAAAACGTCGCGTTGCGTTAGGGCTCTAGCGCTGCCCGGTGCGTTGTATGGTTTCTAAGGACATTGATCTGACTTTGTTCAATCAGGCTGCTTGATTGTTCTATGGCGCAGGAATTGCAGATTGAAGGTACGAAAAATAATTGTGATTTTATCTCAAGCAAGTCGTCCATACGCCAAGGCACTTTCTCACAATTAAATTTTTCAAATAACAATTGAGACGAAAGAGTGCATTTGATAGATAGAAATTTTTAATAAAAGATGTTCATTTTTTTACTAGCTCAATTAGTAATGGAGATATAAGCGACGAAAATTAATCGCATCACCTCTCACTCGTCATTTCGTCCTTTTCACTCATCGTTCCGTCCCTCTCATAAAAATGTTCTTTGTTCATATCTCCATTCCTAATGGAGCTAAAAAAAAATTGAGAGAGACATTTTTTATTGTCAATTAAAAAAGAAACATCTTTTATTGCAAACATTTTTTTTTACAAAATGTACTTTTTCGTCACAATTGTCATTATAACAATGAAAAAAAAACGATTCTAGAACAAAATTAACGTCCTATTCGTATTGCCCGTACCCGAAACCATGAAAAACCACCGAAGATATTGAGCAGACCCAAACATTTATACGAAAACTGTATACGGAAAAAGTGAATTTAGTACGTTTTCTTCTCTCGCGTTTATTTCGAAAGTATGCTTTGCAATTTGGCGTACGTCACATCTCAAAATATAGTCGTCCGACTTACTTCAAATTTGAACATATTTCATAACATATTCAATCGACAGACCAGATGACTTTTTTCATATGTTCCAGCGTTTATTAATAACATACGTTTGAAGTCGTTATTTTTGGTCGAAAATCGACATTTTTTTAAAACAGTGCAATTTATGCGAATTTTTAAATTTCCAAAAGTATCCGACAAATGACAATGGTTACGTTGTTTATATATATTTTGCAATAAAACAAAACGGTGACATGTCAAGACTATGTACTATCTGTGTGCGAAAGATCGACCTTATCGTCCCAATACCCGAGACGAAAAAAAATATTGAAAATCAATCTGTTTTTTTAACTTCAAGGTTACGCATACCCCCTAAGCTGGGGAGTGTCCAGCGCCAACCGTCGGGAAAAATTTTCATAATCTGCCGGCGGCCACGTTTTTGTTATGTTTCTGTATTTTTTTCAAAGGCTCTCAACAAATGTATCTTTGTTTAAAAAAAATGCGTTTCTTTTTTACGAAACCGTTTGCCACAAAAAAATTGGCATTTTGGCAATTTTGTCGGGCCTCTAGTTGGATGTAGCCCCTTAAGGCGAAGTAGAAGATCTACCACGTGACATATGAGTGCGAGAGAGATAGCTGAAATTTTCGAACAGAGATTTCTCAGAGATGAATAATATTTATGGCAAAAGGAAATCATCAAGCTCTGCATCAGGGAATTCACCAGAGCCGGATGCTTCGTTTTTCCTAAAAAAATTAACCATCTATGAGAAAATTGGGTTGGAAAATTTGTGAGGTTATGTTGACCTTGTACATGCCCTTAATATTACTTTATCAAAGTAAAAAAGGCAACATTCAATGTAACTTTTCGTAACAAGAATATTTTGCATACTTACTATCCCCGTCGAATAGTAATGTTTAAATCCAATAATAAATATTCGAGTTCAATGAGATTCATTTATGCGCGAATGGTTTTATCCGCAAGCGCAAGAGATTTCGGGCGACCAACCTTGTGAGGGAACTCGAAGGTGGAGGAATGAGAAGAGGAGACAAGCAGCGAGCAACGGATCTCAGCGGCCCGATCGACGAAGAGCCGCAGGACGAGCTGGCGCCTCCGGTCGTCAACGAGGAGAGCGAGGTCTGAGACGGCGAGGCGGTTCCGCTACCACTTCCGGCGAACCCAGCCGGACTCGCGCATCGCGCGTCCAACGAGATTGCACGCGCCGGCGACGGGGACCTTCGCGAATCAACACAAAAATCCGTACGTCAAAAAATAATAAAAACAACGTTGCGCGTGTCAACAATACGATGAAATGCATCATTCTATCGTGTGAAGAGTTGAGGCGGGATGCGAGCAGCAAATGGAGGGAAGGAAGAGCCGAGTCAGAACCGGAAGTGGATGCTTTTGAGGCTTCCATAGTTGAAAAACAACGCAATTTTTTTAACGTCGCGAAACCTTTTTTTTCCTGATTTGAACTTCCATAATCTTTCGCATTTTTTTTTGGCTTTTTCGTTAGGAACGCACAAAGAAAATTGGCAAATACGAGTTTGAAAAATATTAGGGAATATGAAGTCGTGGCAATAAAAAAAATGAATGCCGCATTCTAAATAGTATGATAATAGTATGATAATAGTGGAAAAGCAGTAGTTATAGTAAGGTCAAAGTGGGAACAGTTGAAACAGTGGGTACACTGAATCTTTTCTGTTTCTCACAAATGGAAATGTATATATGTGCGTCTTTTTCACATTAGAACCGCCCTCGGATCCCAGCAGGTTTGAAACTGTCGGTGAGTCACTCCCGCGTCATTCGGTTGTGAGAGGTGATTTTATATTATTTTTGGTGTCAAAAGTTGAAAAACCAGCTGAGTTTGTGTGTTTTTTGCTTCTTTACCTACCGCAGTTATGTTCGAAGTCATTGTTCTCCCGCAATATACAGCTATATTGCAGTATTTGAGCATTGTGTTTGTTAACCTAACAAAAATAGAAACTCGTCAGTACCCGGTTCAGAAAAAAAGAGAGGATCGGTACACAGTGGCTCAATTTTTCGAGGTACACAGAGGTAAGTCATAATGTAAATATCGTCACGTTGTGATTTAGATAAGTACTGGTACTACCTCATTAGGTAGGTACTCATTGTTGATTAATATTCAATAAATGATTGTGATTGATCTCATGATATGCTGTCTTTTTTAAAATTAATTTTCCAATAGTTTACTGTACAATACTCCCCATTATATAGAGAAAAGCACTCCATTACCTACAAGTGTACAATGGATCAGGGTAATTTTCTTCAAATTTTTGTCTGATTTTGAAATATTGTTTCTGTGTACACCCCCAAGTACACAGTGGATCAAAACCCATTAAAAAAATGGTTATTATCTCAATATCTATTGGGTTAGACCGTTCAGTGACTTTCAACAAAATGAAGCCATTGAACACACCTCACGTTTAGACAAGGTTTCATTGAGATTGGGTGAAAGGTTAGGCACCTAGAGACCTCTGAAAAAAAAGAGCCATTGATCCCACTCTGACCCTACTGTAGAGATAGCAATGTAGTGCGTTAAAGGCGTTACATCTGATGAGTAGAAAACAAATTATGATGGTTTTTTTAAAGGGAGGGTTGGGGTTTCGGCGTGAAAAAAAAACACTTTTTTGCGAATTTTTTTCATCTATATAGATAGAGTAGATTTATTGAAACCTTTTGTACATTGTTAAGTGTCATTTCAAGAACATTCCGTGAAATTTGTACGCGAAAATATCCAAAAACAAGCCGGTGCCGCGTTCTTCTCGAAACCACTTTTTCAATGTCCGTAGTCACTGCCATTTGAAAACTACATGACCGATTTATTTCAAACTTTCTACATATAAAATACCTCCCCCCAACGGTTAGTTTGAGATTTTTTTTTACATTGAGGGGGTTTTCCACCCCCAAAATGGCGGAATTTTTCGTGAAAAATAGAACTTTTCACTTTACATGACCACCAAAAATTTAGTAATAAAAAAAAATTATCAAAGACCGTTGGGGGGAGGATTTGGTGATACTTTGACTAAATTTCAATGGTACTTGATTTCAGATAATTTCTAGCTGAGATACAGTGAACACCGTAAATCGTGTTTTTCCAAAGACGTTCTTGGAAAAACTTCGTCGGCGGCTTGTTTGTAGATATTTTCGCGTACAAATTTCACGGAATATTCTTGAAATGGCACTTAACAATGTACAAAAGGTTTCAATAAATTTACTAGATTTATGATTTTTTGATGATTTTTTTTCCACGCTGAAACCCCTACCCTTCCCTTAAGGCGTACATGATGGGTAAACATCACAAGAATGATATACATAAGGATTTTTTTTCTTCAATTATTCGACTTCATTTTCAGGAGCGCTCCTGAGCAGGAGTCGTTTAGTGCAGTCTTTGTACAAAAAATATACAACGACTTAACAATTGAAGACCTACTATGAAAATGCCTCCGTGCGTACACGCAGAATCGAAATGAGAGCTTCCGCCGTATGGACGATAGCTCCTCAATCAGTTTGGAATCTTTAAACGCGTTTTTGTTTTAAATCACGTTTTTTTAAACGGCAGCACGCATTATTGGGGCAGTTTTCATCCGATTGACTTGAAATTTTAACTGTAGCTTCTTGGATAGATTCTCCGAAGAAGTGCACACGATTTCTACGCTTCATCAACAATCCTCGATTCATGCGCAAGGCCGATTTTTAAGCGAAAATATTTTTCATTCAGAATAACGCCATTTTGCGAAAAAAAACCATATTTTTTCATAATCGCGTACACTTTTCTAACAAAACTAATATAAATGACGATTTAAAAAAATTCTAAGCTGCTAATTCACAAAAGTTCTGCTTCCTCGCGCAGAGCGCAGGAAAAACGCTCTTAGTGTAGCTACGACTGAGCCATCATTTTGTATTTTTTTTATAATAATTTTTTTATATAGACTGCATTGCATGTAGAATAAACCCTCCAAACCTCATCTTGATTCGTTTTTCAGTACCCCCCAAAAAAATGCACAAAGCCTCACTTTTCAGTGAGCCACATAGATGTGGAGTTTCAAGACAATTGACGATATATTACCATTTGATTCAAATTTATACAAAAAATTCTTTGTCCTATACTGAATGCACCGCCTAACTATCAAATGCATCATCTACACCGTTTCTATAAAATTTACAATTGAATAAACACTTTTTAACATAGGCATATGCCTAATTGTCATAATGTAAAGGGAGACAAAAATTTCATAATGTACAATGAGTGATTTTACAGTTTTTCACTCAGTACATTATGATAATTTTGTCATCAGTGTCACAATGTACTGAGTAATTTTACAATTTTTCATAACATTTTAAACATTTTTTTATACTATTTCGTGCGTAAAACTGTCATTCAGCGATGAGCATATGCATCTTATGTTAAGGGGGTATCCCTCTGTGGAAACTTAAAAAAATCGTTTTTTTTGCATATTATAGTGTGAACTTTCAAGAATATTTTAAGACCAACCGGACATTCAAAATGAAAAAATTGACGAAGTTACACCTATTTTAGTGAAACAGTGTGCGTCGTGTTAAGGATGATTCGCGTGTAACGAAGTGCCCGCAGATTGCATAGATTAGGTGTGCAACACGATCTCGATTATGAGGAAGGACACTTATATGGTGCCGGAATCGCTGACTAGCGGTAAGACGACAATATTTCACAAGATCGTGTACCATATGTACCAAAACTTTGAACGCGATTATCTCGAAACTACATATCTTGACACGGCGGGATTGATATCTTGAGTAACTTTCACACTATTGACTTGAATTTGCACAGTTAGCGTTCAAACAGTAGTCATTTTCGGTTCACGATCGCATTTTTTAATTGGATGAACCATTTGTTAATAATAATGACTCCGGCCTGCTGTTTTTCAAGAGAAAAATGAGGTTTTCTTTGGGGAAGCTGTCATTTTTCGTATTTTTAGAAATTTCGAAAAGTGGATCGTGAACCCATAGCCAGTTGGATGTATTTGAAGAAACATTTTTTTGTTTTCGTTTCAGATTACATTTGGGCCTGGTAGAGATCCCGCCGTTTCGGGCCTCGCCGCTGAAGAAGTGCAACGCCAACGGCAGCACCACGAATACTTTGAACGATTTTCTTCCGAAAAAAATACATTGTAACCACAAACATGTGTACAACATGCTGGGGAAAAAATTCACGTATTCCAACCAATGTGTTACCAGAAAAAAATGCATCATTCTGACCCTTCAAATTGGGTCCCCAGAGAGGGATACCCTGTTAAAAGGGTTTCCTCAATTGTAAATTATATAGAAATAGTGTAGACGAGCGTTTTAATATTTGGAGGGTGCATTAAGCAAATGACAAGGCACTGTATAAATTTAAGGCGGTCCTCTAGTTTCTCGGGTCGAAAAAATCGATTTTTTTTTCATGAATCACATCTACAACATGTGTAGAAAATGTGTGCCAAAGGATTTTTCCATATTCGAAGTGGTTCACAAGTTACGGCCCTGGAACGGAGCAGGTATACTTTCAAACGCGTTTTTCTCGAAACACCATTTTTCGAAACGGTGACCACGATATTTCAGAAACTACTGCACCGATCTTGTTCAAATTTATACAGCATCTTTGATATGTTATAAGCCAGCGATTGAACTAGGATTATCATGATTGCTTCGATAGTTTTTTTTTGTACGAGCGAAAAAATTAAGAAAAAATGAGTAAAAAATAGAATGTAATTTTCAAAAGTGTATAAAAAAGTCAATTTTTGTAATTTAGAATTCACTCTAGTTCAATCGCTAGTCTTAAATATGAAGATCAAAATGCCGTTTGGTTTTTTGATTTCAGATAAGCAGAACAGCCGCAATCTTGGTCACCGTCAAGCATCTCTTTTACTTGATGTCTTCCTGTCGGCCACTATAACTTTTATTCTATTATATATTTTGACTTCAAAAAATTTGTAAAGCATATTTAAATGTTAATAAAGATTATGCAAAAACAATCAAATTGATTATTTCGATGCTTTGCCCGTAAAAAATTATTGAAAAAGCCGTAAAAAAACAGCCGAGAAACTAGAGGACCGCCTTAAATCAAATTGTAACATATCGTCAATTGTCCCGAAACTTCGTAAGTAAACAGGAAATGGTACGTAAGTCGTCCCCAGGAGGAACAGCTACACCTATATGTACGTTAGATAAATTCATATATTGGTCTAATCGATATATATATATATATGATTGATAGTATAACAGCATAATTTAGAAGCACGTTATTTATATCATAATTATAAGATTGTTGATTCCATTGTAAGTGGGATGCCCTTCAATAGCATGGTGATATAATGTATACGAGGAAAAAGACTGTACAATTAAGGTCGAACGGCCATACGTGGGAACGAAACCTACGCTTCCTCTTCTCTCGGCATAGCTTTGTGCTCAGGAATAGCAATATTAACAAATAGTGAGAAAAATATCCACGACAAAGTAGGAAAAAAGGTGTATCAATGATAAAATGATGGGCTATCTCTGGATTAAAGGTTGTGCACTGGTATTTAAAAAATCCAAGTTTTTCAGCATTTTTTAGATCGACAAAACGTAATTGCCAAATGAAGCAAGTCAAGGGAGTTATAATTTTTTTGCCCGAACGGTGCAGTCGTCAAAGGATCGTGGCATATAATTTTGAACGTGAAAAAAAACCTGGAACTTCTCGATGGTGGATAGGAAGAAGCTGTCGGAAAAGAATCCGGCTGGCGATGACGGCCGTCAGGTCCGAAGGCTCTGATCCGGGGTGAGGAAGATCCACGATGAATCGACGCGACTCCGGATGGGGATCCACCAGCCTCCGAAGAGCCTTGGGAGCTGATCGAAGGGTTTCTCATCAGGGACCGACATCCCAGACCGGACTGAGCGAGTCCACTGGTCGCGGCCATTCGTGGCTGGGCCAGGCTTATCCCCGTCGCGTAGTCGGCGTCTTTTACGTGCGTCGAAAACAACCATATTTGGACAATCAACGAATATACTTTTCGTTCGACATTTTAGGTCGAAATCAATTTAAAAAAAAATTGTTTGGAAGGATCTTAACACGTTGGGCTACTGTGAAAATGATGAACACTCGTTTGTCGCTTGAGGCAAATCAAATTGAAGAGGGAGGTCCAACATATCAGGCAGGAATCGCAGATTAAAGGTAAACTTATGATTACAATGATTTAATTGCTAGGAAAAACGTCAACGCATTTTTCTCGAAACTACGTCTATGATTTCTATTTACCCGCATTTACTCGAACTCTATATACTATTTACTCGAACAATTGCAATAATTAATTGCGGGAAAAATTTTAACGCGTGTTTCTCGAGACTATGTTTTTCAAAACGGCGTACACGCTCTTTCGACATTTGATGAACGGATTGACTTGAAATTTGGTACGCTCATTTAGTGTAATAGTTGTTTAGTCTTGATCGATGTATTTTTCTAAAAAAAATTTATATTGGATATTAAGGTATTCCTTTCGCGACGGATCGTATTTTGTGGGTACATGAGGAGGGCCCTTCTGAATCATTGGTTAAGGGGTCTTTTCACTTTAGACGTTAAAAGCCGTTTTTCATGAATTTTTTTGATAGGTTTATATTATAGATATTGATACAAAAGTTGTTACACTTAAAAAATACACTTTCGAAATACATTTTTTTTAAATTTTGTTTATCCAACTCATTATTTATGGACGAAAATGGTAGTTAGAAAAATTTCTAAAAAAATTGTAGGTCTGCGCTTTTGATGAAATCTCGGAGATGGATCATCCGAATAAAAAAAATTAAGCGGTTTTAGATTCAGTATGTTAATGGCTACAGCCACCATCATACGATTTTTTATATATGCAAAAATAGCAAAATGGCGGTCATTTTTCGAAAAAACAAAACAAAAACGTGTTTTTTCACCGTTTTTGGCAAAAAAGTGAGTATCAAAATTTAAAAAAAATCCTTGATGTGCGCTACAGCTATAGTTGTAAAGAATATGTGGTTAAAATTTCATAAGGATCGGTTCAGCAGTTTCGAAGATTTTATCAACAAGCCGTCGAGAAAAATGCGTTTAAAGTTTGTTTGGGTTACATAAATACATAAAAATTCGTTTTATGTATTCCGAAAGTGTATGTATTAAGTGTAACAACTTCTATATCAATATCTATAATATAAACCTGTCAAAAAATTAATGAAAATAGCCTTTTTTAGCATTTAAAGTGAGAAGAGTTATAGTGGCGCTGAATAAAAATAACTCACAATCAATTATCATACTCAACGATAAACTGGAATGAAAAATTACACGCAAATTTAGTCGATTAAGACATTTTTCGTAGTTATGAGCATTCTTCTGCTAGTCGTATTTTTATAAATTTTCCATAGGTTAGGTTTATATTATTATTATCTAAATGTTCCATAGGATAGGTTTATATTATAGATATTAATTTAAAAGTTCTTACACTTAATAATTCACTTTAGAAGTACATTTAAAAAAAAATTTAATGTATTTATGTAACCCAAACAAACTATAAACGCGTTTTTCTCGAAACAACGTTTTTCGACGGCTTGTTGATAAAATATTCGAAACTACAGAACCGATCCTTATGAAATTTTAACCACATATTATTTACAACTATAGATATAGCGTATATCACGGATTTATAAAAATGTTGATATTTACTTTTTTTGCCAAAAACGGTGAAAAAACACGTTTTTTTTGTTTTTTCGAAAAATGTCCCCCATTTTGCTATCATTGCATATATCAAAAATCGTATGATATGCGCTATAGCCATTAACATAATGAATCTAAAACCGTTTGATCTTTTTGTTTTGGATGATCCATCTCCGAGATTTCATCAACAGCGCAAACTTACATTTTTTTAAACTACCATTTTCGTCTATAAATAGTGACTTTAATAAATTAAAAAATATCTTTTTATGTCTTTCGAAAGTGTTTTTATAAAGTGTAGCAACTTTTATATCAATATCTATAATATAAAACTATCAAAAAAATTCATGAAAATAGCCTTTTTTAGCGTCTAAAGTGAGAAGACCCCTTAATGTACATACAAATAAATGTCAAAACGATTCCTCAATCATCTCACGTACACCTACAAAATTAGTTATTTTAAATAACACTGATTTTCGGGCGGTCACAGTAGCTTAACGTTCAATAAAATTAGATGTATCTTAAAAATATTCAATACTTGAATCCATAGATTGAATTAAATCGCAAATGATGTCGAATACAATGCTAATAATAGAGAGCCGCTGTGAGCAACACTTTAAGGGATCTCTCGGCAACGGGAATTATTGAAATGGGACAAAAGTGAAAGATCGGATCGTAAAAGTCCGAAAGGGCGTACGAAGCAACATTTGGAAATAAAAAATACCCCTTGCATTAATTAAATAGTTTAGTTTTATAAAATATTTAAAAAAAACAGGCAAAAAAAGTCAAGTTGAATAAAAGCTTGTAAAAACAAGTCGAATGTAACATTTTAAATAAAAAAAAACCAACCAGACCGGAAACGGTAAGGGACTTAGGAATGAAATTCAAGTAAAATAATTCCCAGCAGCCTCCAACCCATTTGACGAAATTCCATGATATATGCATGTGCATGCTTGCGTATTGTGTGTGTGTGTTTTTTTTTCACCTACCAGCTGATTCACTCATCATCATTGTCTCTATCGCCGATGAGGGCTGAACAGCATGGTGTTGTTCCTTGGCGAGTGCGTTGAATTCCTGAAAATGCATCAACCCCAGCGCTTTGTTATTTCTAATAAATTAGTCGTTTAAAAATTGAACCAATTTGTTATTCAAGTTCATCAGCACAGACGGCTAGCGTGCAAAACTTTTAGCACGTCCATCCTTATCGACCAACTTATCGTGTTTCAGCTCTGTTAAAGCGGGACACTACTGTAACGGGTTTGAAAAAATTTTTTTTTTTTGCATTTTGTCAGAGTGTATATCTTCAAGAATATGTGAAAAAATGTTCAAGTTAAAGTATTGAAAATTGACCAAGTGACAGAAGATGTAGTGGGAGCAAGTAGCGCAACGATTTACTTTTAAGTACTAAAACTTTCAATCGCGTTTTTATCTATCTGACGTTTTCTCGATTTTTCCGGAATCATAACTCTAGCTATAATTGTCCAATTTTCAATTTAAAAAAATTCCGTAATAGCAGTAGCTATCGTTGTACGCAACCGTTTTTCCCTTCAATTTATTACTCTTTAAGCCCCCAAATGTTAACAAAAGTGTCGCCAAAATTACACTTTGTTTGAGCACCTGACATTATGCGAAATTTTCTTTTTTCGAAAAAAAAAAACGACTACGCACAACGAGAACTACATTCATATACATATATAACTTGTTTATTTTTATCTTTCAGACCAACTATTGTCAAGTTATCGACCCGGCCGGTAATATGAAATTTTTAGAAATAAAATTTACACGAAATAATTTCAATGTATGCTTAATACCATACTGTTTTTCCAAATCCCAAATAAAGAATCTAGTGGACAAAAAAAATCGGAAAAATGACCTTTTTTCGGCCTGTCACAGTGGTGTCCTCCCTCAAAATACGTCAAACTTTTTTGGTTTAGGAAAATGGTAAAAAAAATTAGGCGGTCGTTTTCAACGGTCTTAAATATTCGTCAACTTATTTAAGGCCTTAGGCCACAGTAACGGGTATAAAATCATGTGCGAATTTACCAATTTTTTTCGTATGAAAAAGTGATTCACTCATAAAATTAATTACACATCTATTTAGTATGAATATCAGACTGTTAGAAAATATATGTATTTTTTTCGATGTACAAAATGGCCGACTACCAATATTTTCTTTTGTTATCTTTTTTTAGGCGCTCCGCGGCATGACATTTAGCATCCACAATTTTTTACCTAGAACAAGAAAAAATAATTATCGTAAATCTACATTAGAATACCTAGAGAAGTTCGTACGGAATTAAAAAAAATATTGTTTTTTTCAAAAGTTGTAGGTATTTGAACTTGAGAAATGAATTTCCAGTGAAAAATTTCGTTATAACTGCTCATAAACTGCCCCTAAAATGAAAAGTTTTCGATTAATCAGAAATTCCGTACGTACTTCTCTGCGAAATGCAATTAGGAGCATAACTTAAATTTGAAGTAAATCGAGTGAAAATTGTTGAAGTTGTTTGTCACGCCAATTGGAAAAAAGCTGTTTCAAGAAGTTTCGAGTAGACGGCCATTTTGGACATCGAAAAAAAAATATATATCTATTTTTTCTAACAGCTTGATATTCATACTAAATAGATGTGTAATTAATTGCATGAGTGAATCACTTTTTCATACGAAAAAAAAATGTTAAATTCGCACATGATTTTATACCCGTTGCTGTGGCCTAAGGCCTTTAATTTCTGTCTGTGACGTTTGACATGTATAAATGTTAAATCCAATTTAATTACGGCTCGTAGTCCAATGATGAAAAATCTGAAACAATACATAAAAATAGCATTTCACAAGTCAAGTATCGATAATTATAGTTGTTTGTAGAATACTGTTGTTGAACAAAGACCGGATTGATCGGTAACTTTTTACAAAAGTAATCAAGTCTCTATCCAATATTGCAATTACGTGCGGAACTAGCGAGCCACGGGATCCTGCTTCAATACGCGGTTCGACACGCACTTGACCCATCTTCTGTTAATAAGTCAGAAGCACATTGTCTGTGAAGTCCCCGTACACCAATTATCGAGTTTCTGTCTCCATCCCCCTCTCTTCCCATCCATTCTCCCTGACGTTCGATCTCTCGTTGATGGTCATTAATTATTGTCTGCTCTCCGGCTATTCGACGTATTAAGAGGGGAGATACCTTTAGGCGAGGAAAAAATTTGCTGGTTTTCATGATTTTTTTATAAAAGAAAATATTTTTTCACCATTTTTGAGACTTAGGTTATGTTTCATTACTACTTTTGGCTGTTGCATAGTATTTTTTTGATTCTTTATTAATCTTTCAAAACGGCGGGGTATGGCACGGACTTCTAAACTGCATTTTGAAAACTGGCGTGACGTATAGCTAAAAAACTAATCAATCGATTCTGATGAAATTTCGTATAAATCTTGCTAACCTTATCTACAATATGACCCCAAATGTTTTTGAAAATAAAAAAGTTTTTTTTATTGCAAAATGTAGCCATTTTTTCGGAAAATTCTTTTTTTTCGTTTCAAAGCGTGGAATTTAATCGATTTTCAACATTCCTCACTTTTTCTTGGTTCATATACTGCGTATGAGTGTTAAGAAAAGAAACATCGTCGTTGCTCTTTTTTCAGATTAAACCCGCCGACGCTACGTGTCACGCCGTCTGACAACATCCACCGCAACCCGTTTAGAAGACCATACGACCGCCATTTTTAAAGATTAATCAAAACAAATACCATGTAACAGCCAAAAGTTGTAATGAATCTATCCTAAGTCTCAAAAATAGTAGAAAAATCTTTCAAAAAAAAAAATCACGAAAATCACCAATTTTTATTTTCGCCCCCTAAGGTATCTTCCCCCTTAAATAAACAGTAATTGCCAAAAAAAATCTTTTGAACAAATGTGGCTATGCTCACGCGTGTGTGTTCGGTGCGAAAAGCGAGAATATAGTGGAGGAATACAGGGTGTTAAGAAGGTCGATGCAAAGCCTTAAGGGGGTGATAGGTCACCTCTTTAGGAGCGTATCCAATTTAGGTTACCTTAGTCCAAAGTCTAGGGATTTCGAGTTATCATGTTAAGTGTGATTTTTGAAAAATTTCCTCATATTAGGTACTGACTAGTTTACCTCTTATGTTAATGCCATTTTTTTAAAACAGCATTAACATAAGACTAATTTTTATTTTTTCACACGCTGTTAATTATCAACACGTCCCATTTAGTTAGTTGGGTGGATACAGATGATTGTTTTGGTGTTTGTCGATTGAATACACATTAAGGCCTTAGGCCACAGTAACGGGTATAAAATCATGTGGGAATTTCACAATTTTTTTTCGCATAAAAAAGTGATTCACTCATAAAATTAATTACATATCTATTTAGTATGAATATCAAGCTGTTAGAATTTTTTTTTTTGATGTACAAAATGCCCTACTACCGATATTTTCTTTTATCTTTTTTTTTACAAAAAACAAAAATTTTCGTCAATC
Source organism: Ophion ellenae (assembly GCA_963210295.1). NCBI lineage: Eukaryota > Metazoa > Arthropoda > Insecta > Hymenoptera > Ichneumonidae > Ophion > Ophion ellenae. The sequence continues at coordinate 47,166,459 of OY723387.1, forward strand.
TACATGAGAATACCTAGAGAAGTACGTACGGAATTTAAAAAATATTTTTTTATTCAAAAGTTGTAGGTACTTGAACTTAAGAAATGAATCTTCAGTGAAAAATTTCGTTATAACTGCTCATAAACTGCTCATAAAATGAAAAGTTTTCGAATAATCAGAAATTCCGTACGTACTTCTCTGCGAAATGCAATTAGGAACATAACTTTTAAATTTGAAGTAAATCGATTGAAAATTGTTGAAATTATTTGTCACGCCAATTGGAAAAAAGTTGTTTCGAGAAGTTTCGAGTAGTCGGCCAGTTTGTACATCGAAAGAAAATATATATATATTATTTCTAACAGCTTTATACTCATACTAAATAGATGTGTAATTAATTTTATGAGTGAATCACTTTTTCATACGAAAAAAAGTTGTTAAATTCGCACATGATTCTATACCCATTACTGTGGCCTAAGGCCTTAAGCTAAGACGCAAACAAGTTTTTAGTTACCAATTATCGTCTGTTCGACCATTATGAACGAGTTAGTACCTAATTGTGGAAAATTTTCCAAAAATCATACTTACCATGATAACTTGAATTCTTAGACTTAGACTTAGTAAGAGATAACTTAGACTTTGGACTAAGGTAACCTAAGTTAAATATGTTCCTAATGAGGTGACCTATCACCCCCTTAAGGCTTCGCATCGAGCTTTCTAACACCCTGCATAAAGGCGGAAACGATTGGATGTACCTGTTCGGAACTGGTCGTGCTGTCTGTACTGTCGGTAGTCGTTACCGAGGACAATGGCGATCTTGAGGTCCTCTGGGCCCAACGTCCCTTTATTATGGCAACCCCCGTAACCATACCGATTTTACCCGTTGCACTGCTTGTCGCACCTGAGCCAGCTTTGTCGGCTGACCCGGTGCCTCCTCTACATGCTAGCTCCAAAACATCGCCAAATACCTCGCACAACTTGTCCGGCACTTTGATGAGCGCCTCCAAGACCACGGCGTTTCTGGGGAGAATCGCCGTTGGGAAAAGTGAGATAAATGAAAGCTTATTTTTACTTCTCGCTCCCTGTGGCTCTCGCTTTCTCGCTCGCTTTCTGTTCTGTATCAATACGAAGGATCAGTATGAAGGAAAAGTTACGATTCTTTTATATTTTGATCCTGCCTCTCGGCGTTGAGCGTCGCCGGATCAGGCACGAAGAAGAACTTTATATTCTCGAAATGGAAAAACGCAAGTTTTTCCATTTCCATTCATTTTCCATTTCCATAAATGGAAAAAACTTAAGTTGCGACTCCTCAATTGAGGATAAGCTTGAAACTTCAAAAATCCGAATTTATTGCTTTGGGTCTTAACCATAATTTACAATGAAGATTTTGTAAAAATTCCAAAAATTCGCGGAGTTATGACGATTTTTAAATCGCCCAAGGCGACATGGCCAAACTGATTGTGAGATTTAGACTTTTTTCGAGTTTCTTTCGAAACTCGGTTTTATGAAAGTGCGAGTGGTATCTCAAAATCTATTTGTCCGATTCGCTTCAAAATTAGACAGAGCATAGCTTAGGGGTCGTCCATTAATCACGTGAGGCTCAAATGGGGGGGGGGGGTTTGGATAGCATCACGATTGATCACGCTGGGGGGCGGGGGGGGGGGTGTTGTGACATATCACGTGTATTTTTTTTGTAACTGCGCGGACAATGCCATTTAAATATGTTAACAATACTTATATATTATTTCGTTTTTCATAATAAAATACCGCACTCTCTATCGCTTGTGTCAGACTTTTCTTAACAAAAAAATACTCGTCATGTGGTGGCGTGGGGGGGGGGGGGGGGGCTAGAAAACTCACCACATATCACCATAGGGGGGGGGGGTCAAAAAGTGGCCTATAAAACCTCACGCGATTAATGGACGACCTCTTATAACATTTTCTATGGTATAGTCTGAAGATTTTTTTATATGTCCATCAATTTATTGTAAACAAATAATTAAAGGTGGTTTTTTGGTGACAATTAAACCGTTTTTTCTACAGCTTACTATTGTCGTAATTTCCGAAATTTAAAAAAATTATCCCGCTATACGAAAGTTTTATTAACCCTAGAATGGTACACTTATTTTTTTGCCCTCTAAAGGCACACTGGGGCACAAATGTACCCCACGCGTTGAACCCGATTATCGGGGTTATAAATTGTGAATGAAATGTTTGGAAGTACGTGATGTTCTTCGTCTTTTAATGAGGAAGACGATGTTACCATTTTAAAATCTCAGAAAATTCGAAAAAAGGATGAAAGTTTGATCTGAAGGGAAAAAAAATTTAGTTGGTAAAATTGAGTACTTTTACAAAATTTGTGAGGCACGAATGTACCCCAGTGTGCCATTCTAGGGTTAATATACTAAAAGTACATTTTTTTTTTTAATTTCACATTACCCTCGTTACCAGAACCACCTACACGGATTGACAACGCAGCGATGGCGTCACTTTGTTTAAATGATGATAATTTCATTACTGATCAATGAATTTAATTAAAAAAATCAAACATGGCAAGACGTATTAAGTTTGTATAAAATCCTCACCGTGCCATCCCAATATTCTTATTGGAATAAAATATTGAAAATTGACCTGTTTTTTGGACCAAAACTTATGTAGGGCCGTTAATAATCGATTATTATTATTAATATCGATCGTTATTATGAATAATCGATAATCGATAATCGTTAATAATCAGTGAATTGAAGACCCGTATTTTTTCCCCCACAAATAGCTGTTTCCATTACTCCCTATCAGAGTACCAAATTACACCCAATCATAATGGCTCACAGCAAGCTCTTCGCGAATTTATTTGATCTGAAATAGCAAGAATTATTCGAACGATATTGGGCTCGAAATCGAAAATACACTTTCAATTTTTCTAAATGCACTTCTCTAAAATCATTTCATTTTTCTCCCTCAAACTACTACTTTCACAAGCAAAAAAGTGAGACAATAAGTGCTTCGCTTTTACTTTTTCTTATTTTTACCAAAATACCGAGCAACAAAGTATGAAACAGTTGCCTCCTAGCCTATGTCGAAAGCTATTACAGTAAAACCGACAATACTTTATTGGCAGGATAACAACAATTGCGACAGCCATATTATGATTGTCCTGCCAATGAACAATGGCCAGTTTTACTATACTTTTTTCTCCACCAGCCTTCCATCCCATAACTATTACGCCGGGTCTAAAAAAAATACCTTCCATCCCATAACTATTACGCCGGGTCGAAAAAAATACGGTTATCAATTCCTTTCCCCTGATAAATTGCAAAAAAATGGCACCCGGACTTAAGGGCGTACTAGTTGAAATTTTTGAAAATATCAAGATTGGTTTTCAACGGATTTTCAAAATATACCATGTCAAAAATGTTCTCTGCAAATTTCCAGGCGATCTGTTCAAAATTGAGTGACTTACGGGCGTTTGTAGGTAGGTTCCGCAAATCGGCGAACTCGAAACGCGTTTTTCTCAAAATGACTTTTTCGAGATCGACGACCACGATATCTTAAAAACCACTGCACCGATCGACGTCAAATTCGACAAGCTTCTTTTACATAGCAAAATCAGCGCCTAAACAACGGATTTTTTTATGCATTATTTTATTCACCAACGAAAATAGTGTTTTTTCACCGAAAATCGATACTTTCACTTTGGACAGCGGCCATTTCCCCAAACATCAATATTTCATTAAATCCTTCGTCCAAGCACTAGATAATTTCTTGCAAAAACTAAATGCGTTTGACATTCTCATTCCGGACGATTTGTTTCCAAGCTGCAGTGGTCACCGCGAATGGCGTTTTTATTCTACCACATTTATAAATATTTTTCAACACAAAAATTCCAGAAGATACGTGAGGGATCATAACAGTGGAAAATTGTAAAAAAAAATTGTTTTTTTTTTTTTGCATTATCCCATAGTATAGACAGTTATAAACACGCTGTTCAATTTTTGTGGCGAAATTCGAATAATTCCGGTCGCTACAGCGTTTCTTAGAAAAAGTGATTCGAGCAGCGGCGCGCGCACTTGAAACTTTAAACGCGTTTTTCTCGAAATGTCGTTTTTCAAAACGGTGTACACTCTCAAATCAATAGTTTCCAAGCTACCCGTCTCAAATTTCGACACAACATTCTTCACGCCATTCTTCATCTTGCTACGCAACCTTTCACTTTGTTGGAGTTTTCCAATTTTTTTTGTACTAAAACTATCGAAAAAATATTCTAAATTCGATACGTTTTTTTCAAACCGTCGCCATTTTGTTAATTTTGATAACGAAAAAATCTCCACACCAAGACAGCAGCTTCCATACTGATTAATAATATTTTTACAAATTTTGTGTCAGATAATATTTACTACCACAACTGTGTACACCGTGAGGGCTCCTTTTTTCCGATGATATTTTCAACCCTTAAAAAAAATGTAAAAATAAAATAAAAATTAAACGTGAAAAAATGTATCATCCATTCTCCATAAGTGCTTTGACGTGACATAAAAAAGTCAGACTGATTAGCGTATTTGAGCCATCGAAAAGAAAATCGCGAAAATCAGCCATCGTCCCGTTACACTGTGATTATCCCTTAAAACCACACTCTTTACCGCCAAAAGAAATTCAAAAACCTGCACACGTTTCTTCGGAAGAAAATCTCGAAAATTCCTCTTTTTCGGACCACGAGGTTTTAAATTCGGGAGGACAATGCGTAGAAGGTGCCGGGTCAGTACAACACGAATTTTTTTTTCCCCGAGGCTTCACAGTGCCAGATACAGGAGCGAAACTACTGATGCCTTTTCCCTGGTGTCCTGAGAGGGCGAGTTCGTTCGAAAGTTTACACGAGAGCGACAGAAATAGAGCGAGCGAGCGAGACAGAGAGACTGTGCGATACGAGTGCGCGCCACGGCAACAGGTTACCAGTTTTCAACCCCTTCGCGCTAATATCCCGTTGCAAGGGAGGAACCAGCCGAATGTACCTACGTATGTGTTCGTGTCCAAGGGACGAAGGGCGAAGTTGCGCAATGACAACGACAACGCCGAGTATCCGGTTCGCGTTCGCGCCCTTATTTTTCGACACTCTCACACTGTCCCTTCGTCCTTCGCAAAAAGGACCGTACGTACGAGCGGCAAGGGGGTGCGACACGAACAATCGAACAATCGCTGTCTAGTGGTCACGATCAATCGCGTCGATGATCAAAAAAAAAACAAACAAACAAAAACAAACAAACAATTGGGTTGGAACGCCTGTTCGTTTTGTACGCCCTCCTGCTCTGTGCGAGGAACACGCACAAAACTGGACTAAGGGCGAGAGCTCGCGAGGTTGTTGCTATCGGTCTGCTCCTCTTTGCGATACGGGCCAGCGGGCTGTATCGATCCCAATTCCGGATTCGCAGTTTCCCGGCGTCGGAGGGAGCGCCGCCGCCGACGCCACCCTCTTAACCCACCCGTATCCACCCCCGCTCAACATTCGTCTATTCCGCGTTCCACCGTCGTGCGTACCTTCGTGCATCTTGGGCGTACGCAACGCGATGGAACGCGCCAACGCGCGCAACCCACCCTTGTTCCTCCCTATACTCCCTTTGTATTTTTTCACCCGATTGAAAAGTTCGTCCCCCTGTAATGGGCCTTCGGAACGATCGAAAAGCTCCTTTTCGCGTGTGTGTGCACGCGCGTGCTTCGCGAACGCTTGCCAGCTATTCCTTGCCCTCCCACGGGGGTTCGGCGAGAAGCACGAGAGAGAAGTGTAACAACCCCCCCGGGGACACTCGCTGGTATCGGAGGCTCGCATGCTCGCTGAAAGTACGGTATGTGTGATGGAAAAAATGTGCTTTGAGGGGGGCGATACATTTTGGCGAGGAAAACGTTTGTTGGTTTTCATGAGTTTTTTTTTAAAGGTTTTAGGCCACTGTAACGGGTATAAAATCATGTGCGAATTTAACAATCTTTTTTCGTATGAAAAAGTTATTCACTCATAATATTAATTACACATTTATTTAGTACGAATATCAAGCTGATGAAATTTTTTTTTTTTTCGATGTACAAAATGGCCGACTACATGAAACTTCTCGAAACAGCTTTTTTCCAATTGGCGTGACAAATAACTTCAACAATTTTCACTCGATTTACTTTAAATTTGAAAGTTATGTTCCTAATTGCATTTCGCAGAGAAGTACGTACGGAATTTCTGATTAATCGAAAACTTTTCATTTTATGAGCCGTTTATGAGCAGTTATAACGAAATTTTTCACTGAAAATTCATTTCTTAAGGGGTTACGCCCACTTGCGATTTTGAAAAAATCGATTGCATTTTTTTGAAGTATAAGTATCTAAGAATATGTCCTGAGCATTTCAAGTCGATCCGAACAAAATTGACTGAGATATGAGCGATGAAAGAGAAGAATCCGCGTTGAAAGAGAAACTTTAAACGCGTTTTTCTCAAAATGGCATTTCTGAAGTCGGTGACCAAGATTACTCGAACACTAATGAACCGATCTTCTTGAAATTTTGCAGGCTTATTTAATACATAAAAATGTAGTCTTTAATCGTTCGATTTTTTTTTTCGAAAAAAATGGCCGTTTTATAGCCAAAAGACGGCCGTTTTTTTTCGTTAAAACCGAACCATTAACTTTGACTGTCCCCCATTTTGTGAAAACTGAATATTTTTTAAAATCCTTCGATTAAAGACTAGTTTATACTAATATTTGACTAAATCCATCCGCATTTTTTTTTCAGATAATCCACTTCGCCGCAATGTTGGTCACCGCAAACCGTGTATATAAAAACATTATGTCATTGACGGCCATTTGCCACTAAACAATGTAATATTTTTCAATAAAAAAATTACTGAAAGTTCTTCAAGATGTGTACTTTAAGATGGTATATTGATCGATTAAAAAAGTTTTGTAGTTTTCTTTAAAAAAAATTCATGAAAAAGGCCTTTTTTTGCGCTACAAGTGGGGGTAACACCTTAAGCTCAAATACCTACAACTTTTGAATAAAACAATATTTTTTTAATTCCGTACCTACTTCTCTAGGTATGCTAATGTAGATTGATGAGAATTTTTGTTTTTTGTTCTAGGTAAAAAATTGTGGATGCTAAATGTCACGCCGCGGAGCGCCTAAAAAAAGATAACAAAAGAAAATATTAATAGTCGGCCATTTTTTACATCGAAAAAAATACAGTAGAACCTTGATTATCCGAACCTCGATCATCCGAACCCTCAATTATCCGAACGTTGGCGCGAAAGATACATTGTTGCTCGCTGTCAACGCCTTGAGCAACTATGAGCAACCCAACGCAACTTACCCTTCTAGCCGCTCAAAAAGGCGTTAGAGCCATTCGTTAATTAAAAATGGACGATTTTATTTAAAAAATATAAAAAAAGGCATTCGACTTTTTTCAGGTGTTTAAAATTGTATATATATATATATATATATATATATATATATATATATATATATATATATATATTTCAACGTTAATATGTATGTCAAATTTTAATATATTCGTATGTACTGTTTTTATGTAAAAATGTGTTGTTTATGATCTGGTCCAAAAAAACCCACGTTTCGATTATCCGAACTAGTCTCGGTCCCAATTGGTTCGGATAATCGAGGTTCTACTATATATATATATTTTTCTAACAGCTTCATATTCATACTAAATAAATGTGTAATTAATTTTATGAGTGAATCACTTTTTCACACGAAAAAAATTGTTAAATTCGCACATGATTTTATACCCGTTACGGTGGCCTAAGGCCTTAAGGAAAGTGTTCTTCATTATTTTTGAGACTTTGGGTATATTTTGTTTATTAATTTATTTTTTATTCATCTTTAAAAATGAAGATATGACACTGTCTTCTAAACTGCATTTTTAAAACTTGCGTGACGTATAGCTGAAAAAACTAATCGACCGAATCGAATGAAACTTCGTAGGGTAAGGTGCCCAATTATTGGCACTTTAAACCTTCCTTGACACACTGGGTCAATTTGACCCGGACGAATTTAAAATAAAATACTCACTTGCCCAAAATTGAAAGTTTTCAATAATTTTTTACAATAATTCAATTTTAGGTTTTCCGAATTTTAATTATGCAGACATATTAATAAATGTTTAAAGTGTAGCCTGGATTTTTTTCAATAAAAATAGATCGAAGGTTTGTTAAGGGCAGGTGGACGAAGTACATTCCGGGTCAAATTGACCCAGTGTGTCAAAGCCGTGGCCAAATATAAGTGTGTCAAGGAAGGGTTAAGCCCAATTATTGGCAGTTTAAGGACCCGATTGTTGGCACTTTATGGACCACTGTGCAGGTAGGAGAGAGGTTTCAATTATTGGTGGGATGCCAAATTATCTAAAACATGACCCTAAACGTTTTTGAAAATTTTAAAAAAGTTTATTTTCTTTTTTTTCGGAAAATTCGATCTTTTTTTTCAAAGCATACCATTTCATCGATTTCCAAAATTTCTCACTTTTTCTTGGTTCATATTCTGCGTATGAATGTTAATGAAAGAAAAATCGTCATCGGTTTTTTTTTCATATTAATCCCGCTGACGCTACATATCACGCCGTCTGACAACATCCGCCGCAACCCGTTTAAAAGGCCATACCATAACACTGCCATTTTTGGAAATTAATAAAAAAAATACCACGTGACAACCAAAAGTCGTAATAAAACAAACCCTAAGTCTCGAAAATAGTTAAAAAATATTTCCTTTTAAAAAAACCACGAAAATCAGCAATTTTTTCCTCGCTTAAAGGTATTTTCCCTTAAAAAACATTAGGGGGTCAAAGTCCTTCAAGCTCATTTCGAACACCTATTAAAATGAAATACAAATCTAAATATTTCGGATCACTACGAAATATTTGGTAGTGGTCCGAGATATTTAGATTTGTATTTCATTTTAATAGGTGACCTTTAATGACCTTGAACGACTTTGACCCCCTAGTGTTTTTTATGCGGCTTGAGGTGCTCCACAAGATGGTTGAAGAAAATGTACCATTCCATTTTAAAAAGTGGAGGTGACCTTCACTGTGCCTCAGCGCCTCCACCGAAATAAAAAAAAAGGTCGCATTTGATGGCCCCTTTCACACCGTACAACTTTTGTCTGGAACATTTTTTTGTGACGTCGATAATTACCGAGTTATTTTGGGTGGCAGAGATAAGAGGGACACCCTGTATACATACCACACTGGACGTAATAAAGTATGGACCTTGCCATTTACTTCACACTGTCAATTTCGTGTTTAATTTTGTCCAGTACCGATATATCCAAAAACTTGATGCCCAGAGAAAATAAAAATTGGATCCATGCGATGTGGATTTAATCCACATATAACTCCTCGAACAATTGGGAAATCCACGATATAACGATTTGTCCATTCCCTTCCGTTAGACACACGAAACCTTGATACAACGACATAACAATATACATTATGCTCTAACTGCTAATTGCTTGTAAAAATTGCTCTAATTTAAACCTTTCTTTATTCAAAAAATATCCCTATGTTTATAGTACACTGAAAAAAAAATCGTTCATCCAACCAAAATTCAGTTGGTTTAACAAAATGTATCTTTAAATAGGTTCAACTTGATTTTTGATTGGCATAACAAACGTTTTGTTAATCTCACTGATAGTTTTAGTGGTGTGAACTGTAGCTTATTCAGCATGTCTGAGCAACTGTTAAAACAACAAAATTTCGAGACAACAAAATGCATTTTGCACATTCAACGATTCCTTTTTCTCAGTGTACTAATATATATTTTTCAAACAACATTTTAAGGAACGTGTTCTCAATATAACGAACTTCTCTAGAGATTCGTTATATCGAGGTTCGACTGTACCTAGGTGGGTAAAAAAAATTCATTTTCCCAAAATATTTGTATTCGATGGTATCACCTTTTAGCTATGTTCCCTGAAAATTTCATTGAAATATCCCTAAAATTAAATGAGCTACAGCTTCTAACAGTCGGCCGGGCGAGCGGCAGCAGCACCATACTTCAAACTTCAAACCCGTTTTTTCTCGAAACACTGTTATCAAAGTCGGTGGACATGATATCTCGAGAAGCACCGGATGGATTGTTTTCAAATTCACAGGAGACACGGCGAGAAACATTTAAAGGTCGTTGACGATTTCACTTGTTCAAACTCGATCTTCCTTTTTTGATAGTTACGTAAAAATGACGACTTTTTTCATAGATTTTGTATGCTCGAGTTTGGATTCGTCGCAACGTTGTTAAAAAAAGATTTGAAAAACCGACGATCGTCAATGACTCGCATTTATTGTTAACTTGAATAGCCCGTTTGGTTTTTAGATTTCAGATGGGCCGTTTAAGCAGGAGAGCGTCCACCGCCAAACGTCGCGAAAAAAATGTCATCATCTGCCGGCGGCCATGTTTTTGTTGTATTTCTGTATTTTTTGGCAATTTCCTTTTAAAGGCTCTCAATATATGTACCTTTGTGTTAAAAAATGGGTTTGTTTTCGCCAACCGTTTCCCAGATTTTTTTTTTCGAAATTTGGCCATTTTTTTCGGGTGTCTAGGTAGATGTAGCCCCTTGAAAGTAATACATAAAGACGTCGATGAAAACTGACCGATGAAGATGGTCGATGATGAACGGCGTAACGACTGGTTCGCCGTTGCGATTTATTTCTCCACCGATCGAGTAACAATACCACGACGTTGGACGGCGAATTTGGTCGAGTGGTAGACCGATCGGGGCTGCTCGAACGGCAGTCATCGTTGTCGTCTTCGTCGCTTGAGCGGATCCGTCGATTGTCGGCATGTCGCAGATGATCTTCGCGAAGAACAGCCTCCACATCCTGCCAAGTCGCTGTCCTGGATGTCATCGACAAGGAGGAACAGCGTCGCGGCTCGACGAAGAGTTCGTCGTTGACTCCGGGCTCACACTTTTCCCGGTGCTTGAGAGTGTAATAGTAGACGGCTAGGATTGTCGCGACGACAACCGAAGCCAATCCCGTTCCGACCGCAACGCCGAGAAAAGTTCCAGAGGATGCCATAGGGGAGGCTTAGTCGTCGATGTTCTTGCTTCCTGTTCATTCAAATATCTAACTTCAGTCGTTCAATTCTACGGACATGCGAACTTTTAATTAATCACTATGTTGGAAAGGAAAGACACAATGTTGGACTACGTTTATGGTGCAGCCTATATTGAGGCGAATGAGTGTGAAAGTATCCACTGTGGCGGAAGCACGCGTCTCGAGTAAGAAAACAATATCGATTTTTTGACAAAACGATCTAATTTTTGGTAAAGTTTACCATCGTTTCAGTTCATTCGAGTTGCTAATATTGATTAGAGACAGGTAGGTAAACACAATGAAAGTACTAATTATTCATATAATGAGAACGGTTTGTCAGCAATGTTCAAGGTTATTGCGTGATTTTTCGTTAATTCGTTAATTGTCTAATGGGGCAAGATGAATACAAGCTGTCGCAAGCCGCAATATTTTACAACGGACCACTATTTACGTTGGAAAGGGTGAAATGAAACTAGTATAGCCTTTGGTTCGTCTTCAACCGGTGTTTCCACCAGGGCAAGAAAAAGAACTTACAAATGATTAAGGCCTTAGGCCACAGTTACGGGTACAAAATCATGTGCGAATTTAACAATTTTTTTCGCATGAAAAAGTGATTCACTCGTAAAATTAATTACACATCTATTTAGTATGAATATCAAGCTGTTAGAAAATATATATATATATTTTTTTTCGATGTACAAAATGGCCGATTACTAATATTTTCTTTTGTTATCTTTTTTTAGGCGCTCCGCGGCGTGACATTTAGCATCCACAATTTTTTACCCAGAACAAAAAACAAAAATTCTCGTCAATCTACATTAGAATGCCTAGAGAAGTACGTACGGAATTTGAAAAATATTGTTGTATTCAAAAGTTGTAGGTATTTGAAGTTAAGAAATGAATTTTCAGTGAACAATTTCGTTATAACTGCTCATAAACTGCTCATAAAATGAAAAGTTTTCGATCAATCAGAAATTCCGTACGTACTTCTCTGCGGAATGCAATTAGGGACATAACTATTAAATTTGAGGTAAATCGAGTGAAAATTGTTGAAGTTATTTGTCACGCCAATTGGAAAAAAGATGTTTCGAGAAGTTTCGAGTAGTCAGCCATTTTGTATATCGGACAAAAATTCTAACAGCTTGATATTCATACTAAATAGATGTGTGATTAATTTTATGAGTGAATCACTTTTTCATACGAAAAAAATTGTTAAATTCGCATATGATTTTATACCCGTTAATGTGGCCTAAGGCCTTAAAATGATATGGAAGATTATGCAAGATTATTATAATATATGCAAGATTATTCGGACTGAATGCTACCGAACTTAGACGAACATTCCACGTTACTTCAGCCAGTAAAAAAAATCCACAAATAATTTTGAAAAATCGAGTTACTTTATTGAAAAATATTCACCAAGTGTCGAAATTTTTAAAAAATTTCTGACGTTTTTTCTCGTTGATTACCATTTTTTTAACATTTTTCCATTCAAATGGCTGTATCTTTGGCAGGATTTGACGTATTTACATTCGTAAAAACCGACAATGTGCGTCTTTTTATAGCCTTCCAGAAAAAAATTTATTTAGATTTTATTGAGCAAGTCGAATGCCCGTTTCAGGGCAAAATATGCACTCGTTATTTTATTTTTAAGAATTTCCCCGAATTGTGAATACGAAAAACTGATTTTTGGTATTTTTTATATTATGGGATTCCTAAACACCGTGAAATAACAGCTATTTTTATTTAAAATTTGTTTTTATTAATATTCGATTGAAGAGTGTGGAGCACTTCAAGGCTCCAATTCATATGACATATATGTCATATGTATTTAAAAAACCTGGTAAACATACAGCGAGTGCTCCACACTGTTCAATCGAGTATTAATAAAAAAAAATTTTAAATAAAAATAGCTGTTATTTCACGGTGTTTAGGAATCCCATCATATAAAAATACCAAAAATTCGTTTGTCGTATTCACAATTCCGGGAAATTCTTAAAAATAAAATAACGAGTGTCCTTCCTTGCGAAATTTTTTTTTTGCATATTTTGCCCTGAAATGGACGTTCGACTTGCTCAATAAAATCTACATTAATTTTTCTCTGGAAGGCTAGAAAAAGACGCACATTTTCATTTTTTACGAATGTAAATACGTCAAATCCTGCCAAAGATACAGCCATTTGAATGGAAAAATATTAAAAAATGGTAATCAACCTGAAAAAAACGTCAGAAATTTTTTAAAAATGTCGACACTCGGTGAATATTTTTCAATACAGTAACTCGATTTTCCAAAATTATTTGTGGGTTTTTTTTACTGGCTGAAGTGACGTGGAATGCCTCATATGTATTGTTTTATTTGAACATGTCCTTAGCGTTATCATCTTGCCCCTACTTCCCCTACTATCGAACTATAAGAGACTATTTGGGACTGATCATGTTAGGTCGAATAAGCTTAATTTTTTTTTGCTTAAATCCTTTATTGTCTTTAAATAATATGCAATTGGTTTCATGTCGTGAGAGCCGATACGATTTTATTCCTTTACGAACAAAAATCAGCAAGAGAAACTTTAACCGGGTTAGCCACTGTGAAAATGACGAATACGTGTTCGTCGCTGTGGCAACTCAAATTAAAGAGGGAGGTTCAACATATGGTGTTAGGAATCGAAGATTGCAGGATAAACTCATGATTACAGCGATATAACTGCTGGTGAAACTTTAAACGCGTTTTTCTCGAAACTATGTATTTTAAAAGGATGTACACGATTTCTCGATATCTAATAAACCGGTTGATTTGAAATTTGGTGCGCTTTTTCAGTGTAATAGGAGTTTCGGCTTGAGCGACTTTTTTTTCCTTAACATTTTTTTTCACTACTTATTAACAATAATGACGTAATTTTTGCTCGAATTTTTTTTAATCATTTTTTTGGTCATTGAATTACGATTACAAAAAAGCTCGGTCATGTCTTAACCACTATTATTTATTTTCAGAAAAAAATTCGTTTTTTTGTTTCAGATCAACCGGATGGCCAAAATCAAAATACACCGTTGACTCCCTCACATTTAAAGGTTCTTCACGAGATTGTTTATAATTTCTTTAATTATTAATATTCTTCATTAAATTTGGTACACAACTTTGTTAATGTAATCTCTGTACTCGACCATCTCTGGTACAATTTCTAGAGAGATACTCAAGGATTTTGCAAACAATTTTGAAAATCTTTTGGCAATTAACATTTTTGTGAACGTTTTTCTTAAAAAAATACAAGTATGCGTCGTTCCTTCAAAAGTATTTTTTTTCTCCAAAAGCTGTGCTACTGATTCAATATTTTATATCATTATTGAGAAAAGCTTCGCTATTTCTCTCCCGGTTCAATAAAACATTTCATACCCGAGGGCTCTGGCGAAAAAGCGAATGGCTTCGGACAGACTTCTGGAGTGCTACAATTTTAAAATCTCTCCTGTATTCATCATGCATAGTTCGAGATACTATTTATAAATTTTCAACAAAGTTCATGAATTTTTTAAATCCACTTTAGAGTCCCCACATCAGTTTTCGGCTTACCTTCGTGGCGTTACTTTTCAAGCGCCCAAAAAAATCGACATTTATATATTCAACCTCGAATGCCTGAGAATTTCGGTGAAATAGTGGAAATCTACCGAGAAGAGAGTGTATTTGTCCAGCGTGAATGTCCGGCTTGATCGCGTTTGGTACGCGCTGTCGATCGGAAAATAAAGTGTCGCGGTGTCTCGTCGCTGCTGCTACGATTGATAAGCGACCCAAGAGTATACGGTCGCCCCGGAAATCAATATTTCCAATTTGGTCCTCGGACCGCTGCATTTATCGCACGTGGTGTGGACACTTGTGAGTTAGTCGCGAGGGATCGTGATAAAAGCTCCGTATTGTATAACCCTATTGTCAAAGCCTATAAAATGTCACTAGTATATATATATATATATATATATATATATATATATATATATATATATATATATATATATATATATATATATATATATATATATATATATCGCACGTTATACAGTGATACGCGCTGTATACGGTAATTGCATCAATAAACGACGTTCCGGTTGTCATTTTCTAGGAAATTTCATTGATTTTCGCGATGACGGACAATTATATTGTTCGTTTTCCCCTTTCACGATTCGCCCGGGACATTTCTATAAATCGCGCGCGGCTCACAAGGAACATCACGTGTCCGCCTTCAATTTTGTTGAAACTCATATATGAGGAGCTGGCGAACAGAACCGGACTTGTCCGTGAATTGCTTTTTTACAGAAGAGGTCAAAAACCTAAATAACCAAATGGAGATGAGTTAGAATTTTTAAGCTTTAAGATATGAAAGTTTTATCAAAATGCAAGCCTGGACCTGGCTTCAGTCTAATAAAAAAAAACACTAACTACCATGTGCTTATTTTTATTTTTATTTGGACCAGTCCGGTTTTGAATGAGAATGGTGGACAATTCCGCTTTTGAAAGAAAATCTTACGGGCATATCCGGTTATGAAATAAAGCAGATTCTTTGAATGGAATATAAATTTGTTTTTTATTATCAATTCAATAATCCTACACAAACTCTTCCATGTCAGGCTCACGACAATTGCATTCAATGTCATCATCGTCATCACTGTGGTCATCTGTTACTAATTTTTCATCCAGCATTACAGCCGTATTTGATGCAAAATATTGCGGCAGCTAATAAAGGTGTGCTTGAAGAAAGCGGAAAAAAAGTTGTCGTTATGTGGACAAGTCCGGTTTTGTTTGCCAGCTCCTTATATGTGATAAAGTAATACAAACTATTGGACACGTATCCTTTTTTATCGGTGGAAAAACGGGTATAAGGGAGGAAATCACCCCTCAAAGGAAGGCATGTTACCCCTTAATTTAATTTCTTTTTAATACTTCAATGGTAAATTTTTCATCGCTTTACATTAGAAGGATTTTGTTTTTTGTTTCATTCAGATTGGTGGACTGCTTGGGGGTGAAACTGCAAAATCATCCCTCGACACGTTTTTCATTGAGGGGTGGTTTCTTTCTTCAAAACCCTTTTTTTCGCTGATAAAAAAAAACGTATCTGGTAGTTTATAATGGTTTATCACATATATGGGTTTCGACTAAATTGATGGCGGACACTCAAGTGATGTTTCTTGTCAGTGCAGGCTTCAGGCAGACACCCGCGCCCTCTTGCTCTCTCTCTCTCTCTCTCTCTCTCTCTCTCGCTCTCTCTCTCTCTTTCTATTTTTATATATTAATTACCCTCTGATCATTAGGGGTTCAACTTAGCGCAATAACGAAAATTGAACAGTGTTCTTTAAGAGAGACTACCAGTCTAGGGCTGGATAAAGCAAATCAACGTCGTCTGATATTGTCCTGGGGATGGCAACGTACGTCGTAAATTTTCACCGGATGAATAATTTTTTTTTTTTTACATTCTATAACAAAATTTTACATCAAAGTACTCAAGAGATTTTAGGTATATTAAAAACTGCCTCCAAAAAAAAATATTTTCGGCGTTTTTTTAAATCGAAAGTCATTTTGTATTTAAATATGCACCATTTTATTAAAAAATCTATATTTTTGTATTTCCGTACGTACTTCACAGGGAAATCTTATCTAGGATTCGAGTTATTTTGAATTTTCGTTCCAAGTAGATATTGGAGGGGCCTGGAGGAGGCTCTTGCCGACCGCAGGACGCTATCAAACAAAGATGATTCGCTGCATCCAGCCACCATTTTTTTGCAAAAATTTGTTGAAAAATTCGTAAAGATACTAGGAGATATGTAGAATAAAGGCCACCGAAGAGAATTTTCATTGTATCAACTGGATTGCCATAAAAAATTGTCGAAATTATCCCTTTTTTGGGCTCTAGACTGGTAGTATCCTTTAATCAACTACCATATTTAAAATCAATTCTAAAGATTGCCCATGATGTATGTTCTTCACAGAAACAGAAATTGCCATTCAGTATTGTCGTAAAATTTCGAGTTTATTGGAACGGCTAAGTATTAATTCTCTGCGATTATAAATTTTACTTATGATTAACCTGCGCACTTTTTAAATTTGCTTGGAAAATTGTTTGAACCTATTTGGAGTGGAGGCAAAGCATAATTGGGGATTCTGCCTCATTGTATAGAGCTCGACCCGACAAGATTAAGTCCCTTTGTTTTTAGAATTTGCACAGTATTCATCAGAATGCCTACAAACTTGTATTGTTTATCATCGATAAAGCAACTTTTCAATCACAACAACAGCAATCCCTGGACATTGGGCCGTACTTTTTTTATAGCTCGATTCGAATTACTGCTCACGAGCTATAATGTTGACAGTTGCGTACTATATTTTTCATGAATAAAAATTCTTTGTCAAGCCACTTTCCATCCGGGAAATAATGTGTTACGCCCCCACGCTTACTGCATATACATATATATATATAATACACCTCTTTCATGTTCATAGTTGCCGCAATTTTCTCCTCAGTTCCTCATTCATATATACCTGCAGGGTGATAATTATGAGGTGACCTTGTGTTTTTAAGGGTTCTGCGCGGAGATTTTACAACCGAAAAAATAATGATATTTACTGGTTTTGTAATGAAAAAAAATATATAGCTCATTTTTGTGATGTGTAGTATTTGCCAGAAAACAATGAACATTCGGGGAAAAAAAAACAGAAATGTATCTTGAGTGCAGCAGAACTGAGATATTTTAATTCCGATTACGAAACACTCCGGAAAAACGTTTTTGAGCACCCCATCATCAAGAAAAAAAAATGATCAAAGATGCCTTTTAAATTGGATAAATGGAGCTAACCAACGTTAAAAAAAAACAATTCAGGAGTATTTCGTATTCGGAACCGAATTATCTTCATTCTGTTAGACTCAAAATGGAATTTTGATTTTTTGACAGGATGCTCAACTTTTTCTGGCAAATACTACTCATCATAAAAATACGCTATAATTTTTTTCGAAAATGACTTGAAAAACCATTAAGAGTCATATTTTTTCGGTCGCAAAATCTCCACGTGAGACCCTTAAAAAACACATGGCAATTGAGGGAATTGAATTATCTACATTCTGCTGAATTCATAATGGAATTTCGATTTTTTGACAGAATGCTAAATTTTTTCGGGCAAGTAGTACTCATCACAAAAATACGCAATATTTTTTTTCGACGATGACTTGAAAAACCATTAAAAATCATATTTTTCCCGGTGGCAAAATCTTCGGGCAAGACCTTTAAAAAATGCATCGCCACTTTATAAATAACTATAGAATATATATAAACAGGGTGACATTTATAAGGTGGGCATACACATGTATATATATGTATGTATACACAGTAGTTAAAAAAAGTATTTGTACACCTCACACGAAACTGTTGTTAATCTGGCTTAATTTTTTTGTTCGTGTTTTCCCAAGACTTTTGTAAACAGATACTATGTATATTTAGGATAAGCTATCGAACACAGAAACTTCATAAAGCATTTTATTCTTTTAGAAGGATAATTTGAAAAAGACGACGTGTACAAATACTTTTTTACCCACTGTGTCTATATATATATATATATATATATATATATATATATATGAAAAATGAAATTGCAAAAACGCTGAGTAAACCAAATAAAACGAAGTTCTCCGTTTCTGGGACTGCAGAAATTGCGGGATCGTTGAAATAAACGAATCAAGCCGGCACGTAGGTAATGCGTATCAGTCCGCAGCTACCATATGCGATGAATCGCAAACCTGATTAAGCGATCCACATCGAGTGTAAGCCACGGATATGATTGGTAACGAACCAACGCGTTACGAAGTCCCTATACATACGTATAAAGCAATACAGAACCGATATAACCATTAATTGACATCTAACGGAAGCACACATAAATATACATACATACGTAGATTTATATATACACCTGAAATGTTCCCACGTGATATCCTCTATCACCACGCTCTTCCCCGACGGATGCCACCCTCCAAGAGGTTCGTCGCTGGTTTTTGTTGAGCCACGAAATAACTCACGTTTATAAAAAAAAATCAACCAAAAAATTAAAAAAGTAGAAACTTCCAGGAGAGATCGTGAAAAATTAAGATCGTGTAGAGGGTGAATGACGGCTCGTGGAATGCGATGCAATTTTCAACAATTACGAGGAACGCGAAACAAAATATAAAAATCACCGAACGTTCGCGTAGTGCCGACGCGGCGTCATGTCATCGTGTGTCTGTCTGCACGCGTACGCGGCTCAAGACTGACCATCTGTTGATTGTAGAAACGAGGGTAGCGGCATCGATGTAAGTATTGCCGGGGTAGCGCTGAACGATGTATCGAAAGCCCCGACACGTTATCATCGAGACGCGTAGAAAGAATTCGCGCCTGCGTCATGCCACTTGGACACAAAATTCAATGGCTAATGGTACATGGCGAATAAATCTCATTGTTACTTTCTGCCAGACGCACGAATTGTATAAACAATGCATTTTATTAATTTTCTGCTGATGTTTTTTTTAATGGTGATTATCTTATGATGAATAAATGTTATCTCCATATCTTGTTCGTTTCACAGAAAAAGAACAATGTTCGGTCGAAAGAGAAGCGGGAAATTGAAACTAATCATCTTAAAACTAAAGTATCTGGAAATAAAAATGAAATAACACTTTAAGGGGGTCATCCCATGTGACAGCTTTTTTTTGAGGTTTTTTTTTATGAACCATTACAACGCACTACCTTCGAATTTGTACCACACATTTATTAACAATTTGAGAGACCCTCAGAAATTTATCAAACAAAAATAACGAGTTGAATCGACTTTACAAGGTTCGGAAGACACTCATGTGTAATAAAAGTTGGTTGACGGCTGCGATGATTCCGGAGGTTTTGCTCATTTTAAATAAAAAAATCAGACGGGATTTTAATTTGTAGACCTGAGGCTATCGCCGGAACTAGAGTAAAGTAAAAATATCGAAAATAGCATTTTTGGCACGGTTTTAAAAGTTAACTTCCTAGCTATACCCTTTCGGGTTTTGACACAGTAAACCTTCGCCCCCTATACATATTTTTTTCCGTATATGATTATAATACAACACAATAGATGGGCGTAGCCACGATACGGCAGGGGAAGGGATTTGCCCCCCCCCCCCCGGCTCATGTAGTCAAGCAAAAATAGATAAAAATAAAATTACCTAACTTCCATATTGACATGTCAGAATTAGTACTAAATTAATGCCGAATAGTATTTGAGGGGTTACCCCCACTTGCGATTGTGAAAAAAGCGATTTTTTTTATTGCATTTTTTTGAAGTATAAGTATCTGAGAATATGTCCTGAAAATTTCAAGTCGATCCGAACAAAATTGACTGAGATATGAGCGTTGAAAGAGAAGAATCCGCGTTGAAAGAGCGTTGAAAGAGAAACTTTAAACGCGTTTTTCTCAAAATGGCATTTCTAAAGTCGGTGACCAAGATTACTCGAACACTGATGAACCGATCTTCTTGAAATTTTGCAGGCTTATTTAATATATAAAAATGTAGTCTTTAATCGTTCGATTTTTTTTTCGAAAAAAATGGCCGTTTTATAGCCAAAAAACGGCCGTTTTTTTTCGTTAAAATCGAACCATTAACTTTGACTGTCCGCCATTTTGTGAAAAATGAATATTTTTTAAAACCTTCGATTAAAGACTAGTTTATACTTATATTTGACTAAATCCATCCGCATTTTTTTCTTCAGATGATCCACTTCGCCGCAATGTTGGTCACCGCAAACCGTGTATATAAAAACATTATTTCATTGACGGCCATTCGCCACTAAACAATGTAATATTTTTCAATAAAAAAATTACTGAAGGTTCTTCAAGATGTGTTCTTTAAGATGGTATATTGATCGATTAAAAAAGTTTTGTAGTTTTCTTTAAAAAAATTCATGAAAAAGGCCTTTTTTGCGCTACAAGTGGGGGTAACGCCTTAAACTACGAGTAGGTAATTTCACTTTCAAGCGTGCGTTCGAGGATGTCGGCAACTCGATAGGACCCAAGACGTAAAAATTAACTTTTTTATTTCTCGCTAAAATGGATCAGACAGGCTCTTATCCGATGTAAAATCGTTTGGTAGTCACGAATTTTCAAGTTCCATTCTTGTCCAGGCCTTATTTAGGCCAGGAGATGGATTTGTTTTTATATAAACGTGTCCCGGATCAAGAGTTTTGGTCCAATCATGTTCTACCTGCAAAATTCGAAATCAGCGGATGATCTGACGTTGATAAGGGTGTCGGAAACTCGATTGGACCGCGATAAGCAGATTGGTCGTCATCGATAGGACACAAGACGTGAAAATGGACCTTTTTCATTTCCAGCCAAAATCGATTGAGCCAGGCTCTTATTCGATGCAGAATCGTTTGGTGGTTACGAATTTCCTAGTCCCAACTTCGCCCAGCCCTCATTTAGCCCAGGAGATCGATTTTTGCCTATAATCGTCTCTCAGATCAAGAGATTTGTTCCGATCGA
This sequence comes from Ophion ellenae, assembly GCA_963210295.1. Classification (NCBI taxonomy): domain Eukaryota; kingdom Metazoa; phylum Arthropoda; class Insecta; order Hymenoptera; family Ichneumonidae; genus Ophion; species Ophion ellenae. The sequence goes on from OY723387.1 coordinate 47,188,017, forward strand.
GTTCTACCTCCAAATTTTGTAATCAGCGGATGATTTTGCATCGATCAGGGAGTCGGCATTTGATTGGACCGCTAGATTCAAATTGGTCCTAGTTGGCACAAGACCTCTTGTTCGATGGAAAACTGTTGGTGATTACGAATTTCCCAGTCTCAACTTCGTCCTAGCCTTATTTATATCCCTGAAGATGGATTAAAAAAAATATAAACGTGTCCCGGATCAAGAGTTTTGGTCCGACCGAGTTCTACCTGGAAAATACGTAATCAGCGGATATTTTTATAATTTTTTTATATGCATGTACACCGGTTGCACCGTGTTGGCTGGACCCGTTTGAATGGTTGTTCGCCGTTTTCGTAGCGAAAAAGCCCCAGAGTATGGTCTTGGCTAGACATTTGCGGATTTCTCGCCCTGTCTAATCATGATTTCCGTTCACGCTTTTCATGTGTAACGAGTCACACGATTTGAATAACCGCGCCACGCCACGCGCGAAGGGTCAGCAGCGATGCACGGAGAATTGCTAGGTCCCGATCCTAGGCGCATGCAGTTCACGCACTCCGTTGACCCCACTTATCGATTATGGATTTTCTCCTCGCCCGCGATCGATGCGGAAGGGTCAGAACAAGGGATCAAAAGATTCCTTCTCCAGACTTTGAGCGAGACAGACGTCCAAGCATTTTTCCGAAGTAGTTGCACAATATCGATTGCGATTCAGATTTAAGTCCTCAATCGAGATTACTTCGAGGCATTTACGCGCCTTAAGGTTATATCGAGCCAGTCTGTACCAGCGAGATAGTTGAGTTTTTGTATTGGCGCTTCCGTCGGAAGAGGTGGAATTGTACGCTGTAGCGCGACCCTAGACGCCGACGAAGATCCGAGTTATTTTTATTTTATCACGCACCAAGGCACATTAAAGATTTTATAGAAAAGTCCGCAAGTTTGCGCGTATTTATTTGTCCTGAGCCGGGGACGACTCTAACAAACGCGTGCGGGAGAGACAAAGAGGGGGACAAACAAGCCACGAAACCGAAGCGCGTCGCAACGGTAAGTTTGAAGGCCTTATTATAGTAAGCCCGGAATATTTCTGTGAAACACCCTCTACGGCGCCTGCATGTTTGTGGTCGGGTGACGGTTCGCCGGCTTCGAGTTGCGCAAACGCGAGGTGTTTTCCGTGTTCTAAGCCGCATCGTTCAAATTTTGGGAAAATAAATGTTCCCCCCTCCCCCCATGTTGCGCATGTCCAGGTTCCTGAGCAAAAATCGAGTATGTGCGACCTTTTTTTTGGCCTTGCAACTGCGTATAACCCCTTAATGGCGCCCAATGTGTCTATACGACATACCGTACACACGACAAAAATCGAGCAAAGTTACCATTGTATTTCATCAATGGCGCTCAACGCGTCCATACGACACACATTACATTCGTGAAAAATTGTTTAAGGAAGACTTTGTCCTTGAAATGCAGCGGGAGATGTTAGCGGCTCAACATGAGCAGCTAGAAGAAGAGGAGGGATGCCTCTATGGACCAGGCATTGCCGATTAGCGGTAATTATAAACACATTTGTGTAAACACATTACAAAACTTTAAATGCGTTTTTCTCGAAAACACGTTTTTTAAAATGGCTGACATTCTCCTGACCGCTGTATTTAACATATCGACCTGAACTTTGGAGAACATACTCAGAAAATATGTCTTCACGGAATGACGGATCGTTTTTTCGATAGATACATTTTTTCATTTATTATTTATCTTTTTATGCGAAAAAAAAGCCATTTGGTTTTTATTCAAATTTTTTTTTTAACGTTCTGTATATCATGAATAAAAGCATGAAAAAACCGTACTCAAAAAGCTTTACTCGTTTCCTTTGAAAAAAATACAATGTAAACACCTGAAATATGGCACTCCAAGGACAAAGTCTCCCTTAAAAGTCGCCAACGCATTTCATTTATGACGACCAATGTGTATATTTATCACATTGTATCAACGATAAAATTTCGTTAAAAATTCCCCATTACGTAATATTTAGGGCGCGAAATATTTTCGAAACACCTAAAATGGAAGTAAAAAATTGTAAAAATACATGAAAGATCACTTTGTGGATAGGACAAAACATTATTTTGAAATTACCCGGAAATCGAGGAGTGTCGTAAATTATTAGGAAAATTGTTTGACAATTCGTTTTCTTTGCACGGAACAAGTATCTAAATAATATTTCTCAAATATTTAAAACTGTACGTTCGAAAGGTGCGAAAAATTTTCTGTCTCCACAGTGTCTCATTGAAATACAGCCTCGAGCACACTTGAGCAGATGATATTAGACAAAGAGGGATAGAGTCATAAACTCGCCAGTCGTGCTAGCAGATTTTGCTATATGTATACGTAGAGAAACAGAATGCTCACGCGTAACGTAAACAAAACGGCGTGAAATTCACAAACAACGACCAGCGTTATATTGGAACAAAATAAAATCGCGCGAAATAATTTCTATAGTACTGTTCAAAAGAAAAATAACGTGAACGAACTGAAATTTAACGAACGCGAATATCACCTGCAATTATTTTTATTCAAGGAATCATTGATTAATTTATTATTCATTTTTATCAAAGTATTTATTTATCCTAACATTATTAGGAAAAACTTTTTTTTGTACAAGTGATCATTGTGTCTTCGTCAAATTCATAAATTATTTCAAATTCAATTTTTTTACGCAAATAGTCAACGCATTCAACATGAGTGACTCTTCCGAAGCAAATAATAAAGCGCAAAACAGCAATAAATAGGAAAAATAGCAGCGAAACGAACAAAAACAGAACATTAGGTGCGATACCAAAGGAATCGACGAAACAAATTGAAGAAACGAAAGACGCTGTAGACAATGACATAGTACTAAAGGAATTACAGGAAATGTTTATGACCTTTCAATATACCGTGCAGGAAATAATTCACACACATTCGGAACAAACCCGACACAAAATGGAATTGTTGCACGAAAAAAATAGTAAAGTAATCGAAAAATTCGAAAAATCTTAAAGTACAATAGTAAGACTTGTCGACGAACGAACAAAAGATTTAGCCGACGGATTTGAGTGGAAAATAAAATCGCGCTGTCAGAAGCGAGCGAGGTGGGCAATGGAACTGTTGTCGCACGACCTGACGATAGAGCATCGCCAAGGTACGGCCAACGAGGCCCCAGACGCGCTTTCGCGATTGTACGAAGACGCTCGCGAGGATACGCCCCCTGCGCAATTGAACTACTTGCAGAAAAGTTCATGGTACGACGCGATGATCAATTCAGTGGAATCAAACCCTACGCGCTACACCCACTATAAAACAGAGAAAGGGAAATTATATTATTACAAACCCGACAGAATTAAAGAAATTATAGGAGACAGTAACGCGTGGAAAGTAGTTCTAAGAGAGGACGAAATTCTCCCAATCATTGAGAGATGCCACGGTAGTACCCAATCCGCGCACCAAGGCATAAGGAAGATGTATCATGTCATTTTTAAGCTCTTCTATTGGCCAGGAATGTGTGAGAATGTTCGCCGATACGTAAATGAGTGCGAGACTTGTCTGACGTGTAAGTCAGACAATACGCCACCCTATGGGTTAATGTATCCGCGCAAAATTTCAGAGCCCTGGGAAACGGTTTCGATCGACATCGTAGGCCCTTTTCCGCGCTGTAAATCGGGTGAAAGTTATATACTAGTTTGCGAGGATGTGTATATACGTGATACCTATAATGCTTCGCCCTAGCGAAAGCTGACGGTCAGAAAATTGTTAGTTGCTTCCGCACATTGATTAGTAAATGGGGTACACCACAGGTGATAATCACGGATAATAGTACATAATTTATCAATAGGAGGATATCCACATTTTTCAATGAAACGGGTTTCAGACAAGTTTCAACCCCGGTATATCATCCCCCAAGCGAATCCAGTAGAGCGCATAAACCGCAACCTGAAGTCAATGTTAGCTAGTTTGCTAGGAGACGATCATTGGGAATGGGACGAAACGTTCAAAGAGATTCAATTCGTGTATAATTCAGTTCACACATCGTTAGGAGTGACCCCCGCGTTTCTCAATTTTGCTCGGCAACGAAGACGCGCAAACGAACCCTCCCTTGACACGATGGACGCAACCCAGACCAACGATAACGCTATTGTTAACGCGAACGTTACAATAGAAACCGACAGTCGAGTTTAGATTATGTGGAAATTGGAGACGTAGTTTACTACCCCAATAAAACGCTGTCGAGTGCTGCTCAAGGCTATAGTGCGAAATTAGCTCGCAGGTATAGAGGCCCAGGAATAATTACAAAGAAATTCTTAGGGATAGTAGTGGTAATTAGCTATCCGTTAGGCAAAGAAATCGGAAAATGTCACGTCAATGATTTAAAATTAGCAAAGCAAAGCGTGAGAAATAAGAGAATACGAAATATGTAATATGTAAGACTTCGATCAACAGCGCAATGGACCAACGCAGCAGGACAAGCAGCGTTGGAGAGGGCGGCAACGCGAGAAACGCGCTATCATATGGATGGGGATCGCTGGAAGATTTCCAGATGACCGACTTCCCAGTCGTCCGCATTACCATTCCCGAACCTGAGGACGGGGTGATCCAGAGGCCCCTGGTCCTACGAGAGGCCGTCGGCTTTGTCCTCGTACCAGCGCGAGACCTAATGAAGGTTTTCAGCAATTACGAAAAACAGCAGCAGCCAGCAGTCAGCCGCTAGCGCCGCGACAACCGCCTTGCAACTATCCGCTGTTAATTTTGAGGCCGTGATGAAGCTGATGCGCGAGGAGGTCCTATTCGCGAGAGTTACCAAGTTGGAGCAGGGCTCACCACCGTGACGGCAGAGAGTAAATCTTTGGGCGAGCGCCTGAACGCTACCGACGAAGAGCTCACGCGACGCATCCAAGTGCACCATCGCAACCAATTTAAAGTTGAGACCTTACTGAAGGTGAAAAACATCTTTACCAAAAGCGTCTCAGAGGTACACCGCGCGCAATGTGAGTTACGTCAACCCCGTCTGTGTCCTAAAGTGGTTGAGGGATGCCTAAACTGCCAAGCAGAGGGGCACAGCTGGCGAACTTGCAACCACACGAACACGGGAGCAGTTTTCTGCCGCACCTGCAATTCCGAAGGGTTTACGGACGAAGACTGATAACGTCAACGACGTTATCCCATTGAATGTGCGTTGCAGGACCTGCCTGCGCCTCCTAACGGAACCTGACCCAGCCTGTGGCCCGTGTCGCAAGCGCATCATCGACGAAGCCGTCACCCATCGCTTACAGCTGGCCATCGACTACGAAGAGCACCAGCACAACGTCCAGTCCACGGCAGTTTCTGTGTCAATGATCGTCGCGTACCTGAGGGAGGTACGTCTCCAGTACGAGAGAAGTGTGGTACGAAGCCAACGCGCGAGTAAACTAATCTTGTAAAATTCAATAAATGAGTACACATAAATTATAAAAACCATTATAATCAAACCGTGTATCGGGCAAAGCTTTAACCCGAATGATTTTATTTTACTGATTGTCCGCAAATATTTATTACTTTATTCTTAGGACTGTGAAAGCGTAAATTTTAACAGCCAACGAAGTGAAGTCAGAGCTGCTATGCCAGGATAGGGAAAGGCTGCAGAGGAGCGAAGCGGCCGCAAAAATTTTGTAGGTACGGCATACGGTTCCGACATCATTGAAGTCGATTACAGTTTTTAGAAAAATGATTTAATAAGCACTTCATGTCGACTTCTCTCGCTTTTGCCCCCCCCCCCCCTCCACCACGAATGCTACGCCCGACCTGGCTACGCCTCTGACGCAATATATGTAATTGCTTTTTCTTGCTTACTTTTTTGCTTTACTTGCTCCGCCATTCTCACATGCTGGCAGAGGTCTCGCACTAGCCCTCCCGTCATTGCGCGCTCTATTTTCGCCTTTAAGGGGGGAGATACCTTTAGACGAGGGAAAAGGGTGATTTTCGTGATGTTTTTCCGAAGGAAAGAATTCTTCGCCATTTTTAAGACTTAGGGTATGTTTTATTACTACTTTCGGCTGTTAGATGGTACTTTTTTTATTAGTCTTTAAAAATCCAGAGGTATGGCAGGGTGTTCTAAACGGGTTGCGGCGGATGTTGTCAGGCGCCGGGTTCGATTAAATGGTACGCTTTGAAACAGAAAGAGTGAATTTTCCGAAAAACTGGCTACATTTTGCAATCAAAATCCTTTTTTTTTAGCTTTCAAAAACATTCAGACCGTATAATACCTCCGCCGATTTTAAAGATCAATAAAAAAAATACCGTGTAAAAGCCGAATGTAACGATGAAACATCCCCTAATCTCAAAAAAAGGTAAAGAAATCTTTTCTTCAACAAAAAATCACGAAAATCAGTCAAAGATGTCCTCGCCTAAAGGCATCTCCCCCCTCAATTTTTCCCCTGCACTGCGATTCATACATACCGTCAAATTATCTACCACTTCTTTTTTTATTCATTCTTTTATTTTTTCGCAATCACATATTTGTGCCAGGCTTTCTACTTGCGCCCGACATGCCCGACAATTTGTATCCGTTTACTCCTTCTTTCCTTCCCTTCGAGCGTTCCCTCATCTCATTCTTGCCCACACCTCCTTTGTTTCTTCTTTTATTTCCTTGTCCTCCCAATAATCTTCTATCCCCAAGCTACCACTTCTTTTTTTATTTCTTCCTTTATTTTTTTGCATTCGCATATTTGTGCCAGGATTTCTACTTGCGCCCGACATGCCCGACAATTTGTATCCGTTTAGCCCTTCTTTCCTTCCATTCGAACGTTCCCACACCTCCTTTGTTTCTCCTTTTATTTCCTTGTTCTCCCAATAATCTTCAATCTCCAAGCTCTCCTTCCTGTCTTTGTACCGCTGTGGTATTTGACCTGCAAACTAAATCTCCGCGAAATAATAATAAAAATAGAGAGGAACTTATATTTCTCTCTGTTTTGGAATAAAACAGAAATATCGTTGCATAACAACGCAAAGATCCATATAATAAATTAATGATAATAAATAAAAAGAAGAAACTATATTTCTCTTTATTTCAGGATAAAAAATAATTTTTTTGCATTGCAACGATGCAAACATCAATGCCATCCAGGGAGACAGGCTTATCGGGAAAATGAATACGAACTTTGAGGGAATTTTTTCGTTTGAGCAATATTGACAGGCAATCTAACTTTGATCGGTGTTTTCTTTTTTTTGTCGATGATATGGAGGATGTGCCAAAGATAGCAGCTGTGGATTCCAATGATTACAATTGTAACGGGATATCCGAATCTAAAAAGGAATTGGATTTCATTGGTAGATCCAACTACTCTATACGGGAAAATGCGTTTGTAATGAAACGTCGAATGGAGCGATTTCATGAATGCGTTTAGATATTTTTTCTAATATATCGCGTTTTTCGTGGGTTTTCAAGCGAAACATTTGATCGTGGCTCCATATCGGCAAAAATGCATCCATAACACCAGAGAATGCTAAAACAACATTTAACATGAGCCAACAAATGTTGGCAACATTAACTCAAGAGTTGAATAGCCGATGAACAAATCTCGATTTTAATCATTTTTAGGAGTCCCGAGCCACTAGGAATCTACATGAGTGATTTTTTTCTGTATGTCACATCAGAATGACTCTGCCCTCACCTCCGCCGGTGTACTTGTAATCCTTCGGTTTGAAAATATGAAATAATTCATGTGCATAGTATTCAGAGAGTACTTTGAAGGCAAATTCTCATGGTACTTGAAACTATGAATTTCGCAAAAAAAATATGAAGACAAAAACAATCTTTGATTTAGGAATGTACTGTTTGTCCCTTTTTCGATACGGTTCGAAAAAATTTACGCGATAAAACATACAATAAACAACCCATTAATCCGTAAATTTTTCGTAAGTCTGTGAGATTCAATTCAACATTAATGCGTTGCATCTATGTGTCTCACCGAAAAATCAACTTTTTGGGGATTTGTTTTTTGAGAATACTAAACAAACAATTAGAACAATTATTTTTAATGAAAAACAATATAAAAGGGCGACCATCGTAACTACACTAAAAGCGTAAGACATTTAAGGGTTATCACCTAGAACAAAAAAACAACCTAGAACAAAAAACTGATTCATCAACGCCGAGCCAAAACCGCTGAAGTTAATTACATGAAATTTGGACAGTCGGTTGCTTTTGTGATGTAAGCACCTACTAAGGGGTTTTTCGAAATTCAACGCTTAAGAAGAGAAAAGGGGTGGCGAGGTTTGTATGGAAATTTAAAAAACTGGTCGGATTAACTTGAAATTTGGTTTCGTGCTTCTTGACACAATTAGCGAAACACGTATTTCAGCGTTTTTATAAATCCAACCCCTAAGGGGAGAAAGAGGGTGCCAAAGTTTGTATCGAAATTTAAAAAAATCTGATCATATTTACTTGATACTTTGTATTACTGTTCCTACACACAATGAATGAAATTTCAGCGTTTTTGGAAATTGAATCCTCAAGGAGAAAAGGGGGTAGCAAAGTTTGTATGGAAAAAGAAAGATGTGTTCAGATTTACTTGAACCTTACTATCAATGCTCTTCAACACAATTCTACGAGTTCCTCAGTGAAACATTTCAGGAGCACATTTCATTGAGGAGCATCCAACCCAGGTCTACGCGAGCGAAGCCGCGGGCGGGAAGCTAATGTGCTTATAAAAACGAGAATTGTTGATGAATCGTAAAAATCATGCGTACTTTTTCAGAGAATCTATCTAAAAAGCTACAGATAAAATTTCAAGACGATTGGATAGAAACTGCCCGAATGATGCATTCTCCTGATTTAAAAAACCTGGTTTTTAAGAAAAACACCAAAAGTTTCAAGACTCATTTTGTAGCTATCGTCCACACGACGGAATTGAAGCTTCCCTTCGAATTCTGCGTCTACCTTACAGAGGCATTCCGATAGTAGGTCTTCAGTTATTAGGTCGTTGTATATTTTTTGTACCTCGTTTGGGCTAAACGATTTCAAATTGCTACTCTCACTGAACCGGCTGTTCCGTACATCTCACAGCGCCAGGAGGCGTTTGGAAAAAAGCTCAAAAATATTTTTTCAATATCATTCGCGTTTCACTTTTTTTTGTATGTGATTCGTGACGTTTGTTTATAATTAAAGCCAATAAAAGAAAAACGGTCCAAATAAATTCTGCTACTCCGATATAGCGCCTCAAAGCGCTATATACTTACACTATTGTAAACGTCTAAGGTGCAGCGATTTTTCTTCGATTTTTTTTGGGTGGAAGGACAAGTAAGCGGATAATAATATTCGAGGATGTTATTAGTCATATCTACAAGTGAACAGAACAAGTGAAACAAAACAAAATTTCACATTAAAAAATTATACACAATGGTGACGCTGGAGCCATTCTCGCGAGGCATGTTGAATTTGAGACGTTCTGCGGCACGCAGTATAACTAACGCAAATTTGAATGTGGAAAAAAATAAAAAGATAGTATTATTTTAAATGAGTACAGCTAGAGAAATACGTAGGGGATTTCGAAAATATGAATTTTTGTGCATGTGGCAAGCATTTAGAGTGAAACTCCATTTTTGACAGAAAAAAAGGACAATCATTTATTAATAATTAATGTTATAATTGAGGGGTCTTCTCACTTTAGGTGCTAAAAAAGGCTATTTTAATGATTTTTTTTATTGGTTTATATTATAGATATTGATATAAAAGTTGTTACACTTAATGAATACACTTTCGAAATACATTTAAAAAAAATGTCAATGGATTTATGTAACCCAAACAAACTTTAAACGCGTTTTTCTCAAAACAACGTTTTTCGACGGCATGTTGATAAAATCTTCGAAACTACTCAACCGATCCTTATGAAATTTTAACCACATATTCTTTACAAATATAGCTATAGCGCATATCAAGGATTTTTTTTAATTTTGATATTTACTATTTTTTTTGCCAAAAGCGTCGAAAAAAAACACGTTTTTTCGAACGATGTCCGCCATTTTGTTATTTTTGCATATATCAAAAATCGTATGATGTGCGCTATAGCCATTAACATACTGAATCTAAAACCTTTTGATTCTTTTGTTTCGGACGATCCACCTTCGAGATTTCATCAACAGCGTAGAGCTACAATTTTTTAGGACCTTTTTGTAACTACCATTTTCGTCTATAAATAGTTACTTAAATAATAACAGTTAAAAAAATGTATTTCGAAAGTGTATTTATTAAATGTAACAACTTTTATATCAATATCTATAATATAAACCTATCAAAAAATACATGAAAATACCTTTTTTTAAGCTTCTAAAGTGACAAGACCCCTTAACTCATGGACAATCCCGTACTCTTCGGAATGTTATATTAAAGATGTGCTAAAAATTTGGAGTGAAAACAATAAAAAGTGTTGGAGTTATGCTGCGTGCCGTTTTGAAAAATGGTATTCCGAGAAAAACGGTCGACGTCTCGCACACGGGCCAGCCACTGCCACCGCAGACCTTTGTTTTACATATACCAAACTTCTTTTCCCTTATTCTAGATAGTTCAACGCATCTCTTACCAATAAAAAAAATTGAAAATTCTGCAGCGGTAACCACTGCAGAATTCATTGTTTAAAAATTTCCTAAAATTCATTTTTTTGAAAATTTTCTAAATTATCTAAAATTCATTTTTTTCGTTTTTTTTTTAAATTTTTTTCTAAAAATAATTTTTTTTTATTTTTTTCTTTCTAAAATTCATTTTTTGAAATTTTTTTTCTGAAAAATTCATTTTTTGAAAATGTTCTAAAATTCATGTTTTGAAATTTGTCTAGATTTTCCAAAAAAAAATTATTTCCTAAAATTCATTTTTAGAAAATTCTACCGCTTAAAATAACGTCCATGGCTATAAGAAGAAACGGAAGTGCGTTTCGTTCGTCCGAGCCGCGAGCGCCTTTTTGTTTCTCGTCTTCAATTCACCGAATCTTTAATTTTTTCTTCCAAGCACGAGCGCATTGCTCAAAAGTTCTTTTTTCCAAGTAGGCCAAACTTCGAAGACGCGTTGCGTTTGTTTTTTGTCTTTGAAGGACTCGATAGAGATACACAAATAGGGGAAGAGGGTAGGCTATCGGGGCGTATACACTCGGGGCTATGATGCAGCCGGGTGAAGAGGTCGCCACGGGCGCATTCATGCGCGCCTCAAGTCTCGATTCCTCTGGCTCGTGACAACTCGGTCAGCCGTCGGTCAGGAGTAGTCTCATTCAGTCTCGTCGGAGGAACGCGGGCGTATCGTGGCTCGATTGAAAAAGCTTCGCGACGTGTCGGTGGTGCGGGACAGCGGGGGGGTCGCGCGGCCGCGGGCGCGAGCCCAAATTTACCTGCTCGCGAAAGTTGATGAGCTTGCAGCGGTGGAAAGATGAGAATCCGTGGCAAGAACGGACGAGAAAAGCTGTCGGCCACAGTTCCAAACGACAACTAGGTTCGTAACGACGATGAGTTTGGCGGTGATGAGTTGTGGTGGATTAAAAAGCGATAAGCATCGTAATCAGAGGGAAATCAATTGGCAGGAAGAGCTTGGCGCGTTAGGCCCACACGAGACCACCTTCGCACTTGTGGCACGAAAGCTCCTCCGCAATTACCATCTGCCGGCTGGGACTGTGAGAAGTCTCCTTTTTCCTATTTTTTTTTCCAACAATTGCATTCAACAGTGTTGTCATCGCCTGATGACATCCTGCCATGGTGGACATCAAATTTCATTTTCGCATTCCTGATGATGATCTCTCTCTCGCTCTTTCTTTTTTGCTTTCGTCCATCCGGCATGTCTAAAATTCTCTTCAGCAAGTCTCCGCGAAGAGTTTCCTGCCCAAGCATCCCTCATGCGGGCCTCATCAGCGTCTGGAATGGCTCTCGAAGCTGCGGTACACTTCGCTCTGTATATGTGAGGCCGGCACGTTCTTGATCCCAACCACAATGAAAGCCGCGTATAAAAGAGAGAAAGGGAAAGGGGGTAGAGAGACAGAGGACGGCAGAAATAAGAGCAGCTTCCCGGGAGATTTGTTCCTGCGCGGTGTGCTCGATGTCCGCCAATGAAGGGATTGCTCCGGCTGGGTGCAGATAAACGTGCATGATGCTCACATGGATTTGTTATTTTTTCTCTTTCTCTCTGGTATATGCCATATGGTCACGTACGTTTCGAGCATACGACGCTGATGTGTCCTGCGGAGGATCATGCATGGCGACCATACATTTACCGTGTATCGAGTACATCCCGTTGTCCTGCGTGCACCACTTGTACTTGGCCCCCGTGTGCGCCTGGCGGTAAAGCCTGACGATCGATACTCGTGTATGTGCCGCGAGACACACGATACACGCATACACCATGATATTGCGCGTGAAACGAGAGCGAAAGCTTCGTTTGTTGAATGCTCGTAGATGCAAACAACAAATTGGATTGACATACTTGTTCCTACTTCCTGGTGGAGTGCAATCGGTCATCATATTGGATCCCTATACTGAACGTCACGCTCGTAAAGTGGATTCTAATCAGGTTCCCCATTGGAATCCTATATATGAATCCAACTCGAATCCTAAAGGATTCCTTCATTATCGAACAGAATCCGAAACGATTCTTGACAAATCCCATCGCATTCTGTACGTTGAATTTTCTAAACACAATATATAGGTGTACAAAATGAATACATTTTCAAAAAGTATAAATCTTATCTTTAGGGGGGGGGGGGTACCTTTAAGGGGTAAGGGCACAGTAGAATTTTCAAAAAATCGATTTTTTCTTGCTATCACCGTGCTTTATCATCATAAGCTTAAGTTACTATTCGATTTATAGCACATATAAAACATTTTTTTTATAGCACATGTGTTTATAGCACATATAAAACATTTTTTTTTCACCGACTTTGAGCGTATAACGTAAGCCCATCTCTGGCACGGCCGTAGAGTACATAAACTTTAAACGCGTTTTTCTCGAAACAGCTTTCTTCCAATTGGCGTGACAAATAACTTCAACAATTTTCACTCGATTTACTTCAAATCAAAAATTTATGTTCCTAATTGCATTCCGCAGAGAAGTACGTATGGAATTTCTGATTAATCGAAAACTTTTCGTTTTATGAGAAGTTTTATACGAAATTTTTCAATGAAAATTCATTCAAATATCTACAACTCAATTCAAATACCTACAACTTTTGAATAAAACAATATTCTTTAAATTCCGTACGTACTTCTCTAGGTATTTTAATGTAGATTGACGAGAATTTTTGTTTTTTGTTCTAGGTTAAAAATTGGGGATGCTAAATGTCACGCTGCGGAGCGCCTAAAAAAAGATAACAAAAGAAACTATTAGTAGTTGGCCATTTTGTCCATCGGAAAAAAATATATATTTTCTAACAGCTTGATATTCATGGTAAATAGATGTTTAATTAATTTTGTGAATGAATCACTTTTTCATGCGAAAAAAAATTGTTTAACTCGCACATAATTTTATACTCGCTACTGTGGTCTAAGGCCTTAATTTCCTTTTTCTGATTTCCCTTAAGCGAGGAAAAAATTGCGGATTTTCGTGATTTTTTAAAACAATGATTTGTTCTTTTTTTCTTATACGTAGGGTATGTTTTAATATTTATTTTTAAATATTATGTTTTAATATTTATTTTCATTTTTCATTCATCTCTGAAAAAGACGGAGGTATGACACGGTCTTCTAAATGGGTTGCGGCGGATGTTGTCAGACGGCGTGACACATAGCGTCGGCAGGATTAATCTGAAAAAAAGCAACGACGATTTTTCTTTCATAAACACTCATGCGCAGAATATGAACCAAGAAAAAGTGAGAAATGTCGAAAATCGATTAAATGAGCTTTGAAACAAAAAGATAGTATTTTCCGAAAAAAATGCTACATCGTGCAATAAAAAAATACGCTTTTTTTCAATTTTCACAAACATTTAGGGTCATGTTTTAGGCAATAAGGTGAGGAGGATTTATACCAAGTTTCATCAGAATCAGTCTATTAGTTTTTTTAAGTATACGTCACGCCAGTTTTGAAAATGCAGTTTAGAAGACCGCGCCATTCATCCGCCATTTTTAAAGATTGATAATAATATTACCATGTAACAGTCAAAAGTAGTAATAAACCATAACCTGAGTCTCAAAACTGGCGCAGAAATCTTTTCTTTAAAAAAAAATAATGAAAATCAGCAAATGTTGTCCTAGCCTTAAGGTATCTCCCCCCTTAAAAAGTATGAATCGCTCAAAAAAGTATATCTCAAAAATCAATTTGAATCACATGACTGAAAATCCACTGTAATTATTTATTTTGCCGTACTTTGACATACCGTACAACCACACAACTATGGTCCAGATTTGTCAGGTTTCAAATTTGTGTTTTTCCCACTAAAGTTTGGATTTATATATTTAATAGTCGCCGGTAATGCGATATTGTTTGAAAAGGTAGCTGGACTATAGTTGAGGCCCTGGACTATAATTGTGTAGTTTTACGTTAATGTCACCTCACATGTACACGCTCACGAAGCGTGCAGGTTATCTGTCAACACGGCGAGTTTTCCTCGTGACTTTTCACATATTCCCGATTCGAACGTGGTAAGAATTATCAAACGACGTTCATTGGGGAACAGTGCAGAATCCAATTGGATTCCAATGAGGACTCCCTATGTGCGTCCCTAACAAATCCCTATAGAGATGTAGGTGCACATTGGGACTCCCCAAAAAATTTTGGCACGAGATCACGAAAGGATATTTTTTTCGGAGATCCAACAAATTCTGGTTGAGAATTTGAAATAAAAATTCTCACACGCATCAATCGGGAAGTAGCGCGGAATCCACTTGGATTCCAATGTGGACTCCGTGCGTGCAGCACCCCTATCAATTCTCTATAGGGATGTGGTAAGATCTGGGGACTACCCAACAAATTTCTGCACGGGTAAGAGAAAACGAAAAGTGGATGGATCGTGTCGGCACACCTTTAGAAAATGCTCAATCAGATGAAGGAGAAGTACGCAGGACAGTTCGTTTGATTGCCCGTGAAATCGAAATGTGATCTAAACATGCGACACCCCCGACGTCAGGCAAAGACGGAAATCATATATATATCGCGTTAATATTCTTTTCATCGAGGAAGTAAATAGAATCCATATAGCAGGCCTTGTATGCCTGTAAAGGCACGTTGGAAATGGTATATTCAATAGAGGTACAAGGGAATGCATCAGGGTCGATGCATACACTTGTGTGTACGTGCCTGCGTGGGTGTGTGGGTATTTATATGCAATGGATCAAAGAGAAGCAGCTCGTTTCAAAACTCAACGCACCTCCTTCTCGATTACCACTTTGCATCGTGAGTCGTGTGCGTGTTACTGCAATCCTATGGCCAAATTTACTTCGCTATCTGTTCACCCATCATAATATTCTGTTCCTCATGGCACATCATTTGTCCCCGATCCAAGAAATGTATGGATCAACGCTGTCAACCCACTAAACCCCATTGTTTTCTTCTAAGTAAACAAACTTTTTGAACGGTGTTGAAGTTTGCATTGTTGCAATGCAACGAAACTTCTCTTTTACATTCTAATTTCCTTATTTTTGATATTATCCAAACTTTTTTTCTTTCATTTTCAGATTGTAGGGCTTTGAATAAGTGTGTTAAAAAACAATTGACAGATTTTTGTAGACAAAAATGGCGAAAGAAATATAAAAAATGCATAAGTTTACATTTGCATTGCATTCCAATGATGCAAATTTAAGTCTGGTTTTTTTAACCCTTTTGTCACTTGATATGATTATTTTATTCACTATGATTTTTTTGTTATGATAATAGATTGTATCGCTCCGGGCGACGCACTTCCTCAGCTTGCACTAGGAATCATTCACTTACCCCTGGGGGGTTAGGCTTGATCTTCATTTACACCGGAACAATAAAGCTAGCTGGCCCTCAAGGGCTCCAACACCTCGGGTATTACCCAATAAAAAAAACGATAGAGAAATCTTAAAGAATATGATTATCATTAATCTTAAAAGAATGTTATTATTATTGTCTTTATTATTATGGTCATTATAGTGATTATTATTATTGGTTTTTAGCCTAGGGCGCCATGTTTTGTATACCTTCATGTCCTCCAGATTTTTGCGGTGCGATTATCACTTGGTATATAATCCACGTTCGATATAATGTTCTCTGCGAATTATTTTATTGCGTCATGACAATATTCTTAGTATATTGATTTTCTAAAAAACGTATAGTAATACCACCGGTAAGCGCGTGCTTAATGTGAATTCTCCGTGGTGACATACATCTGGATCGGTGGCACTCAATGAAAAATCATATTGAGAGGCAAACGACGATAACTGTCAGATAGTATGCGTTCTCTTGTACACTTTTTCATTCGCCGATACGCCCTATTGACGCGACGAAAAGTTATACCTTTTTTTATCTCCACCGAGATCCTGTTGAATGATATGAATTTGGTCCGTGCGTCCTATGCAATACGGAAAAAAATGACTGATTTTCATGATTTTTTTTAAAGATCAGATTTCTTCACCATTTTCGAGACTTGGGGTATGTTTTATTGCTTTTAGCTGTTACATGATATTTTTTTTATTAATCTTTCCAAATGGCGGCGGTGTGGCACGGTCTTATAAAAGAGATTGCGGCGGGTCTTGTCAGACGTCGTGACACGTCGCGTCGACGGGATCAATCTGAAACAAAACTAATGAAGATTTTCCTTTCATTAACACTCATACACAAAATATGAACCAAGAAAAAGTGGGAAATGTTGGCAATCGATGAAATGGTGCGCTTTCAAACCAAAAGTTTGATTTTTCCAAAAAAATGGGTACATTTTCCAATGAAAAAATACTTTTTTGAGATTTTCCAAAAACATTTAGTGTCATGTTTTTCGACAATAAAGTTAGGAAGATTTATATCAAATTTCATCGGACTCGGTCGATTAGTTTTTTAGCTATACGTCACGCCAGTTTTGAAAATGCAGTTTAGAGGACCGTGCCATGCCTCCACCATTTTTAAAGAATAATAAAAAAATATGTAACAGCCATAAGTAGTAATAAAACATACCCTAGGTCTACAAAAATGGGAAAGAAATCTCTCGTTTAAAAAAAAAGATTTTGAAAATCAGAAAAAAAATTCCTCGCAGAAAAAGAATTCCTCGCACAAAAATTCCTCTCCCTTAACGGGTGGGGCGATTTATTTCGCTTAGATTGCGTATGAACCAGGGAAATTTTTGATAACCGAAATCTGATAACGATTGTTCAATTAATATAACGAATTGTGATTAGGTGACGTTCGAGAAGATAAGAAGGTTTCGGTCGGGCAATTATTGATTTAGGGACGACAAGGTAATTAGGGCACACGATCATTGTACGTATACACAATAACGGAAAAATGTATGTACACCGGTTGCAAAAATATTGATAATTCTATGGAGTCGGCAACGCCCGGAAAAGACTGCATATGAGACATGTGCTTCGCGCACTCGGGAGTCGCGATCATCTGTTGCGCTTCGCGACCTCAAACCTTCTGAATCAAGAGGCTACGAGGCAAATGTCTCCATTGACATCCATTTGGAAGCGACTTCCGCAAATACGCACGAGCGTTTATTACTGCAACAACCATTTTGACACAGTCAGCCTTAAGGGGGGATAGACCTTAAGGCGATGAAAAAAATGGCTGATTTTCATGATTAAAAAAAAGTAAATGCTTGCGTCACCATCTTTGAGATTTAGGTTATGTTTCATTACTACTTTTGGCTATCACATGGTATTTTTTTTTTTTTTTTAATCTTTAAAAATTGCGGTGGTATGGCACGTTTTTCTAAACTGCATTTTTAAAACTGGCGTGACGTAGCTATTTTGATAATAAAAAATAAAATATTATAATATAATATAATTATAATATATTATATATCATAAATATAATAATAAAAAATTTGGTATAAATCTTTCTAACCTTACTGTCTAAAACATGACCCTAAGAGTTTTTTAAAATAAAAGAGAATTTTTTTTATTGCAAAATTTAGCCATTTTTTTCGGAAAATTCAATCTTTTCGTTTCAAAGCGTACCATTTCATCGATTTTCAACATTTCTCACTTTTTCTTGGTTCATATTCTGCGTATGAGTGTTAACGAAAGAAAAAACGATTGTTCATTTTTTTAGGATTAAACCTGTCGACGCTGCATGTCACGCCGTCTGACAACATCCACCGCAACGCGTTTAGAGGACCGTGCCGTACCTCCGCCTTTTTTAAAGATTAGAAAAAAATACCATGTGACAGCCAAAAGTAGTAATAAAACATACCTTAGGTCTCAAAACGGTGAAGAAATCTTTCCTTCAAAAAAAAAATCATGAAAATCAGAATTTTTTCCCTCGCCTGAAGGTATTTCCCCCCTTAAAAGTGAAACTCCTGAAGTTATTAACAATTGTGATAGAGATCCGAAATCCGTGGTAAAATGTTGGGAAAAGAACGAAATTGCATCAGTTTTTCGATACGGACAATTAAAAAAACTAGATATTTTGAAACAGCCATGCTGTGATACCTGAAAAGATTGAAATGTATTTATCGATCTCGGGCTCGTTTTAGGACTTTTTGTCGTCATTGAACGCATCAACTCCTTTCTCACACCCGCATCCATTATAGTGAGTAGCTATTAAATCGGGCATTTTTGTATGATAAAGGATCCGGGCATGCAATGTAATAGTGTTGAGAGTCATAATTAGTAGAGTCGCACGTGCGCTCAAAGGCAGACAGTAAAACGAGCGAACAGGAGGCTACAAAGTCCCAGTCTATTAGCGTAAGAGCATAGCTGGGGCCCGCAGATACGTATGACAGTGATACATAATCAAATTTGTGAGGGAAGTGCAGAGTGTGGAATCAAAGAACGTAGATACGCGTTGAGGAACAGGTATATATCCATTCACCTGCAGCCATTTACTTTCTATTGCATCCTCCTCCGTATGTCTAACAAGGAACATCACCAAAATGTCCGCCTTCGATTTGATTGAAACTCATGTATGTGATAAAGCATTGAAAACTATTAGACACGTATTTCTTTATCGCCGGAAAAATGGTTTTAAGGGGGGAAACCACTCTTAAAAGAAAGGCGTGTCGAGGGGTGGTTTTGTAGTTTTATCCAAAAGCAGTCCGCCGATCTGAATGAAACAAAAACCAATTTCTTTCAATGTGAAGCGAGGAAAAATCCTCCATAGAAATATTGAAAAAAATTAAATTACGGGGTGACACGCCTCTCTTTGAGGGGTACTTTTCCCCCCTTAAAACCGTTTATCCCCGATAAAGAAATACGCGTCTAATAGTTTTCAATGATTTATCACATATATGAGTTCCAACAAAATCGGAGGCGGACTCTTACGTTATGTTCCTTGTAAGTATACAAATGTTGTACGGCAAATTCAAAAGTGAAGCTGGCGATTTTGACTACGACAATTTATAGCGTTGAAGTTTGCACTGTTGAAATGCAATAAAAATTCATTTTCTCAATTTGTTTGAATTTTTTCGACACATTTACTTTTTCAAAGTCACTCAAACGTTTTATGGAATGAAATCTTATCGAAGCTCGTGCTCGATAAGACATTGAAAATAATTTTTCGATCTATTTTGGACAATAACAATGGTAATAAAAATAAAAATGAGGATTTAAAATAGTGAAAAATCTTTGTAGAATTCCAGCGATGTCACCTCCTTTATAATGAAGTTTTCCGAATACGTGCACGGCACATTTCTTAACAATAATGCCGAAGTTTTCACCGCTGCAACGCAACGATTTTTTTTTTTGATTTAGTTAATTCTACTGTTATGCAAAATCATATTTTGCAGATTTAAGTTATCAATCTCTATCGTTCGAAAAAAAGATTTTGGTGATTTTCGTAGTCTAAATATGACCACAAACAATTACGAAAAAATTCTATAAAATAACAATGTTCATTTTCATTGAATCCCAGATATGCAAACTTTAGCATTATCTTTAACAGGCAATACCTGTTCGGCAATTGGCGAAAGAAGAAAATATTTTAATGAGTTCGGCGTTCATTATTGAACATGCTTATGTGAATTATTGGAGAAACGAAAGCTGTCATGTAGGAACTGACAGCCACGGCGCGAGGTTGCTCATCTCTTGAGCCTATTGATAAGCACAGACTGGCAAAACAAAAGAGCTCTGACGAGCAGTCAGTTTTGGTCCAGCCACTAATGGTGTATAGCTGGCCAATCTTCGTCAAACAAACCCAAATAATCCCGGGGCTCCATGATCGTAGAGAGCTCCAGCTCTTTGAGTGCAGTCGACGGGAATAATTAAGGATTCTACAACATTTTTCCGTGTGTGTGTATATATACATATCCTACCTTCATATTATTAGCCAGCTATTATCAGGCTTATATATATATATATATATATATACGTATGTGTGTGTACAGATTATCCTATCTTATACTAATCAAAGACTAAGGATTTTGCTGAGACGGGGTGAATCTATTATTTTCAGATACGTCAAAAACGATTTATTTAGATAACGACTTGGGAAAAACTCATTTAGGGGATTAAGGGACTACATCTGACTAGAGGCCCAAAAAATGGCCAAATTCCGAAGTGTTTTCTCGGAAACAGTTGGTGAAAAAGAAACGCAATTTTTTTAACACAAAGGTACATATCTTGAGAGCCTCTAAAAAAATCACCAAAAAATACAGAAAAACAACAAAAACGTGGCCGCTGGCAGATGATGAATTTTTTTTCGCGACGTTTGGCGGTGGACACTTTCTAGCTTAAACGGTCCATTCGAAATAAAAATCAAACGGGTTATTCAAGTTAACAATAAATACGAGTCGTTGACAATCGTCGATTTTTCAAATCGTTTTCTTAAACAACGTGGCGACGAATTGAAACTCGAGCATACGAAATCTATGTAAAAAGTTGCTATTTTTACGTAACTATTAGCAAATCGAAATCGATAAAAAAAATGTGAGGTCGTCCATGACCTTTAAATGTTTCACATTGTATGTCCTGTAAAGGAAATAATTCAGAGAGTGGTTCTCGAGATATCATGTCTACCGACTTTGAAAACAGTGTTTCGAGACAAACGCGTTTGGAGTTTGAAGTATGGTGGTGCTACCGCTCGCCCGGCCGACTTACAAGGAACATCACTTTGGTGTCCTCCTCCGATTTTGTTGAAACTGTTTTATGTGGAAGAGTATCAAAAACTAATAGACACGTATTTTTTTGTCGGCAGGAAAATGGTTTTAAGGGGTGAAACGCACACTCGAAAATAGGGGTGTTTTTAGTTTTTCGTCGATAACGTAATCGTTCTCATCTCTAATGTATAGTACACAAAAAAATAAACATTGTTGCAATTTCAATTTTTTTTATATCTCGTACCGTTAAAACGTTATCGACCAAAAACGAAAAACATCCCCATTTTGAGGGTGCGTTTCACCCCTTAAAACCGTTTTTCCGCGGATAAAAAAATACGTGTCTCTTAGTTTTTAATACTCTTCCACATAAAAAAGTTTCAACAAAATCGGAGGCGGACGCCAAAGTGATGTTCCTTGTTAGAAGCTGTAGCCCATTTAATTTTAGGAATATTTGAATTAAATTTTCAGAGAATACAGCTAAAGAGTGACACTATCGAATAAAAAAATTCTTGGCAAATGCAACATTTGGCCCACTTCGGTAGACGTAGCCCGTTAAATCGTCAAATTGATTTCTGCGACCCAGTCAAACAGCTCAACAGTCGATTTGGTGCCGCAAAACGGTATATTTTTTCTAAATCTTATCTCTATACTGACCCTATTTCAACACTTAAAATTGATGTTCTACGCAAGGATACGCAAGCATACAATCTTTTTATCATACCTAATTTTATTAAAAAATTCAATTTTTATTAAATATTTTTACATCGAATGAGTTTCTTTTCCGTGGTTTTCTTAAGTGAGACTTGTCGAGACAGTCGCACATCAAACTCCTATATTCTTACCTATGTTACCTATCTTCCATTATTTTTACGTCTTGGTGAAACGTTCTCCTTGCTCTGCACTGGAATGGCCAAGATTTTCTGCGAATTTATCGTAATCCTTTATTTCTATCCCCAAATTAAGAAAAAGCACTTTTCACAATACCCGTACTCGTTTTTCTACATTTTTCAAATAAGATACTCTCCGCTTGTATAACAAAATGTATTAGGGTAGTTCGAACAAGCTCGTCTTCGCTTTGCTGCCGTCAATATATCACGGAATTAATTGTTAACACCAAATAATTATTTAAAAAAAAAGAAAAAAATCTTAAATGAACTGCTAACGGATCTCTCTATGAAATTAAAATTCATCACAAAACCCTATGTAATAACTTGAAGTATAGGTTAGTGAAGGTCTCACCAGAAGTTACTTGACGAAAAATCATACGAATTTTGCCGGCACCAACGAATTTCTTTTTTGTTTCTTGCCTGTGTAATCTACTGACAACAAAATTGATTCGTCTTGGATTTTGAATTTTGATGATTCCAACCTAGTATTACAATCCCTAGGAACGACATAGCGTCATATGAAAAATTTGATGCCCTTAGCGCTCCCTTAAAGGAAGGCTCTACCTTGTTGGGCCAAAAAATGTTCGGTTTTTCACCAATTTTTTATGCGGAAAGGATTAAATATAGAATGTTGATATTTGGTACGTTGCTTAAGCGGTCTTTATTCAACATCAAAATATTTTTTAAAGTTTGACAAAACATGGTGGTGGGGGTGGGAGGAGCTGCGTATGTCGGTGCGCGGGCGATGACATTGTTCGCTTGCGGAAGTCCTAAGTCCCGGACAGGTGATGTGAAGCAAAAAAATCAAACATATTTTTACTTTGCACAATATTGTGTATACGTTGACTTAGAATCAAGAAGAAAAATTGAAAAATAAAAAAGTAATGAGCGATCAGAAGTTCGTTTTTCCCAAAAATTTTCGCATTTTTTTGCTCGCTATTTTTTTATTTTTCAATTTTTGTTCTTGATTCTAGGTCAACTTATACAGAATATTGTACAAAGTAAAAATATGTTTGATTTTTTTGCTTCAGATCACCTGTCCGGGACTTAGAACTTCCGCAAGCGAAGAATGTCATCGCCCGCGCACCGCCATACGTGGGACCTCCCACTCCCACCACCATGTTTTGTCAAACTTCAAAAAATATCTTGATGTTCAATAAAGACCGCTTAGTCAACATACCAAATATCAACATTCTATATTTAATACTTTTCGTATTAAAAATTGATGAAAAATCGAACATTTTTTGGCCCAACAAGGCAGAACCTTCTCTTAACCGAG
Source organism: Ophion ellenae (assembly GCA_963210295.1). Classification (NCBI taxonomy): domain Eukaryota; kingdom Metazoa; phylum Arthropoda; class Insecta; order Hymenoptera; family Ichneumonidae; genus Ophion; species Ophion ellenae. The sequence goes on from OY723387.1 coordinate 47,211,353, forward strand.
CGATGCTTGGTCTTCCAGATACTAAGCATTGCAAGGGATACGAGGGAGACGACTGACAATGTCGTAATTGTATTATGCAGGTGGTAGAGAACGAGAGCCCAAATTCTCCCACCCGGCAATATCATACACGCGCATGAATACGCACGCGGAGTAGTCGGATCGATGATACCGGCAAAATGCCCGCAGCCTCGAGCGACCTCGCTTTTCCATATCGTGATTCGTAGTTCCGTTTAAATTATCAAGGAGGACTATGCCGGAATTGAATACGGCAAACTTCAGCGCTCGGTCACCCCACCATCAGCCTTCCATCTGCCACATTTCTCGTATTAATTTATTATTTCGTTCGCGGCCATCTTTGCTGTTATCATTTTGTGATCATTGTCCGATACACGGGGACATACGAGATATATAGTACATGATGCACCTATAAAAGGTCCGTTTGCTCACATTGTTAATGAGTCGGTATGTGACAAAGACATCGCCGATCGTTCAAGAAAAAGTAGTGGGAGGGAACGCTGTTTAGAATTACGGTCTTTTGCTACTGAATTAATTTTTATTATTCACGGGTATGTGTAAGCTGCGGCCCAAAAAACGGGCCTGTTTTCAAGAGTTTTCTTTGATGAGTATCTTGCGATGACGAGGTCGAGATTTTACCCACAATTAATACATAGTCTTGCCAAGGTTGAGTTTTTTTTTATTGAGAAATATTGATAAACACTCAAGTTGTTAATATTAAAACAAAGTGCTGGCGTTACTGAGTGACCAATTGGTGTGGGTGGTTCTGACAACGAGGGTGGTCTGGAACAAACAACAAAAAAGGTACTTTTAGTATAATAATAGAACTTTCGTATGACCGCATACTTCTTTGAAATTGGGTAAACTAGGAAAATAGTAAGCTGTAGAAAAAAAGTTGGATTAAAAAAAATAACTTTAATAATTGTTTATTAATATTTGGATGAACATAATTTAAAAAAATCCTCCAGCCATACGATAGAAAATGTTATAAACTAAACTCTGTCCAAATTTGAAAAAAACCGAATAGATTTTGAGATACGACTTACACCGTTTCATAAAACATAGTTTCGATAAAAATGGAAAAGAAAGAGGGTGAATCGCAGCGGGGCGGTACGCCGTAGTGCAGTGGGCGTAAATCACCGTAACTCGGTTAATTGTTGGAGTTTCTGCCAAATCTTAACTGCAAATTAAAGTTGAGATCCTACCCTATAAAACTGTTCAATAAAAAGATCGTATTTCTAAATTTCAAGCTTATGGATAAGCCTTAATGCAACAGGGCCACTAAAGTCGTACATATACATTGCATTTTTTTTGTTGCATTTTATGGATGCATTTTTTTGGAGTCAAAGTAACGATAAGTACTGTATTGAAAGTTGCATCGTTGGAATGCAGCGAAAGTTCCTTTTTATTTCTTCGTTTCCTTATTTTTGTTTTATTATCCAGAGTTTTTTTGTAGATTTCAATTGCAGATCTCTATCTCGAATTACAACTCGAAGTTTGCTACTACAGATTGAGGCTACTCAAAACACGTGAATGTTAATTACAATTTATTACAATGCTCGGGATAATAATAAAAAACAGATTTAGGCTATTGAAAACACTTGATTGTTTATTGTAATGAACATTCAAGTGTTTTCAGTAGTAGAAGCCGAAATCCATAATGGATATTGAAGTTTATTGTAATAAACATTCAAGTGCTTTCAGTAGTAGCAGCCAAACATTTTAAATTCGGTTAAAAAAAATTACTGGGCCGCATTGCAAAGAATAATAGAAATATCAAAAATCCTCGGGATGATATTTAAAAAAAAACAGGTTTCGGTTACTGACAACACTTGAATGATTACTACAATGAACATTCAAGTGTTTTCATTAGCCTAAATCTGTGTTTTTATTATTATGCAGAGTTTTTTAATTGTTTATATTATTCTTTGCAACGCGGCCTAGTTTTTTTTTAATCGTATTTAGTGAACAAATGTATCTTTGACTGCATGTTGGCCTGGATCGAGAAGACGCCTGGAGAAATTGGTTCAGCCTCAAAATTATTCTAGATGGTGTTGAATTTTGGTACTACAGATTTAGACTAATAAAAATACTCTGGACAATGATAAAAAACAGATTTTTGCTATTGAAAACACTTCAAGTATTTTCAGTAGCATAAATCTGTTTTTTTTTTCAATGATTAGCCAGACAATTTTTATTAGTCTAAATCTGTAGTACGAAAATTCAACACCATCTAGAATAATTATTAAACTGAACGAATTTTTCCAGAAGCCTTTTGGATCAGGCCCAACATTTGGTCAAAAAAACATTTGTTGATTAAACTCAATAAAAAATTTACTAGGCCGCATTGCAAAAAGCATACATACGATTTTACCGGACTTTTTCCATTCACCGTGCATTCAAATATTCTTACTCGTCAGTTGCCATAAAAATCAAGATTTTGACCATTTCGGCCGTGCCCTTGGCCCAAGACGTAAAGAGCTGTTGAAAGTGCTATCTATTTTTTTCTTTCTACATGAAAACAACAATTGTTTTGCGTGTCGGTGACTGCGAAATAGTTCAAAGCGCCGTGCTTTTTTCCTACAAAACTTCGCACGTTCGGAAACTCGATCAATAAGAGGTACAAAGACACCTATGAAAAATATTCACCTTTCCCCCAAGCTGCGAAAGCTACTCGTGAAATTGTTGGGTTACGCAGGTGTACCGATTTTTTTTTGTCACATCGTGGTATGATGAGGGCCAGGGCGACGTTGAATATTCTTTCTGAAGAAACAATGATGATACCGGATTATGATACGCAAATAAAAAAGTGGTGTTTTTCGAAGCTCCGAGACATGCCCTGGAGAGTTTGTTCAGCAACTCGTACTCGGTCGGGATCGGCCTTGGCCCATTGGGGAGAAGGCCCTCGTGAGTTGGTCGACTAGCACAGCTGACCTATTTGTTCACGCATTGTTCACAATGAAAGAATACGTGCACTTCCGCGCCTTTCACTTTACATGCTCGCGCATCTCATGCGAATTCCGTTGTTCTTCTTGCGAATGCAATATTATTCCTGCACACGTGGTATCAACGGAGCATTTCATGGGCAGCAAGAAGCAACATCAATTTAGTAATTTACTAGCACATCATCCCGATGATGCAACACGCTATTGGTCTATGAAGTTAGCAAAAACTATTTAATTAGTTATTAAAAATGTAAGTTTTTTGAGTAAAGTAAGTATGTAAAAATTAAATTAGAAAGGTATGAAGTAAGTGAATTAAACTTAAACTATGAAGTTGTTAAGTAAGTAAATACAAATGAACGTATAAAAATGTTAGAAAGGAAAATAAATTAATTATATGAGTGAACCAGTTAGTTAATGTTCGAGTTTCTATGACGTTGAAATTTGCATCGTTCGAAAGCAACGAAAATAATTTTTGTTTAATTTCCCAAACTACCTTTGGCAGATTTAAGATACGAAAATCACGCAAATATTTTTGAGGATTCTTATTTAGCGATCTAGTTTTTCCGTATTACTCTTCCGTATTTTTTTTTTTTTTGCGTACTGCTCTCCCCAATTAAACCCTTTTCTATCACTTCCTACCAGCTAATAGATAATATTGTAAATCTAAAACGCCAATTTGAGAATCTACCGTTAGCTCATGCAGTTCACCCATGTTTGAAATTGAATATGAAGAACGGAGAGAATTTCATCAATATTTATGAAAAAATCTTAACAATCGATACGTCAGCCTTAGAAGCCGAAGCGATGGTAATGAAGACATACTTTCGTTTGAAAATGATGAAATAAATGCTAGAAATTTAAGAACCATATTGAAAAAGAATACTGCCCAAACTTATAAATAGGCTTTTCGAAACAGCAAAAGCTGACCCCCAGTCCGCTCAGCCGGCTGCGAGGAGAGTTTTTCTCCCATGAGGCGGATAAAAAAAAACACTTAGAAGCACAATTCTTCAGGAACGATTCTCTTATATGTCACTGCTGAACATAGAGAATAACATTGTTAAAAAAATTCCGTCTAAAAAAAGGTGTGCCGATTTGCAGAAAAATAATAGAAAACCAAGATTTATTTTATTACGTACCCACTGTTTGAAGACTGGTGACTGCATTAAAGAATGATAAAAAATTAGTTGATTATTTGGTCAGGCATTGCAAGAGTTTAATATTAATGTTAACATGAATGTGTGATTAAAGCTTCATATTTTATGTGTGTCACGCGATTGTTGACTACTGTGCAAATTTTATTTAAAAAACAAGATGATTGCATACAAAACAACTTTTTTGTCAGCCCCCCCCCCCCCCCCCCATGAATGCTGGCTATGCCAATGGCGTTCACCGCTCCGAGTATCGGCCATGCACAACGCTGCTTAACGGGTTACACACAGTTAGAAATTTCAAAAAATCGTTTTTTTTGTTGCATTTTCAGAATGCACAAATATGTGAGTATATTCCCTGAAAATTTCAAATCGATCCAGCGAATATTCTCGGAAATACACACATATTTGTAACGACGCTCGAAGCGCGCCTCCGAGCGCCCGAGATACTTCAAACGCGTTTTTCTCAAAAAGGTGTTTTCAAGGTCGGTGAGCACGATTTCTCAAAAACGGCTCGACCGCTCGGTCTGCAATTTTAACACAACATTGTCAGATATAATCTCCAGGTATTAATCGAAGGAATAAGATTTCCAATAATTATTTCTATTTTTTTTCAACGATTTAACAGCTGGTATATCAGGTGTTGTAGAGTTAACAAGAATATTGCCCAGTTGAACGTTGAGTACTCAAAGTTCTTGTAGAGTTGATTCTTTGTAGAATTAATACATATTGCAAATCCCTCATTGTGTAGTTGATACAAATCCGAATAAATACGTTGTAGGGGTAACCATAAGGCTAGATCGTTGTAGAGGTTCAATATTGCAAACTTGAGACTCTTGTACAGGTGGATTTCCGGTTTGTACAGACGAGAGATAAGTCATTGTAAAATTGGAAGATGGTCTTGCAGCGTTGTAGAGATAAACATTGTGGAAACGAAACCCTCCCAAAAGGTGCTACGAAAAACGCGTCATAACAGATTTTGCGACCAGTCATATTCAGCCAAACAAGTAACCCAATGAGTAATCATCGTCGTCACTTTTTGATCACAATCTCACGAACTGACCTGCATACAAAAGTTATTAGAGAAGAGAAAAGAAGTATCCCCGATAATGAGATATGCTGTAAAGGCGACAATTATTATTTTGTCTTTTTTATTATTCCCAGAAGTGTAAACGGATATAGGCGAGCAAAGGACAGCTGTGGGAGTGATCGACGACCAAGTAACATATCGATTACACGAAAGCCAAAGACCAGAAGCTGATTGGAATGGATACGAACGCACACTACGAAGGCTGGGCCGTCGTCGCTCTCGTAATAGCATTGGTCATTGTCGTGGCCGGGACAATTTTCACGCTCTGCCGAAGGTCTGAACATCCCTTTACCTCTCTCTCTCTCTCTCTCTCTTTCGCTCTCTCTCCCTCTCAATCTTTAATTTACCACCTGGATTCTCGGGGGCCACATAAACGTTGACAGATTACGGAACTTAATTGCAGGTAGTAAATTGAAAGCTATAAGATCGCGATCATACAAGATCCTTTGATAAATTTACAATTGTAAGTCTAATTTGATGCCACGGTTAAAACAGTATTGTCGTCTAGAGCGCTGTTTTGGAGGTGATTTTTAGGATGGAATAACTAATAAACTGTGCCATCTTTCTTTCTGAAATTTTTGACACATGTTTATTGAACCTTCAAGAATATGTACAAAAAAAACATTTATTATCATGTAGTTTTTACGTTTCATTAAAACGGTGCGCGGAAAACGCCTCCAATCGGCGACCAGTGTTGTGGACGGTGTATGAATTCGAAAAAAAACCAAACATCTTCTTAATCTGTATGAGTGTTGTGATGTTTGGTACCGGACTCACAAAAAAAGAAGATCAATTAGTTAATGAAACATGGTAGTTGCCGTTTAAAAAAACATTGTTTTGAGAAAAAAAACGCGTTTGAAATTTGCTCGTCCGCGCTCCCCGAGCATACTTCTTATAAGTTCTATAACTCGGCTAATGTTATCAGTATCATTAAACGGTGTTCACAGTTGTATTCAGCTAGGTCTGTAGAATAATGAAAAAAAATTTAAAACGATCTTTTTAAATTTCTAGACAGAAATACTGCTTTAAAAGCCAAGGGTAAAACAACTCTGAACATGAATAGTGATCAACATGTTCGATCCAGGAACAATATTCGTACATGTCAAATTATTAAAATTGTACATGTCAAATTATGAGGATTTGCAAAATACTGTTATAATAAATAACAGATTCAGTCGCAATTTTTTTGCAAATCATCAAATGCTGAATCGATCTCACGATATAGGTACCTCACAAGCTACAGAATCCTATACGCAATTTACAGTCTTTTTATTTCGCAAAGCTTGCTCTCAATAACGCCCAATAGTACATTGTGCACCAAGGAGACAAAGTGGGACGCCGAGCGCGATGTTTTCAATACGAGTTGTGACGAGCGCGCGAGGCAAAGACGAGTACTGAAAACATCGCGCGGGGCGTAGTAGCCCCTGTCTCGACGGTGCACACGATTATTTATATAACAAAGTCATGTTTTCCGAGCTTTTGTATTGTTAAATACATATGGCTGCAAGCACGTGCAGAAGGTGTATTGCATACGGAAGCTGTATCGCACATAGAAGCTGCATTGCGCGCGCCGCCCCCACTCTCCCAGGGGGTGGGGGAGGCAGAGCCCCTGCGATGGTACCAAACGTTATTTTTTAAATTTATCAGCATATCTTAAGGCGTTAGGCCACAGCAACGGGTATAAAGTCATGTGCGAATTTAAAATTTTGTTTTTCTTATGAAAAAGTGATTCACTCATAACATTAATTACACATCTATTTAGTATGAATATCAAGCTGTTAGAAAATATATATATTATTTTTTGATGTACAGAATGGCCGACTACTAATATTTTCTTTTGTTATCTTTTTTTAGGCGTTCCGCGGCGTGACATTTAGCATCCACAATTATTTACCAAGAACAAAAAACAAAAATTCTCCTCATTCTACATCATAATACCTAGAAAAGTACGTACGGAATTCAAAAATATTGTTTTATTCCAACGTTGTAGGTATTTGAACTTAAGAAATGAGTTTTTAGTGAAAAATTTCGTTATAACTGCTCATAAATTGAAAAGTTTTCGATTAATCAGAAATTCCGTACGTACTTCTCTGCGAAATGCAATTAGGAACATAACTTTAAAATTTGAAATCGTTTGAAATTTGTTGAAGTTATTTGTCACGCGAATTGGAAAAAGCTGTTTCAAGAAGATTCGAGTAGTCGGCCATTTTTTACATCGAAAAAAAAAATAAATTTTCTAACAGCTTGATATTCATACTAAATAGATGTGTAATTAATTTTATGCTTGAATGACTTTTTCATACGGAAAAAAATTGTTAAATTCGCACATGGTTTTATACCCGTTACTGTGGCCTAACCCCTTAATATACTATCTTATTAATAATTTATAACAAAGCGTTCACCGTTCACACGCACGAAAAAGCGAGCAAAACATAATTGCGTTGTATCAGAGTACTTTTTAAATGCATTATTATATTTGAATGTACTATTTGTAAAGATAATTTCGGGATGAATAAATATATGTTATTTATCCCGATAGAAGGTTGTCGCGGTGTCAAGTGAAAGTGACAGCTGTTCCACAACGGCGTTCAATGACCGTGAGCGTGACAAATGCGAACGCGCAAATTTTTAAGACCTAGGCTCTAAAAGATCTCTTTTAGGTCCTCTTTATACGCACGAAAAAGGGAGGAAAACATGGTTGTGGTATATAAAAACCATTGTACGTCAAAGTTTTAGCGACACATTTGCGTATGAATAGTTTTCATCGTGTCTCGGTTTTACGACAGAGCTGTAATTCGGTATACTCGTTAGAATCCTAATTTCCGGTCGATCAAGGGTACCCAAGAGTGGATACCAGTTGCAAATGTGTTGATTCTTTCGAGAAAATAATTAGCAGCGTCGAATAATCTGATGACATCGATGCTGTTTATTCAGCAGACGCTTCGATTGGCAATGGGGTAGAAGAAACATCTGGAGCATATGCCAAGAGTGGCGTCAGAGATTGTCCTGGTTATGGGCACCGAGGGAAGAGAAGGTTAGCATTGAATACACTGTACTTGGGTATAGGTCGAGCAGACGTATGCATTCATTTGATCGATTCCTCTTACCCGCTTTCTCGTCAGGTTGGCCTAGTTAAAGCACAGCATCCGACGGCTCAAACTGTGCCGGGTCTCTATCGACAACCCGGGAATACCTCGCAGAATCTCCTCCACAGCGACAGTGACCTGAGGCTCGACGCTCAGGGAGCTTTTACGAGGTTGGTCAAGTATTCCGCCGCATAGTTGCGCATTCCATTCTCGATGTTCCGTACCCCAAGCCCATCGCCATAAAATTCCCAACTGCCTGCCACGAGATTCTCAATTTCTTAGCCGTATCGAACGAATCCCTCGATACCGATCTTTGTCGGAGTTATTCGTATACCACGAAACTTCCGTATTCGCGAACAAAATTAATGGTAACCATATAACTTGATGGTGAATCAACTTTGGCTTACTCGATCTGTAGTTCTCTTAGTACAGTACTTTTGGTCCCGTATTCGGGTCACAAAAGTTAGTAGATCAGAAAATATTAGTATCAACCTCATAAGCGCGATGAATAGTGATTGACAGTGGTGGAATTGGATATTTCGTTTGGGGAGGAGGCCCGTTTAGGGAAAGCGCGAGGACATAGAATTGTCGATAATCGATTCCTATCAGTTTAAGGCCTTATGCCACTCTAAAAGCCGAAAAATAGGCTTTTTGGTGATTTTTTTTCAGAAAAAATACAAAATAAATCGAGATTACAAAAAGGGTGTTTATCATACATATCAATGACTGTATACAATAATTTTTTTGAAGCGATTAATTTCAAAATAGCGGTTGTGCAGCGTTTTTTCGATGCCGTCTCCGTTTTTCCAGGGTCCAGGGCCGGACAAACAGCTCCTGTTATTTTTGAATTATAATAAGCCAATTAATTTTTTCGATTATATACAATAACTGCTATAGAAGCACGTAGGATTTTTTCAATATATTGATTTTTGGCCAAATGACGCACTTTTAAAGTGGAAAGTGAAGAATTTGCCTAAAAAATCGTCAGATAATTGTAAATAACAAATGAACTATGCAATATAAAAAAAAATCCTACGTACTTCCATAGAGAATGTTTTTTTCAAGATATATTCAACATTTCAAGTGAATCGGTTGAAAACTGTCTGAGTTATGTTTCCGGCCAACTTAAAAAATGCAGTTTTGAGATAAACGCATTTGAAGTTTTGAGTAGTCTCGCTGCGGACCAGGCGGCCTTGTACTAAAATTCGAAAACCGAGTACTTAGAGATTTTTCCCGCCCACGATCTTTTGGGACATCATTTTTGAGGTCTTAGCGGAACATTTTTAAAAAATCAAGTTTTCGCAAGTTCTAGAATGGCCTTACCCCATTTAATGAAAATTGTTCCAAATAAAGATTCGAGGCAGTCGACAGAGACCTGCATCCTCCCCTGGGTAGTGCTAACTCCATTCCACCACAACCATTGAGGCCGGCACCCCAACCAAGAGCAACGGGACGTCCGCGGCCTTCGCCACTTCAAGCGCCGAGCGCCGCCTCCGAGTATCTGAGGATGATGCACGAGTGTGGTCCGGGACCGTTGACCCCACCGCCGGTTCCACCGGTACCGCGTCTTCCAGGTCCCGTGGCTCATCGGCCGCCCACCAGCGGCGGAACGGCCTTTCTATTTCAGCAACCGAGCGACCAGCCATCATCAACACCCGCAACGAACCACTCGCTCGCCAAGAGTTACGGCAACAACAATCCTTACAAGCTCACGAATATTTCCAACCAAGCGAGGAACAGTCAACCTTTCGAGACTCCAGCCGCCCGCCCGCTGGCGGCGGAGAGCATGCAGTCGTCCTGTTACGCGAAAGCACCCGGTGGAGGAGGGCCGCGAGTGCCTGGAATGAATTTCGAATCGCGATACGAGACTCGAGTCTGCGATGACGAGGAAGACGACGCCGACGAGGCCGATGACGACGACGATGAGGACGATGGTGACGAAAACGATGACGACGAGAATAGGCAAGTGTCCCGGCACGATAACTCGTCGATCAGAGACGTCTACGGAACTCCTAGATCAGGCAGAAACGAGAGCGGATCTTACAGACAATTCGACTTCATTCCTAAAGACGATCCGATCGCTATGAGATACGCGTTATCATCGAATGGCCAATTGTACATCCAAGATAAGTCATCACTGGTACCGTTGGCAGTGAACAACAATACCGATTCGGCCCTGCCCCCTAACAACGCTACTTGCAATGTCGCGAACGAGATCCACGACTTGCATCAGCACGTGGCAAAGAACGGACGGGACAGCTTCGATCTTCGCAATTGCGGAAACAATTCGAGCGCTCATCGTTCCATCATGGAATCCATATACGGTCCTCAGGCAATGATCGCCAAGCTTCATCTTCACAATGCGGAAAATTGGTCGAGCGAGTCACGCTCTCGGAGCTCGGACGAGTCACAGCGGAGCATCGAAATGACGCCTTATTTGCAAAAATCGAGCAGCTTCGACGAGGACGAGCAGCGCCAGGAGCCAGGCGATATTTTAACGAAAGCCCAACAGCGCGTCTCCCAGTACATCGAGAGTTTGCCAGATTTGCCGAACGTTTACGACAGCGCGAACGTCGAGGCCTCATCCCCGGTTGGCGTTCCAACTATCAGACAAGACGATCAGGAAGACATTTTTCGTAGACTCGAGGATTCCCATAATCATCATTATCATCAAGATGTGTCGAGTATCGATGAAATGAGGACGCAATTGACGTCCGACAGTCCGCCACCTCCACCGCCCGCACCACCCGATCTATCGGGAGATCTCGCAGGACAGAACAACACCCCGACTACCGGGGAGAGGATATTCAGTGCCCTCAGATCCGTCACGTCTCAAAGTTACATCGACGCTTCGGAATTTTACAAGTAACGTAACGCGTTGAACTGCCATTTGCATTTTCTTTTCATCGTCACGGAGGACCATTGTTAATCGTCCGAAACGTTTTTTTTCCTCGCCTCCTCTCTGCAGCTCTGTACGTTCCTCGGCGCAGCAACAAATACCTCGCTTCGCCTTCCCGACAATAGCAAGATCATCAATTTCCCTTATGGCACCCGAAACTACGCCGCAGCAGGATCATTCGCGTGACGAAGTGGCGGCTTTCCATTCTGATCCGACGAGACGGGGTTCGGATCTGTACAATCCGGAGCTCAACCTCACAGCTCATCGTACTGCTCAAGAGGTGAAGAAAAAACGCACCCACACCCTGTAATAGTACAGTCGTGCTGTATATTGGAATCGGAAAATCTTAGAAGGCTAGTTTTTTGACAGGTGATTTTGTAGGTGCCGGGGGTGCTAAATCCAAGTTTTCCTAAAAATCGGGGTGTAGGGTTTTTTTTAGGGGATGAAAGGGGATCGGGGTGGATTAATGCCAAACTATAACCCCCGCGAGGTCGGCACCGGGCGACAAAATGTTTAGAAAAATCCGGGCTTTATTTTTGTCCACAGCGCCGAAGTCGTGGAAGTTCATTTTGGAGGTGAAAAAGTGGGGTGAGATTGTGAAAAATCAGTTTTCATTCGATAACTCTTTAGGAAAAATTTATACAATTTTTCTTCAAATGGGAACATGAAATGGGCCCTTGAAAAGACGCGTCGATCGAGTATTTGATCATCCCTCTCCAATAATATCTTCACCCCCAAGAGAATTGTTGAAGTATTAAAAAAAATTGTTTATTGAATAACTCAAAAACAATAGATTTTTCGGGGATGTTTTAAATGTACGAAATGTAGAGAATAATTTTCTCTATATTTTCGTTCCGATGGACCACCCTTGAATTTTGCTTTTTCGAACCCCTCTCGGGGGTTGAAAGTTCAAAATGGAATTCCGGGAAAACTATTGACCGAAAATAAAGAGATACGAGTTTGGCGCTGTGCTCAAAAATGTAGCTGAGGGTTCAGGCTACAAATTCTTCCACGGCCGTGAATTCGGGCGGTCAATAGTTTTCCCAGAATTTCATTTTGAGTTTTCATCCCCCAAGAGGGGTTGAAAAATGAAAATTCAAGGGTGGTCCATAGAAACGAAAATAGAGCGAAAATTATTCTCTACATTTTGTACCTGTAAACCATACCCGAAAAAATCGATTGTTTTTGAGTTATTGAATAAACAATTTTTTTTGTGTATTTTAATAATTTTTTCCGATTACGGAGTTTTCCAGCGACAGCACGACTGTACAGGGTGTATAAAAATTATGTGTCACCACTCCACCAGGTGATTCGCCGAATCACGTTCGGCGAAGATCACCCCCCAACTTGGACCCGCAAAATTGACCTTGACCCCAAAACTCAAGGTCATGTTTTTATTGGCTTTAAAAATTCTACTAAATGAGAAGAACAAGTCAGAAAGGAACCATGGGTCGCAAATAAGCCCGTCACCCAGGAAATAAAAAATCAAATATTAAAAATTCGGCAATATGGGTTTCCCGGATCGTGGATAGGAGAAACACAACAATAGCGAGTTAAGCACCAAAATAAAGCCCTCCATCACTTAGCCAGTGGATTCCATTATCCGAAAAAAAACTTCACCGCTGTCCGACTCTCACCACGAGGAGGTGGGCGGATAGGTACATGGTAAATGACAACAACTTTTGAGGCTACTGTTGTCACATCTTAAAGAGTCGCGTGTGTGTGTGTGTGTGTGTGCGCGCGCGCGTGCATGTGCGCATGTGAGATCAGGTAGCGATCAGGTCTCCGTGGTTCGTCACTCCCAGGGTATTTACTGACTCCAAACCCTCGCTGCCGTCTTTTTAAATAACGCCTGGTCGAATTTATCGCGGGCCACGACGTTGACGGTGGCGTCGAAGATAAAGAACCGATCCGTTTATCCCGATGGCTTGTAGCATACGAGCTAGTTCTCCAGCTTCCACATGCTACGCAGACATGCTCGCAGCCTGTCCTCTAAAATGGTGCGAACTCTGGAAAGACTTGTCGGTTGCGTCTCAACTGGGCTATTCCATCATCTATCCGGCGTCTCAGATCCACCTGCGTTCTGATCGCTGTGCCAGATTTATAAACGATGGCTTTTAGCGCACCCCACAAGAAAAAATCCAAAGAATTAAGGTTTGGAGAACGCGGTAGCCATAAATGTGACGCAGGCCGACGGCCTATCCATCGCGTTCCAAAGGCTTCGTGAAGAAAAGCACGAACTTGCCGACAAAAATGAGGTGGGGCGCCATCGTGCATAAAGAAAAGGCCTTGGCGATTCTGCCGCGGAACAGTTTCTTGTAAGCGACGGATTAAATCGCGTTGCAAAAAAACCAGATAATTTCGACTATTCAACCGCGACGGAAGATAGACCGGATCAATGATGTTGTCACCAACGATACCTACCCAAACATTGACGCTGAATCGACCCTTGTGGACTCGTTGCATCATCGCATGAGGGTTCCTGTTAGCCCAGACGCGAATATTTTGCCTATTCACAATGCTGGTGCTTTGCAATTTCCGAAGCATCCCGCGGCCAAAATTCCAACGAACTTGATTGTCCCCAGGGTGGTGCTTGGACATATTGCACACGATACGGTCGCAGGCCCTCCTCGCGAATTATGCGACCAACTGTCATATGCGCTACACCAACGCGAGCAGCTATTCGGCGTAAGCCCATGTCGGGAAAGGCCCGTGTAAGAACAATAACACGCTCCTCGATCTTCCAATGGACTCGAGGACGTCCCGCTTTCCGATGTCCAGCGCGAATCATAAGGTGTTGGTCTTGTCCATCTCGCAAACGACCACGATGGTGACGTCGGTAACGATCCATGGTCACACACGATACGACCAAGATAACACGACCAGACGATCAAACGACAAAGCAGCTAGACACGGCCAGACAGTAACAGACGATAATACCAAGAGACAGAACCAAACAGTGAAACAACCAAGACAGACAGACACGATTGGACAGAGAGACAGAGACACAAGGCAACATAGAGACATGCTCAAACCATTCGAATCCCCTGGCTGAGTGATGGAGGGCTTTATTTTGGTGCTTAACTCGCTATTGTTGTCTTTCTCCTATCCACGATCCGGGAAACTCATATTTCCGAATTTTTTATATTTTATTTTTTATTTTCTGGGTGACGGGCTTATTTGCGACCCATGGTTCCTTTCTGACTTTTGTGCCTCTCATTTAGTAGAATTTTTCAAGCCAATAAAAAAAAATTGTCCTTGAGTTTTGGGGTCAAGGTTAATTTTGCGGGTCCATGTTGGGGGGTGATCTTCGCCGAACGTGACTCGGAGAATCACCTGGCGAAGTGGTGACACATAATTTTTATACACCCTGTACTATAACGGTTCCAAGGACCCTGTCGTGTCAGCCTTCCAGACATGCCTTCCCACCTGCTCTCATTTGCTCAATGTCGCTGATACGCGATTGCTCGTAGGTGTACAACAGCCTCCAGGATCCACCGGCATCGCCGTTGCTCCTCAGAGACCTAAGCCAAGAGCCTTATCCTTACATGTCGGATCCGAGCTTCACGAGGACCTCCGAGGTACGCGCTCAGACGATGCCAAGCAATGGAACGAACGAGGTGAGCAAAATGTGAGTCTGACATCAACCTCATATCCGACATTTTCAACAGGACATCTTCAACAGCATCGAGCAGAGAAGAAAAAGCATGGAGAGGCTCAACGGACCTCACGAAGCTCATTTCGAAATGGAAGGTCCGGAAGGTGCTACTAGGTAATTGTCATTTACAGCCGTTACCATTGCCTCATCGAGCGACAGCCAATGTAAAAGCAGAATCAAGCGCAACAAGCCCTAGACCCAGATTCGCAGTGTTGATTTAGGAATTCTTTGCATTTTAACAGAAGAAAAAACAGTCAAGATCTGTACGCAGCTCTGGAAGAAGTACAGCTGAAAAGAAGGCTGTCTCAGGTGAGAATATCGTCGAGAAACTGATCGCCAGTGGGAGTTGCAGCGCGACGAAAAGAAAGCGGCAACAAGACCGACGTATGTAGAAGAACGTGTTCGTGTTGCAGAACATCGATGAGTCTTACGGCTGGATGGGGGCAATCGAGCACCTCAACAATTCAGGAGTCGAAGGGTCGAGTCAGCTGGGGCTGAATCGACGAGGCTCCCAGCAGGGACCGGAACCGGAGCCTCCTCCCGACGAGTCAAATCTCCAGAGGGCCATTAGCTGTGAGAGCGTTTGCTCCGACACGAGCGTCAATGTCGGGGATTTGGAGAACGCGACGATGGTCGGTCACGTATGCGTCGGCCTCGAGTACGAGCGCTGGGGTGGACGGGGTGCCGATTGCGAGGGTGATCTGGCTGTCAGCGTCCTGGAAGCACGCGACCTTATCGCGCCCGATGGACGTCCGGCCCAGGACACCCTCGCCAGGTAAACGACTAACAGCGACGGACGGCTGTGTCTCTTAGTATACGGAAAACAGTGGGTTGCATCGAGACCACCAAATGGTTGCGTTTGTTCACTTCCCGGTCTGTTTTCCCTTAGGGACGAGTATATAGGTGGCGAAAAATAGACAAAACGATTGATGGACAACCTCATAGATTGCTCAGTGGGCTAGAACAAGTAGCACTTGGGCATTGGGTGGAGGCAGTAGGGTAGACTGGGTACGGTTTTAACAATTCTGTGTCTATGGTCCGTAGCATCACCATTATATGACCAAGGTTTGAAGTAAATATACAAATAAAAGGTCGTTCATCGATCTTCAAATGTGTACTACAATTTAAATTCTAGGTGCAATAGTTACCAAACAAAATTAATTTCGAAATAAGCCTCTGTTACAACCAACCCCGGTACGGGGGTCAGTTGTAACAAACACAAAAATTCAGACAAAATGTTTTTTCATATAGTTTTATTACACCTAAATTTTATGGGTAACATGGTTTTATAAAAACAGTTTTTATCATATTTTAGAATCAGCCAACAATAAACTCATAGCTAACACAACATTTCAGCTCACTCCTAATCAGAAACGAACTCAATGTGGTAACAAGACGGACTTAGATAAAATGAAAGTTTTTTTGTGATAAAGAGAAGTTATTAATCTGAAATAAAGCAACCCTGCTAGAACAGAGTAGGAACTAAAATCTAATCAATGGTACTTAGATCATCTTTACGGCTCAAACGGGAAAAACACTTTTGAAACTAAAATTTGTTGGACTCGGTTACAGGAAGGATCAATCTAACAGTTATGGCATTAGCAGTTTGAACTACCGTCGATGCATTCTTCGTGAGCCCGAAGTTAGCAGCTTGTGTATTATATCCATTGTTCTTTTGGTCGGCTCCCTATATAAGATGCTACACAAACAAGGCATATATCTCTTTTTCTGATGATTCGGGTGGGATGTTGATCTTCCTCTTGGTATTTGCTTTAGTCGTTCGGCATCTAGAAAATGAAACAAAAAAATTATATGTTACAACCGTTCCCAAAAATGGCTTCAACCATGCACACCACCGTCTTTAAGAGAAAACAATTGACAGTGTCGAAGCCAACTATCTTAAACCGGTACTAATCACGTACTTTTAACTTTCAAGGACCCATTTATTAGCATGAAATAACGCAATGCTCTACATTTAATATCACCAGAGTAATTGGGGAAAAAAAAATCCGTTCAGAAATACTTACTTTTTCTTGGCAAAACACAATGGCGCCATCTATTCACAGCTGAAACGCACTGTCACCGGAACAACACAAGGAAACATGTTTGGACGCGCAAGCCACTTCTTTTTCCCCTTGTATTATTCACACTACGGCTTCTAGGTTGCGCATTAATCTCTTTGTTTCAACCGCACCCTCTTACAACCGTACCCAGTCTACCCTACCGATAAATAGGCCAGCTCCAATAGGTTGTCTCAATTAGAGGTACCGTAACCAATCTTTGTAGACAAGCCCAACGACCTAAATGAGCTCAAGGAGCTGCCTTGTACCAACTAACTCCAATAGTTGGTCGCTCGGTAGCAAATGTACAGCTGTATTACACCAAAAAGTGGTTGTTTCAAGGTGCCTTTTTTCCGTGTACCATGTGGGACCTAAGGGTGGGCATCAAAGTCACCATCGTTGTTTTGTTTTTTCACGCGCACATCGACAAAAAGAGTATGTCTCCTGCCGGATCGGGAAACCCACGTGCAAACGAGGCTCTATCGGAGTTCCCCGTCGCCGAGTTACCAGGAGAAATTTTTGTTTCCCCTTGATGGTGGACCAATAGGAAGGACCCTTCTCGTCCAGGTATCTAGACTCCTTGAGGCGTTAAACCACAGTAACAGGTATAAAATCATGTGTGAATTTAACAATTTTTTTTCGTATGAAAAAGTGACTCACTCATAAAATTAATTACACATCTATCTAGTATGAATGTGAAGCTGTTAGAAAGAATATATATTTTTTTTGATGTACAAAATGGCCGTCTACTAATATTTTTTCTGTTATCTTCTTTTTTAGGCGTTCCGTGGCGTGACATTATGCATCCACAATTTTTTACCTAGAACAAACAACAAAAATTCTCGTAAATCTACATTAGAATACCTAGAGACGTACGTACGGAATTTAAAAAATATTGTTTTATTCAAAAGTTGTAGGTATTTGAACTTAAGAAATGAATTTTCAGTGAAGAATTTAATTATCACTGCTCATAAAATGAAAAGTTTTCGGTTAATCAGAAGTTCCGTACGTACTTCTCTGCGAAATGCAATTAGGAACATAACTCTCAAATTTGAAGTAAATCGAGTGAAAATTGTTGCAGATATTTGTCACACTGATTGGAAAAATGCTGTTTCGAGAAGTTTCGAGTAGTCGGTCATTTTGTACATCGAACATATATATATATATATATGTGTGTGTGTGTGTGTGTGTGTGTGTGTGTGTGTGTGTGTGTGTGTGTGTGTGTGTGTGTGTGTATTCTAACAGCTTGATATTCATACTAAATAGATGTGTAATAAATTTTATGAGTGAATTACTTTTTCATACAAAAAAAAAATTATTAAATTCGCACATGATTTTATACCCGTTACTAGGGCCTAACGCCCTAAGGTAGCGACGGGCTGAATCGCGTCGGAGGTTCGAACAGGCAAAAAAAAATCGCCGCTTTTCTCGTCGGCAGATATTCTCGATGGAAGTGAGCATGGGCGGTGGAGCGTCTCTTCTAGGTGAAGCAAGCCTGAAACTCGGTCCAGCCGCGAGACCTCCAGCAACGACGTGGCTGCCTCTCATCGGTCCGGGAGCTCTGCCGTTTCCCTATCACGGCGAGCTCATGTTCTCGCTGAGCTATCTGCCTACCGCGGAGAGATTGACTCTCGTTGTCGTGAAGGCGCGCAATCTCCGGGGTGCGAATCCATCCGCACCGGGGGATTTCTTCGTCAAGGTCTACCTTCTTCAACAGGGCAAGAAGATGCACAAGAAGAGAACAATGGCGAAGAGGGGCGAGAAGAGCCCCATATTCAACGAGGCCATCATATTCAGTGTTCCTCCGCACGCCTTGCAGGTACATTCTTCTTCGTCTTTGATAAATCGAGACTGGCAAAACGTAACTTTCACAACACGTCCGTGTATTCGTCTTAGACGATCCAGCTGAGGCTTACCGTGGCTGAAACCGATCCAGCGGCAACTCAAACTAATTCGAAGGCCTTCTCGATCGGTCACATTATCGTGGGCTCGACGGCAACTGGGAAGTCTTTGGCTCATTGGAGGCACATGCTCGCTGCCTTGAGGCGTCCGGTAGCGATGTGGCATCCGTTGAGAAAATGAGTCTCGTTATATACATCACATTACGTACAACATATACAATGTGTTAATCAGTCCTCGCCGCCCACAAAACTACGTGCTCAAAATTTTTATTTTCATTCTTCTCATTCTTTCTTTCTTTCTCTACGTTTTTTCGTTCCTTTCCTCGGTCCGATGAGAGTATAGAAAACAATGGAGTCCGTGACGCGAGCACAATGAACAGAGAACGCGACAATGTTCAACGGGGGAGCAGCGACATAACCTCGTTATCGCGAAACGACCATATCGCGTATTACACGTTGCTCGCAGAATACAGTATTATCATTTTCTCGTGTAAATCCGATGCAGCTTGTTCACACTGACGATCGTGTTCCGATATTTCGTCACGAGTTTTCGCGGATTCGCTCGCCGTGGCTCTCTCGTGTATTTCGTTTCTCTGAATCTCATGCGGTTCCTTGTCGGAAGGCTCACCGGTTAGGCCGGGATGCAGCAGAGGGAGCCTTCGAGGCGGTAGTGCAAAACGTACGCGCCAGGTGGCGCGCTAACTCCGAGCTCGGATTTTCAGCTCCGGTTTGACACGTAAAAAGCTCACTGACGTACGAAAAAAGTTCGACTTTCCTCATGGAATCTTTCCAAACGCCACCGTCACGTTTCAATGGTCATTCATTTTCATTTTCAACTCGAAGTGTGTTATTCTAAACGTAGTAGGAGCTTATATTATAGTGCGATTGATGAATTTGGATTCTGGAAAAAAACTCGTGCAGATGAAAAAGACAAAATAATTCAAAGTATTTCGTACACAAAAGCGTGGAATATGGAACACATATTTCGGATCCTTCCCTGCATTCTGGCCCAACTAATGAACATCCGTGGTTCACGTATTTGTCTCTTCAAAAATGCAAATCGACCCGAGTTATCGAATGGATTTATCGTTATGTATTTGGGCATCGCGTTGCGACTCTCCCTCTCTCAAAAGTATCTCGTTCGTTTAAGGCGAAGTAGAATATCTACCACGTGACATATAAGTGCGAGAGAGATAGCTGAAAATTTCAAACAGAGATTTCTCAGAGATGAATAATATTTAGGACAAAAGGAAATCATCAAGCTCTGCGGCAGGAAAGTCTCCAGAGCCTAATGCTTTGGTTTTCCTAAAAAATTTAACCATCTATGAGAAAATTGGGTTGGAAAATTTGTGAGGTTATGTTGACCTTGTACATGCCCTTAATTGGTAAGGTCGGAGAGGAAGAGAGAGAGAGAGAGAGGGAGAGAGATATTTGCTAGAATTTAATGTTGTTGTTTCCAATGGAATGTTAACGTTTGTACAGAGTTTATTAGCTAACGCATTCGACCGTGCAAAATGTTTTCTAATTGGTCACGTTGAAGCTCGGATCCATGTAAATTTCGTAATCAAGAATGCATGCTACGTGTGTGTCTGCGTGCGTGCGTGTATGGGTGTTGTAAGGAAAAGTGAGAAAGTCAAAGATGGGCACCACTCGTTAACATAAAAAGAAAGACATGCACGTTAAATTATTTCAAATAGACATTCTTTTCATTTTTTTTTAATACTTCCGTTACGAACGATTTTATTGTCCTTAATATTTGCTGTACGTAGTGCAGAAAGACAACACAATGAAGGTTTGGAATAAAAAAATACAAGCTGTGGACTCATCAGGTTGAAGTTTGCATCTTTGAAATGTAACAAAAATTCATTCTCTTTGATTGCTTGAATTTTACTTCGACCAATTTGGACAATGAATATCACTCAAACGTTTTTACGTATCCTTTAAGGAGATTCACGAGTTTAATCTGAAAAACGGCTTCGGATAAGCATAAACATGAATAAATAAAAAATGAAAAGCAAAGGAAGAAATAAAAAATGGAAGCGATACGTAGCTTTCCGAAAATGCAAACTTCAACGTTATGTGCACCCAGGGATATGTGAAAGGGATATCGAAACAAAGGTTTGAACAAACAATAATTTATAAAAATGTTTGTTGGTCAATCGTGTTCATTGTTAAATTGAGGATTCAATTATTTGTTCTGTTTGTATCCGTTTTAACGTACTGGCAATCAATTAACTTTATGTACATGCAAAAGTCGAATTTCAATAGATTGAATATAACTCAAGACAGATAGGAGTGATTCGGAAAATGTTGATAAACTTCGGCAGAATATTGGTCGATGTAAAGTCAGAAGCAGGATGGGATCAAACGTGTGTCTTCTTGGGGTGAACAATCTCGTAAGTGAGCTCTTTGCTCCAAAGTGAACATATTTCTTTTACCCTTGCATTCTTTCATTCGAGACAACAAATACATATTTCCAAAATCAAATATAAGCAAAAAGGTTAACGATCTTCGACTTGCTTTTCGCGCGATTAACGTTACAATTATTTTTACAATTATTCTCTGCCTTTGTCGTGTAAATAAATCTTGGTTTTCATATGCACAATACTAAAAAAAAACGGGAGGATGATTAAAAGTGAATAATTAACGTAATTAAAAATTTTACTAATCAAAATAATATTTTTTTAATCTGTTTTTCATGCAGTACGCTAAAAAGAAGTAATAGTTTCATTATGGAGTACTCGGTAAAGATTTGCAGCTACACGTACCGTAGGACATCTTTAAAAATATCGACTAAAAGAAACAAGATAAAAAACGATAGGCAAGGAGTGTTTTTTTTTTCAAATTAACGAGGGATCACGTCTCGCGGCTCAGGAGAAAGGCACAAATGCAAAGGCAATTCGCGACGTAGCGCTATTTCTCATCTCCGACCTACCCAACAAATCTACAGAACTTCTTTCCACAATATTCGCGACCGTTTCATTTTTGTGATGAGGTTGAAGTTTGTATCGTTGGAACGAAACGAAAATTAATATTTGTGAATTATTTTAATTTATTTTGGAAAACTCTTCTCACGAAAATCCTCCAACCATTTTTCAAAATATTTATTCAGCGATCTAAGATGTAAATCTTTGAAAAAAAAAAACATTTTTTATAACAATCAAAATATGGAAAATAAAATGTAAACAAGAGCTTTTGTTGATTTCCAACGATGCAAACTTCAACAGCATTTTTTGTGTTTATCAAAAGAAAAATTAACGAGTCTTTAAACGATCATGCGTCTCAAACTACCGTACTAAATTTTTGAAAATTCAATTTGTTTGTCATTCCTCGACATTTACGACGTCGAGATTTTGTGATGATCGAAGCAAGTCGGGAATTCGACTTATAGTTGAGCATTGCCTCCTGTCCTTCCTCACACACCTCATAGCCTCTTCTTATCTATATATTATACACTGTAACTTTTGTACCTCTTCATACACCATTAACGAAAAATTAAAACTCTATACATACATATATGTAAATGGAAAAATTATTATATCGCATTTTTATATATATAGACATATATATTTATACGTACATATACATGTCTATATATATATATACATATATACAAACACACACATAAATATATATATATATATCTACACATATAAAATGAACAAATTTTACATGCTACTATACAATTTTTTCCATTGACAAACTTTAAAATTGGTACGAATAATCGAAAATATTAATCAGGTTTTTTCTATCGCCAACTACTATACGGGACTAATATCGCTGAAATAATCTCATTTGACTCTAACATAATATATACAAACACACTCTACTTTAAGAAGCATAACATGCAATGAGAACGAATCATTAAGGGGTTAGGCTACTGTGACGACCCACGAATTAGGGTTATTAAAAAATTATTTTCAACGAATAAGTAAGATTATTGAAAAATCGTTTGGACATTTATTTCTATGCACATTAACGAATTTGTGTACTAAATTTTGTACAAAAATATTAATTAGTAAAGAACTTATAATGAATCTCGTCAAGGACCTTCGAACGCAAGGGGCTCAACGGTGTACTTGATTTTGGCAAAAAAAACGAGTTTTTCTCAAAATAGAATATATTGGCTAAGACTTGGCCGAGTTTTTTTTGTTATCGTGTCTCAAAAATCAACAACAAAAGAATTTCGAGGAAAAATGACAACATTATTAGTTGTCAAAATAGTTAAGAACTATTTTTTTTTTTTTAATTAAGAAGAAAGACGTCGGTCAAGACTAAACCACTATTACACTGAATAAGTGTACCAAATTTCAACCCAATCCATTTATTAGATGTAGAGAAGTCATGTACACCGTAATATATGAATATTAATTACGTAATAATAATATTAATAATTAAAGAAGTTATAAACAATCTCGTAAAGGGCCTTTGAACGTGAGGGACTCAACGGTGTACTTGATTTTGGCCACTTGGTTGATCAGAAATAAGAAAAAAGTTTTTTCTCAAAGTAGATAATATTTGCTAAGACTTGGCCGATATTTTCTTTGTCAGCGTCTTTCAAGTATAAAAAATTGTTTCTTTTATTTTTCGAGGAAAAATGACAATATTGTTGTTAATAACTAAAGAAAAAAGTTAAGAAGAAAAACAACGGTCAAGACTAAACTTCTATTACACTGAATGAGTATACCAAATTTGAAGGCAGACGTTCATTGTATGTCGAAAAATCGTGTACACCGTTTTGAAAAACATAGTTTCGAGGAAAACCCGTTAAAAGTTTTACTATCAGTTCTATCGTTATGATCATACGTTTACCTTAATAATATGTTATGTATAATCATATGTTGGACCTTCCTTTTTAATTTGAGTTGCCTCAAGCGACGAACGAGATTTTTGAAACGTTCACAGTAGCCTAAGGCCTTAAGAAACGTTTTGAATCATAGGAAAAATATAATTATCGTTAAATTGAGGAAAAAGATAATACACATACATCTTTACTATGATACGATGATTACGAGTGCGTACAATCAACTGTCTACTATTGCGTGTCGATTGACGCTGGCCGCAGGCGAAACGGCAAACGACCGGGAATCCTGTCATTTCAACCACACACCCGGTTTTACGCCACACGTAAGGAGAAGCCAAAAAATCCGAGATCAAGAAATACCGACATTAGATGTTGCGCTTTATGCGCGCGCCCATGTGAATTAACGTGTATACGTAGTGGACTCTCCGAAAGAGTTTGAAAAATCGCGGTTCCTCGAGCTTCTGTTTTTAGCCATGGCGCCACGTCGCTCCCTCTACACTTTCGCGCAAAGCGAACTGCGCGCTCGACGACTAACCGCGTTACGGACTGCGCAGACGCGGACGTTCAGTGCGCCCGGTGCGACGCGTTCGTTAACATACGGGCTCTCTTGCGATGTTGTACCTGGCAATTACGAAAGCGCTCTTTTGCGGAGTCCACGTTCGGTATTTTACACGTGTAATTGAGTTAACCGCATCCATAACACATTTTTCCAAGCAGGAACGAAGGAAGTAATGACGTGATGATGCAATGGAGGATTCTTTGTCGATATACTTTTACATCGCCTGATGAAATGTTTTTTCTTGCACGTAATTCGTATCTCGAGAATATAAAATCCGTCAATGAGAAAATTATCGAGGGGCGTCGATAAAGTAACACGTACATTTGCGCCATGCTGAGAAAACAGAAAAACTGGGAATGTTTCACGTTACGACACTAGTTCGCATAAAAATGTAAACCAGCTCGTCATCAAACATTTAACCCCTTAGCAGTCAGGCGAAAAGGAGATTTTCGTGACACTTTTGTGTTGGAAAAAAAAATTTCATAGATTTATCCTATAATTTCAGTATTACGGTTAATGAGGTTGCTGAATCCGAATCGGAAATCAGATTTTCAAAATTCAAAATGGCAAATCCAATATGGCGAATGCAAACTCGAAAAATGATTTAATTCCGACGAAAGTAAGTACTTTATGATTTTCGAGGTCACTGAATCCGAATCTGAAATGGGATTTTCAATATTCACAATGGCGGATCCAATATGGCCAAAAATCAATTTTTTTTTAAATCCAAAAATACAATAAATAAAATTCAAATACGGAAAATACGAAGAAAAAAATTAAAAATATGAATGGTAAAAACAAATTTTAAAAATACAAAAAGCAGAAAAATATTCAAAATACAAAAAGCACAAAATTTTTAATTTAATACGAAATCGAGTTAACAACCGCCACGTCTTCAATTGGTGACTCTGGGTTTGGCCGAGAGCGGGATATAAAACCAAAAAACTATTTTTTTACATTTCTTACTATGGATAATTTGTCATAAATGGTTTGCTACATTTTTATTCGTCATAATGTATCCGAGCTTCAGATACTGAGAGTCAGGACTCAAATTCGAAATTCGCAACCACAAACATCTAAAGATACAATTTTTTGTCGATATCCAACTACTTTTCGAATTTTCTCACGCCATATTGGATCCACCATTTTGAATTTTAGAAATCCGATTTCAGATTCGGATTCAGCAACCTCGAAAACCACAAGGTACTTGCTTTCGTCGGAATCGAACTATTTTTAGAATTTGCATCCGCCATATTGGATCCGCCATTTCGAATTTTGGAAATCCGATTTCAGATTCCGATTCAGCGACTTCAAGAACGATCATTCACCAAATTACAGTCAAATCGATGTAGTAAAAACATGTTTTTTTCTTCTTCAAATGCCAACATATGTGTCATGACACAAAAGTGGCACGACTTTTTTCCGCCCTTATGTGTGTCACTGACAGTCAAGGGGTTAAGGGGCCACCTAGAAGCCTGAATATATGGCCAAATTTCGAAAAAGAATTATGAGAAACGGTTGGTGAAAAAGAAACGAATTTTTTTAACCCAAAGGTACATATATCGAAAGCCTTTTAAAAACATCTTCGAAAATACAGAAAAACAATAAAAACATAGTCGCCGGCAGATGATGAAATTTTTTTTGCACCGTTTGGCAGTGGACACCAGCTTAGAAGTTCCATTTGAAATCTAAAAAACAAACGGGTTATTCAAGCTAACAATAAATACGAAATTAAATCGATTTTTTAAACAATTTTCTTTTCACAAAGTGGCGCCGAGTTGAAACTCGAGCATACAAAATCTACGCAGTCATTTTTACGTGACTATTGAAAAATGAAGATCGATTTTGGAAATAGATGTAGCCCCTTAAGCGGGCTACTCACACGCCTGGCGTAGGGACAATCTAGGGTGTAGGGCGGACGGGGCAATTTAGCAGGATTCTCTACATACGTGCCTGCCGTTCAGTGTAGAGTGAACGTGCCGCGGAACACACGTGTCCCCTGATGAAGATGGTGCTGTCAAAACTTCATAGAATCGGCATAGCCTTGGCTGTTTCCACGGTGCTACCACAAAATAAATAAAATAATTAGTACTGTGTGAATAAGTGGTTACTGAAACGAAAAGAATTGTGCCACATTAACATCACGAAGGAATTGCAAGCAGATGATGTTGAAAACTTTTTGCGGATGGATGTAGATTGTTTTGAAGAGAATAGAATAATGCTTGTTTTTTTATCGCATATGTGGGGCCGGTCTTTGTAAACTTCTATTATCCGCGTCCATACTTCATACTCTTCTTGGTTTTTCATTTTGTTTGTATTCACCGCGCGCGACGACCCGCTCTACACAACAAATATGCGCCTGCCCCGCGCCGCAGTCAGTAACGAACTGACGAGAATTTGCCCCAATCACGCTACACCCGCGAGTTGTCGCAGAGCGGCAGGGACTGAGCTAGAAAGTTAGGAGGGTCTGAGCCCCTGCCACCCTGCCAAGGTCACGATTCAGGAAATTGCGCCTGCTTGCCTACACACATCACAATCGAGCAGGAAATTAAGGCCTTAGGCCACAGTAACGGGTATAAAATCATGTGCGAATTTAACCATTTTTTTTTTCGTATGAATAAGTGATCCACTCATAAAATTAATTACACATCTATTAAGTATGAATACCAAGCTGTTAGAAAGTATATATTTTTTTTTTTTCGATGTACAAAATGGCCGACTACTGATAGTTTCTTTTGTTATCTTTTTTTAGGCGCTCCGCGGCGCGACATTTAGCATCCACAATTTTTTACCTAGAACAAAAAACAAAAATTCTCGTCAATTTACATTAGAATACCTAAAGAAGTACGTACGGAATTTAGTTTTCGATTAATCAGAAATTCCGTACGTACTTCTCTAGGTATTCTAATGTAGATTGACGAGATTTTTTGTTTTTTGTTCTGTGTAAAAAATTTTGGATCTTAAATGTCACGCCGCGGAGCGCCTAAAAAAAGATAAAAGAAAATATTAGTAGTCGGCCATTTTGCACATCGAAAAAAAAGTTTCTAACAGCTTGAAATGCATACTAAATAGATGTGTAATTAATTTTATGTGTGAATCACTTTTTCATACGAAAAAAAATTGTTAAATTCGCACATGATTTTATACCCGTTACTGTGGCCTTAAGGTTTATACCCACCTCTACACCCTAGATGATCCCTGCGACAGGCGTGTGAGTAGCCCGCTTAAAAGAATTTTCACCTGCAGGCGGTGATTTTGACATAAAGCTTAACATCTTATCTCGTTGTACACACGAACAAAATCTACGTGCGTGCGATGAAGGACCCTCAGGTATCGCGGCGATATAGAAATATATGGATACTAAGAACAGAGAATTGGAATAGGGGCGGGCGGGGGGGGGGGGCGCGACAACATTTACGGGTTAAATCTCTCAACCTTTCCGCGTACAGACTTTTTTCGCTGTGGGCCAGATAAATCGCGGCTACTGGAGTGGTCTGAATGGGGGACCGGTTAAAATAAATTAGAAAGAGCGTATGAGAGAGAAAGAGAGAGAGCGAGAGAGAGAGAAAGCAAAGAGTGATGACAATAATAGAGCGTAGCAACGCCCGTTCCACAGTAGGCAAAAATTCTACTTTTGTATATCTTCATCTATCGTACAATAGCTACGGCGACCTAGGCCTTTTTCCTCCTCAGAGACGCCATCTGCTGGCGCCGAAGGGAAAGTGGATGTCACATGACACGCGCCGGAAGAATCCGCACAAAGTAGCGTTTGCTACTATTATTTTTTCTCCCAACAAACTTCATTTTATGAGCGAAAAATAAATACACACTTTTCGTTACAAACTACTGACTACGAACGTTTTCTTCGAGGTTCTCTTTGTCTCTTTTTTTTCGAATGACAATCACCGATCGCAGAGGCTTATTTTCGTACGTATAAATTATAATTGTGGAACGGGTCGGGCAATCACGCATAGCCGTCGCACGAGTGCATGATTTATGAACGATAAAAGAAACAAAAGAAGAAGAAAAAAAAGAGTAAGCGCGAGAGAGATACTCTAATACTTAAATTGTTTGATATTTTTGTTACGCCTCTCTGTGATATGATACGGGCACATTCAGCACACACAGATACACATACTCGACTCTGTACATTGGACATGACGCGCGATTAATTGGAATATCGAAGAAGGAAAAAAAATAATTATATACAAAGAATAAAATGCGGCGAAGAAACGCCGATGTTAATCCGCCTCTTTACATATACGCCTTTATTCCTATATAGTGTTACGATCATTTTCGAGCATGTATCGCCGACGTCACACACGATACATAAATA
Source organism: Ophion ellenae (assembly GCA_963210295.1). NCBI lineage: Eukaryota > Metazoa > Arthropoda > Insecta > Hymenoptera > Ichneumonidae > Ophion > Ophion ellenae. The sequence continues at coordinate 47,239,854 of OY723387.1, forward strand.
AATAAATAAATAAATAAATATTTATAGATGTACGAGTGAAAATTATATATTCTAGTATAAATAAAATGTTGATCTCGTCATTCACACCATGCAAGTTGGCTCTTATGTGGATGCAGAGTACTTCGACGAGCACATTGGCGTAGGCGGAATTTTGTTCTCGACGGGACGTACTGGGGACGGACTGACTAAGTGGTTATGATGACAATCATCTTTATTTTTAAATAAAACTTACATAATAATCGGTGACATACAAAATATGAAGCTTTAATCACATGTTCATGCTAACATTAATGTCAACCTCTTGCCATGCCTTAAAAAATAATCAACTAATTTTTCATAATTATTTAATTCAGTTACCAGTCGTTAAACTTTACTTTCCGTAGGTACTTAATTAAATAGCCTTTATTTTCTTAATTCTTTGTTTTCTATTTTTTTCGCAATTGGCTAAACACGTTTTTAGTTAGAATTTTTTAACATCATTCTTTGTGTTCAGCAGTGACATATGAGAGAATCGTTCCAGAAGCATTGTACTTCTGAGCCACGTTTTCATCCGCCTTATGGTAAAAGATTCCTATCACAGCCGGTGGAGGTCACTGGAAGCATTATTGCTGTTTGGGAAAGTTTATATAAGTTAGGGCAATCATTCTTTTTAATATGCTTTCTCAAATTTCCAGCCTTTACTTCATCATTTTTAAATGAAAGTATGTTTTTCATGCCAATCGCTTCAGCTTCTAAGGCTGACGTATCAATTATTAGGATTTTTAAAAACAGTTATTGATGAAATCTTCTCCGTTCTTCGTATCCGATTACGAAAATGCGTCACCTGCATGCCCAAAATAGAATTTTTGAATAACCGGCACAAGCAGGGCGAGAAGTTAAACAAATGTCTCAAGTTAAATTGGTAAATTGTGAAAACGTGTATTTCTATCATGAAACATCGTAAATGCATTAAAAGTGAATGGATAATAACAATTAGTTTATCAATTGAATAAAGTAAATTTATTCAAAAAATTGATGAATCAATTGATAATATAACTATCTTTAAATATTACAAAATAATCGAATTAATGACAATCCGCCTTATGGATATATATTTAACGTGGATGCATTTATTATAATTTCGAGTGGCCGTTAAGGTAGTACTGGATGGATATAAAAAAAATCGTCGAAATTCTTGAAAATTTAAGGCGTGATAGTTTTTGATAGAATACATGGATTATTTTAGCATTCTTTGTCACGGCCCCACATAACTTCTATTCCCGAACCCAGTCTCACGCCAACATCTGACACTTCATATCGCTATCAACCGTTTCCCACAGCTAAACCGCAACGCTCATCTAAACCTAATCTCCTTTCCTACAAACCCTCGACTGCAACTTCTTTATCTCTTCGTCACTTTGTCCCTGGTTCCACACGCTGCGCTTGCTCGTATCATCCCCTCCACCTTCCTAGGCCCATCCGCTTCAATCATACTTCTTCCCTTTGGACCCAGAAAAGTTCAGTCCATCTCAGAGTCTCCAACCGAAACAACGTGCACTCCCTCAACCTACGGTATCACGGTCTTACATACAGTTCTTGCAACAACGGTGGTGGGGGTGCGTTCGCTTGAGGTAGTTCTGTAGATACACGTATGAGCCAAAAGTTTCGATCGAAGCATATAGTAACGTCCAATGCCTATACGATGCTGTTGGTTGTAAATTTTTAACAGAGCTTGCCCCCTCTATATGTCCCACACATTCGCACTTCCTGCATAGGTATCCAGTAAGAAATTTGGCGACAACACATTGGCAGCACCACGTCAAGGGAGAGCAAGTTGTGACGGAAAAATGGCATCCTTTGCCGCCGAATTAAGCTGTGTTCTAGCAGCACAGCATTGCGCATCGTCGCGTGAATGCTAGTGTTAATATTGCAGTACGAAAAATACAGAATATTGGCGGTACATTTGGAGCACTTTCGTTGCTGGCTTATTGCAGCATTACGACAGAAAATTCGGTGACGCTGTGACGCTCCATTGCCGGTAGAAACGAGGTACGTTATCGCGGCATTGAAACGGAAATTTGGAATACGCTATTCGGCAAGGTGAGGGCACAGTGGCGGCATGCTGTGACATTCCGTTGCCGGCATATTTAGAACACGCCGTAACGCTCCTTCGTCGACATAAACGAGGTACGCTATTGCGATGTTGTGATCGGCTAAATCTGCATTATCGGTAGCTGGGCAAGTGGGCATAAAAGGAGAGCAAAATTAATAATTTTATTGAATACAATCGCACACACGTACCGGTTCGTGTGTGCGACGCCCGCGTATGACTGAGGGCTATGCGTCATGCCCGTAATTATTTTTTTCCGAAAGTACGAGGCTGGGAATCGAACCCGCAACTTCACGATGGGCTGCTTTAGGAGGCAAGCACGCTAACCACTTGACCATCCAACTGGTTCAACTTATATAACTAATTTTAGGATCATGACATTTGTCAGCGAATCTGCCTATGGTTATAATCATGAACCTTGTTTTCCCGGCAATGGAACGTCACAGCCTGCAGCCAATATGCCCTAACCTTGCCGGAATAACGTATTCCAAATTTTCCATCTCAACGCCGCGATAACTTGCCACGTTGTTACCAGCAACGGATCGTCATAGCGTGGTGCATTTATGATTGAAACGTGACATAAAGATGACATCACTCCAAATCTGGAGCTTGCCGCATCAGTACCGTTATTGCAGCTGGTAATTGTTGCATATATTTGCTGCAAACTTGCCGCCTTGGCATCACACATTTATTTCGTCAAACCACGCACTGTGGCGCAAATTTGCAGCTTAATGCGGAAGCAAAAGACAGTATATTGGTGTCACGGTGAGCCCCTGTGTGCTGTCCTCTTGCAGCTATAATGCTGACATGTGAATTTTCACAGCAGGTTTATCTATCAGGGTAGATCTCATACTTGTATAGAGAGCGGCGCTGTAATCGTGGCAATAGCGCAATATTCCTGCAGTCATAGCGTTGAGCTTCCGACGATCCGTCTTTCGAGAAATATTTTATATGAATAAAAAAAGCGTGAAAATGTCAACCCAAATGCGATACAAAGGAAAGTTTACAAGAAAAAAAGCGCTTTCTAAAAGACTGAAAACTGTGGCAGCCATGTGTCAAGCAAATGCGGCTAAACGCGATGAGAATAACCATAACCTCAACGATCAGCAACAAAAATTCGCTGTCGAAGGACGTCGGATCGTGGATTTACAACATCTTGCTGACAGTTTAAATTGTATTCGCTGTAACAAAGACAAATACATGCATAAATTGAACAACTTAAATCTGTTTGCAGAATACATTTATTTCACATCCGTCTCAGAATTACTAGAACTCGAGGGAAAAAAACACGCTTCGAGTTCCCAGACCACGCGCCGATGAGCTGGCTGCAGCGTTCACTGTTGCCATTCCGTTACAGATGGTTGGGCCCGAGTTCGGTGTGGAATAAAATTACCACATTTCATAAGTCGATATCTCCGACAACTAAACGGTCAAAGTTTGTCATTAAAAAAAAAATCAATCCCACAATAGTACTGCGTACACGTGTTTTTTTCATTTTAAAATCTTAAGATCCGGTTAGAACTTATATCGAGAAATGCGAGCAAACTCCTATCGGTTTACGTGTTAGGTATAGGGATCGCGTACAAAAATGCCCATATTCAATTGCAATTATCTCATGAACTAAACGGTGAATCGAATTGAATTTTTGGGCATCAGTCCATGAAGGTCATATCTACACTATACTTAGATTTCAGCAAATTCCTAAGATTTGACCAAAACTACAGAAATACCTTAAGGCAGGATTCTACTTTGAAACCATGAAAAAAACGCTATTTTCGTGAATTTTTTCTGAGAATACTATTAAAGATATCGATATGGGGTTTAAACTGTTCAATAAATACACTCTTTAAGTACATAAAAAAAAATTTTAATGTATTTTATTCATTTTTTGTACACGTAAAATATGTTTAAAGCCAACGCCTCGAAAAGCAGGTACCGTTGCCGTGGTCGTGAAATCTTCCCGACGGATGGTCTGAAACAAAAAAATCAAATAGTTTCATGTTCAGTATGTCTTCAGGAACCGACCTAACTAGAATATTTTATATACGTGCAAAATTAACAAAATGGTGGCTAAAATACGAAAAAAAAATGCGTTTTTTGGGTCTTTTTTTGCAATAAAAAAATAGTTCTAATCAAAATTTTAAGTTGATTGTAGTTAGGTCGGTTGGTACACACATATAGAATATGTGTTCCAAATTTCATAAGGATCGGTCTAGTACTTTTTGAGTTATCACGACCACGTTACTTGAAAATGTCGTTTCGAGAAAAACGCGTTTAAAGTTTTGGTGAGTGATAAATCGTAGAAAAAATTATCTTACCCTCAATCAGCGATGCCTGGGCCATATAATATGCCTTCGACGTGTTCCAGGTGGGTGTTTTCATCCAATTTAGCCTTTTTTTTTAAATTCTGCCCTCCTTAGAAGCCTCAGACGAGCGGCGGTTCGCTCGAACGCTGCGATGTTGGTCGCGCATAGTGGCGAACTGCATGACGGTTGGGCCGATTGTAATGCCCATGACTTCCATTATTTTTAAAACTGGGCTGAATCCTTCATTAAAAACGCAGGCAGCAGTGAGGCACGCAATTTTGACGATTTTTTTGCCATTAAAGACATGTTTCGGTGCCATAGCCCAAACTGTAGAGTTGAAACATTCGTTGTTATTTTGAGTGTTTCCACCCAAACATCTCTCCAGTAATTCCGTTTTTGTTAGATCTTCCTAGATCGGCTTCAGCACCTCTTGTACGTCACTAGCAAGAGCAGGAGGATGTTTATAATTTTTTAAAGCGTTGTTTGTTTCGGCCTTCTTATACTTGCACCAGCCGTCTGAACGAGGTAGGTGCGTTCGAAAGGCGAAAAAGGATAGTTAGACTGCTTGGAACTTTATAAAATTTTGACCGAACATTCTTGAACATATTTACTTTCGAAAAATGTAAAAAAAAAAAAAAAAGTTTTTTTCAAAGTTTCAAAGTAGAATCCTGCCTTAACGTGACGTTTGCGTTGCGATCTACGGCCGCGAGGTGCGTGACGCCAGATCGGTACACTGTGCAACGAAGACAGAGCACGAAACGGAGTACCATTCTGTCTCTTTTTCTACCACATGTAACGCTGGCACTGTAAACCCTAACCCCATTACTCGTATTTATTCCGTGTTTCGTAAACAATATTTAATTTACGGACGAAGAAAGCACAAGTGCATGTTCTACACGATCAAAGATAACTAACTAATTAACGCTTCATCGGTTTTATGTAAAAATGTAAACTGAACACTTGCAAAATTTGAGTGATTCTGATAAAAATGAATGGCAGTTCGTTAATCGCTATCACAACGGTGATTTAGCCACGTGGATTCGATCCGCACTTTCCATCATAATATTTTAGGTTAATTTCCTTAATCGGCGAGCTTTTTCTCCTGAATTCATTTCGGATGTGCGCAAATCACTTTGAGCGGGAATGGGCGTAATTGACATGTTTAAAAACTTGATTTACAATGCAGTTGAGCATTAAAAATCTTTAAAATAATTATTGTAAAATAATTATTACCCTGAAATGCATGCAAAAAGACTTAATATTGAAAATGTAGGAGCAAGATGTAAATATTTTTTCGCTGTAGCACTGAGATTATGTCACGCACCGATCTACAGCATCGACGCGCAGTGGCGTTGAGACAGGCGAAAAACTTGCTCCATAAGGGTACTAATCCTGACCACCGAAATTCACCTTCGTTGCAAGACCCGTATATAAGATCGTGATTGGTACTCGCTAATAAACATATAACGTCTTAATTATCGTCCTCGTACTCATTTGAACCCGCTCAGTAACACCTCGCGCATCTTTGAACTATCCGCTCGCCTGCCACATTTTCACTAAATAATTAAGTAATTATAACATATGAATTTGACACGGTCGCTTAAGGCAAAACAGCTTCTGCAGACGTTAATGGTTGCAACACTAATGGAACTAAATCGCCGGAAATTCTGAAAATATTATATCATCAAGATTTAGAATCAAGCGATCGATTATGCTAAGTTTCAAATAAGTCGACTGATTGTGAGTAGTCGTCGAGAAATTAAATAAAGTAATGGGGAGTATCCCCTTTTTATGAATTGCGTTGTGTAGACGTGGTAACGTTGTAGAGGGGTAAGTATGATGAATATTCTATCGGTATAGTAGAAACGCTTTGCTATACCGTGATGTAAATCGATGCTAATGGCCGGTTTCGTCACCTCTGGATAAAGTTATCCGCAAAACATGTTCTATACCTTTATCATTGTTTATCTGCCAGATAACTTTATCTGTAACTTATACGTGATTGACGAAATCGGGCATAAGTTGAATCCATAGTTTTTTTCAGTATCTTCCCTTATTATTTTTAATAAATAAGATTGCTGATTCATTCATGTTCATTTTTCTCAGACTAGATGCGCACTAAAGCCACGCTATTTTGAGGTTATACTTAGCAACGTCAACGCGGAGAACACAACGCATGCGTAAACAGGTCGAGCAGTGCTGCCAGCGATGATATAAAAATCAGACTGCTGCGTTGTCCGTTTAATAGTCAATTTATAAAAGAGTAAAAGATTGATTTCAACGATGAATTAATCAGCGATCATTGTAAAACTGAATAAATATTGAGTTTTTGGGTAATTATTGATAATAATAAGACGATTTGAACGTATTAATTGACTTTAAGTATTGAGACTTTTTCCTTTGGACAGTTGAAATAGATGTGAAATCACTGACAAATTCTCAGTCGGGCACCCACCAATATTGTCGGATTTAACTTCAATTATTATTAATAGTAGAAAATCAGCAGTCTAAGTGTCGATTTATTATTAAATTAGCTATTTGTAAGGATAAACATGGACATCATCTAGACTTGTAAATCCACGATTCGCCCATTTTGGACTAACTTCTTGCCCGACGGTCCATCCAGTAATACCTTAAGGGGTTAGGCCACAGTAACGGGTATAAAATCATTTGCAAATGTAACAATTTTTTTTCGTATGAAAAAGTGATTCACTCATAAAATTAATTACACATCTACTTAGTATGAATATCAAGCTGTTAGAAAATATCTTTTTTTTCGATGTACAAAATGGCCGACTACTCGAAACTTCTCGAAACTTCTCGAAACAGCTTTTTTCCAATTGGCGTGACGAATAACTTCAACAATTTTCATTCGATTTACTTCAAATATAAAAGTTATGTTCCTAATTGCATTTCGCAGAGAAGTACGTACGGAATTTCTGATTAATCGAAAACTTTTCATTTTATGAACAGTTATAACGAAATTTTTCACTGAAAATTTATTTCTTAAGTTCAAATACCTACAACTTTTGAGTAAGCAAAATTGTTTAAATTCCGTACGTACTTCTCTAGGTATTCTAATGTAGATTGGCGAGGATTTTTGGTTTTTTGTTCTAGGTAAAAAATTGCGGATGCAAAATGTCACGCCGCGGAGCGCCTAAAAAAGATAACAAAAGAAAATATTAGTAGTCGGCCATGTTGTACATCGAAAAAAAATATATATTTTTTCTAACAGCTTGATATTCATATTAAATAGATGTGTAATTAATTTTATGAGTGAATCACTTTTTCATACGAAAAAGAAATTGTTAAATTCGCACATGATTTTATACCCGTTACTGTGGCCTAGGGCCTTTAGACGCAAGGGAAATAAATTCGTTCTTCTCGTTAATTTCAGTTGAATTTCACAGCCGTGTATCGTTACCCTCCGCATAGAAAATTGTCTTAAGTTCAAAGGAAAAACATATTGGAGGAACAGTAAAAAAATATGAGATACACAATCAGTGAGAAATGCTTAGTCCCTCGATGATTTTTATCAACAGTGAAAAAAATTATGAGATGCTCGATTTGCCGCTTTTATTATAAATTTCATTCGTCCACAGTTATCCCATATTTCTTCACCCACGACAAGTAATACTCTATTTTCTTCGTGCATAGCAATAACATTTTTTTCGTCAATACCGGCACGCTGTCCCCCGTGCGAAACTTCGTCGAAAAAGTACGATCGCCCGACTTTTCGTTTTGCGATGAAAGTTCCTTCTTGGCGTTTGCAAACAAACGGTGCAAGTCCGACAAAGCCGCAGACACGTAAAAAGTGGGATTTGATTTTTCGGGACCGTTGATTATCAGATTAACGGCTTGCTCGACGGTTGCACTTGCTTTCTGGTCTCCATATAACGATGGGCCCTGCAGAATAGCGATGAAAAAGTTTTTATTGCATAATCCAATGGAAAATTCTCATGCGGCGGAACGACGGACTCACATCTGTGCATTTGTGGGCCACCGCCTCGATCGCGGATGCAGAATCCTCGTATACTTTGTTGTGCAGCATATTGTCGGAAAGTTGAAGAAACACTTTAACTGATTCCGTCGCTGAGCTCTTATGATCACCGTTACAGTGCAATACCGTACAGACGTAGGCGTGCAGAACATTCAGCAAGTTGAATCGAACGAACGGTGATGCTTTCTGTGAAATCGAAACAGTTTGGTCACAAATTACATGAGGCGGCCCTAATACTTCGATAGCTCGTACGTTATCTCGTAGGGCTCGTAGGCCCTAATACAGTGATAGCTCGAAAAATCTGCAATATTCATTTGGTCAATTTCCTGCCAAGTGCGCAAATAACAGGAAGCCCGATCGTAAAATTCGATTTATACGAATTACTAGATGCGCAACTAAGTTTCCGGGTTTTTTTTACCAATAAAAAATCGAAAATTTCAAGATAAATGCTTCTGTAAAGGCACACAGTGCCAAGCCGGGCGACATGAGCGATGCTCACAAATGCTGAATCCGTGTAAGTGCCCAAGTCAAACGCAACCTATGCGTAGCCACACGAACGCACCGTTAGTTCATTGAACGCGGGCACGTGAACTATTTCCGGACACTTTGCCACATACTCAGGCTCGGCTTTATCGTCCACCACTTCCTCTATCATTTTTCTATCTGGACTTTCCGTCCACCATGGTATCCATTGAGGTAGAAAATCAGCGGCATGTCCATTGCGCACGGTTGCTTCAAATTCTTGTCTCTCAGTGTTCGTCAATGCGTTCCATATCTCATCGGCGTTATCCAAGTTGACGCCTTTCAAGCGTTCTTCCAATTCTGGGACCTTACGATTGGGACAGAATAGATTTTCAGGTCAGACCATAACGCAAAATGTAGTAAAGCTTATAAAGGAATTTTTTGCACTATCCTGCCGAAAAGAGCGTTTTTTTTTTCAAAAAAACGTTTTTATTTCAATTTTCCAAAATTGGCCCATCTCTACCTTTCACAGTTTTCCTGCATGGAGTGTGCATTCACTGTAGTTGGTAGAAACAGGAAATAGTAATAAAAAAACGTGACTACAGATTCGGTAACAAAGAATCTTGAGGCTTACATCGTCTTCGTCGTCAGAGTCCATAAAGTGTGCAGCATCCTCGTCATCGGGAGGTTCTTCGTGAGAATAGTCTGCGAATTCCATATCCTCTGTGTACATTCTCTTCAATATATCGATCATCCTGCTCCTCGCCTCTGGATTTTGTTCCTGTATCTTGAGCTCGTCTTCGACGCATTCTCTGTAGAATGTTTCGGAACACTCCAAATGGGATTCCGATTTGTAACATTGCATGGAACAGTAGGGAACATCGCATTTCGGACATGTATAACGCCTCGGTGATACGTTACATCTGAAAATATGGATTGTCAGATAATTCGTCGGTTAGGCCATGATTGCGCCATTAGCGGATCTTACAGTTGACAGATTTGCTGACCATTGCTGTCGGTGCCTGAACTGATCTTTTGCATTTTCAATATATTTTTATAAAAATGTCCGTATTGTTGATCGGTATAAGTATGGGTATAAAAGTCGGAATTTGTATGCCGGTAACGTAGTCAAACTTGCAGAGCAGTCTGTTTTTGTTGAGAGGCTTGAAACACGGTCTTACATACAGGTCTTGCAACGAAGCTAAATTTTCGTGGTGGGGGTAGGCACGCTTATCGGCTCCACTTTTCGATTCACTAGGCGCCGCTACGCGTCGCTACTAGCAAGGGGACGTAGTTTCCCTCTTAGCTCTTTACGGCGAATGGGCCGAAGGTGTTTAGTATGTTTCTGTGGCGCGATTGTCGAAATAACCTTTATTTGCAACCATATACCAGAAGGTTGTACGTGATTTACCGTGATACATTTTTTATCGTGTTTTTACGCATAAGTGTGAATTTTTTTTGGTAGTGTTTGCGAAAAAATGCGAAATGACTAAGGGTTGCGCGGTTCGCAATTGCAAAACGGAGTACAAAAATTATAAGCAGAAATGCTCCGTGTTTCGCGTGCCCAGAAACGTCGAACGATACAAAAAATGGCTCGATGCTATTCCGGGACTGAGAGTCTCAGTAACGTGTGCGAAAAACATTTCGAAGAACTATGTATTGTGAGACATTGGAGAAAAAAGAATATGAATGGTCGTAATATGTGCTGGTATGAATTAATGTATTCAACAAGTTTTCAGTTTTTTTTTAGATGAAAGTAGTCATCTTTTTTTTAATCAACACATTATTTTTTATTGGTTTCGTATATTATGCAGTTTACACGACAGTACGGTAAATTAAGTTAGGGCACACGGCGCATGCGTTGCGTTCGGGAGGAAAAAGGACAGAAGAGCTATTTCTCTCTTCGTCGCACCACTACTTCCCCTTGCCGTCACGCACCAAGCGGCAGAAATCGGAATAAAAAACAGAACCGCTAAGGGTGCCTACCCCCACTACCACCGTTGTCAGACTTGTATGTAAGACCGTTGGTGTGCCGCATGCATTCAAAGGCAGCTCGCCCACCGTTCCCACCGTCTTATGTTGCCGCCATGCTCACGCCTATGCTCGCGTGTCAACAACTCTTTCTCGCTCGCTCTTGCACAAACGTATGCTTTACATGCATTTTTTTAAAATTCGTACATCAGTATTTTAATAGATGTCATTGATAATAATAACTCCTGTTATAATGAACAATTATTATTGCGTATTAAAAAAATTAAGATATTCGGCTGAACTAAATTTTCCGTTGACATATTGTGTGGCCATTTATTTTTCCATTTGGCTTCATGAAACCAATTAGAGGTATGCTGAGAATGATGACATTTCAAATGGAAAATGAAAAAAAAGGTCATCAGTGATCGGCCGGCGGCTAATTCGGTAGATTGAAAGCAAACACTCTAGCCACTCGGTTACGCTAGCGTCCACACCGTTTTAAAAATTAGGAAACCGCTATTTAATTGTTATGTGTACGACACTATGATTATTTTTTACATTAAATTAGAACAATCATCATTGCAGTTTTTTTAAATCCAATAAATAAATTGAATATAAACGCTCCATAAACGGAAAAAGAGTAAAGCTCAAATATATAGTCCGCATCAGTAGGCCTATTCTGTAACTCGGTAGCGACAGTTTTCGTTATCGTTAGCCATAGCGACAGCCAATCGCATGCACGATTACAGATGAAAGGGAGCATCTTATTGACTGTCGCTAGCTAACGATAACGATAGTTGTCGTTACAGAATAGGTTACAGTTACAGAATAGGCCTACCGGACCCCAAGCACCCCGCACAAGATAACTTGTAGGTGCGAACGAGAACGCACTATTACCCCAAGCATGGCAAAGCTGTAGGCCTATTCTGTAACTCATAACGACAGTTTTGGTTATCGTTAGCTAGCAACAGGGAATAAGGGGCTCCCTTTCTTCTGTAATTATGCATGCGATTGGCTATCGCTAGTTAACGAGAACGAACACTGTCGCTACCGAGTTACAGAATATGCCTAGGGTGCAGCAGAGCGCGCGCTATGACCCCAAAGTCAGTGCATTCCTTCACACATGAGTACAACAGCGCTAGGTTGGCTGGGGTCAGTACCAAAACGCATCGCAGAAAAATCGTGCCAAATGTGCCCCTAAGCCCTGCTTTTCCATGTAAATCATCCCCCGACACTGGCCTACTATTCCTATACAATAAACGAAACTGCGTTTTGTCCCGGATTTTTAGTTCTTGAAATCGCCACTACCTAGCATTGGCTGTTATGTGACAGCGTTCGGCTCTAAATACGCAAGCGCAACTCAACACAATTTCGAAAACACCCAAAATCAGAATCACTCCAATATATAATATTATATACGGAAATATTCAAAGTTGATACTGCTAAGCTGAACAATTCAATTATTATTCAAATCCATCATACACGCGAATAATGGCTTTCATAAAATTATCTACAATATACTTTTATTCATCTAAAATATTCGAAACACCGGTGCAACATACATATATATGCATGCTTGTCACACGACTACTAGCGCCACAGTGCGGAGCGAACATTTTGCCAACAGCATTTTATATACCAGTGTCAGCCCCCTGGGGCCCTGTTACGGTTCTCGGGTGAGACTTCTCACTTCTCGCATTTTCATCTCACGTGAGTTGAGTCACGCTATTACGGATCGGTTGGGTGAAAATGTCAGATCACTAGGAACTTCCGGCTAGTGATCTCACATTTTCGAGACACCGTAGAAGGGGTATACTAGCACGCCTATCAAACCCAGCCCAAAACGAAGACGTGCGCATCGACAAAAACAACCTCTTCACTCGAATAAGCAAGAAGTTTAAATAGAATCTGAGTTTGCAACATGAATGTTACCGAAAAACAAAAACACATGTTATTAGACTTCATGAAAAAAGACTAAGATTTAGCACCAGGCAGATTGCGACACAGCCATTCAAATAAAAAAATACTGGTAATTTTTGTATTATATTAGAACATAAAACGGTTCTTATAAACAGTGATAGAATTATTGTTTTATGTTAATAAATCGAACTATTATGCAATATATTCTTGTTCCGTTATACTGAAAGGATCCACGGCATCGCAGAGTGATCGTCGTATACGAAGCATTCGATTTTTCCGATCTCGCAAAACCACAATCATCAGCAAATTATTCATCATTATCGGATGACATTACTTAACTCGCTACGATATCAACTTTAAGTTGCTGAATTTTATTAATTATTCGGCGTCGAGGTGCTACCGTCTCTGAATCAGCTATTTCATAGTAACTTGTGTTGTGTGTTAGTTTTGAACGTGTCGTCGCTACGTTAGGAAGACGCTCACGCATGCGCATTTCGATTTTCGACATGACATTTCGTGTTGAGTAAACTTACGTAAATAATCCCGCATTTTCTCTAGGTGAAGAGAACCGTAATAGGGTGAGCTGCTCACTTTTGTCATTTTCACCCGAATGAAGAATCGTAATAGCCCCCCTGATGTTCTCTGGCCTAATGAGGATCCGGACTCTTGGCAACGTTGCGAACGATACGCGTTCCATGGACTGCTTTTTTTAAACTTCAATCTTTACAAATCGTCTTTTACAGCACAGCTGATTGCTCATTTGATTAAATCTTTGATTTGCACACTGCACGAGCTGCAAGAACAGCACTATCAACAACCGCAATAAGAATGTTTATGGTAAGGGATTGATTGTCTGGCGGAGGTGGTACGTGCACCCCCCCCCCCCCAGACGGGCCAAATCGACTATACAAAAACGCCAAGGAGTTCCAGAATCATCACATGCCTCTCCGCGCCGTGACCGCCAGAAATAATTCTGGATCCGCCCTTGATTATACCCGCCAGCGACATTGCCACATCAGTACCACAACTCCCGGTTAGCCGACTTAACTGCGGTTTAAGGGCCGCTGGACCAATCAGAATCACGTCCAGCGCACTAAACCCAGATTAATTCTGATAACCGAGAGTTGTAGAACCGGGCCACTGGGCCTAAGAGATACGAACAATTAGAAAAAAGTTGAATAAATGGCGTAAGGAATGCTGTTGTTATGGACTAAATTCAATCAAAGTAAATGTAGGAAATGATTTTATATAGAAAATGGAATCGATCCAATTTTCTTGTTGAAATGTTCAAATTCAATTTTGTATGAAATTCAGGTTGTGATCGAAGTTTGGTTATGTTAATGATTCAATTAATTTGATTGGAATATTCCACTGCAAAAATAAATACAGTTCCGTATTGTTGCTTTTTTAAGGTATTCCTTTCGCGGATGACCGTATTTTGTGGGGGCATAACAGGGCCTTCTGAATCGTCGAAAAATTACAATTGCGCTTAATAAAAAAATAAGTTACAATGGATTATTACACACAACGATAAACTAGAATACAAAATTTCGTGCAAATTTAACAGATTGAGACATTTTTACATTTATTTAAATCGTCGCGGCTACGAAAATTCTTCTGTTAGTCACATTTTACAAGTTTTAACATATTTTTATTAAACGTTCGGTGACCCTCTGTTTTTATTGTCGTTACGAAATTTTTTGACTTTTTCACACCTGTGAGCAGTTTATACCAGGAATCTAGAGTTATTTAGTGTATAAATTATTAGATAGAAATGTGGCCAGCGTGACGTGTCCATAAAGCGCCGTATGAAACGATTTTTAGGGCCGGAATTTTTCGTTGAAGGTTCGGCAACTTGGCTTGAAATTTTACGAGTATACTGGGATGCATTTTTACTTCATTATAGACCGAAATCAGTTAAGTGTAAAATATCTGGGTTCGTGAAAGGAATACTTTAACATCCTCAATGTGCGATAAATATGTCGGTACCTTGCACAGAATTGGGAAAATCACCAGAAATTGCCAATCCAAATTTGAGTTTTGAACGGCATACGCTTCGACAAACGTTAAGGGATCAGTGTAACATTTTCAAAAAATCGATTTTTTCGCATTATCCGATAATATACACGGTTATAAACGTTATGTCCACTCTTTAAATCGAAACTCGAATTATTTCGGTCGCTACAGCCTTTCTTAGAAGAAGTAATTAGAACGTGAGTTCCGCACTCCGAACTTTAAACGCGTTTTTCTCGAAATGGTGTATTTCGAAACGGTGGCCACTCTGAAAGGGAGAGTATTCAAGCTATCCGTTTGAAATTTTAACAGAACATTATTCACGTCATTCCTTATGTTGCTATGGAAGCGTTTTTTTGGAAATCTTTCTATTTTTTTATACGAAAAACCGTCGAAAAAAGGCTAAATTTGATACTTTTTGTTCAAACCGCCATTTTTTCAAATTTCACTAAAACAAACCTCCGTAGGAACATAGCGGCTTTCCTACAGATTAATAATCATTTTAAAATTTTTGCTTGAGATAAAATTTGCGGCGCAATCCTGGCCACCATGGGACACCATTTTTTCCACGCAACAATAAAGAAAATTTAGAAAAAATCATTTTGTATTCTTTATCCGTGCATCGATTTGAAAAAAAATAGACTGATTAGCAAATCCTATCCACCTGAAAAAAGCCGCGAAAATCGGGTATTTTTCGGGCGGTCACACTGTGATGACCCCTTAATTAAAAACAAGACAAGTATCGTGCACTTTATTTTAATAGCTCTTATAAAAGTCAAAGTGTTCCCTTGGTAGCTATTGTAATTATAATTCCTGTGTAATACCACATAGATAATACATCGCACATGTAAATATGAACATGAGTGCTTGAAGTTAACAAGATAGAAACGTGGAGTAACTGTTGTAACGAAATAAAAAGCAGTTTATCTGCGTCTTTCGGTAATGAATAATTGAGTAAAGCGGAAAAAATCGAATACAAACGATATTAGATTAATCTCGACGAGCCCGATCAGTATCGGATCGAAACGTAACACTACAGCTAAAGTCGACACAGTTATTGTCTTTTTTAAAGATCTTCATTGCTCGTGTATTATGAAGTAACATTCGTATTCGACGATACTTCCAGTGGTTTCTTGAATTCGTATATGTCAGTGATGCAGTTGTACGACGTGTTTTCGCTTTGTCCTGCTTGTTCGGTCAAATATTGGAGCCGATAAAGAGCTGAAAAAAAGAACGGTCCGTAGGTAAAAAAGTTGATCGAAAACTTGCCGATCTCGTCAGCTAGAGCGAATTTCCTTGCAGATCCCTGGCACATCTTCAGAGAAAAGATGTAACAAGGGCAGCAATACTTTTTCAAAATCGCGTCTCTACCATGTTGGGCGCAAATACTGTGGTTGAATAAAACGTTTAAAAACGCCCATACTTTGGGAGTCTTAATAACTCGACAAGGGGATGAAGAATGATTCGGTGGGGAGGAAAAACTGTTGGGGATCCCAGATCCCCACAATTTTTCGTAGTCACCATCGCAATCAATTTTTTTTTCGTTCAACGCGACACTCCGTTGCCCACAATGCATTCAAAATGTTCAACCTGTTAATGTTTGTCGTGGTATCCATAGACAATTGTTATTTTCAATGTATCCTTTATCATTCATTTTTGAGATAAATTACTAAATTGAAAAAGTGGGTTCTCCGGAGGGGCGCGATGCTGGCGTACCGAAAGCTGACGCCCTTTATTGAAAATTAAGCAGCATACTCACGAATATTATTCGGTCCGGTTTTGGATTTATCTGGCTGAGTTTTCACAGTTGAGTAATCAGCCAGGCTGCATTTGTCACCGACAATCCGGATACTCAGCTTGCGAATGTTTGAATCGTCCGCAATGTACTTTAACCATTTGTCATGCTCTGACGATTTCATTTTCTGCAGAGCGTCTAGCTGACGCGAAAGTTTGCCAAAAGCATATTCGCCGTTTACAATGTCTGCCCAGTTATTGTCGAATTCGTTTGAAAACATTTTGGCGTCTTGGCGCTCAGCTGCAATAACCGCATCTCTAATATCCCCCAACATGAAACTTTTACAGTTTTCGAGAAATTTACGCGCATATTGTTGCTTCGCTTCGATCTCCGCGTCAATAGACGCAATTTGCTTTGCGTTAATAGTCGATGTACGGGAAACGCCTAATTCGAGGGTATAATTGTTAGTACCAATCGCAGAGATGGCGGTCCTGCAACTGGCTCTCATTCGAAAATCAGATTTACGATCATCCTGGACAGCTGAAGTTGCTGATAACACCTAAAAAATAAGCAGAAGCATCACACTCGTTTCAAAAGCCTATTTTGAATGCTACACAGTTTCAGAAAGGAAGCACCCACAAAATTGTTAGACTGTGCCACAATTACGTACAACAAGAAGACGGAGTATTCCGCCCAATTCCATCGAAGAATCATCGAATTCATAAAAATTCTCGACAATCACATCCGAGCTATCGAGTGCAAAACCCCTGACTGTGCAGCAATGTCGTCCAAGTGGTATCTTGTTTACTCGGGCTCGCGGTATCATATCTTGTGACAAAGGTCCGCACTCATTGTTGAGGTTTACCTCAACGAATCCAAGAGCGCTTTTCACCGCATGGGCCTCGGCAATGTTTCCCTCCACGAGGCATTTTATGTAAACGTGGTCGAAGAAATGCTTCACGAAATATTGAAACCTCTCGAACTGGAGATACGACAGTGACGCGTGCTTGTCGGCTGTGATCCATTCACCAGGTGATGTAATCGCACACGTGATTTCCCTTGAAGAACATTACCAATTAGATAGTTTTCCTTAGAAAAGCGATATGTCGTATTCCCGCAATATCATAATGAAACACTACACTGTCAGAGAATTATCCCATCTGAGGATGGTGCCGTATTGATCGAGTAGTTCTTCTTTCTTCGTTTCGAATAAGCCTTTCGTCAAATTGTGGTTACTTTTTCGTATCAACTGAGCCAACATCTGTGACAAAAGCTAAATTGTTCGAAATTTATGACATTGCCGTTTGCTCGTTTGACGAAAATGTTATCTTTTGTCTCACCGGAAGTTTCTGGGTATAACCGCTCACTTCTATTCCCAGTCCCAATGATAATGATTCGATCGCGTATGACAATCCAGCCAGGCTTGCAGGATACAACTCATCGTGCGTCAAATCCTCGAGAACCCGTGCGAATAAATCCAGCATTGCCGTACTGGAAAGTAACGTCGAAAGATTCGATTGGAAGCGTTTGAATTTAAGCGATGTTTAGCCGAACAGAAGACAGCTGTGAGATGCGAATATTTACTTTTCCGGCGACTCCGATGGGAGAGGACTCATGTAACAGAATTTCATGCGACAGTGGAGCCCTCGAAGTTCCGGGTCAAATCTGTACCACACTTCGGACATATCGTCCGAGTGCACCTTGATCGGATATTTCTGAAGAACCGCGGGCGCGTCGATCATCCTCAAATCGTCGGGACAAAAGATGTTGCGTTCCGGTAGCTCGAAGTCGGGCAACGGCTCCACGGTCTGCCATCGGTCGATCCAATCTTCCGGAATATCTGTACTTCTCTCACCTCTACGGAGACCAGCCACCTTCATGTCGAGATGCTCGCCAAAATTTTCGTCGGTTACCACGATACACGCCTTCGTGGGTGTCATCAGGTCCAAGCAAGTCGATAGCGACACGGGATCGTATTCGTACCAAAAGATCGGCGCGGCAAGGTAATCGATGGACGGATAGACGTGCATGTCTTTGACTAGATTGACAACGTCCGTAAAACAGCGTAACTCATCTGGGCGGTATCTGCAAAAATATATTTGCGAGTTGATTTTCGACGGGAACCTCTTTCCACTATCGAGTTAATATTTGCCAATAATATTGGTGATACATTCGACCCTTTTTTTTAATCGTATCTGATTATCGCAACCGCATGATGCAAGGAAAGAAAAATTCCTTGCACCTTCACTAATCGTTTTGATGTTTCGATTCAATTCTACTGTGTAATTGGGTCATTTGATTCTTTTTTTCGGATAGGCAGCGAGCTTTCCGATTCGTGCTGAAAAACCAGCCAGTCGGAAATCGAAAAAAAATGTTTATTTTATTTATGGACAGTTGCATCCTTTTTGAGTAAAATTCTACGGCAGAAAGTTCAGGGTTGCGCATTCTTGTTTGCTGGTGTTTCAAAGTTTCGAATGCAATTTTTGCCTATTTCTATGTTTGAACATTTTGCAACGATGAATTGAAAATGGAGCTTCCAATTGACTTGGACAAAAACGGTCCTTTCAGCAGACATCTCTTCAGCCAGTAAACCGTAGACATCATTAACGGGACCTCCATTTTTTCTTTAGATAATCATCGAGCTCATCACTTCCAACGAAATTCATTTTAAAGGTAGTTCTGTAGGTACACGTATGAGCCAAAAGTTTCGGTCGAAGCGTATAGTAACATCCAATGCCTATACGATGCTATTGGTTGTAATTTTTTGACAGAGCTTGTACCCTCTATTTGTCCCACAAATTCGCACCTCGTGCATAGATAGATCTCATACTCGTATAGAGAGCGGCGCTGTAATCGTGGCAACAGCGCGATTTTTCTGCAGACATAGCGTTGAGCTTTCTCCGATCCGTCTCGCGAAATATTTTATATATATAAAAAAAGCGTGAAAATGTCAACCCAAATGCGATACAAAGAAAAGTTGACAAGAAAAAAGGCGCTTGCTAAAAGACTGAAAGCTGTGGCAGCCATGAGTCAAGCAAATGCGGCTAAACGCGATGAGAATAACCATAACCTCAACGATCAGCAACAAAAATTCGCTGTCGAAGGACGTCGGATCGTAGATTTACAACATCTTGCCGATACTTTAAATTTTATTCGCTGTAACAAAGACGAATACATGCATAAATACATGCATAAATTGAACAAGTTAAATTTGTTTGCAGAATAAATTTATTTCACATCCGTTTCAGAATTACTAGAACTCGGGAAAAAAAAACACGCTTCGAGTTCCCAGACCACGCACGGATCAGCTGGCTGCAGCGTACACTGTTGCCATTTCGTTACAGATGGTTGGGCCCGAGTTCGGTGTGAAATCAAATTACCACTTTTCATAAGCCAATATCTTCGAAACTAAACGGTCAAAGTTTGGTATTTTTTTTTAAATCAATCCTTCTAATAGTACTGCGTTCACGTGTGTTTTTATTTTTAAATCCTAAGATCCGTTTAGAACCTATATCAAGAAATGCGAGAAAACTTCTATCGGTTTACGTGTTAGGTATAGGGATCGCGTACAAAAATACCCATATTCAATTGCAATTATCTCATGAACTAAACGGACAATCGAATTGAATTTTTGGGCATCAGTCCATGAAGGTCATATCTACACCATACTTAGATTTCAGCCAATTCCTAAGATTTTATAAAAACTACAGAACTACTTTAAGAATTACATGTCTGCCATTTTTTAACTTGCAGCTGATTTTTTTACAAAGGTCAAATCTAAAATGATGAATACTAGAAACGCAGCCTGGCACAGTCAAATTGGGTAATCAGAAAAAAAAATGTTGAAACTGCCTAACGTACCGCGTTTGAAAGAAATGTCGGGATCATGAGACAGCATATAGCTTTAGCATCATCGGACAGCATGGAATTTTGGAAATGTTCGTACGAACTACAAATGAAATATTTATACTTATTACCATGTCATTAAACGTTGTGCCAAAACTTGTACTCATGCCCATTCACTTCTTATTAACTTGCAATAAAACGAATTATATTTATATCATTCTGACTGCCCATTTCCCTGGAGAAATCGAAACGAACTTTGAGGAATCTTTTATCATAATCGTTCAAAAGTCGCTCCGATTGTCGCAGGCTTCTCTCTCTCTGTCTCTCTGTCTCTCTTATTGGCCACAGCTACTGACACTCAGGCAGCGCGTGGTGAGTATAACGAGTGGAGGGATAAACTTGAGTTGAGGGTACGATGCTAGAAGGAAAATTTACGAAGCCCGCAAGATCATAGCTCGGCTGAGATCACCTTGTTGGCCATTCCTGTCGAGTTACAGAATACACCAGAAGAAATGGCGCATAATGTGTTTATCGCGCTCGGTATCCCCGATTTAGTCTCTCGCATACTCGAGATTAGACCCATCTCAAAACCAGTCTTGAACCCTGTCGGTGACCACATCAGCTCCTCCTCTACATTCAGATCGCCTCACAAGAGTTTCATAATGGTGCTCAAATCCTCCAACGTTCGCGATTTCATCATAGCGAAAAAGCGCGCTAAACAAGTTCCTACGATAAATAAGGTTTCCTCGCCTGAACGCGCTGGAAAGATCTTTATAAACGAAATGCTCTCTTCGTCCGTATACAATTTGCTTCGTGAAACTAAAGCTTACGCAACGGCAGCCGCATATAAATACCTATGGAAGCGAGGAAATGTTATTTATGCACGGAAAATTCGTCTTGCGATCCATAACGAAGCCGATCTCGTAAAGCTTGTCTGACTAGACCACGAACACAAGGGTAAAAAATCGATTTGGGTCCTGTTCTCTGAAATGTTCTTCGACGTAATGGTCTGTAATTTTTCATATTTTTCGATCTATCTCAAATATTGCATTATATAGAAGTTTGGGCGGTGGTTGAATGCAATTTTTATTATTTTTGTTTTTATGTCTAGTTCTTCTTTATTTGGACGGAATATGGATTTTTATTTCTTTCTTGTGTTCAATGTTTGCGTTCAATATTGCGGTTGATTTTTGTGGTGGCTATTTGCGTGGACTATGTGTATGATTTCTTCGATTTGCGTTAGATTGTTATTTTTTGCGTTAAATGTTGCGGTCGTTTTATGCTTATGGGTTGTTCGATTATTAGAATTTTTTCTATTTCGGCGTTTATTTTGCGTTTAATTTTGCGCTTGGTTGTTTGTGGTAGATATGAGTTGAGCGCTTTAGGCAACTGCTTATCTCATTTATAAAATTAACATGCTAGCACTTATGTAATGTTAATTAACACACGTTATAACTTTTATTTTTATATTTTTATATCTATTATTACTTTATTGTATAATTAGTTCAGCGGATTTGTCGATTTGTTGCCTAAAGGTTTTAATCAAGGCATAAAATAAATCGTCAATCAATCAATCAATCTCTTACCTGAATTCGGCATTTCGAATGGCACGAATCTCATCGTAGATGCGTCTCGGCGGTCCTTCTCTTCTCAAGAAATTGATGTACGAGTATATCGCGTCGAGAACATCGAGTTTCTTTTCGGAATTGCCAATTGCCGTTAGTGTTGCCGAAATGCAAAAAGTGCTGTACAGCGAAGTGTTCCATGCAGGGTCGTTGAGGACTCGGCCATCAACTTCCGTTGCCCATTTCTTCTTTTCCAAATAACTCATCAGCGAGCCCGCACCGTCACGGCTAAAGAGCCAACTGAGAAACTCGAGGGATTTCGTCTTGTAGAGCCAACTCGATGGTGGTATTATCCATTTGACGTATATCTGGTGAAATAATCCACATAACGCAATCGCCGTTTACAATGAAAGACAATCACGGCCGGTAATCAAGTACCGGGGAACGAATTTCCCTGACATTTGGAGAAATGCGTACCTTGTTGCAATTGGCTGAATCTATGCGCCAAATTCTTCGAAACTTCGTATTCTCGACGGAATTTGCAAAATTATACGTATCAAAGCGTTCGGGTGGCAGACGGTTGTTCGTTATTCTCGAAAAACACTCCTTCGCGTAGGTTTCCAACGTATCGAGCGGTAGCTCCGCCTATAAGCGAAAAGATAAGATTAAAGTTTACAATATTTGAATGCAATAAAATAGATCGTTGTAGAATTGCTGACATTTCTTTTCATTCATTTGAGAAACGAAAATATGTTAAAAATGTTTAAAGGGGCTTATTTAGAGTTTTACTATCGATATCTGCAAAAAATAATCAGTATAACAACAAAAAAAAAGGAAATAAGGATATTTAGAAATTTGTTACATTTTAACGAGGAAAACTTTAGTACCATTAAAAAATACACTTTAAAAACAGAAAATGAAAAAGAAAGACCGAGGAAAATCGATGTGAAAATGTACATACTCGAAATTTTTCAATGAACAAATACTAACAATCGTTCTTATACAATTGATGGTTTTTTCTCTAATTTACGCAAGACGGATTTATGTTTTGTAACAAAAAAAATGATCAGGAAAAAGTTGGTATCGACATTTGTAATTTTAAGAAATTTCTAATGTCCTTTCGAATTGCAAGCGTATATAATCTCATCCCTATTATTCGCGCCCCTACTCATCACCTATTTTATCCACCTGCTTGGAGACACCCGTTCCGCCGGAGATTGCCGTAGCCGCGCGTCGACAAAATTTTCATATCATAGGGTGCCCGTTCGCGATAATATCAATTTGACGAGTAACACCTTCTTGTGCCTACTCAAAAAAGCGCGCGACGTACCTTCATCACAACTGTCATGCGATGTGCGCTGTAATGACGCTTACGGAATTTCTCCACCTCTCTGTACACTTTGCCGTTGTCTATTTCACTTAGGCTTTCCAAATAATGTTCGTCGAACGTCTTTGCCGGATGTCCTTTCGAAACGAACTGGCTAAATATGTGTGCCTTCTCATTCTCCGGTGTCAAGGAGGCCCTTCGTGCGTTCTTCGAACTGAATAGCAATGACAATGATAAAAGCAACGACAAACATACTCAGACATTACTTACGATTATTGGACCAGCTGTAAAAAGAATAATAATAACAAAATTGTTGGTTTTTGTTAGGGTATACCTTACGACCAACTGTCGAGCGGCTTCCGTTTGGTGTTTAGGTATGAAGACTCTTTCGAGAGAGTGTCCCAACCGTTCAATGGCCTCGCGATACACGTGATAAGGGGCCTCGATGAAGAAGATCGTTGCCTCACTCAATGAAACCAGTCGATATGTGCCTGGTCGTTTTAGATTTCCTTTACACCCGTACGAGAACTGTGATGCATACAATTGAAGATGTAAAATCGTGAGAGAGTGCGAGAAGCGACGA
This sequence comes from Ophion ellenae, assembly GCA_963210295.1. Lineage (NCBI taxonomy): Eukaryota > Metazoa > Arthropoda > Insecta > Hymenoptera > Ichneumonidae > Ophion > Ophion ellenae. The sequence goes on from OY723387.1 coordinate 47,263,671, forward strand.
ATTTCAATGGCTGAGACTATGCTCCGGGGAGAATGTTTACCTCGGGGTCATTCGGGACCGTTGGCTCGAGGATGGCAGTGCCCAATACACGAGATACACCCGGCACCTGACATGGATCACTGAAGGACCCAGCGTTCACGCACAGACAGCAAATTGCTGGGCATCCGTGTTCCTGAGCAGAAAACATTTTTTTGTTTATATTTTTAATACTGCAGTCTCGCAAAGAGCTGAGGATGGTCATTGTAAATACTTGCATGAGTTTCTTTTTTGAATATAGCCCTTGGACTACTTACTATACTGGGCCCATATAAGGGGGCGTCGAGAAAAAAAAATTAACTTCGGAACACTTCAAGTAATGGTGTTGAAATAATAGACTTGAAGTAACACGCGATCGCAATTGTCCCCATACGATTTACACGGAAAATTAACTTCACTGACTCAACGACTTGTTAATATTTGACGCATTTTTTAATATGCCGATATTGTTATTCCTATACAAATTCCAGCTCTTTGAAAAATGCTGCATGTATTGAAAATACATGCATGTTTTAAAAATAATGATATGGAAATTTTAACAAACTTTCTCATAGCTGTAGGTATTGACTTTGAAATTTTCTTTATCCGATTTGATGAACATTTATTAGTTGTTGAGTCATTCAAGTTTGAACATAAAAAGCGAATGTTCTCTCCAAATTCTATGGGGACAATAATCTGTCTGAAGGGGTAGCAATTTAATTTTTGTGTGCACCAAGCCCTTAATGCACATATAGGCAAGGATATCTTTATGGAGATGGAACAACTATGAAAACTTTTTACTGAAAGAATGCATTTGTTAGACGGTTAAAATATTGCAGAAAATAATTTAAATTCTTATATTTCGCTTCCATTGAAAATACCGTGCTCGTTATACTGTTTTTTGTTGTGTTGAATGGATTAACTCGAACAAGACCTGACTTTTAACTGGTACTACTTTCTTTTATTTTTTTTCGAAAAAAGCAAAAAGTCACCATTTCACCGTCACTAACTTTGTTGGTGGGAGAGATAATTTCATTTGTAAATACGTGGCAAATTTAACAACAAAATCGACGGGCCATTTCCATTTCATTTCCCAACGATTTACTTGCCGTCGTAGTAATAGCAATATGGAAGCCTTCCGCAGGCTTAAAATGGACAAATAAATGGTTTCAACATTCTTTTATGTTCACAGTTTTAACTACTTACTTCTTCTGAAATACCGAATAATGCTCTCATCCGTTTGTAAGAATAATGCTCGATGAACTTTGAATGCTTGTGCATTAGTGGGTAGTCTGTTGGCAGAATGTGATTTTTTTTTACTTATGAAGAAAATGGAAGTTCTAAAATCGATATGAAAAAACAATCAATATTGACAAAAGAAACTGATGTTGGACCATGTCAAAGTGCTGTGATAAGCAAAGTGACAATGAAGTCGCAGCCCCAAGTCGGGTGCCAAATCCAGAATTACCTGTCTCGATAGAAGGATCGGTAGGACAAGAAATTAACAGCGCTACTAAGCCGTTGGGTAGTTTAATCACCCTGTAACAAAAACACATTATGAGCGTTTAATATTAAAGAGTTTGAATATTAAAGGATACTGCTTTCTTTTTTTGGAGGTAGGCATGTCCAATCGAGGTTCAACTTTTAAGTTTCCAAAAGTTATAATTCAAAGCTTTTGAAATATTAAATAGCTCGTTTATGAGGAAAATACTCAAATTCAGGCAAGCTCATTATAAAGCAGTTGCTTATAAACTTTATTTGAATAATATTTTATAGAAGTAGCCATGCGTTATAAATAAAATTGCAAATTTCCTTAGAATTTGGAAGTCACAACCAGTCAGTTTGTCCGCAAGAGGCATGTACAAGGAAAGATAAAAAAGGCAATCTTTATGTCTGGCTTGCTTAGCCATAAACCCTGTCGTTCCTTCTACCTACAATTCACTATTCGCTTATTTGACAAAACTATGTTAAGCTACCTGAATTTGATTGTTTTTTTCCTCGAAGTAATGTACCAAGAATCGAGAAAATATTAAATTCAATCTACTTTGGACCTATTAATAATCGGTAGAAATCAGTGACCTTGATCACTCACCAATATAAAATGCTTGACCTTCCACGCCTACAGCAAGCACATGGGATGCCCAGGTCCCGATATTTTTGCCATAACACCTATATGTTTTCTAAAAAATCAGCTACTTTTTTGACAATGAATTTTCAGAAGGTAACTTGTTATTCCTCCGTGCAGGATTCAGTCGATTACAATTTTCAGTCTCACGTCCTAAATTTGTTTTCAGCGATAAAAGTATTACATTCACAATATAGTCCCAGGAGACCCCATGCGCTCGACAGTGTTAGAAGGCTAATGCGCCTAATGGAGATTTAAAAACAAATTTATATTTATTGCCTTGACATTGTTTCATCTCTATCTGTTAGTATCGTTTTTATCTCTCCGTGAGATAAGAACTCTTTTAGTGACGCAAAGTGTTACCGGTATTCGTTGGGATCGGCGTCAGGTTTCATGGGAGTTTTGCAATAGCGGACATCGTTAGGCTGCGTCGTTGGAACGTCCGATCCGACCTAAGTGTCACGAGTGAACAAATATGAATTTTTGTAAGACCTCGGTTTTATTTCTAAAGATCTCTACATACAGCTTCATATCGTAATCATGCGTAACATTGTAAAAGGACATACTTCGGGATTGCTTCTAGCCCTGTTTTTCCGCTTCCTTTTGTTTTTGTCTTTTTTCTTACTTTTCTTCGGCATTGTTGCGTCCGGCAAATAAATCTTTTTCCTTCTTATTTCGGTCGGATTGTAGTTTGATTAGCCGTATTATCGTTTGGCAAATATATCAAATTTCCGATACCGTCGTGCGACTACGCCAACGAAAATATGTCTGCCCTTTCTTCTTTCGCTTGGATCGTCTTACATCGAACGAGGAGATTCCCGCTAAATGTGCGCACTATGTCGCTAGCTTCGTTTACTGCGGATCAGTGTTGCCAGGTTAGGAGATTTCCTCCTAGATTAGGGGTATTTTACCTGGGTCAGGAGATAAATAGGGGTCTTGGCTATCTCTAGTGGCGCCGCTCGGTGGCAGATTCAGTTAATTCATGGACGTTCGACTGCGGTCAGCTGTGCGCTTTCCGTATCAATTTCATAGGTCAATAAACTTAGCCACCGACTATGAAAATATCGAATTCTTTTCCATGCCAATCGATTGTTAGTCGTTTGTTAGTGCTTGTTAGACAAAATCCAGCGTTTGTTAGACGTTATTTATTTAATAATACGAAAAACAAATTTTATGTCAAAGTTAGCCGCAGGAAAATGCTTTTCTAGTGATTTCGAACTTTTTTTCGTAACCAATTGTAACCAATCAGCGCCACGATCTGGCGATTTCGGGAACCTTCCGTTCCTCGATTTTATCGTCACTTTTCCCATACCCCTTCCATTGGAGTTGGGACTCCCTTGGCTGGGAATAGACGTCCGATTTTTTCTTTCCGACGATCCGATCCGACAGTCAGATCGGATTGTCGAAAAGAAAAAATCGGCCCTGCTGCAAATTCCCACACCTGTATGGGATCCCACACGGGATCCCACGTGGTGTTTTCGTACAGGGAACCCGTACGGATTCCCATATAGGAACCCGTTTTCGGTGTTACGCAAAATTATTGAGATAAAGCGAAATTTAATTGCAGTCTCCACTGCCAACATTTTTAGGGTGTGTTTCCACACTAAGGTGCACGAGGATGAATATCTTGCACCGCTAACGAACTTGTATTTCTATTAATAGCCATTGTAATAGTACATTAATCATATAATATTATTGCAATTTTCTGTAAACACATTTTTGTAAGACGTAAAATGATAAAATAATAAAAAAGTTTAATAAAAAAAATTAAGATATTGCGTTTAATTAAGTTTAACTAAGAACTGTGTATTAAATATTTCACGCCATTGTGCGAGGCCAGGACCCACGTTGAAAAACAAGACTTTTAACGTGAGAAAAAACATTTTCAAAAAAACGTTGACAATAGTGATCAATGATTTATTTTTTCACGAAAGTATAGATGCAAATGAAAAAATTAGAAGTTTCACATTTGTTTTGATTTAATCGTAATTAGCTTATTAAACGCTGGCTCAAAAATTAAGCTACCCACATTGCCCCATACCGGTTCCCATGCAGGTTCCTGTGCAGGAATTTATTTCCTGCGTCCTCCCGTACAGGATCCCGTACAGGGTTCAGCTTCCGATGTTGCCCCACACAGTACCTGTACGGGAACCTGCATGGTTCCCGTACAGGAATTTATTTCCTGCTTTCTCCCGTACAGGATCCTGTACAGGATTCAGCTTCCCACGTGGCCCCACAGAAGTTCCCATGCAAGTTCCCGTACAGGAATTTATTTCCTGCGATCTCCCGTACCGGATCCCGTACAGGATTCAGCTTCCCACGTTGCCCCACACAGGTTCCCGTGCAGGTTCCCGTACAGGAATTTATTTCCTGTGTTCTCCCGTACAGGAATTTATTTCCTGCGTTTTCCCGTACAGGATCCCGTACAGGATTCAGCTTCCCACGTTGCCCCTCACAGGTTCCCATGCAGGTTCCTGTACAGCAATGTTCATCCTGTACAGGAAACCGTACGGGATCCCACACTTTCCTTGGCTGTCCCATGCTTTCCCACACATTCCCACACTAAAACCCGTACGGGAATTTTCAGCAGGGGGACGTCTATTCCCAGCCTTTATGTAGTCACCATGGCTGGACCAATCAGAACCACGCTCAGCGTGCTAAACCCAGGTAAATTTTGATAACCGAGAGTTGTGGAACCGGGCCTCAATTAATTTGATTGGAATATTCTACTGCAAAAATAAATACAGTTTCGTATTGTTTTTTTTTAATCGTCAATGTACGATAAATATGTCTGTACGCTGCACAGAATTCGGAAAATTAGCGGAAATTGCCAATCCAAATTTCAGTTTTAATCGGGATACGCTTTGACAAATTTTAAGGGATCCGTGTAAAATCTTCAAAAAATCGACCTTTATGCATTATCCGATAGTATACACGGTTATAAACGTTCTGTCCAATTTTTAGATCGAAATTCGAATTATTTCGATCGCTGCAGCCTTTCTTAGAAAAAGTGATTGGAACGTGAGTCCCGCACTCCGAACTTTAAACGCGTTTTTCTCGAAATGGTGTTTTTCGAAACGGTGGCCACTCTCAAAGGGAGTTTTCAAGCTATCCATTTGAAATTTTAACCGAACATTCTTCACGTCATAACTTATGTTGCTATGAAAGCTTTGTTTTGGAAATGTTCCTATTTTTTTACGCAAAACTATCGAAAAAAGGCTAAATTTGATATTTTTTGTTCAAACCGCCATTTTTTCAAATTTTACTACAAAAACCTCCATAGGAACATAGCGGCTTTCCTACAGATTAATAATCATTGTGAAATTTTTGTTTCAGATAAAATTTGCGGCCGCAATCCTGTCCACCATGGGACACCATTTTTTCCACGCAATTTCCCGCAAATAAGAACAATGTTAAACAATGGAGAATTAAAAAAAAATCATTTTGTATTCTTTATCGGTACTTTGATTTGAAAAAAAAAATTAAACCGATTAGCTTATCCTATCCACCTGAAAAAAGCCGCGAAAATCAGCTATTTTTCAGGCGATCACACTGTGATGATCCCTTAATTAAAAACAAAACAAGTATCGTGCACTTTATTTTAATAGCTCTTATAAAAATTGTTCCCTTACTTAGTTATTACAATTATACCTGCATAATACCACATAGATAATACATCGCACATGTAAATATGAACATGAGTACTTGAAGTTAACAAGATAGAAACGTGGAGCAACTGTTGTAACGAAATCAAAAGCAGTTTATCTGCGTCTTTCGGTAATGAATAATTGAGTAAAGCGGAAAAACTCGAATACAAACGATATTAAATTAATCGCTACCGGCCCTATCAGTATCGGATCAAAACGTAACACTACAGCTAAAGTCGACACAGTTATTGTCTTTTTTAAAGATCTTCATTGGTCGTGTATTCCGAGGTAATATTTGTATTCGTCGATACTTCCAGTTGTTTCTTGAATTCGTATATGTCAGTGATGCAGTTGTACGACGTGTTTTCGCTTTGTCCTGCTTGTTCGGTCAAATATTGGAGCCGATAAAGAGCTGAAAAAAAGAACAGTCCGTAGGTAAAAAAGTTGACCGAAAACTTGCCGATCTCGTCAGCTAGAGAATTTCCTTGCAAATCCCTGGCACATCTTCAGAGAAAAGATGTAACAAGGGCAGCAATACTTTTTCAAAATCGCGTCTCTACCATGTTGGGCGCAAATACTGTGGTTGAAGAAAACGTTTAAAAACGCCCATACTTTGGGGGTTTTAATAACTCGACAAAGGGACGAAGAATGATTCGGTGGGGAGGAAAAACTGTTGGGGATCCCAGATCCCCACAATTTTTTGTAGTCACCATCGCAATCAATTTTTTGTTTCGTTCAACGCGACACTCCGTTGCCCACAATGCATTCAAAACGTTCAACCTGTTAATGTTTGTCGTGGTATCCATAGACAATTTTTATTTTCAATGTATCCTTTATCATTCATTTTTGAGATAAATTACTAAATTGAAAAAGTGGGTTCTCCGGAGGCGCGCGATGCTGGCGTACCGAAAGCTGACGCCCTTTATTGAAAATTAAGCAGCATACTCACGAATATTATTCGGTCCGGTCTTGGATTTATCTGGCTGAGTTTTCACAGTTGAGTAATCAGCCAGGCTGCATTTGTCACCGACAACCCGGATACTCAGCTTGCGAATGTTTGAATCGTCCGCAATGTACTTTAACCATTTGTCATGCTCTGACAATTTCATTTTCTGCAGAGCGTCTAACTGACGCGAAAGTTTGCCAAAAGCATATTCGCCGTTTACAATGTCTGCCCAGTTATTCTCGAATTCGCTTGAAAAAATTTTGTCCTCGTGGCGCCCAGCTGCAATAACCGCATCTCTACTATCCCTCCACATGATACTCATACAGTTTTCGAGAAATTTACGCGCATATTGTTGTTTCGCTTCGATCTCCGCGTCAATAGACGCAATTTGCTTTGCGTTAATAGTCGATGTACGGGAAACGACTAATTCGAGGGTATAATTGTTAGTTCCAATCTCAGAGATGGCGGTCCTGCAACTGGCTCTCATTCGAAAATCAGATTTACGATCGTCCTGGACAGCCGAAGTCGTCGATAACGCCTAAAAAACAAGCAGAAGCGTCACACTCGTTTCAAAAGCTTATTTTGAATGCCACATAGTTTCAGAAAGGAAGCACCCACAAAATTGTTAGACCGTGCCACAATTACGTACAACAAGAAGCCGGAGTATTCCGCCCAATTCCACCGAAGAATCATCGAATTGATGGTAATTCTCGACACACACATTCGAGCCATAGAGTCCAAAACCTTTGACTGTGCAGCAATGTCTTCCAAGTGGTATCTTGTTTACTCGGGCTCGCGGTATCATATCTTGTGACAAGGGTGCGCACCCATTGTTGAGGGATACCTCAACGAATCCAAGAGCGCTTTTCAACGCATCGGCCTCGGCAATGTTTCCCTCCACGAGGCATTTGATGTAAACGTGATCGAAGAAATGCTTCACGAAGTATTGAAACCTCTCGAACTGGAGATACGACAGTGCCGCGTGCTTGTCGGCTGTCATCCATTCACCAGGTGATGTAATCGCACACGTGATGTCCCTTGAAGAACATTACCAATTAGATAGTTTTCCTTAGAAAAGCGATATGTCGTATTTCCGCAATATCATAATGAAACACTACACTGGCAGGATTCGATCGCAGCTGATGTTGTTGCCGTATTCATCGAGTAGCTCCTCTTTCTTCGTTTGGAATAAACCTTTCGTCAAATAGTGGTAACTTTTTCGTATCAACTGGGCCAAAATCTGTGGCAAAAGCTAAATTGTTCGAAATTTATGACATTGCCGTTTGCTCGTTTGATGAAAATGTTATCTTTTGTCTCACCGGTAGTTTCTGGGTATAACCGCTCACTCCTATTTCCAGTCCCAATGATAATGATTCGATCGTGTATGACAATCCAGCCACGGTTGCAGGACACAACTCATCGTGCGTCAAATCCTCGAGAACCAGTGCGAATAAATCCAGCATTGCCGTACTGGAAAGTAACGTCGAACGATTAAATTGGAAGCGTTTGAATTTAAACGATATTTAGCCGAACAGAAGACAGCTGTGAGATGCGAATATTTACTTTTCCGGCGACTCCGACGGGAGAGGACTCATGTAACAGAATTTCATGCGACACTCGGGCCCTCGAAATTCCGGGTCAAATCTGTACCACACTTCGGACATATCGTCCGAGTGCACCTTGATCGGATATTTCTGAAGAATTGCGGGCGCGTCGATCATCCTCAAATCGTCGGGACAAAAGATGTTGCGTTCCGGTAGCTCGAAGTCGGGCAACGGCTCCACGGTCTGCCATCGGTCGATCCAATCTTCCGGAATATCTGTGCTTCTCTCACCTCTACCGAGGCCAGCCACCTTCATGTCGAGATGCTCGCCAAAATTTTCGTCAGTTACCACGATACACGCCTTCGTGGGGGTCATCAGGTCCAAGCAAGTCGATAGCGATACGGGATCGTATTCGTACCAAAAGATCGGTGCGGCAAGGTAATCGATGGATGGATAGAGGTGCATGTCTTCGGCTAGTTTGACAAAGTCCGTAAAACAGCATAACACATCCGGGCGGTATCTACAAAAATATATTTGCGAGTTGATTTTCGACGGGAACCTCTTTCCACTGTCGAGTTGATATTTGCCAATAATGTTGATGATACATTCGACACTTTGTTCCAATCGTAAGTGATTATCGCAGCCGCATGATGCAAGGAAAGAAAAATTCCTTGCACCGTCACTAATCGTTTGGATGTTTCGATTCAATTCTGTGCAATTGGGTTATTTGATTCTCTTTTTCGGATAGACAGCGAGCTTGCCGATTCGTGCTAAAAAAGCATGCAGTCGGAAATCGAAAGAAAATGTTTATTTCATTTATGGGCAGTTGCATCCTTTTTGAGTAAAATTCTACGGCAAAAAGTTCAGGGTTGCGCATTCTTGTTTTCTGGTTTTTCAAAGTTTCGAATGCAATTTTTGCCTATTTCTATGTTTGAACATTTTGCAACAATGAATTGAAAATGGAGCTTCCAATTGACTTGGACAAAAACGGTCCTTTCAGCAGACATCTCTTCAGCCAGTTAACCTCAGACATCATTAACGGAATCTCCATTTTTTGTTTAGATAATAATCGAGCTCATCAATTCCAACGAAAATTGATTTTAAAGGTAGTTCTGTAGGTACACGTAAGAGCGAAAAGTTTCGGTCGAAGCGTATAGTAACATCCAATGCCTATACGATGCTGTTGGTTGTAAATGTTTGACAGAGCTTGTACCCTCTATATGTCCCACACATTCGCACCTCATGCATAGATAGATCTCACACTCGTATAGAGAGCGGCGCTGTAATCGTGGCAACAGCGCGATTTCCCTGCAGTCATAGGGTTGAGCTCTCTACGATCTGTCTCGCGGAATATTTTATATATATAAAAAAAGCGTGAAAATGACAACGCAAATGCGATAGCAAGGAAAGTTTACAAGAAAAAAGGCGCTTGCTAAAAGACTGAAACCTGTGACAGCCATGTGTCAACAGCCATGTGTCAAGCAAATGCGGCTAAATGCGATGAGAATAACCATAACCTCAACGATCAGCAACAAAATTTCGCTGTCGAAGGACGTCGGATCGTGGATTCACAATATCTTGCCGACAGTTTAAATTGTATTCGCTGTAACAAAGACAAATACATGCACGAATTGAACAAATTAAATTCGTTTGCAGAATAAATTTATTTCACATCCATCTCAGAATTACTAGAACTCGGGGGAAAAAAAACACGCTTAAAGTTCCCAGACCACGTGCCGATCAGCTGGCTGCAGCGTACATTGTTGCCATTCCGTTACAGATGGTTGGGCCCGAGTTCGGCGTGGAATAAAATTACCACTTATCATAAGTCAATATCTCCGAAACTAAACGGTCAAAGTTTGTCATTAAAAAAAAAATTAATCCCACAATAGTACTGCGTACACGTGTTTTTATTTTGAAATCCTAAGATCCGTTTAGAACCTATATCGAGAAGAGCAAACTCCTATCGGTTTACGTGTTAGGTATAGGGATCGCGTACAAAAATACCCATATTCGATTGCAATTTTCTCATGAACTAAACGGAGAATCGAATTGAATTTTTGGGCATCAGTCCATGAAGGTCATATCTACAACATACTTAGATTTCAGCCAATTCTTAAGATTTGATAAAAACTACAGAACTGCTTTAAGAATTACATGTCTGCCATTTTTTAACTTGCAGCTGATTTTTTTACAAAGGTCAAATCTAAAATGATTAATACTAGAAACACAGCCTGGCACAGTCAAATTGAGTAATCAGAAAAAAAATGTTGAAACTGCCTAACGTACCGCGTTTAGAAGAAATGTCGGGATCATGAGACAGCATGTAGCTTTAGCATCATCGGACAGCATGGAATTTTGGAAATGTTCGTACAAACTACAAATGAAATATTTATACTCATTACCATGTGATTAAACGTTGTGCCAAAACTTGTACTCATGCCCATTCACTTCTCATTAACTTGCAATAAAACGAATTAAATTTATATCATTCTGACTGCCCATTACCCTGAAGAAATCGAAACGAACTTTGAGGAATCTTTTATCTAATCGTTCAAAAGTCGTCCCGACTGTCCCTCCCTCTCTTTCTCTCTGTCTCTCTTATTGGCCACAGATACTGACACTCAGGCCGTGCGTGGCGAGTATAACGAGTTGAGGGATAGACTCGAGGCGCTAGAAAGAAAATTTACGAAGCCCGCAAGATCATAGCTCGGCTGAGATCACCTTGTCGGCCATTCCTGTCGAGTTACAGAATACACCAGAAGAAATGGTGCGTAAGGTCTTCATCGCGCTCGGTATCCCCGATTTGGTCTCTGACATACTCGAGATTAGAACCCTCTCGAAAACAGACTAGAATTCTGTCGGTGACATCAGCTCCTCCTCTACATTCACTAGGAGTGCCGTCTCCTAACAATTCGCTGCAATTTTGCAAGCGCTTTATGACATTTTCAATTTGTCTGTAAACATTTGTCTTGTCTAGAAACATTTTCATGAATGTTAATAGGACATTTTTTTTGTACGGATGTATTGCAAACTCCCCGCGATTGTAAAAGATCCGCTTTTATAGGTTGCGCAAGATGTCGCAAAAATTATTGCTTTGTTTGTTTCTACGATAATTACATCTGCGGTTTTTGTATATAATTATTATATGAATAAAACCTGAATTTTTCCTAATCGACCTTGTTATTTTCATTAAAAACCTAACGTTCCACCTCATATACTTTAAAATGAAAAATAAAAAATCCACCGTTATGAATTGTTTTATTGGAAAAAAAAGAAAATAATAAAAAATAAAAAAATTTTAATAATGTAATTAAATTTTCAAAAATAATGTCGGGATGAGAAACGTTTTGAATAATTGTTGGGATAACAAAAAAAAAAGAAAAAAAAATAAGATCCGAAGGAGGAATCGAACCCGAGCCCTAACCGTCTCGACTAGACGGCGGCTCGACAAGTGCCTGACATTTTAAACTCATAAGGCGCCTAAGAAACTTTGAATCGATTTTTCTCGGAATTTTCCGAGTAGTGCGTCCTAATACTTTAACCACGTGAGGTGCTAGGGGTCCTCTTTCACCACAAAAAAAATCGGCCAAATCCCCGACCCCACGGTCGTGCCGTCTCCTTGTCAGATCGCCTCACAAACGTTTTATAATGGTTCTCGAATCCTCCAACGGTCGCGATTTCATCATAGCGATAAACGGTGGCAAAAAAGTTCTTACGATAAATGAGGTTTCCTCGTCTGAACGCACTGGAAACATCTTTATAAACGGAATGCACTCTGAGTCCACATACAAACTGCTGCGTGAAACTAAAGCTCACGCAACGGCGGCCGCATATAAATACCTGTGGAGGCGAGAAAATGTTATTTATGCACGAAAATTCGTCGGGACACCACGTCTCATGATCCATAACGAAGCCGATTTCGTTAAACTTGTCTGACTAGACCACGAACACAATGGTAAAAAATCGATTTGGGTCCCGTTCTCTGAGATGTTCTTCGATGTAATGGTTTGTAATTTTTCCTATGTTTCGATCTATCTCAAATATTCCATTATATGGAAGTTTGGGCGGCGCTTGAATGCAATTTTTATTATTTTTATTTTTATGTCTAGTTCTTCTTTATTTGGACGGAAAATGGATTTTTATTTCTTTCTTGTGTTCGATGTTTGCGTTCAATATTGCGCTTGATTTTTGTGGTGACTATTTGCGTGGACTATTACCCGTATTCATAGTCCTTCCTTGAGGAATAAGGATCCCTTGTTCCTCATTTCGCGTTTCATAGACCTTCCTTGACAGAACAAGGAGCCTTATTGGCCAATAAGAGCCTTATTGGCCTCCTTCTTTCAAGCGGGTCTCGAGCTTCCTTGAGGAAACCTTCGGCACTGTGATTGGCTGTTTCGTTTCATATGACTAACGCTTGCGATTGCGCTTGGCGCCTATGCAGTTTTTACCTGTATCACGGACCAGTCTACAGGTTAACCTCAAAAACAGTTAAAGGTGGAGCACGTAAAGAGTTTCGAGGCGTATCACAATTCACGGCGTAATCGAAATAAGCAATTGGAACCACGTAAAACGTATAGGAGTGTATCAGTGTACGGCGTAACCTCAAGGAATAAATAAAACCACGTGGAAATTCATACAGAAGTTTTGCATATAATTACTCGACATAATGAACGATTTTTTACACAATTCTGATAATGAATTTGATGATGATTTTGAGGAAATTGTGAATATATTTCGATGGCGGCTTGATAATCGAGAGCCATGCGGTTTGAATTAGTTTCAAATAAAGCCGAGTGGCGCTTCTATGACCGATTTTACCACCATAAGCAATCACATATCCCTAAATATATCTTCCTTCTGGAAGGGAGTGCCGAGTTGCGACTATGAAACAAGGACGCCCCTGAAATTCAAGGAAGCCGTCATTACGGCGTCCTTTATCCTTGAGATAACGAGAGACTATGAATACGGGTATATGTGTATGATTTCTTCGATTTGCGTTAGATTTTTATTTTATGCGTTAAGGCGGTCCTCTAGTTTCTCGGGTCGAAAAAATTGATTTTTTTTCTTCATAAATCACATCTACAACATGTGTAGAAAATGTGTACCAAAGGATTTTTCAATATTCGAAGTGGTTCACAAGTTACGGCCCTGGAACGGAGCAGGTATACGGAGCAGGTATACTTTCAAACGCGTTTTTCTCGAAACACCATTTTTCGAAACGGTGACCACGATATGTCAGAAACTACTGCACCGATCTTGTTCAAATTTATACAGCATCTTTAATATGTTATAAGCCAGCGATTGAACTAGGATCATCATGATTGCTTCGATAGTTTTTTTTGTACGAGCGAAAAACTTAAGAAAAAATGAGTAAAAAATAGAATGTAATTTTCAAAAGTGTATAAAAAAGTCAATTTTTATAATTTAGAATTCAATCTAGTTCAATCGCTAGTCTTAAATATGAAGATTAAAATGCCGTTTGGTTTTTTGATTTCAGATAAGCAGAACAGCCGCAATCTTGGTCACCGTCAAGCACCTCTTTTACTTGATGTCTTCCTGTCGGCCACTATAACTTTTATTCTATTATGTATTTTGACTTCAAAAAATTTGTAAAGCTTATTTAAATGTTAATAAAGATTATGCAAAAACAATGAGATTGATTATTTCGATGCTTGGCCCGTAAAAAATTATTGAAAAAGCCGTAAAAAAACAGCCGAGAAACTAGAGGACCGCGTTAAATGTTGCGCTCGATTTTTGCGGTCGTTTTATGCTTTTGGGTTGTTCGATTATTAGAATTCGTTCGATTTCGGCGTTTATTTTGCGCTTGGTTTTTTGTGGTAGATATGAGTTGAGCGCTTTATGAAACTACTCATCTCATTTGTAAAATTAACATGCTCGCACTTATGTAATGTTAATTAACACATACGTTATAACTTTTATTTTTATATTTATTTTTATATCTATTATAAGTTTATTGTATAACTAGTTCAGCGGATTTGTAGATCCGTTGCCTAAAGGTTTTAATCAAGGCATAAAATAAATCGTCAATCAATCAATCAATTTCTTACCTGAATTTGGCATTTCGAATGGTACGAATCTCATCGTAGATGCGTCTCGGCGGCCCTTCTCTTCTTAAGAAATTAATGTACGAGTATATCGCGTCGAGAACATCGAGTTTCTTTTCGGAATTGCCAATTGCCGTTAGTGTTGCCGAAATGCAAAAAGTGCTGTACAGCGAAGTGTTCCATGCAGGGTCGTTGAGGACTCGGCCATCAACTTCCGTTGCCCATTTCTTCTTTTCCAAATAACTCATCAGCGAGCCCGCACCGTCACGGCTAAAGAGCCAACTGAGAAACTCGAGGGATTTCGTCTTGTAGAGCCAACTCGATGGTGGTATTATCCATTTGACGTATATCTGGTGAAATAATCCACATAACGCAATCGCCGTTTACAGTGAAAGACAATCACAGCCGGTAATCAAGTACCGGGGAAAGAATTTCACTGATATTACGAAAAATGCGGACCTTGTTGCAATTGGCTGAATCTATGCGCCAAATTCTTCGAAACTTCGTATTCTCGACGGAATTTACAAAATTATACGCATCAAAGAGTTCGGGTGGCAGACGGTTGTTCGTTATTCTCGAAAAACACTCCTTCGCGTAAGTTTCCAACGTATCGAGCGGTAGCTCCGCCTGTGAGCAAAAAGATAAGAATAAAGTTTACAATATTTGAATGCAATAAAATCGATCGTTGTAGAATTGCTAACATCTCTTTTCATTCACTTGAGAAACGAAAAGATGTTAATAATTTTTAGAGGTGCTTATTTAGAGATCTACTACCGATATCTACAAAAAATAATTAGTATAACAACAAAAAATAAGGAAATTTAGAAATTTGTTACATTTCAACGAGGAAAACTTCAGTACCATTAAAAAATACACTTTAACAACAGAAAATGAAAAAGAAAGACCAAAGAAAAATTTGATTTGTAACAAAAAAAAATAGTCAGGAAAAAGTTGGTATCGACATTTGTAATTTTAAGAAATTTCTAATGTCGTTTCGAATTGCAAGCCTATATAATCTCATCCCTATTATTCGTGCCCCTACTTATCACCTATTTTATCCATGGAGGGTTTCCCATCACCACTAGTCTCCTAATGTTTCCTAATGCGCTAACCCTGTCAGACGCGGGAGATTACCGTAGCCGCGCGCCGACAAAATTTTCATATCATAGGGTGCCCGTTCGCGATAAGATCAATATGACGAGTAACAACTTCTTGTGCCTACTCAAAAAAGCTGCGCGACGTACCTTCATCACAACTGTCATGCGATGTGCGCTGTAATGACGCTTACGGAATTTCTCCACCTCTCTGTACAGTTTGCCGTTGTCTATTTCACTTAGGCTTTCCAAATAATGTTCGTCGAACGTCTTTGCCGGATGTCCTTTCGAAACGAACTGGCTAAATATGTGTGCCTTCTCATTCTCCGGTGTCAAGGAGGCCTTTCGTGCGTTCTCCGAACTGAATAGCAATGACAATGATAAAAGCAACGACAAACATACTCAGACATTACTTACGATTATTGGACAAGCTGTAAAAAGAATAATAATAACAAAATTGTTGGTTTTCGTTAGTGTATACCTTAGGACCACCTGTCGAGCGGCTTCTGTTTGGTATTTAGGTATGACGACTCTTTCGAGAGAGTGTCCCAACCGTTCAATGGCCTCGCGATACACGCGATTAGGGGCCTTGATGAAGAAGATCGTTGCCTCACTCAATGGAACCAGTTGATATGTGCTTGGCTCTTTTAGATTTTTTTTACACTCGCTCGAGATCTGAGTTGCACAAAATTGAAAATGTAAAATCGTGAGAGAGTGCGAGAAGCGACGAATTTCAATGGCTGCGACTATGCTCCGGGAAGAATGTTTACCTCGGGGTCATTCAGGAACGTTGGATCGAGGATGGCAGTGCCCAATACACGAGATACACCCGGCACCTGACGTGGATCACTGAAGGACCCAGCGTTCACGCACAGACAGCAAATTGCTCGGCATCTGAGTTCCTGAGCAGAAAACATTTTTTTTTGTTTATATTTTTAATACTGCAGTCTGGCAAAGAGCCGAGGATGGTCATTGTAAATACTTGTATGAGTTTCTTGTTTGAATATAGGCCTTGGAGTACTTACTGTACTGGGCCCATATAAGGGGGTGTCGAGAAAAAAAATTAACTTCGGTACACTTCAAATAATAGTGGTGAAATAATAGACTTGAAGTACCACGCGATCGTAATCAGCGCCATTCGATTTACACGGAAAATTTACTTGACTGACTCAACGACTTGTTAATATTTGACGCATTTTTTAATATGCCGATATCATTATTCGTTTACGAATTCCAGCTCTTTGAAAAATGCCGCATGTATGTTCAACACATGCATGTTTTCAAAATAATGATATCGAAATTTTAACAAAGTTTTTCATAGCTGTAGGTATTGACTTCGAAATTTTTTTATCGGATTTGATAAACATTTATTAGTTGTTGAGTCATTCAAGTTTGAACATAAAAAGCAAATTTTCCCTCCAAATTCTATGGAGACAATAATCTGCATGAAGGGGTTTTTAATTTTGTTGTGCACCGAGCCCTTAATGCACATATAGGCAAGGATTTCTTTATGGAGATGGAACAATTATGAAAAGTTTTTACTGAAAGAATGCCTTTGTTAGACGGTTAAAATATTGCAGAAAAAAATTTTAATTCTTATATTTCGCTTCCATTGAAAATACTGTGCTCGTTATACTTTTTTAATGTTTTGTTAAATGGATTAACTCGAACAAGAAATGACTTTTAACTAGTACTACTTTCTTTTATTCTTTTTCGAAAAAAACAACAAGTCCCTATTTCACAGTTACTAACTTTGTTGGTGGGATAGATAATTTCATTTGTAAATACGTGGCAAATTCAACAACAAAATCGACGGGCCATTTCCATTTCGTTTCCGAACGATCTACTAGCAGTTGTAGTATTCGGAATATGAAAGCCTTCCACAGGCTTAAAATGGACAAATAAATCGTTTCAACATTCTTTTACGTTCACAGTTTTAACTACTTACTTCTTCTGCAATACCCAATGATGCTCTCATCCGTTTGTAAAAAATAGGGTCGATAAACTTTGAAAGTTTATACATTAATGGGTAGTCTGTTGGCAGAATGTGAATTTTTTTACTTATGAAGAAAATTGAAGATCTAAAATAGATATGAAAAAACAATCAATATTGACAAAAGAAACTGATGTTGGACCATGTCAAAGCGCTGTGATAAGCAAAGTGACAATGAAGTCGCAGTCCCAGGTCAGATGCCAAATCCAGAATTACCTGCCTCGATAGAAGGATCGGTAGGACAAGAAATTAACAGCGCTACTAAGCCGTTGGGTAGTTTAATCACCCTGTAACAAAAACACATAATGAGCATTTGATATTAAAGAATTTGAATATTAAAGGATTCTGCTTTCTTCTTTTGGCGGTAGGTATGTCCAATCGAGATTCAACTTTTAAGTTTCTAAAAGTTATAATTCAAAGCTTTCGAAATATCCAATAGCTCGTTTATAAGGAAAATACTAAAATTTAGGCAAGCTCCTTATAAAGCAGTTCCTTATAAACTTCATTTGAATTATTTTCTATACAATTAGCCACACGTTATCAAAAAATTGCACATTTCCTTAGAATTTCGAAGTCACAACCACAGTCAGTTTGTCCGCAAGAGGCATGTACAAGGATAGATAAAAAAGGCAATCTTTATGTCTCGCTTGCTCAGCCATAAACTCTGTCGTTCCTTTTACCTACAATTCACTATTCGTTTATTTGAAAAAACTATGTTAACCTACCTGAATTTGATTGTTTTTTTCCTCAAAGTAATGTACCAAGACTTATGAAAATATTAAACTCAATCTACTTTGGACCTATCAATAATCGGTAAAAATCAGTGACCTTGATCACTCACCAATATGAAATGCTTGACCTTCCAAGCCTACATCAAGCACATGGGGTGCCCAGGTTCCGATATTTTTGCCATAACACCTATGATACATTTTGTAAAAATCAACTGCTACTTTTTTTTAAAATGAATTTTCAGAAGGTAACTTGCTATTCCTCCCTGCAGGATTCACAGTCGATTACAATCTTCAGTCTCACATCCTAAATTTGTTTTCAGCGATAAAAGTATTACATTCATAATATAGTCCCAGGAGACCCCATGCGCTTGACAATGTTGGAAAGCTAATGTGCCTAATGGAGATTTAAAAACAAATTTATATTTATTGCCATAACATTGTTTCATCGCTATCTCTTAGTATCGTTTTTATATCTTCGTGAGATGAGAACTTTTTTAGTGACACAAAGTGTTACCGGTATTCGTTAGGATCGGTGTCCGATTTCACGGGATTTTCGCAATAGTGGACGTCGTAAGGCTGCGACGTTGGAATGTCCGATCCGACCTAAGTGTCACGAGTGAACAAATGTGAATTTTTGTAAGACCTCGGTTTTATTTTCAAAGATCTCTACATACAGCTTCATATCGGAATCACGCGTAAAATTGTAAAAGGACCTACTTCGGGATTGCTTCTAGCCCTGTTTTTCTGCTTCCTTTTGTTTTTGTCTTTTTTCTTACTTTTCTTCGGCATTTTTGCCTGCAGTGAATAAATCCTTTTCCTTCCTATTTCGGTCGGATTGTAGTTTGATTATCCGTATTATCGTTCGGCAAATATATCAAATTTCCTATACCGTCGTGCGACTACGCCAACGAATATATGTCTGCGCTTTTTTCTTTCGCTTTGATTCTCTTACATCGAACGAGGAGAGTCCCGCGAGATGTGCGTACTATGTCGCTAGCTTCATTTACTGCGGATCAGTGTTGCCAGGTAAGGAGATTTCCTCCTAGATTTAGGGGTATTTTACCAGGGTTAGGAGAGAAATAGGGGGAAAACATGTGTAGATATTTTACAGGGAGGCTAGGGTGGGAGGAGTCAGAGTGGGAGGAGTCCGATCTCTTATAGAGAGACTTGAAAAAAATGGCTACAAAAATGTGGTCAAACAGGGATGGCGCCACTATTGCTAAGACCTCGAGAAGTGAGCTGCGTGTGACAGAGACGGAACAAGTAAACGATGAGAAGTGAGCTGTGCATAAGGCAGCATGATACTTGAGAAGTAGGCTGCGTGCGAGAGAGATGATATATAGCCAGTTCGCGCGCAAAAGTTACCCCCTCTCTAGCCTCTTACGCGCCGATCACACAATCATAGTAGCGCGTGTCCGTTAGTGAGGGACGCTCGGACATCTTCGGAAAGAGCCGAGCGCGCCGAAGTTTCCCGACCGCGCCTTCGGCAGCTACACCAATGCATGGACGCTGAGCACGTTCATGTGCGACCAAGCCGAAACGACGGCTTCGAGGGAAAAAGCAATCTGCGCACGACTCGCGCGTGACGTCACCCGACGGAACGCGCAAGGCTTTTAGATGATTTCAATGCTTATTTAGCTCTTGATTCTCTGCGTTATCAATGTGTACAAAAAAATGTATCGCGCACCCTGATCGCTTATTTTTTTAGTTTATACGTTGATTTAAATATAATAATAAATCCAAATTACAACTTATTTATTTTCTAAAAAATTGTTTAGGCTTTACTCACACCCGTCCTTATGCCAAATAAATTATAATTCATAAAAGTAAGCGGAAATATATTTATATTCGTATTATTATATTAATTTTCATACTTTCATCAAGCGATAAAGCATTATCCCCAAAAACAAGCGAATCATTCATCTGGTCGCGAATCGTCAGTACCAGAAAGTGCATATTCTACAAGCGATGAGATGGTCCCGTTGGTAGCGTTCCTGACTTCGGTCCGCAGAGGCGCGGGATCGTTCCCCGCGCTCAGTGCTTTTTTTAAAATTCTGATTACCATTAATTCTTATTTGATTAGTTATTTTTATTAGTTATCATTATTATTTTAATTAGTTATCTTTTAGTGTCGAAAAATTTATCGCGCACTCCGACCGCTTATTTGATTAGTTTGTACGTTAATTTTAATTTAATAATAAATCTAAATTACAACTTATTTATCGTCTAAAAAATTGTTTGCGCTTTACTCACACCCGTCCCTATGCGAAATAAATTGTAATTCATAAAAAGTAAGCGAAAATATATTTATATTCGCATTATTATATTCATTCTCATATACTATCATCAAGCGATAAAGCATTATCCCCAAAAACAAGCCACATCCATCCGGCCGCGAATCTTAACTTACGAGAATGAATATAATAATACGACTATAAATATATTTCCGCGCTAGCAATTTTGGCAACTGCAAAGTCAACCGAAAAAATTAACGGTTGAATTTGGACAGCTTTACAACTATAAAGTCGACCGTAAAAAAAATCCTAATGGTTGATTCAACGGTTGTTTAACCGCGGCCATTTTGTTTTCGCTGGATGGTTGTCTCACTCCGTCGCACAATCTGCTGCGGATATTCCCCCCCTCCCCCCCCCCCAGTGTTTGATGACTCAATTCTCCGCAAATCATAAATTTAATTATCAAGACAGTATAATTTGAATAATCATTAAATATATCGCGTCGAGTCAACCATCCAATCAACCGCCGGGTCAACCATCGAGTCAACCATCCACAGAAAACGCAGGATGGTCGACTTTCAAAGATGAACAGTTGAGAAGCTGTCCAAATTCAACCGTTGAACTTTTACGTTGACTCAACTGTCTTGTACAACCGGTTGACCAAAATGACAGGGCGCTTACCTTTATGAATTACAATTTATTTGGCATAGAGACGGGTGTGAGTAAAGCGCAAACAATTTTTTAGAAGATACATAAGTTGTAATTTAGATTTATTATTACATTCAAATTAACGTACAAACTAATCAAATAAGCGGTCGGAGTGTGCGATACATTTTTCGGCACTAAAAGATAACTAATAAAAATAATAATGATAACTTAATAAAAATAACTAATCAAACAAGAATTAATAGTAATGATAATGTAAAAAAAAGCACTGAGCGCGAGGAACGATGCTGCGCTTCTGCGGACCGAAGCCAGGAACGCTACCAACGGGACCATCCCATCGCTTGTAGAATTTACACTTTCTGGTACTGACGATTCGCGGCCGGATGGTTGATTGGCTTGCTTTTGGGGATAATGCTTTATCGCTTGATGAAAGTATGAGAATTAATATAATAATACGAATATAAATATATTTCCGCTTACTTTTATTAATTATAATTTATTTGGCATAAGGACGGGTGTGAGTAAAGCGTAAACAATTTTTGAGAAGATAAATAAGTTGCAATTTGAATTCATTATTATATTTAAATTAACGTATAAACTAAAAAAATCAGCGATGAGGGTGCGCGATACATTTTTTTGTATACATTGATAACGCAGAGAATCAAGAGCTAAATAAGCATCGAAATCATCTAAAAGCCTCGCGCGTGACGTCGGGTGGCGTCACGCGCGAGTCGTGCTCACATTGCTTTTTCCCTTGAAGCCTTCGTTTCGGCTTGGCCGCACATGAACGAGCTAGGCGTCCATGCATTGGTGTAGCTGCCGAAGGAGCGGTCGGGAAACTTCGGCGCGCTCGGCTCTTTCCGAAGATGTCCGAGCGTCGCTCGCTCACGGACACGCACTACTATGATTGCGTGATGGGCGCGTAAGAGACCAGAGAGGGGGTAACTTTTGCGCGCGATCTCGCTGCACTGCTTGCTGGGATGCGTATTCGATCCTCTTCCATTTCTCTTACACGACATCGATACTCAGCTTCCTGCTCGAGGTCTTAGAGATAGTGGCGCCATCCCGGTCTGACCACATTTTTGTAGCCACTTTGAAATGCACAGATCGGCCTCCTCCCACTCTAGCCTCCATGTGTACATTCACTGGGAAGAGGTTAGGATATAGCACCAGTGAATAAACATGTCTAATTTTGACTTTTTATTCCGAATGTTTCAAAAAAATTTGCAGGAAATCAAAGATTAATTTTTTGCAAGTAATGAAATGAAACACCCTCAAAACTCATAAATCTATTGTTTTCGCGTTTAGATCACCTACTGTGCGCAGCCGTATCGTAACTACGTTGCGCGGTGTGCTAGTACCACAAACTCGAAAAACTCGATATTAAACTGAAAAATTGGTTTTAACAATAGCTGTGTTTTTTTGCTAAATTATAGTGATTCGAGTATATATCGAAAATTCATATTCGCCCAGGTAGCATAAATGTCCAATTGACGGCGATAAGTTACAGCTTTCAGGTTCTCTTTAAGGAATTACCGTAAGATAACTATTCGACATTTTTCAAACGACATCCCATTTAATGGTGTCGTGAAGTAACTTTTTATGATATCTTTTAAAAGGTATCACGAACTGTTGACCAATTGATAACGATTTTCAGGTATCGAAAAGTTATCTCTCTGCTATTATCTATTGTACATAATTAAACGTTATCCGGAGGATATGCTAAAGAATAATATACCGTCTTTTAACGTATTTGGGATTGGCGGGCGATAGTAAGAAGGCATCCATAACGTTTGTTTTTTAGGTTATACGGAGAATCCTTTAAAGCAGGCGCGGTTTTCTTGGAGGAGACGCGAAAATTTGAGTATATACACTATTATTTTTTATACTTAAACGTAAATAGAAAAACCTCCAAACTGGGCATTTTGTAAAGAAAAACCAAAATAAAAAATGGCTACGCATAACGATAGCTACATTTGTATTCAAATCGATACCTTATTGACTTTTAATTTACAGATAAGCGTTCATAAAGATATCGATGGGACAATGAAGAGAATTTGTTTTTCGTCGTCAAATCAAGGCATATATCTCGGCTAATTTTCAAGATTTTGTCATACAAATTAGTATAAAACTAGATGAATATATACTTCATAAAATGAGTATAAACCCGATCCTTTCTTAATTAGTTATGTCTATGAAAAAAATCGCATTTCTTGACGACAAAGCACCCGTTACGTAACGGAGTGGAGGGGGGGGGGGGATCTGGCCAAG
Organism: Ophion ellenae; assembly: GCA_963210295.1. NCBI lineage: Eukaryota > Metazoa > Arthropoda > Insecta > Hymenoptera > Ichneumonidae > Ophion > Ophion ellenae. Next base: position 47,287,005 of record OY723387.1, read on the forward strand.
CGTTACGGTCCCGTTACGTGGGGGGTCAAACATTGAAAAATTTTGCGTTACGTCATTTGTGTACGCCTCCTATTGTATGCCAAAATAATATTTCATTGTTTCAATATTTTTTAAAGTCATTCGTTGTGAAGACGTCATTACACGCTTAATGAAATCCTATTCATAATATTTTTCCCTTTTCTTTTTCAGACGTCGTACGGAGCTTGTTGCGCGACGCAAAAGTCGCATACGTTGAAAATCGCATCGCGGACTGACTTCGCCGGGGGGGCGCCCGGCTAAAGGCTGCTCTCGGCCGTCAGAAGGTGTCCCCTTAACGACGATGAAAATATCATTAATGTGTTTTTTTAGTAGTATTAAATTATTTTTTACTTTTAAATAACTAGCTAATATTTACTTTACAACGCACTCTAAAACTGACATAACACTATCTCATCTATCTCTTTATCAAAATCGACGTATTGATAGTCTAGAATATTTAATATGGCCCAATATTCCCTATTTTTGGTTAATACAGGGTAAACATTGGTAATAAATGTTTCTTTAGAACCCGTATTTACGTATCTATAAATATGCGTTTAAATAGAAACTTTTATTGACGATGTTTACCATGTAATAACCAAAAATAGATAATATTGGGTTATATTAAATATCTTGGACTGTTAAAAAGTTTATTTTGACAACGAAATGGATATTTATATATCGCCAATGAATAAATATCCATTCGATAGCACTTTTCGATACCGTTTGGATGTCGTTTTGTCATCTTAATGGATGCCTTTTGGACTACTTTCAGATGCCTGTGGCATATTGGCATTCTCGTGCCTTTAAAAGGATATCTTTCGGATGTATCGATTTTATAACTTTAAGGAAAGGTTCTGCCTTGTTGGGCCAAAAAATGTTCGATTTTTCACCAATTTTTTATGCGAAAAGTATTAAATATAGAATGTTGATATTTGGTATGTTGACTAAGCGGTCTTTATTGAACATCAAAATATTTTTTAAAGTTTGACAAAACAGTCCAAAATATTTTTTAAAGTTTGACAAAACTTGGTCCCGAAGTCCTAAGTCGCGGACAGGTGATCTGAAGCAAAAAAATTAAACATATTTTTAATTTCTACAATATTGTGTCTACAAGTTTGTCTTTTTTTCCAAAATTTTTGCATTTTTTTGCTCACTATTTTTTTTATTTTGCAATTTTTCTTCTTCATTCTAGGTCAACTTATACACAATATTGTACAAAGTAAAAATATGTTTGATTTTTATGCTTCAGATGACCTGGCCGGGACTTAGGACTTCCGCAAGCGAAGCGGTCATTAGTGATACTATTTGTAATTCAAAACGGCATCTTTTTGGACAACGAAAAAGTTGTCCATATTCGTTTCGGGATATCTTTCGGATACCATATAGATAACATTTTGCAACCTGGTGATCTTGACTGATTTTTAATATAAATTTGCTTTTGTCCATTCGCTGGTCGGTTTACCTTATAATCGCGCTTTATTCTTTCGCTTTGATTGCCTTCCATCGAATGAGGGGAGTTTCTAGATGTGCGCACCATGTCGCTACGGCCGAATGAGAAGGGCAACTTGGCAACGTTGCGAAAGATTCACGTTCCATGGACTGCTGTTTCCAAACTTTAGTCCTCACAAATAGTCTTTTATAGCGCAGCCGAACGTCCATTTCATGAAATCTTCAATTTGTACACTGCACGAGTTACAAAAACTGCACTGTCAACAACGGCAATAAGTATGAACAGGGTAAAAGATTGTTTGTGCTTGCCAGCAACCAAGGGCGTCGCCAGCTAATTGGCCGCGGGGTGGGGAAGGGGGGGGGGGGTGAGGAAATATGAGTTTTAGATATTTTAGACCCTCATATACGTGCTTTCGAATCTCTGGGGGGGGGGGGGGGGGGGGCTGCCCCCTCTGCCCATTCCTTGGCGACGCCCATGTCAGCAACTTTGCCACATGTAAGGACGGAGATTTAGATCTCAAAATTGTTACGGGAATGGTGAAAACCGCACGCGACAGAGGCGACTTTCGAAGTAATTCAAAAGTTGCACCAGTCACAAATATTTCCCTAAAAGTTACGAGCAATTAGGAAAAATTTAATAAATGGTGTAAGAAATGCTGTTGTTATATACGAAATTGAAGAAAAGCAATGTCTAAAATGATGAATTGATACAAAAAAAGTGGCATTCGTACAATTCTCTTGTCAAAATATTTGAATTGAATTTTATATAAAATTCAGGTTGTCCTCGAAGTTTGCAAATATTGATCACTAAATTCATTTATTTTGAATATTCTACTGCAAAAATAGATGCTGCTTTATATTGTTGTTTTCCTTCAACATCGGCCTCGCTGTACGATAAAAGTGTATGGAAATTCTGAAAAGTATACACTCTGAACGTCCGAACAGCCGTAAAACTCCTCGAGAATTAGAGAAATTGGCAAAAAATGTCAATCTACATGTGAATTTCAAACGGAATACTCTTCTAATAACTACGTACACTTTTTGAATAACTCTTATAAAAATGTAAAATGATACCCGTAAAATATCACGTAGACAATACATCGCAGATGTGAAGGTGAACATAAGGAATGTTGAGGCGGTTGGGGCGTTAGCCAAAATTCAAGATAAAAAAATAAAATATATGTTATTGTTTAGACTAGACTGTCTCCACGAATTTTTTGAAATGTTTTCACCCCAAGGCACCAGGGATCAAAAATAGTTTAATGTATGTAATTTTACATGCGGTTAGATGGGCAAGTGATGCAATTTCTTTGGCTATTTAGCACCAAGATAAACCTCTTCTAGCAACGGATTAACAACACCTGAACGTTTGTAGACATTAAAAAAAAGCAACCATCTTGCCCATCGTAAAATATATATATTCAATAGTGAACCATCAACGTTTGATAGAAGATCACGAATCATGGTTGGCGAATGAAGAGTTTTGCTGCCAACCTCAATGTCCGCGAAGTTGCCGTATTTCGGCAATATTTAATATTAATAAATGGTAATAATAAATAATCTCGTGACAAATATAAATACACATAAGTATGAATGACTCAACATTTTATTCTGAGTTGTATAAAACATTCACTGACGCAGTTTTTTTTACAATTATCATCGATAATGTTATACTTTTTCAAGTTGGTGGTAACACTAAAGTTTTTCTTATTCACGTATCGAAAATATATAAATGCACAATTTTGCCCTTTAACAATAAATTTCATGTAAAAATAAGCATCTACGGAATAAATGTATACCTCGTATGCATTTTTTGAGGTTCATTGAAAAAAAAATCATAAATCGTCATTTGACTCAACCGGACCGCAACTCCTTCAACAAGACAGAAATAAGGAGTTACTATTGTGACAAAATAAAAAGCCGCTACTTCGCGTCTTTCGGTAATGAATAATTCAGTCAAAAAGGGCGGATACAAACGATATTAAATAAGTCGCAACGAGCCCGATCAGTATCGGATCGAAACATAACACTATAGCTTAATTCAATACTGTTATTGTCTTTTTAAAAAACCTTCATTGCTAGTTTATTACGAGGTAACATTTGTATTCGACGATGCTTCCAGTTGTTTCTTGAATTCGTATATGTCAGTGATGCAGTTGTACGTGTTTCCGGTTTGTCCTGCGTTTTCGGTCAAATATTGGAGCCGATAAAGAGCTGAAAAAAAAAGAATAGTCCTTACGTAATAAAGTTGATCGAAAACCCGCCGATCTTTTCAGCCAGTGAGAATTTCCTTGCAGATCCCTGACACATCTTCGGACAGAAGATGTACAAAGTGCAGGAATGCTTTATCAAAATCACGGTAAAGAATGGTTTGGTGGGGAGGAAAAATGAAATTTTCCGTAGTCACCATTGCAATTAGTTTTTGTTTGTTTAAAGCGACTCTTATAATTTCACTATGCATTCAAAATGTTCAATCTGTTAATCTTCGTCGCGAGCTCCACAGACGATTACTATTTCCAATGTGAGGTTTATAATTTATTTTTTAGATAAATTACTAAATTAACAAGAAACCGGCGTGCTGGTCTAGTCGTTAGCGTGCTTGCCTCTAAACCAGTACATCGGGAGGTCGCGGGTTCGAATCGCAGTCTCGTAGTTTCGGAGAAAAATAAATACGGATGTAGCTCCAGTTCTACACGGATGTCACGCACCCGCACGAGTAAGTCTGTGTGTCGTGTGTGTATGACTGTAGCGTGTGATTTATTTCTCGACGAAACGCGACTAGCTCCGAGACTGGGAAGCGAACTCGGGACCGGCTGTATTGGTATAGGTTTTCCGCAGTTTCCCTGTACCCATGGCAGAAATGTTATGGTGAATGCGATACGACGGGGAAGTCGGCTGCGGCCGCAAGGTGAGGATCGATTGGGGATGTGAAGTGGAACATTGCGGGGAATGTAATAAGGGGAAGTACCCTGTACAAGTGAAATCTACGTTAAAAAAAATACTAAATTAACAAAGTGGGGTCTCCGGAGACGCTCGTTACTGGCATATCAAAGGCTGACACACTTTCTAAAGATTAAGCAGCATACTCACGAATATTATTCGGTCCGGTATTGGACTTATCCGGCCGCGTTTCCACAGTTGAAAAGTCAGCCCGGCTGTAATTGTCACCGACAATCCGTATACTCAGCTTGCGAATATTTGAATCGTCTGTAATATACTTAATCCATTTGTGAAAATCTGCCAAATCCATTTTGTCCAGAGCGTCCAACTGACGGGAAAATTTGCCAAAAGTATATTCGCCATTTACAATGTCTTCCCAGTTATTCTCGAATTCGCTTGCTAATCTGTTGACGCGTTTGCGCATACGTGCGATTATTTTATCTTTATTTAACCTCCACACGTTATCTATAGAGTTTTTCAAAGTATCACACGCAATTTGTAGTTCTTTGTCGATCCTCGTGTCAATAGACGCAATTCTCTTTGCGTCAATAGTCGATGTACCGAAATCGACTAATCCGAGGGTACAATTGTTAACGCCATGTTTAGAGATGGCGTGCCTGCAACCGGCCGTTGTTCCCAAATCAAATGCAAGAAGATCCGCGACAACCGTATCCGTCAGCAACGACTATAAATAATCAGAAGCAACCACATACATTTCCAAAGCCTATGGCGAATGTCACACAGTTTTGGGAAAGTAATCTGCCCAAAAATAATAGGTTGCGTGTTATGATTACATACGACAAGAAACTGGAGTATTCCGCCCAATTCCACCGAATAATCATCGAATTGATAGTAATTCTCGACAATTACGTCCGAGCTATTAAGTTTTAAAGCCTTGATTGTGCAGCAATGGTTTCCATGTGGTATCTTCTTTATTCCAATTTCCGGCTTCGTATTTCGTGGCAGAGGTCCGCACTGTGATACCTCGACGACTCTCAGAGCATTTTTCACCGCATCGGCCTCTGCAATATTTCCCTCCACGAAACATTTGATGTAAACGCGATCGAAGAAATGCTTCATAAAATGTTGAAATCTCTCGAATTGGAGGAGCGACAGTGCCGCATGCGTCTCGACTACGGTGCATCGTCCGGGCGATAAAATTGAATTTCTGATTTGCCTTTAAGAACATTACGCATTAGATAGCGTTTCTATCGAAGCGATATTTCGTATTTCCGCAATATCATCATGAAACACTACTTCGCCAGATTTAGGTCAGAGCTGAAGGTCTCGCTGTATTTCTCGAGTACTTCCACTTTCTTCTTTTCGAATAGACTTTCCCTCAAAAAGCGGTAACTTTCTGGTATGAAATGAGCGAGGAGCTGAATCAGAAGCTAAAATTTTCGAAATTTAAATCATCGCTGTTTACTCGTTTGACAGGAATATTTTCTTCGTTGGCTTACCGGAAGTTTCTGCGTATAACCGCTCACTTCTAGTCCCAGCCCCAAATAGTATGATCGGAACGCATATGACAATCCAGCTATCCTTGCAGGATAGAACTTAACGTCCGTAAAATACTCAAGAACCAGGCTGAACAATTGCAGCATTGCTGCGCTGAAGAGTAACGTCAAACAATTATATCGGAAACGTTAGCTCCGTAACAACCTTTAGCCGTACAGGAGACAGCAATGAAACACAAATGTTTACTTTTCCGGCGACTCCAATGGGAGAGGACTCACGTAACAGAAGATCATCTGGCACGTGGGCGCTCGAAGTCCCGGGTCAAATTTGTACCACACTTCGGACATATTGTCCGAATGCACCCTGACCGGATATTTCGAAATACCCGCGGGCGCCTCGATCATCATCAAATCGTCGGGACAAAAGATGTTGCGTTCCGGTAGCTTGAAGCCGGGCAACGGCTCTATGGTCTGCCATCGTACGATCCAATCTTCCGGAATATCTGTGCTTTGCTCACCTTCACCGCGATCAGCCAACTTGATTTCGGGATGCTCGCCAAAATTTCCATCAGTTACCACGATACACGCTTTCGTGGGTGTCATCAGATCCAAGCATGTCGATAGCGACACGGGATCGTATTCGTACCAAAAGAAGGGCGCGGCAAGGTAATCAGTTGATGGATAAATGTGCATGTTTTCAGCTAGTTCTGCAAAGTCCATCGCGTCCTTTACATCAGCTTGTCGGTATCTACAAAAAGATATATGCGAGTTATTATTCAACGGGAAACTCTTTTCGTTATCGAGTTAATATTAAGTGTAGTAAAAAAGAAATCCATTCTTTTTGCATGAAATTGAAGGCGAAAATAATGGATTCCTTTTTACTACACCTAATATTTGTCATTACTGTTGAGAACACATTTGACCCTTTGTTCCAATCGCGTCGATAATCGCAGTGGCTTGATGCAGCGAAATAAAAATTACTTGCACCTTTTTTAATAGTTTCGATCTTTCGGGACCTAAAGCGTCCAAAGGGATCAAAGGGACCAGACGGGCAGAGATCGAAAAACAATTTTTATTTCATTTCTGGACCGTTGCATCCTTTCTGAACAAATTCTACAGCAAAAAGTTCAGTTGCGCCTTACCATTTTTCGCGTTTCAAAGTTTCGATTGCGACTTTTGCCCATTTCTATTTTTGAACATTTCGCAATAATTATTTGAAAATGGAGCTCCGAATCGACTTGCAAAAAATACGGTCCTTTCGGCAAGCATTTCTTCAGCGAGTTAACCCCAGGAATCACTAGGGAACCTTATTTTTTTGTTTGAATAGTAATTAAGCTCATCATTTCAAACAAAAATCGTTTCTTAAGAAGTAGGCGTTTACCATGTTCTAGGTTTCGGCTGATTTTTTTTTTTTTACAAAGGTTTGATATGAAATGATAAATACTAGAAACAGCTTGGCAGAATGAAATTGACTGATCAGAGAAAAAATTGAGAATGCACATCGAACCGCGTTTTAAAGAAATGTCAGCATCGCGGGACAGCACGAAGCTTTAGCATAATCGAACAGCATGAATGTAATAAAACGGTGTGCAAAACCTTGCGCTTGCGCCCATTCACTTGTATTTAACTCACAGTGGAACGAATTACATTTGTATAATTTGCCCATTTCCGTAAAGAAACTGAAACGAACTTTGAGGAATCTTTTGTGATAATCGTTCAATCGTTGCCCTGATGGTCTCAAACTTCTCTCTCTCTCTCTCTCTCTCTCTCTCTCTCTCTCTCTCTCCTTCTCTTCCTCTCTCTCTCTCTCTCTCTCTCTCTCTCTCTCTCTCTCTCTCTCTCTCTCTCTCTCCTTCTCTTCCTCTCTCTCTCTCTTTTGCCCTTCCCCATCCCGTTACCTGAATGCGGCATTTCGAATGGTACGATAGTCATCGTAGATACTTTTCTGTGGTCCTTTTATTCTCAAAAAATTGATGTACGAGTATATCGCGTCGAGAACATCGAGTTTATTTTTGGAATTGCCGATTGCCGTTAGTGCTACCGTAACGCAAAAAGTGCTGTACAGCGATGTGTTCCATGCAGGTTCGTTGAGAACTCGGCCATGAACTTCCGTTGCCCATTTTTTCATTTGCAAATAACTCACTAGCGAGCCCGCACCACCGTAGCTGAATAGTAAACTGAGAAACTCGAGAGATTTCGTCCTATAGAGCCAACTCGATGGCGGTATTATCCATTTGACGTACATCTGTTGAAATAATCCACATAACGCCATCGCCGTTCACAGCGTAAGAAAATCACCGCCGATAATCAAGTACCAGGGAAAACATTTCACTAATATTACAAAAAATCCATACCTCGTCGTAATCAGCCGAATCTATGCGCCATATTCTTCGAAACTTCGTATTCTCGACGGAATTTGCGAAATTGTACGAATCAAAGAGTTCGGGCGGCAGACCGTTGTTCGTTATTCTCGAAAAACATTCCTTCGCATGAGTTTCCAACGTATCGAGCGGTAGCTCCGCCTATGTGATCAAAGAAATGAGATTCAAGTTTGAAATATTTAAATGCAATGAAATGGATCGTTGTGGAATTGGTGAAATTTCTTTTAGTGAATCTTAGCAACGAAAATTTAATGACAACAAATTAATAACAAAGACCAAAATAAATCGATGTAAAAGTGCACATACTCCAAATTTTTCAATGAACAAATACTGAAAATGTCGATTCTCCTTGTATAATGGATGTTTTGTATTTAATTTACGTGAACTTATTATCAAACATTTATGATATCGACGGATTTATTTTTTGTTTGCTTTATTTTTTGATTTATTGTTTGATTTATTTTTGATTTTTATTGTTTGATTTATTTTTTGTTTGCGATCGATTTGACGAGTAAGATTTTCTTGTGCCTACTCAAAAAAGCTGCGCGACGTACCTTCATCACGACTGTCATACGATGTGCGCTGTAATGACGCTTACGAAATTTCCGCACTTCTCTGTACAGTTTGTCGTCGTCAACTTGACGAAGCCTTTGCAAATAATCTTCGCTGAACGTCTTTGCCGGATGTCTTTTCGAAACGCACTGGCTAAATATGTGTGCCTTCTTTTGCTGCGGTTCCAATGACATTTCTAGTTCGTCCTCAAGACTGAATAGTAATAGCAATCATCAAAGCAACGAAAAACATACTCAGACATTAATTACAATTATTGGAAAAGCTGTAAAAAGAATAATGATAACAAAATCGTTGGTGTTCGTTAGTATGTACCCTAGGACAAGCTGTCGAGCCATTTCCGTCTGGTGTTTTGGTATGGTCTCACTTCGGAGAGAGTGCCCCAAGCATTCAATGGCCTCGCGATACACGCGATTATTAACCGCGATGGAGAAGATTGTTGACTCACTATTTGGGACCATATTAGTAGCCCCTTTCTGCTTTATGATTTGTTGAAACTCCCTCGACATCTGAAATTCATACAATTTAAGATATCATGTTGTGCGAGGGCGCGAGAAGCGCGGAATTTCAATGGCTGCGAATATTGTCCAGGGAGAATGTTTACCTCTGCGCCATTCTGAAACTGGCGATTGAAGATGGCAACGCCCAATACACGAGATACACCCGGTACTTGACGTGGATCACTAAAGTACCCAGCGTTAACGCACAGACAGCAAACTGCTGAGTATTTGGTTTGCTGAGCAGAAAACATTGTTTTGTTTGTATCTTCGGTAAATATTCGGAAGTGGGGCTCTAGCTAGAATTAGGTTCTATCTGGTATCAAACAACCCAAAAATAATATACATATCATGTTTGGCATGATAAAACACGCATATGAGCTTGTTCTTTGAATGTAGAACCTGGAGTACTTACTGTATTAGACGCAAATAAGGGTGTGCTGCGACAAAAGATTAAATTCTGACCACTTCAAATAATAGTGTCAGGTATTTAGAAAAACCTGCCAAATTTGAGCCCTATAGCACAATTCTAAATAGGCTTGGACTTGAAGTAACGCCCAATAGAAATTGTCCCGATTCGATTTTGCGGGGGAATTCGACTTCAATGACTCAACGAGTAGTTGATATTTGACGATTTTCGTAATCTGCTGATATCATTATTCTTGTACAAATTTCAGCTCTTAAAAAAATGCCTCTCTTTTTCAACAATACATGCATTGTCTTAAAAAGCCGTCATTTGTGTGATAATAGATTTTTTTAAGTTTCTCAAAGCTGTAAGGGTTAGCTTCGAGAATTTTAAACCAGATATGACAAACATTAAGGGGCCAGTCCACTTTGGAGCCACGAAAAAAGGCTATTTTCGCGATTTTTTTTGGAGGATTTTATAAAAGATATGAATATAAAAGTTGTTGGGCTTGATAAATAAAGTCTTGAAATACATTTTTTCTAAATTTAATTCATTTCAATTCATTTTTAGGTACAAAAACTATAGTTTAACGTAACGCCTCAAAAATAGGTGGGCTAGGTACCTCCATCACAACTCGGCAACGGCTTGTCTGATACAAAAAATCAAAGTCCATTGGATTCAGTATGACACCACCTACAAAATGACCCTCGATATAAAGTTTTATCAAAAAATAAAAGAATAGCAGATGCAAAAACGAAAAAAGTATTTTAAAAAACGCGTTTTTTCGCAGTTTTGCGCAAAAAAAAAGAGTAAAGAACAAAATTTTAAAACCATCGAGGGCCATCTTGTTGCGAATCATGTTTACAACATGTGGTTCAAATTTGAAGAGAATCGGTTTATTAGTTTTAGAGATACGATGGAGCTAGACTTGAAGACGCGTTTGAAGTTTATACTATGAAAAACTCTTACCTAAATTCAATCGGCAATTCGTGCACCGTACAAAACCCTTCTGATTGCTCATCATCGTCGTTTTCTTCAAGTCTTGCCTGCTTTCAATTTTTCGAAATTTTCCAAGTGGACTGGCCTCTTAATCCGTTGTTGAGTCATTCAAGTTTGAACATGGGAAGCTAATTTTTCGTCTAAATGATATGGGGACAATAATTATCGAGCGGCTTGAGTTGGAGAACTCAAATTCTGCATCTATTTTTTTGTACCTAATAGTCTGAAGGGGTAGTAGTTTTTTTTTCGCACTGAGCGCCAATGGACGTAGACAATGACTTCTTCATGGAGAAGGAACAATCATAAACTTCTTATTGAAAAAAATGTTGCGGAAAGAAATTTCAAAGCTTATTTTTTGCTTCCATTAAAAATACCGTGTTTGTCATACGTTTTTTTTTCTATGTCAAATGCCTCAACTCAAACAAGAAATTACATCTAACTGAATCTCACCATTTTTATACTACTTTCTTTTATCCTTTTTCGACAAGAAAACAATAAAGTCACGATTCCACAGTCACTAACTTTGTTGGTGGGACAGACAATTTTATATGGAAAGACATGGCAAATTGAATAACAGAATCAACAGGCGATTTCCATTCGATTTTCGACTATCTACTTCCACTCGAAGTATCTGGAATATAAAATGCCTTCCGCAGGTTAAAAATGGAAAAACAATTGTTTTCAACATTTTTTAAGGCCTTATGCCACTGAATAAGGCCTAAATGTTGAATATATCTTGAAAAATACATTGTCTATGGAAGTACGTAGGATTTTTTTTTATATTGCATAGTTCATTTGCTATTAACAATTATCTGACGATATTTTAGGCAAATTTTTGGAAAGTGAAAAATTTGCCTAAAAGATCGTCAGATAATTGTTAATATCAACTGAACTATGCAATAAAAAAAAATCCTACATACTTCCAGACAATGTATTTTTCAAGATATATTCAACATTTCAAGTGAATCGGTTGAAAATTGTCTGAGTTATGTTTCCGGCCAACCTAAAAATTGCAGTCTTGAGATAAACGCTGCACAGGCGCCATTTTGAATTTAATCGCTTAAAAAAAAATATTGTATGCAGTCAATGACATGTATACCCTTTTTTGTAATCTCGATTTATTTTGTAGCTTTTCTGAAAAAAAAAAATCCCCAAAAAGCCTATTTTTTCGGCCTCTAGAGTGGCCTAACCCCTTAAGTACACGGTTTTTTATTACTCACGTGTTCTACATGAGCCATCATTTGTTTCAACTGTGGGGACAAATTAGTCTCGTCTAACCTTGCAAGGTTACGTAGGATTTCGTGCCCTGTAGGAAGTATGCAAAATTATTTTTTCTATACGACAAAAAGGAAGTGTTAAAAACGATATGAAAAAAAAACAAAATTGACAAAATAAAATAATGTTGGACCAAAAGCAAAGTGATAAGCAAAATAATAATGAAGTGTCGATCCCAGTTTGGTTGCCAAGTCCAGAATTACCTTTCTGATCGGAATAACCGGTAGGACAAGAAATTAACAGCGCTACTAAGCCATTGGGTAGTTCTATCACCCTGTATAAAAAAGACAAATTATAAAAATTTCATATGAAAGATTTTGAATATTAAAGGATACTGATTTTTTTTTTATTTAGGTATGTCTGATCAAGGTTAAATTTCTGAATTTCTTAAAGTTACCATTCAGAGTTTTCTAAATATCCACTAGCTCGTTCATGAGAAAAATAATAAAACTGAGGCAAGCTCCTTATAAACTATTCTGAAATATGTTTTTATACCATCAGCCATTTCTTATAATTTATAAATTTCCCTAGAATTTGGAGGTCACAACCATGGTCAGTTTGTCTCCAGGAGACATGCATTGCAAATGATAAAAATGTCGATCTGTATATCTCATCTGTGTTCCCATCAATGCCTCCGTTGCTATCTTCCTCGCACCCACATCCGTTTCCTTTTACCTCCAAATCAGCCTTATTTTGTAAAAATAAACTATGCTAAGCTACCAGAATTTAATTGCTTTTTTTCTTCAAAGTAATGTACCGAGACTCATGAAAAATTCTAATTCAATCTTCCTTGGACTGATCAGTGATGAGAAAAAATTAGCGACCTTGATAACTCATCAGTGGAACGCTTGACCCTCCTAGCTTTTATCAAGTACATGAGATCACCGAAGACCCGACGTCCCTACATTTCTGCTGTCACAGCTACAAAATATTTTGTTAAAATCAGCTGTCAATTTTTTTACAATGAATTTCAAGGAGGTAACCTGTTATTCTTTGCTGCAGTATTTACTGGTGATTACAATTTTCAGGCTAATCTCCTAAATTCGTTTTTAGCGATAAAAGTATTACATGCACAAAATGGAGTCCCGGGAAACCTCACGCACTTGACAGTGTTAGGAGGTTAATGCGCCAAATGAAAGTTTGATAAAAAATTCGTCATTTTTGCCATAGCATTGTTTCATCTGTGTTACCGGTATTCGTTGGGATCGGTGTCCGATTTCACGGGATTTTCGCGATACCGGACATCGTAATGCTGCGACGTTGAATCGTCCGATGCGACCTAAGTGTCCCGAGTGAACAAATATTAATTTTTGTTAGACGTCAGTATTATTTTCAGAGGTGTCTACATGAAGCTACATATCGTGAGAATGCGTAAAATTGTAAAAGGGCATACTTCAGGATTGCCGCTAGCCCTGTTTTTCGGCTTCCCCGTGTTTTTGTCTTTTCTTTTACTTTTTTTCGGCATTGTTGCCTGCGACGATTGAAATTTTTTCTTCGTATTTCGCCTCGTTTGTAGTTTGATTTGCCGTTCGGCAAATATGTCAAATTTTGTATATAGTTTTGCGAATACTCCAACGAATATGATGGTCCGCGCTTTATTCTTTCGCTTTGACCCCGCCTTACATCGAATGAGGGGGCTAAGAAGACTTCTTAAAGGGGACTCCCACGCGATGTGCGCACTCACTGAACTATAGTAAGTTCAGTGTGCGCAATACGTCGCAAGCTTCGTTTGCTGCCAAACAGTTTTTATTGTTTGGAAACTTTCACAGGGTAGCCAGTTAGCCAAATGTCCCCAGGTAGCATAAATGTCTAATTGACGCGGATACGTTACCATTTTCCGGCTATCTTTAAGGCATTACCGTAACTTACGCACGCTTTAAATAAAATCTGACTTTCTCCCCTTAAGATATTACGTCGCCAATGCGCGTTGCACTTTGTGCAACGCAGTGTCACACACAATTGTCTCGTTATGAGGCTCGAGTGAACCAGCTACGATCGACATAACGTCAAGTATCAGCTTTTGCTATCTTAATTTTTTAATTATTCTTCCTCTGTAATTATAGTTATATCCGCAGGGGCGAAAATGACAGCGTAAATAGTCACGTCATTTTTCAAAAGTACGGTCCAGTGAAAAATTTGCCGCTCGCCCTGCGCAGCTCTGCGCCACTGGTTCCGCGTGTGGTGCCCACGCGCAAGACTTTCTATCAAAGCGTGTTCGACACTCCGCTCCGAAATGGATATCGTGACCGCGGTGTTGGAAAATGACGATAAAAATAAGAAAAGCATTGCCTCGACGACGGTTGAGAAAATCGTCGACCTCGACATCGACGAAGGAACATTACTCGCCTCGGATTACAACACACTCGATGTCGCCGAACTCAAGTAACCTCAAAAAATAATTACGACATAACCTCAACGACAGCTTTTATTTACGAGGGAAAAGAAAACAATGCGTTTATTGGGCATTATTGATGTGATACACGCATTGTGAAACGTTGCGACAATGATTAGCGCTAATTAAGGCGTTATCCCAACTTGTAGCGCAAAAAAAAGGCCTTTTTCATGAATTTTTTTAAAGAAAACTACCAAACTTTTTTAATCGATCAATATACCATCTTAAAGAACACATCTTGAAGAACTTTCAGTAATTTTTTATTGAAAAATATTACATTGTTTAGTGGCAAATGGCTGTCAATGAAATAATGTTTTTATATACACGGTTTGCGGTGACCAACATTGCGGCGAAATGGATCATCTGAAAAAAAAAAAATGCGCATGGATTCAGTCAAATATAAGCATAAACGAGTCGTTAATCGAAGGGTTTTAAAAAATATTCATTTTTCACAAAATGGCGGACAGTCAAAGTTAATGGTTCGATTTTAACAAAAAAACGGCCGTTTTTTGGCTATAAAACGGCCATTTTTTTTCGAAAAAAAAAATTGAACGATTGAAGACTACATTTTTATGTATTAAATAAGCCTGCAAAATTTCAAGAAGATCGGTTCATTAGTGTTCGAGTAATCTTGGTCACAGACTTCAGAAATGCCATTTTGAGAAAAACGCGTTTAAAGTTTCGACTAGCCGGTCGTTTACACAACGGATTCTTCTTTTTCAACGCTCATATCTCAGTCAATTTTGTTCGGATCGACTTGAAATTTTCAGGACATATTCTCAGATACTTATACTTAAAAAAAATGCAATAAAAAAAATCGGTTTTTTCATAATCGCAAGTGGGGGTAACCCCTTAAGAAATTATTTGAAATATAATTCAACATCAAGAAAGAAACGCAAAATTAGAAACTTGCGCTTTACTTTCTATTATATTTTACGCATCTGAGCATTTTTTCTACAATTAAGGAATTATCCCGTTGGCTATTCCTCCAAAGCTTTGAGCAGCGCCACGATCGCAACAAAGTTTACATTTTTTATTTAAACGCTTTTTTTTTTATGTAATGTGAACTTTTTGTGTCTGAATTCACGCTCGAGTTTCCAAGTCTGAATTTTTTCGCAAGTTTTAACCAAATTCCATACGAAACATTCTTCGCAGGACGAACACAGAGGAATATTTGAAATCTCTGACGAGAGACAACGTCCAATTGCTCATCAATAGAGTTTGGTCACTTCCTACCGAAAGGATCGACGAGGCCATAGTCGCCAAACTCCCAAAGCCCAACTATGTATTACCGAGAGCACGAAGGATCCCCAAGCCGAGGCCACTGTCCAAATGGCAACAGTTTGCCAAGGAAAAGGGTATCAGGACAAAGAAGAAGGGCAGATCCAAATTGAAGTGGGACGACGAACTGAGGGTGATTGTTTTCCTCCCATATTATAAATAAATTTCTTGCACCTTGGGTAGAGTAACGGGACCGTTCTGTTCGACTGTTTATCGATCTGAAGACCCCTTGGGCTGTAATTCGGAATAACTCTTACCTCCGATTCCACTAAAAATTTGCACGGATCTTTTCGATAATATATGTCACTACCAAAATGGATTTTTACTGCTAGCCCTACTTTGTCGACTTGATCAGACACGTTGGTTGCCTGTGTCGTGTGTGTTTAGGTTTGTTCAGGTTCGTTTTTGTTGGCATGGGTTTTGGATTTGTTCGGTTTATTTTGGTTTGGTTGTTTTCTAGTCTAGGAGCGAACGCCGTGCCTTTGATCCAGAGCTCAGAGAAATGGGTAGCATCCCCATAGGGAAATATTGAATGAATAAAGAATAAATAGAGGCCAAGCGTTTAGAAAATAAAAATGTTGACGCGGCTCTTGCACCGTATAAGCCATTTACGTTAGCATGTTCGCCAAGCAGCAGTTGGCGTAGCGGTAAGAGCTCGGACTAGTAATTCGATGGTCGTGGGTTCGACTCTTTGTGTGGAGACTTTTTCTTCTTTTTCTCAATTTTTATATTGTTCATCTTCCAATTAAGCAAAGAGGTGAATATTTTTATTTATTTATTTATTTATACGCAAAAGGCAGAGAAAAGGAAAAAAATTGGGATTTCGGACTTTTCAACAAGGGATTGTAATTAAAGCGCATACGAAAAGACTTCCCACATGAAAATTCAAAACTTTATTCGTTGACATTCGATGATTTACATGTGTCGGGATGATATTTATCGTAGAAACAGGGGAACCAATAATTATTTCTGCATCTAGCACGCGTTACAAACGCCGCATTTTTACAACCACATCGTTGTTTCAACGTCTCCATAGAAAAACATACTTGATTGACATTCATAAAGCATTCTCTCTCATCGCAAAGTTTAAAAGCGAACCACGTGTAACGTAACATGTTACCGAATATTGGCGCGGATAATTGATGATGAACAATCGAATTTATTTTTATCCAGTCTTCTCGGAAAGTTATTTCTTTTTCTTGCTCGATGAGATAAGAGCAATTTTGTATTTTTTTAATACAGTTTTTAACCTGGCGATAAAAATGTACATCGCAGGGTTGCACCAGTGGAGTACATTTAGGGGGAATTACTTCGATGCTACACATTGGCAATCTTTCTTCATCTTGGAAGAGTTCGTCGTATAATTGCGGATTTGTTTGTCCTCCCCACGAGTCAATCAGCAACTCCAAATTTTCTACGATCATGCGCTCATTAAAAAATGACGTCCTATATGCCTTTTGCGTATAAATAAATAAATAAAATAAAATATTCACCTCTTTGCTTAACTGAAAAATGAATAATATAAAAATTGAGAAAAGGATAGAAAAAGAAAAAAGAAAGTCTCCACACAGGGAGTCGAACCCACGACTATCGAATTACTACTCCGAGCTCTTACCGCTACGCCAACCGCTGCTTGGCAAATGTACTAACGTAAATAGCTTATACGGTGCGAGAGCCGCGTCAACATTTTTATTTTCTAAACGCTTGGCCATCTGGAGTTTCCACTTCGGGTACTTTCATTTCTAGCCAAGCCCTGCATGTCCTATATATTTGAGCGAAATCGGTGATGGGGAGTAGGGAATGCCCCGTTGTGAGTGTACGAAATTACGAGTCAATCCGTTCATTAGATGTCGAGAAATCGTGTGCGACAATTAAAAAAAAACATCGTTTCGAGAAAAACGCGCCTAAAGTTTTACCAGCAGTTCCATCGTTGTAATCATAAGTTTACCTTCAATTTGTCATTCCTGCATCATATGTCGGACCTTCCTTTTCAATTTGCTTCCTTCATCGATTTCTTTTTATTTTCACAGTAGCCTAACCTCTTAAACAACCCGTAAGTGTTGTTATTACCTCTCGTAGCCTCAAAGTGCCAAAAAAAAAATCAGACGCCGATAAGTTAGTTAATGATTTAAAAAAATCAATTATCTTTGCATTCCAGCTATGCAAACTTCGCATACGAATAAGACGTCTTTGGATTTATTTATTTAGCTCAAATTTAAGAATGCACGGAGCAAACGCGTATGCGACAGCGCTCTTGGCTTCGAGAGTGAGAGAGACGCACTCCGTTTGAATTCTGATCCGAGATGTACAATTTTTTTTCCCTAGAAATGGGTACCGACCTTCGGTTACCAAAGGGTGAAGGCTCAAGAGCAGAAGGAATGGTTGGTGGAGCTGGGCGACGACAACAATCCGAAGAGCGAGATGGATCCTCGCACTGCGTCAAGCACGGCGAAGCAAGAGCGTACGGCGAAGAACGAATTGCAGAGGCTTCGTAATTTGGCCAAGGCTAAAAACGTAAAACTACCGAGGGTCGGCTTGCCGAGCACCGAACACTTCAGGGACGCTAAGCAAATCGCCACTGCGGTCACAGTTGCGCGAGCCTCGACTGCCTCCTTAGGAAAGTTCCAGAGCAGGTAAATATCTTTCGTAATGCTAAAAAAAAATTCACCTCCTCAGGGAGTTTATCCCGCGACAATATCTCCAATTTCCGTCCGTAAAAATTCCGAAAAATCGCGTCTTTTGCAAAAATTGCGCGTGACTAAATAAAAAAGGTAAGAATCTGCGCATTGTTAAAATGTCGTTTTTCGTTTACTACGCCCAAGACTGCCGAAGGAAAAGGATGCGAAGGACATAGCGAGTCAGGTGCCGGGCATGAAGAAGAAGCGGAAGGCTCCACCGTTGAACATGGCCGAGGAGAAAAGACGAAACACCGATTTGGCCGAGAGTGTCATAAGCAAAAAGAACAAAAACGATATTATTCGGGTCGACATACCAACGGCACCCTCGACAAGGTCAGTCACTGCGCCAAACTCCGCTGAATATTGACATTCTCGAACGCGCCTTCCGATACCGCATCTAACGTATGCAATTTTTTCTCTTGCAGTACGGAGGTAACGAGATCCAGCGGTGGTAAGAAAAAACGCGCTGGTGCGGACGGTAAGAAGGGCAAAGGAGGGGGAAAGAAGCCAAAGGCCGGAAAGGGCAAGAGGGATTTACATACGAAGATCGGCGGTCGTAAGCGCCGAAATTAGACCGTAGTTTCAAGTATGTACGTAACAGCGCTACCGAATACAAATTGAATTATTCCATTGAACGGCGATTAAATGGTATATTAAAAACAATAAAACTTTACGTTAAGGGGAGATATACAGCTAGGAGCCGGAAAAAAGGTCATTCTTGTGATTTTTTTTCAAGGAAAACTATTTGAAATTTCGGATTGGGGTTTTAATTACCAAAAAGTATATACATTCAAAAATATGTTTAATTTTCTTTATTTAAAAATATCAAAAATATACAAGGATATTGTACGATCCTTGGAGCGTCGTAAGAAAATCTGCGTATACGGTACCCACTGGCGTTTCTTTAAAAATCATCTGAAAAAAAACCAAAAAGATTATTAAATTAGATACTATAATCTAGTACTTGTCATAGCCGATTTTGAAAATATCGATTTATGACAAAATGGCGGACGTTTGAACATAAATAGTGATTTCTGGGCCAAAAATTAGTTATTATTTTGCCTATAAAACAAAAACTAAGTAACGGAACAAAAATCCTATGACAAGTACTAGATAATGGTGTATAGAATAACCATTAAAAAACCTCAAGGCCATCGGTTCATTGGGTTTCGAGAAATTTTGGGTACCGATTTGAAAAACGTGATTTTGAGAAAAACGCGTTTGAAAATTTGGGAATGAATAAATCATGAAATTTGTCAACTTACATGGAATCATCGATACCAGGCCCATAGTGTAGGTCTTCTACGATCGACGGAATGTTCATAGCTTCTAAATCCTCGACCTCGACCATCTAGGTGTATATCTCCCCTTAAGGAAAAAGAAAACGTTACTCTCCTTGTATCTGCCTTACGATTAATTATCCTCGCTACGTCATCGATGACGTAGCGAGAATAGTAAGAATAATTAGCGAGACCAAACTTAGCGGTGATAATGTCCAAAAAAATGCGTTTTTGGCGTAATTCGAGCGGTAAATTGGTTTTCGGCAATAATCGTAGTGTCTCGAGAGAGATCGAGTTGCACGCGGGCGTTTCAAGGGTAGCTTTTCACTAGAGTGAATCAGCGAAAAAAAAAGTGAGAGGCCAATTGACGAGTTCGCTCAGCGATGAAGAATACACGAACACAAACGTGGACACTGCGAGTTTCCCTCACCCCTCCGCCCCTCCCGAGTACTCCACACGGACTTTGTCATTCGTCCCACTTTCGTCGTGACCTATTTTCACGGGGCACACGAGCACGAGGACCTTCCACCTTCGGCCGATGAGCGCTATGTATGCGATACGTAATACCGCATCTATCTTATTTTCTCGAAGGAAGATCGTCGAGTGGCCTTGACACGGTGACGTGGCCGCCAAGAAATGGTAAAACGAACGGATTGATGCCATACCACTCCGACTCGCTTCGTTCTAATCCTGAAGAGAATATGTATTATGCTAAGCGACATTTCTTCTAATGGACATATGACATCGTCGACTACGAATCCCATTTAGGTAACTGCAGTCCAAGCGACAAAAAATGCTGCTTCGTACATGAGTTAAGGGGTTAGGATGGTGATGGATAAGAAACACTCGTTCGTTCCTTGAGGCAACTCACATTGAAGAGAGAGGTTCAACCTATGCTGCAGGAATCGTGGATTGAAGGTACAATTATGATTACCACGATAGAAGTAGGAGTAGAACTTTGAAGGCGTTTTTCTCGAAACTGTTTTTCAAAACGGTGTACACGATTTCTCGACATCTAATCAACGGGTTGACTCGAAATTTGGTACACTTTTTCAATGTACTAGTAGTTTAGTCTTGACCGACGTTTTTTTCTCAACATTTTTTTCTTCATTAGTTATCAACGAAAATGGCATTCTTCCTCGAAAAATCAGAAAAATTCAATTTTTTTAATGATTGGAACACGATAAAAAAACTTCGGTCAAGTCTTAGCCAATATTATCTATTTTAAGAAAAATAATTCTTTTTTTTTGTTTCAGATCAACTGATTCAATTTTTTTTAAAGATTGAAACGCGATAACAAAAAAGCTTGTTAAAGTATTAGCCAATATTATCTATTTAAAGGAAAAAAACTCATGCTTTTTTTGTTTCAGATCAACCGCGTGGCCAAAATCAAGTACACCGTTGAGCCCCTCACATTCAAAATGTCCTTCACGAGATTGTTTATAACTTCTTAAATTATTAATATTTATTTGATGATAATATTTGATTGATAATATTTATTAAATGATTAATATTTGTACAAATAAATGGCTGAACGCCTTTTCACTCATCTTATTTCTTGAAATTTTTTTTTTAATAACCCTGATCGTCTCAGGCGCCTAACCCCTTAATGACATTGCGGAGGCGATCACAAGTTTTGGATTTTGTACAATGTTTGATGACTTTGTGATGGTTATGGAGATTATGTTTGGAGTTTATGGTTTTTCGATAAATTAACGCTCCTTGCTGTTCCATCATGCTCGTATTTCTTTTAAATGCGTTGCGTATTTTTTCTTTTTTTGTTGATTAACCGATTCGATTGTGCTCACGCCAGGATGTTTTTGGTATCCACCATTTCAGACTAATACTGTGCGAAAAAAATCATATCAATATAGTGAGAAAAGCCTCGTAGTTTCTGCTATTTAGAGAAAACTATACGAAGGTTTTACATTCCGAGGTTTATTTTGTACAGAGATGCTTGCTGAAGGTACTGCAGTTTTTTCAAGTCGATTCAAAGGTCCGTTTTCGAGCAATCGTTCGAAAATAAAAATAGAAGAAAAATGCAATCTAAGCTTCAATTCTGTATAAACTTGAGCTCTAAGTGTAAGTGGCAACAAACTTGGGAAAAACAGGCCTGCTTGCAATATTTTTTCAACGAGAGCTTTGGGATAATCACGTCGGAATTTTATAAACAATTAATATATTGTCTCGCCGAGATTGAGTTTTTTCATTAAAAAAACTGATAAATAATAAAGTGATTATTATTTAAACAACGTGCCGCTATTACCGCATAGTCAATCGGTGTATGTGGTTCTGGCAACTAGACTCAACTGAAATGAAAAATGAAAAAATGTACTTTTAGTGTAATCATAAAACTTTTGTATGAGAATATACTTTTTATGAAATTTCGAAAATAACGAAAACGACAAGCTGTTTGAAAAAAAACTTGATTTTCGACAAAAAAAAACAACTTTCATCATTTGCCGTCAATAAATGGACAGATACGTCGAAAAATCATTCGGTTGTGCGATGGAAAATGATATAAACTATGCTTTTTCCGAATTCGAAGTGAATCATGAAGTGTTTCATGAAACGGTCAAAGTTTATAATTGTTTATATCATTCTATGAAACGTGTTTTAAGAAAAACACAAAACAAAAAAGCACAAAAATCTTCATAACTCAGTTAACGTTTGGCATTCTCAAAATCTTTATTGCAAATTAAGACGTTAGGCTGCTGTGACGATTAAAAAATCAGGGGTATTCGGAAAAATTATTTTTAACGTACAAATAAGATGATTGAAAAATCATTTAGATATTTATTTGCATGTACATTAACAAAGTTGTGTACCAAATTTCGTAAGAAAATATGATTAATTGAATAAGTTATAAACAATCTCGTGCGAGACCTTTAAATGTGAGGGGCTCAATGGTGTACTTGATGTTGGCCACCCGGCCGATCTGAAACAAAAAAACGAGTTTTTTAATTAATTAGATAATATTGGCTAAGACTGGACCGAGCTTTTTTGTTATCGTGTTTCAAGCATTAAAAAAAAAAAATTTGAACCTTTTTCATTTTTTTTCGAAGAAAAATGACGTTGTTAATAACCAATGAAAAAAAAAATGTTACGAAGAAAAACGTCCGTCAAGACTAAACTACTATTACGCTGAACAACTGTACTAAATTTCAAGTCAATCCGTTCATTAGATATCGAGAAATCGTGTACACCGTTCTAAAAAACATAGTTGCGAGAAAAACGCGTTTAAGGTTCAACCAGCAGTTCTATCGTTGTAACAATAAGTTTACCTTCAATCTGCGCTTCCCGCACGACATATTGGACCTTCCTCTTCACTTTGAGTTGCCTAAAGCGACGAACGGGTGTTCATCATTTTCACAGTAGCCTAGCCCTTCTAAGTTAAGACCCTATTCCCTGAAGTTAAAAAACAACGCAGTAAAATAATCTATATCTATCTATCTATCTATCTTCTATATATATAAAAGGCAAAGTCCTGACTGACTCATCATCGCCCAGCCTAAATCGCTGAAGGTAGAAACGTGAAATTTAGAGAGGGTGTTGATTTTATGTCGGATGCATCGTTTACGAAGGGATTTCTCGAAATTCAACCCCAGCGGGGTTGCAAGGGGGTCGCAAAGTTTGTATGGAAAGTAATATTTTTATGGTCAAATTTACTCGAAAGTTGGTATTAATGCTCTGTAACACAATCAATGAAACACGTATTTCGGTGTTTTTCAAAATTCAGCCCTTAAGGGAAGAAAAGTGAATGCAAAGTTTATATGAAAATTTCAAAAAATCTAGTCGGATTTACTTGAAATTTGGTATTCGTGCTTCTTGACACATTTAATGAAACACGTATTTCAGCGTTTTTAGAAATTCAACCCCCAAAGGGGGGAAAGGGGTGGCAACATTTGTATGGAAAATTAAAAAAATATGGTCAGAAGATTTACTTGAAACCTAGTATAAATGCTCTTCAACACAATTATTAAGTGACGTATATTAGCGTTTTCCGAAATTCAACCCTTAAACGAAAGGGGGTTGCAAAGTTTGTGCGAATTTTTTTTTTAACTTGAAACTTTCTATAACTGCTCCTAAACACGACGAAATTTCAGCGTTTTTGAAAATTCAATCGTTAAGGGGAAAAGGGGGTAGAAAAGTTTGTATGGTAGAAGAAATATCTGGTCAGAATGACTAGAAACTTATTATCAATGTTCTTCAACACAATTCTACGTGTTCCGTAACGAAAAATTTTAGCAGCACATTTCATCAAGGAGCATTCGAACGAGCGAAGCTGCGGGCGGAAAGCTAGTATTTTATCAATATCAAGCTTATGCAGATCCCTCAAACCAGGCAGGCTTCAACTCACAAGGAACATCCCTCAGGTGACACCCTTCGATTTTGTTGAAATTTGGATATGTCATAAAGCACCGAAAAGTAAGCGATACGTATTTTTTTTTATCGGCGGAAAAACGGTTTTAAGGGCTGAAATGCACCCTCAAAAATGAGAATGTTTTTTGTCGATAACGTTTTAACGGTACGAGATATTTAAAAAATTCAAATTACAACAATGTTTATTTTTTTGTGCACTATACATTGGAGATGAGAACGATAAAGTTATCGACGAAAAACGAAAAACACCCCTATTTTCGAGGGTTCGTTTCACCCCTTAAAACCGTTTTTTCGCCGATAAACAAAATACGTATCGCTTACTTTTCGGTGCTTTATAACATATCCAAATTTCAACAAAATCGAAGGGTGTCACCTGAGGGATGTTCCTTGTCAGTCCAACCGTCAAGATCCCCTCTCCATTGAAGTCCGCATAATTTTCGACGCACGATCCTCCCGCATCTCGTCGCCCAAGCGTCCCGCACGAATCACTAAAATCCCTCAACATTAAGGGGTTAGGCCACAGTAACGGGTATAAAATCATGTGCGAATTTAACAATTTTTGTTCGTATGAAAACGTGATGCACTCATAAAATTAATTACACATGTATTTAGTATGAATATCAAGCCGTTAGAAAAAATATATTTTTTTTTCGATGTACAAAATGGCCTACTACTAATATTTTCTTTTGTCATATTTTTTAGGCGCTCCGCGGCGTGACATTTAGCATCCGCAATTTTTTACCTAGGACAAAAAACAAAAATTCTCGTCAATCTATGTTAGAATACCTAGAGAAGTACGTACGGAATTTAAAAAATATTGTTTTATTAAAAAGTTGTAGGTATTTGAATGAATTTTCAGTGAAAAATTTCGTATGAAACTGCTCATAAAATGAAAAGTTTTCGATTAATCAGAAATTCCGTACGTACTTCTCTGCGGAATGCAATTAGGAACATAACTTTTAAATTTGAAGTAAATCGAGTGAAAATTGTTCAAGTTATTTGTCACGACAATTGAAAAAAGCTGTTTCGAGAAAAAGGCGTTTAAAGTTTGAGGTACTCTATGGCCGTGCCAGAGGTGGGCTTACGTTATACGCTCAAAGTCGGTGAAAAAAAATGTCTTGCTATAAATCGAATAGTAACTTATTCTTATGATGCTAAAGCACCGTTTTGGGGGTGGAGGTATTTAAATGTTTGTTTTTTATTTTTAAATGAATGCATAATATCTCAAGAATATTGTCTCAAAATTTCAAGTCGATCGGGGCAAAATTGACGAAGTTGTGAGTATTTAGCCAAGTTCTCACGAATGGGCACGACAAAATTGACGAGTTGCGAATTAGTAGAGCAGAGGAACAAGCGGCGCACGACAGTAAAGAAGGAAGAGTTTTGCGTAGACAAATGCACAAAGATGCTCTAGATCATGTTGATGGAAGCTTTTTGCTCTACGGACCTGGCATCGACGACTCTGTGTGAGCATAAGAAAATTATCGAGTTTTACTTTGAATTTTTCAGTGTGCAAAACTTTAAAGCGTTTTTCTGAAACTTGTCATGTTTGGAGTCCGTGTACGCCATAACTCAAAATCTACTGGACCAATCGTTTAAAAATGTTGCACAGTACTTCTTCACATAATTCACCAGGTATTGTCAGGTTTTTTGTTTTTTTTAAAATAACTATTAATTTTGCAACAACAAATTAGCCGATGTTTTTTGCGAAAATCGGTTTTTTGGCACCCAAGTGCTACGAAAAATTGAAAAATCGAAACGAAAAATCCTCCCGTGGTTACCTCGAGAAACATCTTCAACAAATGCATTTTGATATTTTTGTTTCAGATGATTCTGTTGCCCGTTATGATGTACACCGCAAAACAACTTTTTTTCGAGGCGCCTCCGGAGATTCACTGTCACTCCCCCAATTTTCAATATTTCGCAATGAAAACTCAGGAAAATTTAGTTCAAATGTTGCATTATTATATAGAAATTGACTAAACGAACACTATCTGTATCGCCAAAAAAAAAAATCCCAAAAACATGCCTTTTTTCACCGAATTAACACCGCCCTTTAGCGAACAAAAAATCGATTTTTTGAAAATTCTACTGTGTTCCCCTTAATCACCAATTTGATTTTTTTCCAGTGTATCGCCGAAAAAGCCGAACGACATCGCAGTGTCCACCGAGAAGTCAACGTACCAAGTGGGCAGCCCTCGTGCTTCGTCGGCAAGGCAGAGTTCATCGTGTTCGTTCGGCAAGCTCGTCTGGATATTGCGAAGGGTATGAAGATTTTGCCGGTTTGTCAGAGGTTGCCACGGATCATCGTCCCTTTCCCCTCGCTCATCCGTGACGTCGACAGCTTCACGGACGACGCGGAGTGAGAGGAGATCGCGTGGGCTGTGCGTGTCGCGCTCCGGAGGGTTGTCGTGGACGGTTCACCGCTGACGCGAAAGGTGAAAGGTCAACAGCGTAGCGAGCGCGAAATATCGACTGGCGTTTCGCGTTGCGGAGGGTGCAGAAGGCTCCTGGGGGAGGTGGCGATGGTGGTGTTGGTATCACCGAATGGAGGAAGGTAAAGGGCGCGGGTGATGGGCGATATAGACGCGCTTCTATATACAGTGAGCACCCGATATTGCCAACCAGCTCGACCTCGATTCCGTCAATTCGGCGAGTTCGCTTATTTGTTGCCGGACAATATCGATCGAGCCGTTATCGCAATCGGGAGTGTCGTATGCGACTTGACACGAGCGACCGAAAGGGGGTCGCTCGAGAGGCGGGGTGTGCGGAGGGCAAGCCAATTGTGCGCTTCCATCTCACTCCGAAGTAACAAGAGGCGCGCGCGGGCGCGCACTGACCGACAGACACATATTCGCGTGGGGTCTCTCGCGTGTGCGCGAGAAAATTCCCTCCTCAACCCTGCGCCTCCTCGGGCCTCCCCCGTCGTAGCTTCGTTCCCTAGTACGTTCGCCATCGTCGACTCGTTCTCTGTTGTCCTCCGTTTTTAACTATTTATCATCGTTTGGGGGTTAGCGTCTTTGCTTTCGTTCAATCCGGGCAAGAAAACCGCGCGACGAGTCCCCCCCCCCCCAGTCACGACGGGCTTTCCCCCTTAACGAATGCGAGTGCTCAATTCCCGCAAAGTAAACGTCCGGACGGAAAGAGGCACGCGGGAGAAGAATCTCGCGAGGCCAATCGGTCACTCGATCGTGTACATTTTTTTGTTAACGTTTCGCAATATTTCAAGGCACGGAGCAGCTGCACCGGAAGTAACGAGCTGGTAAACTGTTGATCGCGAAAGTTCGCGCCCGATGGTCGTCGAGCGAACGATCAACGGAGCATTGCGGATCGCACACGTGTCAAAGATCGCGTTACTTGGGGGAAAAAAAAACAAGAGGAGGCTCGGTAAACCGCACCAGCGGCAAGAGACGATGTAAAACGCGCGTTGGTGGTCGTGCCAACGCTCGATAGTAACGACCCGAGGAGCTGCGTCGCCAACGTCGTCCTCGAGGACTCTCATCGCTGTCCCGGTTATCCCGCTGACCTTTATGCGCGTGTGCCTCAATGAAGAACCGCGCCTGAACACTCATGCGATGTGCCGGAAATCCGCATGAAAGAGACAAAACACTGGATAAATGCTCGAGCGAAAGGTAACGAGGCATCGGCGCTTTCGACAGGATCTTCATTGATCCTTTTTTTTTTCCCCGCAGCGTGGGTGAACGAAAGTGCACGATATCGAGGAATTTCTCGCGATTGAAGTTCGCGTGAACGGTCTATGGTGTGTTACCCGGAGGCTCGTTACTCAGGCCTATCCTCTCGAGATGCTTCGTGACGAGCCAACGAGCCTCCATTGATCCGTCGGACCGCGTGGCTCCCCGGAACTCGTTTCTCGATAGGCTCAACGGAAACCAACGGAATGCGCGAATTACCGAGACTGCACAATTCGCACGCATTTTAAATATGCACGATAGACGGCGAATGATACGCTCGATAAAGTTTCGTCACTTATTGGGAGTGCGACTGAAAGACGCGGCACGCGTAAGCTCACGAGCCACGTAGCTTCGAGCTTTCGCGTAAACATCGCGCGCACTCTTAATTGGAGATATGAAAATATAGGCCAAAAGGTCGCGTTGCAATCGACTATCGTTTTCGTCGAAGAGTCCGAAGAAGGATACATCGAAGGAGGCGCGAACGACGCGAGTGGCAACATCAACTACGATTGACCCTCGATAACGTTGATCGCGATTCACTTCGCCGATTTGGGAAAGAGGATGAACGCGAATGGAGAAAAGGATGGATCGGGACATCGAAGATATCGCCAGTTCGTCGGCGAATTGATCGATTGATAAACTGGGGGAAAGACGTTGGGAGAAACTTGTGGAAGAGACAATTGTGCGGGTCCGTTTAACCGTACAATGATAGCTCATCCGATTGTGTGTAATATCGGCTTGATGCTGCTAGCTTTGTCGCTGTCGCCGTTATCATCGTCGTCGTCGTCGTCGTCGTCGTCGTCGTCGTCGTCATCGTCGTGGTTGGATTGCGTTCTTCGTTGTCTTCGCTGTTCCCGCTGCTCTTGTCGCTGCTGTGTTGACCTGCTGATCGTGCTGCTGATGTTGCTGCTGCTGTTGCCGCTCTTGTTGCCATTGTTCCCGTTCGCTGGAATCAATGTTCTCGTCGAAACGAGTGTTTGTTTCTGTTGTTTCTTTTTTTTTTTTTTCGGTTGTATTTCGAAAATTACGAGATAATTGATGAGTTTTGGAAAAGAGATCAGGGGGAGTCGAAGGTTACGGGGTTGCGGTGATTGACCACGGTCAACCTCGTTCTTTCGACTCCGAGAGACGACTCGCGAGTATGAGAAAAGAGAAACGCCCGGTTATTGTCGTTCGAATCAATTGGCATTCATGACGGTTTGCAATGTGAGATAAAATGAAGGAACGAGAAACCTTACCAATTAATAGAGTCAGGGCCACCAGCCAGCCATACTATGTGCAACTTTACTTATGATTCTTTCCTATTGTCAATGCTCAATATATTTATATATATTTTTAATAATCCGCGTATCACGATCACCGGTACCACCTAGACCATCACTTATAGAGGACGCGTAGATATTGCTACTTTCTCTTCTATCTCTTATTGATGAAAATATGTGTATATATCTCTCTCTCTCTCTATCACTGTACAATACCGGTAGTATAGATGTGATGAACGATGGAAGAAAAATGCTATCGAATTGATCACTGATTTTATCGCATTTTTCGAATACCTCGTTTCCCGAGGGGCTTCCACCGCTTCGGGGAAAATAATGCTTGAGCACGCGGCCAGCTTTTGTACACTTTGATGTTTTGACTGATGCTTTTTATTTTAAGCTCTACCGCTCGCAAAGTCCTACGCTTGGAGGCTCCCACAAGGGTATATGCTCGCTGTGCTTAGCTTCCGCTCGATATTAAAGGACCCAGCAGTTTCCTACTGCCTTGCCAGCAGGTCGGTCAGCCTCTTGGCTACCTACTGACCTGCATTTTTCTTCGCTCGATCCTCGCACCCAACGCTATATCGATGCTTGCTCCTATTCTACGAATGCTCGCTTTCAACGTGAACACCCCCGCGCGTTACTGCATTCCTTTTTCTCTTCTCAGGAATACACCAATATTCTTGTCACTCGCTTCTTTATTTTTCCTTCTCGCTAACTATGTTGCTCTGAGAGTCGGATGCCGCTCGATACAACTCGACGGGAATGGCATTGTGAGTTGGGTTTTTGAATTGGGCGAAACGCATGTCAAGTGCGAGTCGATTTTCAGCTGTTTCGAGTCTTTTTTGGTTCAAAAAGTTAACGTCTGTGTCATTTTTGGCTACGGTAGTTGCGACTTTAAGGGGTTAGGCTACTGTGACGATCCGAAAATCGACGTTATTAAGGGGCTATACCAGTGTGAACGCTGAAAATTTGGGTGATTTTTGGGGAATTTTTTGGAAGAAGAGTACTCAATTAAATGTTTCGGAAAATTGAGTATATATTTGGCTATGTTTGACCTATATTACATCATTTTTTCATAGAAAAATATTGAGACCCAAGCGACTTATGCGCTGCCTTCGTAGACGCCAAAAAAAAGTTTCTCCACTGCTGACATGATTCCGATCGATTGAGTAGCTGAAACCGAAAAAGGAAAAATGGCGTCAAACTGGAAAGTATTTCCTGTACGATGACGTAGGATTTTTGAAAAATATCAAAATATAACAAAATGGCGTAATTATGAAAAAAGTCTGTTCTCTTGCCTATAAAATGGTCGTTTTTTTCTATGGTAAATCGTCAATTTTCATCCAATCAAAAATATCCTACGTCATTTCAGAGTAAATATATTCAAGAGTACTCAGTTCAAATTTCAAGTCAATCGGATAATTGCTCTTTGAGTTACAATGTCAGCAAATTTGAAAAATCTCATTTTATATTATTGAAAGTATAAAAATCTTGAAAGTATAAACTGTCGAAAAAGGCAAAAAAATCGATTTTTGGAAAGTTTCACACTGGTATAGCCCCTTAAAACCTTTAATTTTAGAGTAATAAGATGATTGAAAAAAAGATTTGTTTTTCTTAAAATAGTTAATTTTGGCTAAGGCTTGACCGAGCTTTCTTTTGGTAGCGGGTTTCAATTATTTAAAAAATTGAATTCTTTTTCGTTTTTTTAAAGAAAAATGATATCATTGTTGATAACTGATGAAAAAAATTGTTAAGAACTTAACTAAAAAACTATAATGATTGAAAAATCGTTTTAAACTAATTTTTAAACTAATAAAAATGGGGTCGAGTACTGTCAACTTTGTTTCGTGAACTACTTCATAGTAGTTAACTAACTTAATTGAGTAGTAGTTAATCAAGTTAATAGTAGTTAATTAACTACTATTAAGTATGAATTAACTCAAATTTATATATAATACAGTACAACTATAGCACAACCAGTACTTAATAGTAGAACAACCGGTACTGTTACCAGTTGTACTACTATTACAGCGAATAAGTGTACCAAATTTCAAGTCAATTCGTTCATCAGATGTCGAGAAATCGTGTACACCGTTTTGAAAAACATAATTTCGAGAAAAATGCGTTAAATTTGTACTAGCAGTTCTATCGTTGGAATCATAAGTTCACCTTCATTCTGCGATTTCTGCACCATATGTTGTTCTCTTCAATTTGAGTTGCCTCCAGCGACGTCGTTTTCACAGTAGCACAACCCCTTAAGAAGGACGTTGCGTTAATAATGTCAAAAAGAGCAGCGAAAACTTCCCTTTTGATGGCCCCATTTTTTTAGATATCGATGCTATTTTTTAAATTGTTTTAGAAATTTCTGCAATGTTTTTTTTACCCTAAATATGCAAATGAATCGTGGACAATATTGAAAAGTAAAAGGGAACGTAGCTTGCATACCTACGATGCAAACTACGGAACTATTTGCGTTTCAACGATCAATGTTAAAGGACAATGGTTTCTCCAATGACACGTTCAAAGTTCACTTCCGAAGCTTGCACAAGTTCCATATAGTTTCTGAGGAAAGAAAATCTGACTCTAGGCAATTGAGCAAAGTTTCTATTGAAAAATTAGGAAATTGACCGTAGTTAAAATCTCACGGTTAAGGGGTTTCGAGCGTTTTACCGACGAATGTTAAAGGATATGAATCTTTTTCCAGTCATAGATACGTCCAATAGAAGTTCAATTTCAAAGTTTTCCAATTTTCTACTGCATCGCTATGCCCGGTAAAAAATTAAAACTTGCCAAGATAATTCAACACAGTTTTTTTCGTGAAGAATCACGAATTGAATGTTTGTTTGCCAATGAGGGCTGTTAATATGGCAACAAGAGATCATAATTACGGCTGAGTCTACGATTTTTATATGAGGCTGAGACGTTGTCCAAATTTTTCATTTCTTTTTTCCCGAAAACGATTTTGTGGAATTCGTGAAAATTTGGCATTCAAACATTTTTTTTAATCGTATTTTTCAACGTCCATAGGTGAAATCGACTTCTCTCTAAAATAAATTCATTCGGGATTCTTTATTGTTTATTGATTGAAGTTTTTTCCCAAGTTTTGTTAGCCCATTTCTTGTTCGTCTCGGCTGCAACGCGAAGTACTGTACCACCCGAGCCGCTATAAGTGCGACCGAGGTAGCTGAAAAATCTTTTTTTTAAAGTTTATCCTTTCTTTGTAATCGATGTTTCGGAAAAAAGGGAAGACTGTTTTGCACTCTACCAAAAGTTGGACACAATTGTTCTTTACCATTTTTTTTTCAAAGTTTCTCAACAAGATAAAACTTGGAGACGAAATTTTCACCAACTGAACTTGTTTCATTGTGCCTTGAGGGTGTCTCAAGGGTTTGACCAAAAAATGCTTATTTTTTATATTAAAAAAAAATTCCCATCTGAAATTTGGAAACAATAATCTTGCGATCTTTTGGAGTAAAAATACGCAAAAAATCGATAAAAACAAAATTGGGCTTTTACCCTTAAGGCGATTTATCACACACTCGGTCGGTAAAAATCCTGCGACGATGTTTTCTCCCGAATGGATTACATTCAGCGCACATAACCCTCCGTCCGTCTTTTTACAAAGAGAACGGTGGTACTCTTAAGGGGTTAGGCTACTGTGACGGCCCAAAAATCAGGGTTATTCAAAAAAATTAATTTTGAAGGAACAAGTAACATTCTCGAAAAATCGTTTCGACATTTATGACAATCATAATATACATTAACAAAGTTGTGTACCGAATTTTATTATAACATTTTAATAATTAATGAAGTTATGAAAAATCTCGTGACGGACCTTTGAATGGCCACCTAATAGATTCAAAACAAAAAAAAACAGTTTCTTTTTCTTAAAATAGATAACACTACATAACCAGAATTAAAAATTCTGCCCAAATTTAGTAGATTTAGACAGTTTTACAATTTATCTGATAAGTCGCGGCTAAGAAAATTCTTCCGCTATTTTCGAAAAATATCAAAATCTAACAAAATTATTTTAGATTAGATATTTTAGATATTTTAGATTTAGATTATTTAGTTTTTTTCAATGCCAAATCGTCAATTTTCACCCAATCAAAAATATCCTACGTCATTGTAGAGTAAATATATTCAAGAGTACTCAGTTCAAATTTCAAGTCAATCGGATAATTGCTCTTTGAGTTAGAATGTCGGCAAATTTGAAAAATCTCATTTCGAGAAAAACGAGTTTAAAGATTTAACTATCGATCTTGAAATTTTTACAGGAATTTTTTAAATTATCACACTGGTATAGCTCCTTAAACATTCGGTGACCCCCTGTTCTTATTGTCGTCACGGAATCTTTAAATTTTTTTACAAGCGTGAGCAGTTTATATCAGGCATCTAGAGTTATTTAATGTATAAATTGTTAGATAGAAATGTGGCCAGCGTGTCATTTCCATAAAGCGCCGTATAAATGAGACTATCTTTAGAGTCGTAATTTTCGGTTGAATGTTCGGTAACTTGGCTTGAAATTTTACCCGTATGCCAGGATGTATGTTCACTTGATTATAGACGAAAATCAGTTTATCGTTGCATATTCGGGTCCGTGAAAGGAATACCTTAAGTGGTCTTCTCACTTTATTATTTTTTTACATAATTTTATTTACATAAAACAATTTTATTTATTTATCCAAGTCACTATTTATAGACGAAAATGGTAGTTAAAAAAATTGTAGGTCTGCCCTGTTGATGAAAACTCGGAGATGGATCATCCGAAACAAATAATCAAACGGTTTTAGATTTAGTATGTTAATGACTATAGTGCATATCATACGATTTTTATATATGTATAAATAACAAAATAGCGGACATTTAAAAAAAAAACGTGTTTTCCACTGTTTTATCAAGCTTTCAAAAAATCCTTGATATGCGCTATAGCTATGGTTGTAAAGAATATGTGGTTACCATTTCATAAGGATTGGTTTAAAGTATGTTTGGGTTACATAGATACATTCAAAAAAATGTTTAATGTATTCCGAAAGTGTATTTATGAAGTGCAACAACTTTTATATCAATATCCATAATATAAACCGATCAAAAAATGCATGAAAATAGCCTTTTTAGCGTTCAAAGTGAGAAGACCCCTTAACGTAGGAAAATGTCTATGCTCATCGTTGAATGGCAGTTTTACGGATGCAATAGTGTAAAAAAATGTTTAAAAACTGTCAAATGCAGAAAAACTGTCAAATCACTCAGTACATTATGACAATTTCGTCATTAGTGCCATAATGTACTCCCTATGCTATCTCATATGCATCTCCCTAAGCTGAAAAGTGTTTTTTTTTTCAATTGTAAATTTTATAGAAACGGTGTAGACAATCGATTTAAAATTTGCAAGGTGCATTCAGTATATGACGAAGAATTTACTGTATAAAGTTGAATCAAATTCAATTCATAAATTGTCCCGAAACTTCTTTAAGTTTACTAGCAGTTCTATCGTTGCAATCATAAGTTTACCTTTGATCTACGATTTTTGCTCCATATGTTGGACCTTCGTCTTCAATTTGAGTTGCCTCAAGCAATTATCGATTTTTTTTAATTTTCAAAGTAGCCTAACCCCCTAATTATGCCAAAATATCAGTATTGTTTGCGAGAAAACTTTGAATCTGCAAAACAGCTATTGACCTGATAGCCGCTCGGTTGCGTTCTACTCAATGTGATTATCGCAGTGATGATTTTTCACAATTCCTCACCTTACCGCCAAGATCCGTTTCGAAATCTCTTTTACCGACACTCTCTTCCCCCGGGAATGGATCTGCCGCATTTTGTGTTTGCTGTGCGTCGGCGTGATAGCTTGCAAGTAGCTGATTGGGGGGTACCACGATCCCCGCTCTCGATGATGTTTTGCATTGGGCTTGAGATGCTTTTTATCGCTCATGTTCAAACCACTTGCCTTTTACTGCTGCGACGAACTTCTTTTACGCATAGTCACTCTAGGAAGTTTCTTCAATACGTCTCAATCTTGATATCTTGATTTTGATTCTGATCCATATGGATTGTGCACTTTGGTCGAGGAAAGTGGCTTTATCAAGATAGGATGAATTGCAGTCTCGAGCTTCTCCGGGCGGCCAAACGTGCAAGCTGAGCTCAAGCATGCGAGTTCGTACTGGAATGGTTATCTAGTTTTGGTTGGATGGGTGGACAATGCAGGTTATTGGACTGTGCAACGTCCAAGAGCCTGCAAACCCAGCTTTAGCTTTCACTGAAGGCAAAAGGATACACCCACACTGTGCTTGACGCATAGTAGAATCGATGAAAACGATAGCCTCTTGGCGTGGTCGTCCATACAGTTCTGAAAACCCCGATACTAGTCACATTTCGGGGGCATTGAGGCTCTTATCGGGAACGATTTTTGTAACTACTCTGATGACCGCAGGGATCGCTGCAGTCGTATGGAAGCTTCAGGACGCGCACGCGAGCCTGTACTATGGAACCGAAATATCCTCGCTTTTCCATGCTCTGACTACCATCTCGTTTCATGTTTATGCAAAGATTTTTTTATTCTTGAACATGAAAAATTGCGATCAAAATTTTTCTGTAAATGTTATACAGGGTTGTAGGCGAGGCTCACAAAAGTTGAATTCATAGCCAATTTTTCGGTTTTCTTGACAACAGAGATGTTTCTCTAGTTTTTACTAGGTTGGTAACCAACTGGCTCTCAAAGGGGAGTAAAAGCTATTTCTCTCGCCCACGTGACACATGGGTGCGGGAGGGCTGGTGGAGATTTTCGGATAGAGATTTCTCCGAGTTGAATATTCTTTAGGGCAAAAGAAAATTAAGGCCTTAGGCCACAGTAACGGGTATAAAATTATGGGCGAATTTAACAATTTTTTGTCGTATGAAAAAGTGATTCATTCATAAAATTAATTACACATCTATTGAGTACGAATATCAAGCTGTTAGAAAATATATATCTTTTTTTTCGATGTACAAAATGGCCGACTACTCGAAACTTCCCGAAACAGCTTTTTTCCAATTGGCGTGACAAATAACTTGAACAATTTTCACTCGATTTACTTCAAAATTAAAAGTTATGTTCCTAATTGCATTTCGCAGAGAAGTACGTACGGAATTTCTGATTAATCGAAAACTTTTCATTTTATGAGCAGTTATAACGAAATTTTTCACTGAAACTTCATTTCTTAAGGTCAAATACGTTTGTATAAAACAATATTTTTTTATTTCGTACGTACTTCTCTAAGTATTCTGATGTAGATTGACGACAATTTTTGTTTTTTGTTCTAGGTAAAAAATTGTGGATGCTAAATGTCACACCGCGGAGCGTCCAAAAAAAGATAACATAAGAAAATATTAGTAGTCGGCCATTTTGTACACCGAAAAAAAAAAACAAATTCTAACAGCTTGATATTCATACTAGATAGATGTGTAATTAATTTTATGATTAAATCACTTTTTCATACGAAAAAAAATTGTTGAATTCGCACATGTTTTGATACCCGTTACTGTCGCCTAAGGCCTTAAGCTCTGCGTCGGTTAATTTGTCAGAGCGTGACGTTTCATTTTTCCTAAAAAAAAAACGTAAGGAGGGTGGAGCGGTTTCATTCCAATTGGCCCCCACTCGTGTAGCGATACGTGGGCGTATGCAATCACAGCTAGAATTGTCCTCAAGAGCTTCATCCCCCAAATGTGCTTGTATTTTTTCACAAGCACGCAAACAACGCATTAAAACATGAATTTTCTGCCGAGTGAGTCGTGTATCATTTTGCGTTTGAGGAAACTTCTCGGCGTGCTCGCAGACCGGAAGCAGACTCTCCCCACATTTCCGCGATTACTTTTACATTCGAGTTCTTCGTTGAACGTGAATGAAGAAATGTTCGTATCGAGACAACGGCAACGTTCCGAAAAGGATGACAATACGGGCCGACGTGCGCCCGAGAAGTTTCCGCTCGAAGGAGCTCTGTACAGATGTAAATACGCGATACTTGCATTGTAGTGCTGACGTACGTATGTGCCGGTATCTCGCGAGCGGCGTTTGGGCCTTAGAAGGTCACGCTGTATAGACGAGGGGCGATATGCATTGTTCGGAAGTTATATACATAGTTGCGATTGGGGTATTGCTGACGCGTTTTTTCCCAGAATGCCGTTAGTCAGCGGCAAAGCGACGATACGATGCGGAAGACGAGGAACAAGGTCGTAGTATCCGGAAAAGCGAGGACACGAGAGGAGAAAGATGAGGGAAGACATCGTGGAGGAAAGAGTATAGTGCGATGAACGAGATTACGATCGGGCTTTAACGGTGGTTGGGGTGGGAGGGGAAGAGCACTCCGGGAGGCCGACCGGAAGTGGCTGTTGCTTTCCGCCATCTTGGATCACCCGAAGATCTCGCAGACACGCCGCCCGTGGGCGTTCGCTGACGAATAAACGATTATGGAAAATGACCGGAAGCGAAGGAGAATGTGAGCAAAATGACATGGTGGCGGGAAACAAAAAACGAAGAAGATACGAGCGATAGGATATCGTATTTAGATTAGAGCAGAAGAGAAAGGAAGAATGTACGCGGCGGCGGGCGGTGCGAGTATTGCCAATCGACGGAAGCAGAAGCGTCTTCAGCTTAACAAGCGAGATGGCGCTGGTGCAGCCCAAGCAGCGGCTGCCGCGCGTGCGCGGAGTTTGTCCGCTCACACGCCGGTCGGCCAGCGTCCCGGTCAACAGCACGGGAAATCGTCGCTCGCTCAGCAGCACGTCGTCCCATCGCTACAATTGTCTCTGCCGACGTCTCAAACTGTCCAGCCAATCACGTACGGATTTCACTCGAGTCACGAGCGAAACCGCAGCCGTGGCAATCGGCGTCCTCAAATCGAGCGCGACAAATCCTCATCCGCGGTCACGACCAATTTTCACAATATCAACAACAACAAGAGTCATAATCTTCTTCATAATACCGGTCATAATCGTCATCGTCTTCTGGCACCACCGCCGATATCGCCGATCATACAATTTCCCATATCACCGCCGCCTCTGTCACTGGAATCACCCAATTCACTCGTCGCCAATGTCACGCAAGCTATCGCGAGCAAGACAAACGTCTACGGCAACAATAATTCAAGCTCAACTGCAGCAGTCGCTTTTCCCTTTCCGCCGCCCTCGTTCCTCGAAACAAGAGTATCGCCTACTACCTCCGAGCCACAGGTGGGTATAAGAGCTGTCACGCCTCACCTCCTCTCTCTATCTCTTTCTCTCTCGGTCTTCTCCCTCGTATTTTACACTACACGTTTTTGCCCGTTTAACGCAGTTATCTCTGTTACGATATTACTTCTATTCGCAGTCTTCGAATTGCACATGTGCTCGCTGAATTTACGGAATCGTACGAAAAATGACGAAGCTTACGAGACCCAAACGTCCATTTTCGCATAGATCGATTTCTTAAGGTTGTTATGGGAGCCAGGGGTGAAGTACGAGAGCGCCCGTGCTTATGCGTGGGGCCGATTGACTTATCAACTGTTAGCTGCCAAATAATCGTCTTAAGGTTGCTTGAAAATATTGGGGTGAATAGATATTAATGAAAATTTTACTAGTGTATTTTCTGCATATACTGGTGAAAGGAGAAACGAGGTTTTCGCACTCGTTAGATAAATGTTGAATTTTGCAGCTTACGTTAATCTCCGCTTGATCGCATTGGTTGTACGGGGCAACGTGGTTGAGATTTCGGTTTCTCGCGTATAGCTTCCGCGTATGTGAAGGAAGTGACCCAAAAACAAATATCGGTGCAGGATGTGTACAGAACGATATTGCCGAAAAAAATAGGTTAGCGATCTAATTGATGAAAATGTATGAAAAATATGCGACCAGTTTGCGAAAAAGTGCGGCTTGTTGAGGAGTATGTATTAAGGCCTTAGGCCACTCTAGAGGCCGAAAAAATAGGCTTTTCGGGGATTTGTTTTCAGAAAAACTACAAAATAAATTGTGATTATAAAAAAGGGTGTTTATCATACATATCAGTGACTGTATACAATAATTTTTTTGAAGCGAATAATTTCAGAATGGCGGCCGTGCAGCGTTTATCTCAAAACTGCATTTTTTAAGTTGGCCGAAAACGTAACGCAGACAATTTTCAACCGATTCACTTGAAATATTGAATACATCTTGAAAATGCATGGAAGTACGCAGGATTTTTTTTATATTGCCTAGTTAATTTGTTATTAACAATTATCTGATGATATTTTAGGAAAATTTTTGAAAATTGAAGATTTTGCCTATAAAATCATCAGATAATTGTTAATAACAAATCGACTATACAATATAAAAAAAATCCTACGTACTTCCATAGACAATGTATTTTTCAAGATACATTCAACATTTCAAGTGAATCGGTTGAAAATTGTCCGAGTTATGTTTCCGGCCAACCTAAAAAATGCAGTTTTCAGATAAACGCTGCACAGCCGCCATTTTTAAATTAATCGCTTCAAAAAAATGATTGTATACAGTCACTGATATGTATGATAAACACCCTTTTTTGTAATCTTGATTTATTTTGTAGTTTTTGTGAAAAAAATCCCCAGAAAGCCTATATTTTTACCTCCAAAGTGGCCTAACCCCTTAAAGGAAGGTTCTGCCTTGTTGGGCCAAAAAAAGTTCGATTTTTCACCAATTTTTTACGCGAAAAGTATTAAATAAAATGTTGATATTTGGTATGTTGACTAAGCGGTCTTTATTAAACATCGAAATATTTTTTAAAGTTTGACAAAACATGGTGGTGGGAGTGGGAGGAGCCACGTATGTCGGTGCGCGGGCAATGACATTCTTCGCTTGTGGAAGTCCTAAGTCCCGGACAGGTGATCTGAAGCAAAAAAATCCAACATATTTTTATTTCGTACAATATTGTGTGTAAGTTGACCTAGAATCAAGAAAAAAAATTGAAAAATAAAAAGATTGTGAGCAAAAAACTGCGAAATTAAAAAAAAA
Source organism: Ophion ellenae (assembly GCA_963210295.1). Taxonomy (NCBI): domain Eukaryota; kingdom Metazoa; phylum Arthropoda; class Insecta; order Hymenoptera; family Ichneumonidae; genus Ophion; species Ophion ellenae. Next base: position 47,326,948 of record OY723387.1, read on the forward strand.
ACTTTCCGATCGTGCACTATTTTTTTTTCTTCCATTTTTCTTCTTGATTCTAGGTCAACCTATACACAATATTGTGCAAAGTAAAAATATGTTTGATTGGTTGGCTTCAGATCACCTGTTCGGGACTTTGGACTTCCGGAAGCGAAGAATGTCATCGCCCGCGCACCGACATACGTGGCTCCTCCCATTCCCACCACGATGTTTTATCGAACTTTCAAAAATATTTTGATGTTCAATAAAGACCGCTTAGTCAACATACCAAATATCAACATTCTATATTTAATACTTTTCGCATGAAAAGTTGGTGAAAAATCGAACATTTTTCGGGCCAACAAGGCAGAACCTTCCCATAAAATGTGGCAACGTCGGAACTATGGGAATAGTACCAATCGAAAACTTAGCGCGCCATTTTCAAATACGTGGAAGTCAAATGGGACTAAGAGGAACTTTTTTTATTTATTATAATGTATTCCCGTTTTGCGGCGCACTAATCTTTTTTTCTGCGTCATTTGTTGCCTCCTTTTGCTCTGACATAACCTCTGAAAATGCCAGCCGGCGTAAAACGCGCGTAACACAGCTGTGACAGTCACTGCAGTCAACCTAACAGCCTCGAATTACGACAGAACCGTGCGACGTTGCCAAACTTCGTGGCTATTTTAATAAGATTTTTGAATGTCAAAAATTAGTCTTCTCATAATCCTAACTCCTTATAAACACATATGTAAATAATAATCATGATTGTCTACCGTACACTTGAAAACTGTCGCTATATTCATTCGTATACATCATTAATATTTTGCTATAATAAGTTGACACTGGTGACGTCACACAATGTAATGGCATAGGAACTTTGTTTTTCTTCCCATCCTTCAAAAATGATTTAGCAGCAACCTTTAACGTACGTTTTCGAATAATTTTTTACACCTTATAAAAATGCGTTTTTTGAATATTCGATGACTACATGAAATGTTTTCATTACTTTGTATAATTATTTTCTATTTTTTTGCCTAATTAACGCAAGACGCATTGGCAACGTCGTAAATCGTCGTACATGATAATGCTCGGGTTGGCAGAAGTGTCGCGAAGTTAGAGACATACACGCCCCGTTTATAACCTCAAAATCCGCTCGGGAGCTGTCAACAATGAATATCAGGCCGAGTAAAAAATTCTTTCGCTAAAAAGGAAAAGTGCGTACTGAAGTTGTCTATAATCTGAAATAAATCAAAAACTAAAATAACTTTCTGATAGTCGAAAAAACGAGTTTGTTTTTAAAAAATTCCACTGCGCTTTGTTTCTTTTCCTAGACATCTCCTAGAAATTGATATTGAGTAATTATTACTAATTAAGAGAACAAGAACAAGTAATATTCCTCGTTAATTATCTTAAGTAGTTGAGGTCCCCGGGCATAAGTACCGAATGTGGATAAGGTAGGTTGCATTTATGCTGTCTACGACGTTGCCATCTTTACACAGCCTAATATTTTTTCGTGCTTGATTTTCGCCCAAATTCGCGATTAGAAACATTAATAATTTTATAACGGTGCTGTGAATCCTCACTTTTACGGTACCAGGGGTTGGTCCGATAATTAGGCGAACCGTACCTTTTTTTTTCAGTTCCGCTGTAACATTTCGTTAGCAGATATAAATAATGTACTGAAAATGGTCGAGGGGTTTCCATAAGTGCAATGTGATTAGCCCACGAAATACGTCGAGTTTCCGATTTTTTTTCTTGACAAACAGAACTGTGGGTTGTACCCAAAGTGCACAGGATGGTCAGTAAAGGGGTTGTATACTTCCAGAAGAAACTTCAGCTCGGTCGTAGGCTTTTGACCTGGCCCCATGACAACCTTAATTCGACAATTGTGCTTTTCGAATGTTAAGAGTCATCCAACGCAAGCGTAGGGAGCGCCCGGCGGCCAATGAGCGTATTAAGCATTTTTCTTGACGGATTTTTCCCAAAATACAATACATTACAAAATCACGAATGGGAAATAAATTTATCCCACGAACGGAAATGGTTCTCTGGTCCTTATTTTTATTGCAATTCTTCTCTTCCGGCATGCTAAATTATACAAAAATCGAGCCTACATTCGTACACCATGAATGTCTGTCAGCCGGCGAATTAATTTTACTAAACATTACACGCATGTCTTTTACCGTTGTACGAAACGGATATCCGTATGTTCCCCTACACTTCACCCGCTGAATTTTTTTAAACTTTTGCGGTTAGGGTAATAAAGGGTAATCGGTCAAGAAAAAGTCGAGGTGCCAAACACCCGCGGCCATATTGCCGTTCGCGCTTGCTAGTTCGTAGTTCGAGCTTTTCCCGCAAGGTTCGCTAGGAGTGGTCCTCGGTAAAAATGGCCAAACGGCAGTAACGGGGCAATCCGAGACGCACCTGTCTGCTCTGATTCTTCTTTTATCACGGTGAGCGAGGCTCGACGTGCAACAACCACCGTTACTGTTCAATTTTATCCTATATCTGCCGGATGCAAAGATTTCTATAACGATATTAATACACTGCAAAGTGCACTCGTCGCGTTTTTAATCTCGACGGATACCGAGAGAGGCGCTACTCCCGATTCAAGACTGGTCACGTGCTTTGGATGACTCTTGAGGAATCTCTTAACTTTATTAAATCGAATTTCGAATACGCAGAATTGAAGAAAGTTTAATTAAATTTCGAATAAACGGAATTTCGAAAAGATTAATTAAATTTCGAATATGCAAACTTTTGAAGAGTTTAATTAAATTTCGAATATGCAGCATCAATAATATGACTCAATTCTTTTGTTTTTATAACGACCTTTTTGGTTTCTATGAACTTCCAAAATATCTATAAACTTATTCTATTCACCATGTCAAAGCGTAGCGTTTTTTATATTTATTTTCCTATGCTGTTTCCATCGTTGGAAGGCAACGAATTTTTTTCGTCCATTTTTATCGTTGGGCAAAATCTTTTATATATTTAGTTTATAGGTCTCTAATCAAGTGCTAAAAAACATTTAATTGATTATTGCAGCCTTGAAGTCCCGACAATAATCGTCGATTGAAAAAAAAAATGTCTCTCGTTGTGTCCCAACGATGCGAACTATCATTTCTTTTTTCGCAATTCAACAAAATCTCGAGTTCATTGAATTTTCAAATTCTCCAAAATTCTTAAATTCACATTATCATTAATCTCTACTGCAATCGACCATTGCTGGAACACTTGTAGATTGCACCCACACAGAAACACAAAATTTGTAAATACTACAATGGGACATTGGGGAAGGCCTTGCGTTCGTTTGCCGAACGGTAATTTTCTTCTTAGGCGTAAGAACCCGGCATTAATTTTAGTCACTCGTTGATTCTTTCCACTATATGCCCGCCACTCCAATGCACCACAAGTCTCCGCCTAAACGCTGTACCTTGTATATCTAAAACTTTATCGCTAAACTTGGCTCTCAAATGCTACCGTATACTCTTGAGTCTAGATTATCACCGCTGTATAAAATTAATAATTCAATCTTCTAGTACGGTATATTGTTTGAAGACCGATAGATACTTATCTAGAAGATTATCCTAGTGACTTTTACCACTTACTTTTGATTTCAGTATATATTAACTACATTGTACATCAATTATTCGTCAACCCCCCCGATGCACCGCACTCACCGGCACTCACTGCCGGGCACGAATACTATTATTATTCATATATATACATACACAAATGATATGTTTATATATAAATTCAATTGACACCATCGATCGGCTGTCTGGTGGCGCGAGATTGTCACGCATTGTCCGCGGCATTATTATTTTATTATTATATAAATTATCAAGTACCGTTAGTACGATGATACTCAGTTGAATCTACGGGCCCCTTGATTCGCCGGATTAATTTCGGGAGCGCGTATCGACCGCACGAATGAATCAAATAATTCCACAAATTAAACGAAAAGAAAAATTAAGCGTCAAGTACATAAATTTATGACTCACGTGTACGAACCTATTTTTCTCACTGCCGATGGCGGCTGTGCCAAATCCGCGAATCAAGGCGCCATTTTTTTTGTTCGACGTATATATATATTTTTAATTTCCATACAAAAGAGAAAAACAAATGGATGTGTGTATTTTAATTTCACAGAGATTAACGTTATGCGCGACGGTGCTCACACAATGATGACAAAAATGAGTCGAGAGTAAAGAAAAAGATGAAAGAAAATTGAGAAAAAAAAGCAAAGAAAAAGCGAATTATATTGGAGGACTCTGAGGGGCGGTGCTAAGGGAGGATAATCATTTTAGTGAATCTATACATTGCGCATATATGCATTGCGTTGTATACGCGTGGTGGAAGGGGTGGATATCGATGAGATCGATGATATATGCAAATGAATAAGCGGAATGCAGGCTGCTCTATTAATTAGAAGGGAGAAGCACCGTTTAAGGGGGGGTAAGGTGGTGAACTTTAGGGAGTTGCCGTCCAACTTGGCTACGAGGCTCATACCGCCGCTACCACGATATCCCCCGAGATCTTACGTTTACGGGGTGAGTATCTCGACAATGTATTAAGAAACAACAAAAACTCAACCACCAAAAGAACCCGATTCAAATGAAATGCACAAATAAAGCAATAAGCAAGAGTACAGTGCTCCAACCACCGGCAAAAGCATCGTTCCCGTAGTGCGTCGCAACTGCCGAGAATATCGCTAAAACACCCAGAGTACATTAGACACTTTTAGATATACGTATATTGTATCCTGTTAGAAGAGACACCGAGTACGATTAGGATGACCCAGCTCGTAGAAACGTTGATCGAGTCGTAACGTTACCAATGGAAAATTGACCTTAGGAAAGTCCGCACTTGTCTAATGGTGATAGAGAGGTTATCGTGCCAAGGTACATGGAATCGAAGGATGCTGAATCCACGAGAGTACGTGCTTAGTGGATAAGTATATGCACAATTAGCTCTAACCACTGGAAGCACTGTTCTTTTTCAGAAGCCTATTAACGGAAGCCGTTACGCGTCTCGAGGATTCTGGATAACACCGCAAGAGGACGGTCTTCCACTTATGGCGTTCTCGTACCGTGCAAGCTACACTTCCTGATGAACTAATAATAATAAACACCAAGTATAGCGAAGTTTTATTGTTCCCACCGGTTGGCTCACGATCGTCAGATAAGTCGTTTACTGCTTTTTCGTATGTTCTACCGAGAAAGAAGAAGACCGGTCGTCCAGGATCACGACAATGTCGACCGATGAGGACCTTGGGATGCGCGAGCTCAAACGCTTTGTCTGCGGCGGGGATGTCCGGTTGGGTGACTCAACGATAGATAGCGTACATCCTTGAAACGAAATGACACTTTGATCGAAATGACACACTGATGTAGCCCTTTCGCGTTTCTCTATCTACTTCAAAACGGACAACACTGTTTTAGCGTGTACAAAATTGACAGCACCCTACCAATGTCCGGAAAAACTTAGAGACTACGACGATTGAAAAGGCGAATCCGTTTAACGATTTGCTGAATGCTGCACTGATCACTGCAATGAGACTCCGTTGGTAAATCAAATGGTAGCTGGATGTCTGGAAAGTGCAGTTTTTGCCAAGGGAGATCAGCTGTTTCGTGTATTTGGGTTCTGTAGTCCACTCTTCTAAAGTTGAAGATGTGCAACACCCCAAGGCGTGCACAAATTACGTAACGCAAAATTTCCCAATTTCATCCCGCCCCCCGCCACGTAACTGGGCCGTAAAGCTTCGCCAGAACACCCCCACCCCTATTCCGTTACGTAACGGGTGCTTTGTCGTCAATAATTGCGATTTTTTCATAGACATAACGAATTATGAACGGTTCGGGGTTTTATACTCATTTTATGAAGTATATATCCATCTTGTTTTATACCCATTTTTATGACAAAATCTTAAAAATTAACCGAGATATATGCGTTGATTTGAAGACGAAAAAAAAAATTCTATTCATTGTTCTATCGATATCTTTATGAAAGGTTATCTGTAAATTAAAAGTGAACAATTTATCGATATCTATACAAATGTAGCTGTCGTTATGCGTAGCCGTTTTTTTATTTTGGTTTTTTTTACATAATGCCGACAGTTTGGATTTTTTTTTCTATTTTCAAGGCCCTTTTTCTGTATTCAAGCAGTTTTCAAAAATAGTAATTATCAAATGTTATAAACGCGGATACGTACCACCTTGGTCAATGCGATTACAAAAATGTTTTTGAAAAATTAAAAATCGGTTGATAAGTTTTAAGTATTCGCTCGGATAAGGTCGAAAAAACTAATTTCGAGCAAAACACGTTCGAAGTTTTCGTTCCGTGTTTCTTGATATAAAGTTATGTTTTTTTTTCTAGAATATTAATACTTACATTGAAGTATCTAGTCGCGGGCGATATGACGGTTCTTCATCTTCATGATAGTTCACAAAATAATAAGTACTTTATTTATTGTAAATGATGCCACACCTGTAGGGACTGAGGGCACTAACCAGTCGCGCTACCTCTCACTAAAGTGACTATAACTCCGTCAATTTTCGGACTTGTGAATAAAAATGTTGCCAACATATTTTTCAATACATGTACGTTCGAGAATTATAAAAAGAAAATTCCGTCAAATTTTTTTTAAATTAAAAACTTGAACATGCAGAAATTTTGCTATTTCTGACAGTTTTCAAACCGTGACGTAACGTAAACCTTGCCCCCCCCCCTCCAATTGCGTTACGTAATTTGCGTGCGGCCCCCAAGAAGCAATTCGACATTTAAGGAACAATAAAAATGTTCCTTTAATTATTGATAAAACTTTGACGCTTCGGTAAAAAATAACGGTTCCGCAGATCAATTTTAAATTGTCTTTGGGCATGTATTGAACTAAAAAATAACCTAGAAACACGAGTCATTTTCGCAATATTTGCAAAGTTGAAGTAGATTTTCCAAAACGGGACAAAAACATATTTTTTGTACTTTTTCAAATCAATATTAAGGAAAAAAAAATTCTCTAAAGTACCAAAAAGTCCTTTTAGAGAATTTATTTGAGTTTACGAAACCCACCTTTAGCTCGCTGTACGATCATTTGTTCATGAGATATTGATAACCTACGAAAAAGGCTTCTTTTTTTCTTTAAACGCCGATATCTCAGCGACAAATGTTTGTACAGAGGTGAAAAAGCTACCGTTTTGAAACTGAAGAATCAGGCAAAATCATTCCAGTATTGATCAAGCTCAAAACATTTTTTTTAGCCCGTGGACGATTTTGAAGAAAGACAATCGAAATTTTTTGCCTCGCGTTATTTCTTGATTCACACCGAGCGTGTTGCTTAACAAAAATTTGACCGATGAGATTCGTAAACTAGAGATTTCAAGCTTTGAAACCCCTTTTTTTTACGATACGACCATTTATCACGAAGTTACAGCTATTCAAAAATCAATGAAAATTTTTTGAAATTTTACTGTTTCCTTAATTTGTAATGAGTGTATTTGGAACTTGCTACTTGGCGAGTGCTGATATCTTCGAGTTTGCAAAATTAACAGTAGCCAATCAATGACCAGAAAACGTAGAAACTACGACGACAGGAAACTTGGACCCGTTTAACGATTTGCTGAATGCTGCACTGATCTGCCTGAAATGAGACTCCGTTGATGAACCAAATGGTAGCTGGTTGTCTGAAAAGTGCCGTTTTTGCCAAAGGAGATCAGCTGTTCCGTGTATTTGGGTTCTGTAGTCCACTCTTCTAAAGTTAAAGATGTGCAATACCCCAAGTAGCAACTTTCATCCATTTGTCTAAAAGTCGGCTAACCGGGTACCAAATGTCCGCTCGCAGGTTACCTTTGAGTTGCCAACCATCCAAAAAGATAACTGTTGATAAAAGATAACCACCTAACTTGTAGGTAACTTTCAAGTAGTCATTTGGTACCCATTTAGACAACTTCTGGACACCTATTTGGAAATTGCTACTTGGCAAGTGTCGATATCTTCGAATTTACAAAATTAACAGTAGCCAAACAATGACCAGAAACTTGAACCTATTTAACGATTTGCTGAATGTTGTACTGATCTGCCTGCAATGAGACTCCGTTGATGAACCAAATGGTAGCTGGATGTCTGGAAAGTGCCGTTTTTACCAAGGGGTCTGCTTTTCCGTGTGTCATTTCGCCAAAGTAGCTGATAATCACTGTCCTTGTTGTCGATATTGTAACCAATGTAGTTATACCTACCCGATAGTGTCCCCACATTAGCGAGACTTGATAGTTTCGCTTTTCAATAGTGTATTCGTCCGAGGTCAGCGTCCCTCGATCGTACCATACTCCACGATGATAACCTTTCATCCTATTTTGATCGGACGTTCCAAACTCACGCATCCCTCGTTTCTAAAGTCCGCAAAGGACTTTTGTTTAATGCCCTTCGAATGATGCTTGGGAATGATAATCGCTTACTTGCCGATCGACTATACGAGCAAAATTTTCCATTGGCGAAACTCCGTAGCGTAGCAACACCTCCGTTTGCGCCCGTTTACGCTCCCCTGCATGCTAAATAATACTGCAGGCAAATGCTGACGCTAGCCGTCTTCTTTTAATAGTACGAATAAGAGCGTCGATATATTTTCATTGAAAAATAGCAGGGATGAGAGGAATATTGTCCAGACGAGGTGAAAAAGTGGATCATTGACAACTTTATTTTCACAATACAATGACGACAGAGTTTAAGAGGTTGGACTTCTGTGACCCGAAAGTCAAGGTTATTTGAGAAAAATTAATTTTGAAAAAATAAGTAAGAAGATTGAAAAATCGTTTGGATATTTAATTGTATGTACATTAGACTGGCCCATATAAATGGAAATTTTATTTGTTTGAATTTTTGTTGAAAATGTTGTTGAGAATGACAAAAAATGAGTGCTGACCAAACTTTAGCCCATTTAGAATTTAACTATTCCCCATTCATTTAACATGGTAAACATTTTGTTTGCCGCTTCTGACCTTTATAACTCGCCTACGGGTAAACACACGGAAACGCCCGAAAATATTGTTTATAGAAAATTTAACGCTCTACAAAAAAGGTCCTTAGCCTTCATACCATAAATTCACTCGTTCAAATTTGATTTAGCATTAAATTTGAATTGATGATGAATTTCTTGATTTCTGGACTTTTATGACAAAATTATTGATTTTTTGTTGTTGTTTTTTTCTGCTTCATCTTGAAAACTATTGTATCCTTTTAAAATTATTCCCTAGATATTTATTTATCATGCTACAGGAATTGAATTCGGATTAACAATAGATTTATGTATTAAGGGGCTATACCAGTGTGAACGCTGAAAATTTGGGGGATTTTCGGGACCTTTTTGGAAGAAATGTACTCAATTAAATGTTTCGGAAAATTAAGAATATATTTGGCTATATTTGACCTACATCATATATAATTACATAATTTTTTCATAGAAAAATATTGAGATCCATGCGACTTATGCGCGCCTCCGGAGGCGCCAAAAAAAAAGTTTCTCCACTGCTGGCATGATTCCGGCCGATTGAATAGCTGAAACTGAAAAAAGAAAAAATGTCGTTAAGCTGGAAGGTATTTCCTGTACAATGACGTAGGATTTTCGAAAAATATCAAAATCTAACAAAATGGCGTAGTTATGAAAAAAGTCTGTTTTCTTGCCTATAAAATGGCCGCTTTTTTCAATACCAAATCGACAATTTTCATCCAATCAAAAATATCCTACGTCATTGTAGAGTAAATATATTCAAGAGTACTCAGTTCGAATTTCAAGTCAATCGGATAATTGCTCTTTGAGTTACAATGTCAGCAAATTTGAAAAAACTCATTTCGAGAAAAACGCGTTTAAAGATTTAACTATCGATTTTTGCAAGAGAAAATGATATTGATATAAATTATATAAATAATAATGATATTCTTAAAAGTATAAACTGTCAAAAAAGGCCCAAAAAATCGATTTTTTTAAGTGTCACACTGGTATAGTCCCTTAAAGTTTTACTAGCAGTTCTATCGTAGTAATCAAATTTACCTTCAATCTGCGATTCCTGCAGCACCATGTGTTGGACCTTCCTTTTCAATGTAAGTTGCCTCAAGCGCCGAACGATTTTTTAAAACTTTTCACAGTAGCCTAACCCCTTAAATTTTACCCAAACCACGATGGTCACTCAAGAGAATACTTCATAGTATGCAAGACTCAAAAAGTTTAGTGGTCTCTCATACTCACTCTATCTGCCTCACCTACTATGTGAACAAAATTTCCTAGGCTGACTAAATTCGTCATTGGGGGATGTCAACGAATTATTTAGCGAAAAATGGAATATTAAGTTAATTTCAAGATTTTATTGCATATTTCTAATATTTTAGTGCCCGAGAGCTGTCAGCTATTATCGTCTGGATGTTATTTCCCTCGTTCACGAAACCAAGTTGACAACATTGCGTAGTCCAATTGCTATTTTAACGAAATGATTGCGAAGCTTTGTCAAGCTCATTTGAAAAACTGAAAACTGTGCATAGAAAAACCGAAAAGCAGCGGGAGCGTAGACGTGCTCGTTTGTCCACTCGAAGCTGAACACCGTGTACAGGTCCAATGTGACGTCCGTTGATCCCAGAAGACAAAAAACCATACTGATGTACCCAGATCTTTAGCTCAACCCGTAAGCAAAACACGGGGCGCAATAAGGACGAAGAAAATCCTGTACCGTTCCCTTTAGTCGGTGACCCTCTTGCCACGATTGGTTCCAGGGCCCTGTTCTCCGGCTTTGAAGTTAAAAGACCCTTGGACGCGTCTCCGCTATCGTATCTCACTCATCGATACTTAGAGCATAATAGAATAGTGTTCTGTACTTTGAACCACGATAAAAAAAAAAGAAGAAGACCTCGCCACAAGATCCTCCCGAGTATATCCACTTGTGCCTCGATGACACTTGGGGGTTTGCGGGGGTTAAATCTCTGGGTGGAATTGTTGCAGTGCGGGAGCCAGGGGCCGGGGAAAGCGGCGTGGCAAGGATGCGCTCGACCATCACCGCTTCCTCTGTCTCCGGCGTCGCCCCAGGGCTCACGAGGGGAGGGCTACAAGACCAAACAATGCGAGGCTCATCGACGATGGATGAAGAGAAACAGGGTAAGACCGGAACCAACTGAAGTCTCCCTACTAACCTTCGAGGAGGTACCCGAGAAAGTCACTCTCTGAACTTTGTAGCTTCCTTTCTATACCCAATATACGTTGAGCACTTCACCGGTGTGGAGCTTCGTGGTTGCTTATCGGAAGACGTATCCGCCCAAAAATTCTCGTTTTTTAAACACTAGCTGCCGTATCTGGCTCTGCTCGGGTGCAAATCGAGCCCGGGGACAATTTTCTTTCTGCGTGTCTCACATTCTTGTTCATTGCTCACTAGCAACGTCACTTTAGTGTCCGCCTTCGATTTTGTTGAAACTCTTATATGTGATGAAGCATTGAAAACTATTAGACACGTATTATTTTTTAATCAGCGGAAAAACGGTTTTAAGGGGTTATGCCACAGTAACGGGTATAAAATCATGTGCGAATTTAACAATTTTTTTGTATGAAAAAGTTGTTCACTCATAAAATTAATTACACATCTATTTAGTACGAATATCAAGGTGTTAGAGAAAATATATATTTTTTTTTCGATGTAAAAATGGCCGACGACTAATATTTTATTTTGTTATCTTTTTTTTAGGCGCTCCGCGGCGTCACATTTAGCATCCACAATTTTTTACCTAGAACAAAAAACAAAAATTCTCGTCAATCTACATCAGAATACCTAGAGATGTACGGTATTAAAAAAATATTGTTTTATTCAAAAGTTACAGGTATTTGGACTTAAGAAATGAATTTTCAGTGAAAAATTTCGTTATAACTGCTCACAAACTGCTCATAAAATGAAAAGTTTTCGATTAATCAGAAATTCCGTACGTACTTCTCTCCGAAATGCAATTAGGAAAATAACTTTTAAATTTGAAGTAAATCGAGTGAAAATTGTTGAAGTTATTTGTCACGCCAATTGGAAAAAAGCTGTTTCGAGAAGTTTCGAGTAGTCGGCCATTTTGTACGTCGAAAAAAAAAGTCTAACAGCTTGATATTCATACTAAATAGATGTGTAATTAATTTTATGAATGAATCACTTTTTCATACGAAAAAAAAATTGTTACATTCGCACATGATTTTATACCCGTTACTGCAGCCTAAGACCTTAAGCTGGGAAACCACCCTTCAAAGAAAGGCGTATCACCCCTCGATTTGAGTCTTTTTCAATACTTCTATAGTGGATTTTTCGTCGCTTTACATGAGAAGAATTTTGGTTCTTGTTTCATTCAGATCGGTGGACTGCTTGTGGGTGAAACTGCAAAAACACCCCTCGACAAGCCTTTCCTTAAAGGGTAGTTTCCCCCCTTAAAACTGTTTTTCCGCCGATAAAAAGAAATACGTGTTCTCAAAGCTTTATCACGTATTTGAGTTCCAACAAACGCGAAAGCGGACACTTAAGTCATGTTCCTTGTCAGCCCCCTCATACCCTACCGTGATGATACGTAGCTTAGAACCTACACCGGGAAATACACTATACACTGGTGAAAACCGCATACAAAACGGACCATTGGTGCCGAAGTTTAACGGGTACAAACCGACAAACTCTTCCGTTTATAAGTGTAAATATGTGCTTTACGGGACCGTAGTAGTTCGACGTATTTTTCAACAATAACTTTCAGCATGGTAACTTGATCATGTTGGAAGAGGAAGAATAGAATTTGCAATAGGATGAATTGATGTAAGGCGACAAGACGGATTAAGGGGTTAGGCTACTGTGGCGACCTGGAAATTAGGGTTATTAAAAAACAAATTTGAAGGGATAAGTAAGATTATTGAAAAATCGTTTGGATATTTATTTGTATATACACTAACAAAGTTGTGTACCAAATTTCGTAACAAAATATTGTAACTGAAGAAGTTGTAAACAATCTCGTAAAGGGCCTTTGAACGTGAGAGACTCAACGGTGTACTCGATTTTGGCCAACCGGTTGATCTGAAACAAAAAAAACATTGTTTTTTCTTAACCCTACGTTGACACTGGGTCATTTCGAAATTAGTAGACATACAACTGGGAATTAGAAATACAATGCTCACTTGCCTAAAATTGAGAGTTTTTATTAATTTTTTAAAGAAATGTTTAAAGTTTTTTAAGAAATGTTTAAGAGTTTTAAGAAATGTTTAAAGTGTATCCCTGATTTTTTTTCAATTAAGGGCTTACATACACCTGGGTAGGTCAAAGAGATCGATTTTTCAAAAAGCCGCTCATTCGAAAGTACTATCTTTCAAGTGTCTACCAACAGATTCAAATTGAACAGGTCAAATTGACCCAGTGTGTCAAAATCGTGGCCAAATATAAGTGTGTCAACAAAGGGTTAATATAGATGATATAAGCTAAGAATTGACCAACCTTTTTTTTTGTTATTGTGTGACAATAAATAAATACATTTTTTTTCTTCGTTCTTTCGAGAAAAAATATCATCATGATAGTTGATAACTAACGAAGAAGAAAAGTTAAGAAGAAAAAGGTCGGATAAATCCAAACGATAATGATTGAAAAATTGTTTTAAACTAATTTTTAACACTAATCGTTATAAACTACCTGCTACTTGGGAAGTGTCGATATCTTCGAATTTACAAAATTACGTAAATTATTGACTTAATAGTAGTTAATTAACTTAATTAAGATGCTTAAATTACTTATTGGAATTTCATTATCTAGGGCCGAGTAGTGTCAACTTTGTTTCGTGAACTACTTCATCGTAGTTAATTAACTTAATTAAGTTACTTCAATTAAGCTATAAGTTATAGTTAACTACTACTTAAGTAGTAGTTGATCAACTCAATAGTAGTTAATCAACTACTTAGATGTCGGGAAATCATGTAGACCCTACTTCGTCGTAGTTAATTAACTTAATTAGGTTACTTAAATTAAGTTATAGTTAAGTACTACTTAAGTAGTAGTTGATCAACTCAATAGTACTTAATTAACTACTTAGATGTCGAGAAATCATGTAGACCGTTTTGGAAACCATAGTTTCGAGGAAAACGCGTTTAAGTTTTACTAGCAGTTTTATCGTTGTAATCATAAGTTTACCTTCAATCTGCAATTCCTGCACCGTATATAGAGCCTTCCTCTTCAATTCCAGTTGCCTAAAGCGACCAACGAGTGTTGGTCATTTTCACAGTAGCCTAACCCCTTAAGGACAAGATTGAAGTTTGTATCGCTGGATCGCAACGAAGATTAATATTTCTCAATTTCTTCTATTACTTTAGCCAGATTTTGCGTACAATAATTCCTCAACCATTTTTAAGATACTTTGGAGATTTACAATATAAAACTGTGCAAAAAGATTTTTTACAACAATAGAAGTAAGGAAATGAAAATAAAAAATAGATCTCTGGTTGCATTCCAACAATGCAAACTTCAACACCATAATTAACCCTTTCGCTCCCGGAACTGCACGTATGCCTTTGGCCTAAAATAAACTAATCCGGTGGTCACCTTGCGAGTAAAAAAAGTTTGTTCGTTTTAATGAAATTATTTTGCGTTAAAAAATAAAGTCAATGAAAGTTATAATTTTAAAAAAGCCCAGAGCGGAAGAGCTAAGGTAGCTTTCGGCTGAATTTATCAGAATTTATAGTTGTTAAAGGACCTTCAACGCCTGGCTCGAGATATTTGATCCCAAAGTTAGAAACGTTTGACATATCGCCTGTACCCTATGTCCGCAAAGACGATACTTTCGTGTGTGGCGACGATCCAAGTGCAGTCTCAATGGAAAATTCGACGTCCAACTATCCCTGTACCACGAGATGTGTCAATTCCACGCGCCCACCTCCCCCCAACGGCGTTACGTCCCCGAGACTTGCTCGACGCCTGGCCGATTAGACGTGCAAATGAACAAGGTATTCCTTTCGCGAAGGGCCGTATTTTGTAGGGGCATAAGCAGGGCCGTTCTGAATGATTGGGGGTAGAATATCCATAAGTCGAATGTCCATAAGTACGAATATCCATAAGTGAATATCCATAAGTCAAATATCCATAAGTCGAATTTCCATAACCGAATTTCCATAAGTGAGTATAGAGTAGAAATGAGTGCCAGAAATGGCGGTATCCAACGATGGTACTCAACCAAACAAACTCACTTATGGATATTCGACTTATGGATATTTGTACTTATGGATATTCGACTTATGGATATTCGTACTTATGGATATTCGTATTTATGGATTATTCGACTTATGTATATTCGACTTGTGGATATTCACTTATAGATATTCGATGACAGTGGTTCTGAATCATTGGTAAATTACAGTGGCGATTAATAAAAATAAGTCACCATTAATTAAATCCAACGATAAACTGGAATAAAAAAATTTCTCGCAAATTTACTAGATTTAAGCATTTTCTCTGAAAAGTGGCGGCTACGAAAGTTCTTCTGCTAGTCATATTTTTCAATGTTTTGTCATTAATATTTCCTTTAAAAATTCGGTGACCCCCTGTTTTTATCGTTGTTACGGAATCTTCAACCCTGCGCGGATCATATGGTTTTTGCTGGCACCCCGGATCGTACGGGTCATTTTTGTCCTGCAGCTCGTATCTCACGTATTTACAGAGAAATAAATCTGAAAAACATTCTGCCACACTCTTTATTGATTCTACTTCAAGTTCTGATAGTTTTTATAGCTGTTGCATTTTTAATGTTCGAATAAATTGTTGAAATAAACCATGCCTTCGGAAAAAAAGTAGTTGTACGAAACAAAAAATCGCCATTTTTTTTATTCAACATTAAGCAAACAATTTTGCGCGTATTCGTAGCTGAAACTATACTCTTTTAGATACAAAAAAAGTCCCAAGTCTGCCTTTTGGCAAAAGTATATTTATTTTGGCATCTGAAAGTGGAGTATTCTTCGGGTATCAAAATTACTATAAAGTAACGTATTTTACATCATACAATGTATTATAGAATGTTATTATTGGAGAATTATTTTAAAAATACGTGAAAAAATAACTAAGATTGTACTGTGAAAGAATCACAAATTTCGATGAGAGCATCATTGTCACGAAACATCATTATCGCGAAACATAGTTTTCAAAGTCGGTGCCAGATGATCTCGAAAACGGCTTGTCCGATTTTGTCCAAATTTGGATACAATATTTTTCGTTTTAATTTAACATTCGTTTTACGTTCGCAATTTCCGACGATTTTGGATTGCATACACATTGCGTAAAAAAACAATGGTTCAATTAAATGAAAAACCCCTACGTGGCGAACGAGAAAAACTATCGAAGAATATTGTATCCAACTTTGGACAAAATCGGATCAGCCGTTTTCGAGATACATCTGGCACCGACTTTGAAACCTATGTTTCGAGATAATCGCGTTTGAATCGCTTTCAGTCATACCTCAATGTACCTATTTTCCGATAAAAAAAAACCCGTATCCAATCAAAACATTAGTTTTTGAAATAAAAATTCCCGAAGTTTACCTGTTTTTCTCGCCGTTTACTCAGGTACCTCCCCTTAAAAGTTCGCGGACTCGTCTAGAAGCTCTACCGGTATGCTGGAACGTGATAATCGACGAAAATCAGTTAAGGGGCTATACCAGTGTGAACGCTGAAAATTTGGGTGATTTACGGGAATTTTTTAGAAGAAAAGTACTCAATTAAATGTTTCGGAAAATTAAGAACATATTTGGCTATATTTGACCTATATTACATAATTTTTTCATAGAAAAATATTGAGATCCGACCGCCAAAAAAAAAGTTCCACCGCTGCTGACATGATTCCGGCCGATTGAGTAGCTGAAACCGAAAAAGGAAAACATGTCGTTAAACTGAAAGGTATTTCCTGTACAATGACGTAGGATTTTCGAAAAATATAAAAATCTAACAAAATGGCGTAGTTATGAAAAAAAAGTCTGTTTTCTTGCCTATAAAATGGTCGTTTTTTTCAATGCCAAATCGTCAATTTTCATCCAATCAATAATATCCTACGTCATTGTAGAGTAAATACATTCAAGAGTACTCAGTTCAAATTTCAAGTCAATCGGATAATTGCTCTTTGAGTTACAATGTCAGCAAATTTGAAATATCTCATTTCGAGAAAAACGCGTTTAAAGATTCAACCATCGATTTTCGCAAGATAAAATGATATTTGAAATGAAATGAAATTTTTACAGGATATTCTTGAAAGTATAAACTTCGAAAAAGGCGAAAAAGTCGATTTTACAACAGTGTCACACTGGTATAGGCCCTTAATCGTTAAGGCGAGAAATCCCTTAAGGAGCGTGAAAAATAGGTATCTTTCGGGAATTTTTTTGGAGGGGATAAAATAATCTGATCATTTTCAAATTTGGACATGATTTTATTATAACTGTCAAGTTAATTTTTTTTTGCATGACCAAAATGGCGGCGTTATTAAGGGTCTTCGGACGCCTGTTTTCCGCGACATCGAAAAGTGCTGCAGTTGTCACTTTTTTTTCTGTCGATCTGAAAAATATTTAATAAGTGTCATTCGTTTACTGACATATTAAGGGGAAGGTTATATCTAAAAAATGACGAAAAAGTGCGAAATTGAAAATGTGGGAGCCTTTTTATTCCAAAGTTCGAATTGTCGACGATTTTTTCGACATATTTGACCCCAAAAACATTATTTACACGCTACCTTTCAAACTTTAGGTATATCCTTCCGATAATATTACTGAGAGTAACCTCCCAAAATTTCATCCAAATCGGTCGATAAGTTTTTGAGCTACAACACGAGCAGTTTTTGAAAAAGTCGCCAAGATAATCGCGTTTAAAGTTTCAACTTATGCTCTAGACTATATGGGATAACTCCGCAAATATCCAATATTTCGAGTTTTCCTTTGGTCAGTATATTCTTTGGGTGCCACACTTCCGAAATAAGTAATAAAAAAAACGATTTTCTGAAAATTCTAGAGGGATTCTCGCCTTAAATATTCGGGTTCGTGAAAGGAATACCTCAAGTTTGTCCCCGTCGATCCCTTCAATCGATAACCTCGATGGACAATAACAAAGCCAGCCCCCTAACCATGGAGCCTAGATACCAGGAGGTTCAGCGGCAATGCAAAGGCGCTGAAAAAAGCGTCCCCGAAAATGTCCCGAAGTGATGGCGCTGAGGTGCAGCGGCACCTACATATATAGTAATATATTGGTCAACGAGATGATAGTGATCGGATGAGTTTCTAACCTCACGACAGACTGATCGTGACATCAAACGTCGAAATATCCGCCGATTCATAATTTACTCATGGCGGTTCGGAAAAAAACGCAAAAGCGATAAAATATCTCAAACTCAAACTCAAAATGGCGGCGATACAGCCCATCTAGAAAACCGTGTTTTTTTACATATAGCTTCACGGGAGAACGGTTTTCTCGTAAAATATAAGACCTGAAACAAAAACCAAAAAAATGATAATTTATATATTATTAGCTATGAGACTACCTAGAAATTTGCTTTCAAATTTTGCAAAAACAGTGCACTTTGTAGTGCGCTATTAATAATATCGATTTTAAGAAAATAAATCGATTTTTTGCCAAAAAAAAGCAGTAAATTGTTTATAAAAAGAAGTTTACATTTAATCAAAAAACGGCTATGTACTCCCATAAAGAATATAATTGTGAAGCTGCTAGCAAAATTTTAAATCGATGCATGCAAAGGTGGTCGAGTAATCCGTCTTCCGAGATCGAAAAAAGTGGTTTCGGGAAAAACGCGTTTAAAGTTGTACGAGCAACTCAGCGCGCTCCAAGGCGCTGCGGCCAAATCGATAATTGAACCTTTAAATAAATAAAAATTGCTACATGACCAATTGCACATTTTTTTTATGACACCAAAGTATTTTTAGGAAAGAAAACGTCTTTCCAAAATCCTAGAGTGGTGTTATCCCTTAACACTAATGAGGGTTAGGTACATCATCTGTGATCTGTCTTAGATCGCACCCATGTTTAGCGTATATCTATATACATATGGGTGCCGGAGCACCCCAGCGCCATCATTTCTTGTTCTCGTTTTGGGGACGAGTTGAAAGGCCTCGCTGAACCTCCTGGTATCTAGGCTCCATGCCCCTAACACTGGAAGATAAATGCTATTCGCAAAATGTCCTTGCCGCACTGTGGCGCTAGTAGTTGTGTGACAGGCATGCATATATACGTATGTTGCGCCGGTGTTTCGAATATTTTACACGAATAAAAGTCTATTGATATATATGGAATGATTTTCCGTTCGAACACAAGGAATAACGTCGCAATAACGATAACAGGACGAAAGCCACGAAAGTATCGAATCGTTCAGCTGATCGGAGTATTGAGAGCCGAAGGTTGTCACATAACAGCCAACGCTAGGTAGTGGCGATTTCAAGAACTAAAAAGCCGGGACGAAACGCGTTTTCGTTTATCGTATAGGAATAGTAGGCCAGTGTCAGGGGGCTGAACAAAGCTAAAGGTCCTGGGACCAGGGTGATGGTATTATCCGACTGTGGTATTCAAGTAACGTTCGAACGCGCTGATTCGCAGATACGAGACGCGAGTTACTGTTACGGTAGCAGTGGCGAGGATGACGATTTCGACGAGTACGAGGACGGCACACTAGGCCCGGGCAGTATCTACGAGGGACGGCCGGCGGTACGTCGAAGAGGTGGCGAGGTCAACGCCGCTGTGAACACGGTGCTCTACGCGGGTCTCGGTACAACTGCGCTGGGCCTCGTCATATCTTTCGTTGGTACCGGGGAGAAGGGTTTTTTGAGCCCGGAGCTCAGGCTCGTCGGACCTTCGTTGTTGTGCGCCGGACTATTGTGCTGTCTCCTTCGCGTGCTATTGTGCTTGTGCCTGTGCCGTTGTTGCGGCGAGTGCCGTTGGCGCCCCTGCCGAGGGAGGCACGCGGCGAAAAAGCCCAAGCCGGCGGAACGACGCGACGACAAAACGAAGATTCCAATCGTCGATAAATCCGAACGTACGATCACCGCTGGGGCCTCGTCCTCGTTACCCGACGGCACTCGATCCGTCGTTGCCAACGCGAAGTCATCGTCCGCTCACAAACACAAACAGCCATCAGCCGTCAATCTTTTGCCCGTTCATCCATCAGCATCGACATCGCAACGACAACAGACACCGGTGCCTTCTTCTTCATCGTCATCCTCATCGTGCTCGACCGCCAAGTCACACAAAGCTCACGAACTTCTTCTATCGCCGGCCCAATTGCCGGAATAAACTCGGCCGAATAAAGAACGAAAGACGCGTCGTCAATCTCGTCTTCGTACGTACACGCGCGATATCCGCGCCATCTACACGCGACGAGACACTTCTCCGAGTTCAACTGGGCCCCAAACGCGCGCCATCTCGCGTATCCCCGTCGAAACGTTTTTTTTTCTACGGACTCTACAAATAGGAAGAAAAGGATGAAGAGAACGGGGCGGACTCGGAGATCACGCGAGACACTCGGTCTTGTGACTAAACCGAGTTCATTGTACTATACATAGTTAAAGAACGTTAAAAATGCGTAATTATTATCGATAAGCAACGTCATCTACTGCCGGTTTTGTCCAGCAACGTGTGCGGCTTACCAGTTCGATCGACTTACACGAGAATAATCGGAAGATTTTTCTTCAAAAAAAAAAAAAAACGAACGAATACGAGACTACGGAATTCTACGTGTTAGTTCGAGGGAGAAAGAAAAAACGCGATAGCGCCTTATTTCGCTGATAGAGCGGTGTTTTTTTTTGTTGTCCTTCGTAACAGCGAATTCGCTGAATCCATTTTGTGTGTGTTTCATTTTCTTACGTTCGAAATAGAGAGAAAAACACGTACTGCCCAGTTTTATCCCGAGTGAGAAATGAAGGGTGTTTGCAAGCTTCGGCCCGATCGTAATCTCGACACGCGCATCGCTCTTTTACACACGAAGACACAGACACGTACGAATAATAACGAATACATACGCGACATGAAAAAAAAAAAAGGATAAAGATCCATATGACACACGTACAAGCCGCAGGCCTAGATTAAATGAACGTGAAAAGAAATAGCGCTTTATGAGATTGTTTATTGTAATAAAGAATCTGCTGATTTTTTCTACCTAACATAGACTTTTTCGTGAATATCGATAGATCGTGATTACTCTCATACGTTTCTAAGTTAAGCATCCACATTATTTACTAATTATTTATACAACTTTACGTATTCACGTTTTTCTTCCGATAACGCCCTTACTCCCCCCACGGGTCTTTATGACAGTGAAGATTGCATCGTTGGAATGCAGCGGAAATTTGGGCGGTCTTTTTAAAGAAAATCGCTCGATCGGTTTTCAGGATCCTTTTTAGCGATCTAAGGTCCAAATTTGCAAGATTTTGGACTTTTTGAAGTGAAGAAAGCAACGAATGGAAATGAATTTTCGTTGCATTCCAACGATGCGAGATTCAACATGGGGCCTTTACCCAATAGCCGAATAGTCAGCGGGTAAGCTTCCCTCTTGCGCATTATTCTCGGAATAATCTTTCGATCATTCTTCCAAACAGGACGATTCCCCGTGTCCCGTGGAGGTCGATTCCAAAGATTCCTCGGAGTTAATCGGCAACGTCGCTGTTTCGTCGTCGTTAAACGTCGATCAGGACAATTGAAACTGCATCTGATCAGTGGAGGAATAACTGTAGATCACCGGTGTGTCCGAGGTTGTGGCGTTCGATGCCGTTATAGCGAACAATTGTTCCTCGTAAATGGCACCGCTTGCCTCGGTCTTACCATTGCCGGTAGCCGCGGCACTCGGCGGATTGTCGCCTTTCGTCGCTTCCCGATATTTCTGTAGATAGAGCTTCAACGGCTCGACGTAATTGTCAAAGCCGAGAGTCGTCATAGCGAACAGTATGTCCTCGCCGTTGATCGTTTTACGTTTCTCCATGTGACAACGATCGCTCGCCTCGGACGTTATGAACGATATGAACTCCGAGACGCATTCTTGGACGCACTCGCGTGCGTCTTTGGCTATTTTGCCGGCTTCGGGGATCGCGCGTTTCATGATTTTCGCGACGTTCGCTATTGGCAGGAAACGATCTTGCTCGCGAAGGGGACCGGCGCCGCCACCTCCACCACCGCTGTGCAACGGATCGCCACCGCCGTGATTCGAGTCGTCCGTGTTCTCCAGATCATCTGCAATACGAAATCATGCTTGTTGGGCATTATTGACGCAGGAAGACTTTTCCACACAGGTTTTGCAAATATTCCAGGGATATTGGGGACAAATGAAGAACATTTTCTTTGAGGCCTTAGCCCACAGTAACGGGTATAAAATCATGTACGAATTTAACAATTTTGTTTTCGTATGAAAAAGTGATTCACTCATAAAATTAATTACACATCTATTTAGTATGAATATCAAGCTGTTAGAAGATATATAGTTTTTTTTTCCATGTACAAAATGGCCGAATACTCAAACTTCTCGAAACAGCTTTTTTCCAATTGGTGTGACAAATAACTTCAACAATTTTCACTCGATTTACTTCTCATTTAAAAGTTATGTTCCCAATTGCTAGGGGTGTGCGGGTAGCAGAATCGGTCGGGTCGGGTCGGGTAATTAGACTATGATCCGATCGGGTACCCGAGTTTTTCGGGTACCCATCATCGGACGGGTATACTCGAACTTTGTCGAGAACTCGAGTTTTTCGAGTACTCGTCTCACATCGGGTACTCGATAAGTCGTGTTGCCGGAACAAAATTTCGTTTCATAGTATAGATAGCGCCACGGAAACGTACCAAAACGGACGAAATCGACTCCAGCTTTATGTTCTCTACCCTTCGCCGATAGGTTGGAGTTCATAAGAAATACAAATAATTTATTTAATAATTTTAGTATGTTTGTTATGTATATATTTACAATTTTTTTTCCGGCAAACTTCTTTTTAGACACTCGCATTTCAGGAAATATCGAGATTTTTGAATGTCGAAAAACTGAATAAAAGCGAGATTCTTCGTCGAATTTTCATTAATTCTGCCTAGTGCTAACTGGTAATTTCGGCGATTCATTCTTCTTAATTTAATTTTTTGTCATTTAAAATTTTTTTTCCAGGTGAAACTTGTTCTTCAAACGTTTATATCTCTGCGACTAATCAAGATATTTTCAATTGTAAAATGTCGAATGGAAGCTACATTCTTCTCGCTTCGAATAAATGCAAGGCGTTGAATCTTGGTCTTTTTCGGTTTTTTCTCCATTTAAAACCCACGTTAAAAAATTCAAAACTTTAAAGCATTCGCCGGAACAGAAGATATTTATTGTACATTTTTTCCTTTCGCACACTTTTTAGTAATGCCAAAACGCAACTTTCCCGCGCTATTACGATACGATCCGCCAAAAGTGACCGTTTTTTCACTCCACCCTAGCAGGCACACACACACACACCTAAACTCGCACGTATGTACACACACACACACAAGATAGAAAAGTGAGACAAAAAAAGATTTTTTACACTATTATCATTCATTCGTTTTATCGCCTTCTTCGAGTTTTCGTTTTCTCCCATTATTTGGTCGATACTCCAAAATAAAAAATTAAAATAAATATCAATAATAGATAGGGATCGCCGAGTCGCTTACGAATATTCGAAGTTTAAGAGTACTCGACGCTTACGAGTTATAACGAAATTTTTAACTGAAAATTCATTTCTTAAGTTCAAATACCTACAACTTTTGAATAAAACAATATTTTTAAAATCCGTACGTAAGAATTACAAAGTACAAAAAGAATTTTTGTTTTTTGTTCTAGGTCAAAAATTGTGGATGCTAAATTTCACGTCGAAGAGCGCCTAAAAAAAGATAAAAGAAAATGTTAGTAGTCGGCCATTTCGTACATCGAAAAAAAAAAATGTATATATATATTTTCTAACAGCTTGATATTCATACTAAATAGATGTGTAATTAATTTTATGAGTGAATCACTTTTTCATACGAAAAAAAAAGTTAAATTCGCACATGATTTTATACCTGTTACTGTGGCCTAAGGCCTTAAGGTAATCCTGTTGCCAGGCTTCGATTCATAGGATGTCCATAATCTTTTTTCGAACTCCACTAAATATATTAATAATCGTCTCTGTAAAATTTCAGGGTCGGTTATCGACCTAATTACAGAGAGAAAATTTAATTGCGTATTTTTATGAAGGAATTCCGAGACGACATACAAAAACCCAAGTTCCGGTCGCTACAAAAGTGCATATAATAGTCGGAATCCGTCAGATTCCTAAAAATAATCAGATTTACATACTTAAACACTTGTAGTAATCCAATGCTCTCAGAAAAACTTACGCTTATTGACCTAATGTTTATGTAATATCAAGTTTAATTTGAACTTCCGGTATTGGATTTATACCACTTGCTACGATAAAGAGACGTGACAGCAAGGCAACAGCTGACTGTAGTCCTAACCTCATCTCACTTATTCGAATTTCCACACATATTTAATTTTTAACCGACATATTTCGCCGACACAAATTTTCCACGCTTTTTACCAATCGTGGCCCGAATACAATGCTTTATATTTCCCGCACCTGACATTGTTTTGACAGTTCGACGTTGAAAACCATGGAGGTTAAACTCGCCTGGTTGAGTAAAAAAAGACGGAGATGGAACCAATATTGCCAAATATCAAACCTAGAAATACTGCGCGAATCGTTGGAATAACTATTTTTTCATTTTTCTAATTAAATGTGAACATTCATTAAACAGTTTACACATGGAAAATGTTAGTTATTACAAATTATTTTTTTTGCAGATTTAAAAAATATAAATTGCGCAAATCTCAAGTATGAGTCTCAAGGAGTCTCAGGTATGACTATTGTGAAGCGACATGGTTACCTTAAGATTAAATAAAGAGTGTCCCAAGATTTACCCAAGATTTGAATTTTGCATCATTGGGTGGTAAAGTGTTGCCAACGAAAAAAAGACGTTATTTAAAATGGAAGAAGTTATTTAAAATGGAGCGCTACACGAAAGAACACCGCGTTTTCATTGTTGAGCGATATTTTTTAAATAATTAAAGTTTGGCAGTCACAGTTCGCAATTTTTGTACAAAATATGGTAGGTGACTTAACTCATCAATTGTGAAGAGCTTAGTTTAAAAATTCAGGGCGGCTGGATCAATTAGTGATCTTATACACTCTGTCCATCTTTCACCAAATGGTATTGAAGTTTGCATAGTTGGAATGCAACGAAGAAATATTTTTTACGTATTCCCAAAGTATTTCGGTGAATTTCGACTATGGAACTCACTGAAATTGTTTTGGGAATCTTGTCAAAAATTTATAACCAAATACTGCGGAAAAAGCTTTCAAATAATAATAAAACTGAAGGAATTAAAAAATGACGAATTTTCGTTGCACTTCAACAATGCAAGCTTCAAGTCGTTCAACACAAAACGTCGAAGCGGTTTGTGAGAGTGCTGCTGAGAGTTCAGGAACATCAATTCAACACCGTGGTCAAGAATTGAACATTTCAAGAAGCTCTCGACAGTGTATTCTCAAGAAAGATTTGAAATCATGGCCGTGGAGGCCATTTACCCGATATGCTATTCCATACATAGCCCTATAATGTATACTTGATGAATCAATGCAAAATATACAATTTTTAACAAAAACAATCTGTGTTCTCTATCAAAATTACTTCCTGCGTGAATTTTGGGACACTATATGAAAACCCAAATCCAAATTTGCATCCAAAGAAAAATCGTTTCGGTTTAGATGTTTACAGTGGTGTTATCTCTTGATGTACTATAAGTACATTTTTTTTACTTTTTATTTCAGGTGACCCTAGTTGCAACCTACATCGGTTGGCCATGCAGCACTTTGTTTAAACAATATTAACTTCACAGTTTGTCAATATTTTCCAATGGAAAAAAAACTCAATCTTGGCAAGGCTACATATAAATTGTGTGTGAAATCCGAACCTGTTCATGCGAAAACTCTCTTCAGAAAAAAATATTGAAAACCGACCCGTTGTTTGGGCCCCAAGCATGGGCAGACCCATTCGCGCCAATGATGAAGTCACAACTCCGTTTTGTGCCAAAAACCCATACGAGAATTTCGTCGTCAATTTAGCAAAGATTAATTGAATTTATAGAAAATTTACAATCCGATAAATTTTCAATCAAGTTCTTCTCTAATCTCCTCGTTTTTTAGCAGCAAGCGAAATGTTGCGCAAAAAAATATATGTAGGAAAACACAGAGTTTCTAGGATGAACATCGGAGAGCTAGAATAACAATTTCGCGATTCGTATGTTACAGCGCGATTTTTTTAAAAACGGAAGCAAACGCGGTGTCCAAGCGTGGATCGCACAATCGAGGGTCAAATTTGAATATTCCCGCTAGAAAAAAACTGCTCGCGTTGGACGACGAGTCAAGCAAATGGAGTGCATCGCGGACTCTAGTGGATAACAACAATGAACGAACCACATCAATTTTCGACGATCGTAAGAAACGCATTGGTGCGTTTTTTCGTGTTCTATTCTGCATTCGAGACCCTCCGAAAAAAGCTTATCTTTCACTCCTGCCATCGTTAGGAGTCCAGCCAAAAATTCGAATCACTCGAACGCGTCTTTATCGAACTTTTTTGTTTATCGCGCTGACACTTGTGATTGACGAGCCGAGACACCGTAGGCGTAAATTCGGAACAAAAGATTCACACACACACACCTTCCAAATCGTCAGATTGAACGCCTATGTAAGTTGTGGAGACGCCGCTACCGGTGAGGAAACCTCCGGAGCCAAGTGGACCACCTTCATCGCCGCTATCACCACTGTTTTCCATTCTTACGCGTCGAGCTATGAACTTAACCTCGAAGCGCGTTGAACGACAGTGCACTGATGGTTCGCGCAGTGCCTCTCTGCTTCGCGTGTTGTATCCGACTTTACGGCGCGTTTCCAACGTTTCTAGCAAAAAATGCAGCAGCGGTCATATGACGCTCATAATACGGTCAAATAACCCCGACTTGCCGAGCGTTAGCAATTTGTAAGGTTAAACAATCGAACATCGTTGTTTATGTTCTTTTTCTTTCGTATGTCAATAAGTGTCAGTCTCATAATAAAATTTAAGGAGGTTGAAGTTCTCCAGTTGAGTCAAATGACGGTTTATGAATTTTTTTTTAACGATCAATGCATACGAGGTATAGCTTGATTCTGTAGATGCTAATTTTTCATAAAGTACATAATTAAAGGGCAAAATTATGCATTTTTATATTTTTATTACGTAAACAAGAAAAACTTTTGTCAGTACCAACTTAAAAAATTAAAACATTATCGATGGTTATTAAAAAGAAAAACGCCTTCAGCGGATGTCTTGTACAACTAAGAATGAAATTTTAAGTCATTTATAGTTATGCCTATCCATATTTCTATCACGAGATTATTTATTATTACCATTAATTAATGTTAAGTGTTGCCGAAATATGGCAACTTCGCGGACATTGAGGTTGGCAGCAATGCTCTTCATTCGCCAGCCAAGATTCGTAATCTTTCATCAAACCTTGATGGCTCAACATTAAATATTTATAGTTTACGATGAGCAAGATGGGCGTTTTTTTTTTCTAAATATGTACAAAGATTTAGTTTGCGTTAATCCGTTCATAGAAATGGTTTATTTTGATGCTAAGTAGCCAAAACATAGCCATCACCCGTAGCGTGAACGTCTTGCCTATCTTACCGCACGTAAAATTAAATACATTAAACTATTTTTTATCTCTGGTGTTTTAAGGTGGAAAAACTTTTAAAAATCCGTAAAGGAACAGTATGGTCTAGACAGTGACATATGTATTTTTTGAATTTTAATATTGGATTCTGGCTAGCGCTCCAACCTCCTTAAGGCGAAGTAGAAGATCTACCACTTGACATATGAGTGCGACAGAGATAGCTGAAATTTTCGAACAGAGATTTCTCAGAGATGAATAATATTTAGGGTAAAAGGAAATCAAGATATGTATCAGGGAATTCTCCAGAGCATAAAGCTGTGTTTTTCCTAAAAAATGTAACCATCTATGAGAAAGTTGGGTTGGAAAATTTGTGAGGTCATGTTGACCTTGTACATGCCCTCAAGGTTAAGCGATACGCTGATCGGTACGAATACAGTATTGATGAAGCAGTATAATTTTTTAGTGACTGCACGCAGTGCGTAGCTTTGTACACTAAAAAATTAATGTTTTTTTGTTTTTCTACGTAATTTATCAGAGTACAAAAACGAGTATGTATTACAAAACTGCAGATATGATTAACTTTCTAGAAAGGCTCATCTTTTTTCGCTGATGAAATAGCTTTTCCCTTGAAATGCTCAGGTGGACATTTTGAAAAGAACGAATTAAGTCGTTTGAAGTAGGGTGCTCTCACGACCGGCCGGTTGTGAGGTTAGAAATCCGTCCGATCACTTTCACCCTGTTGACCTATATATTACTACACAGGGTGAGTCGCGAAAAACAGAACACCTGAATTTGAATGGCTTGGAAGGATGCACATGACTATCAACATATTTTTTCGGTTTTTTTTCAAGGTCATCAACGTTTTTTTTTTAATGGAGTGGCATATTTCTTCCCCTTGTACATTGTAGCCGGGATCCAAGCGAATTCAACCATGTAACACAGTATGACCTTCAAATGACCTTCAACCGAGAAATATTGAATAAATAATAATTCAACGTGCAAGAGTTTTCTCTTTATCTCTGTTACGCTAAATGATTCTTGCGACCTAGGTTACTCGTTGAGTATATATATTCAATATTTCTGGGTTGAAGGTCATTTAAAGGTCATACTATGTTACATGGTAGAATTTATTTGGATACCAGCTACAATGTGCAGGGGGAAAAAATATGCCATTCCATTAAAAAAAAAACTTTGATCTTGAAAGAACCGAAAAAAATATGGCGACAGTCATGTGCGTCCTCCTAAAGCATTAAAATATCGATATGTACATACGTAGTTAGTTTTTTAAATCCAACAGAGATATTCAGGTGTTTCGTTTGTCGTGACTCACCCTGTATACATGGGTCTGTTCGATCGACGCGCCATCTTTATTTTTCGTATTATCGTGTACACTTTACTCGCTGTATCCCCATTGGTGTTCAATCTCCTGTATCTAGTCTCCACGGCTTGCGTATTGTTCCGAAAAATGTAGTGAAAAAAATAAGGATAGAAATGAAAATAGCACGAGCTCATTGGCTAGTGAGGTTTCGGAATTTTTCACCAGAACATTTGGCGCACTAAAAAAAGTGATTGGCGCGAGTGTATTTACACGAATAAAGTAACAACAAAGCCGTTGTTTTGTTTCCCGTTGTAATCGATTTCGCGATATTGGCTGAAATTCGACGCGAACGATATCGCTCGTTTGTCCACGTTCGTCTCATGTCATCGTCGAGCCTCAATGATACGGCAATGACATCGAGCTCGGGCGTAACGCGCGACGTCAATGAAGTTTTGAGGTTAACTGGCGCCAAGGCGAATCCTCGATATTTTGGCTTTCGCTGGAAACAACGTAATCCCGATGACACTGACACATCGAGGAGCGTCGACGCGAAGGACTTGTCGGCCGAAAATCTCTCCAACTCCAAGATTTCCAACGGTTTTTTGAAAAACATTAAAAAACGTTTGCACATAAAAAATCTCCGTTTGTGCAAAGTCAAGCAAAAGGTGAGTCACTCGATGGCAAATGAGTCAATACGTACAGTAGCGAAATCAAGTTTCATCGGCACGAGATAAATGTTGAGAGCGGAAGTAGGTCTCTAGTTGTTAGGTCCTTCTATACTTTGTGTACAACCACTGCGCTAAGCGACTCCAAACTCGTGCGTTTCGGAGCGCTTCAAGGCGGTTTGGAAAATGAGCTACAAAAATTAATAAATAAACAAAATTTGCGTAAAATTTGTTTTGTATATCATTCTTCCGATGTAAGCCAAAAAGAAAAAAACCGTCAGAATTTTTTTTCTACTCAAATTCTGTCTTTACAATGTAGGAATGGTGGAGCAAAATAGTGAACGGTAAATCTTGAAAATGTTGAAGCTTGCATCGTTGGAATGCATCGAAATTTCTTTCTTACGTTTCCATTTCTTAATTTTTATCACTGTCCAAAATCCTTTTTGTAGATTGCCATATTACAGATCCTCAGTAAGAATTAAAAAAAAAATTCCGAGTGATTTTCGTACCGTCAATCCCCCACAATAAATTTAGACAATGTGTAAAAATGAATATTTATGCAAACTTTATAATGGTAATTTCTCTAACGGATTTGTACTCTAAGGATTTTCTATTAGGACTTGGAATTAATTCGTAGCGTGTTTTTAATGAAAAAAAAAATATTTATTTTAAATGAAAACAAACAAATACATTAATGAAAGTATTGCCCCTTGCTTTCTACTACTTTTGACCATTTTTCGAAGAACTCTTTGTCTTTAGATTCAATCCGAGAATAGACCCATTTTTGACAATCTTCTTAAGGGGAGGGTTGGGGTTTCAGCGTGAAAAAAACACGTTTTTTTTCATCTATATGGATAGAGTAAATTTATTGAAACCTTTTTTACATTGTTAGGTGTCATTTCAAGCACATTCCGTGAAATTTGTACGCGAAAATATCCACAAACAAGGCGGTGACAAAGCTTTTCCAAGAACGCCTTGGAAAAACACGATTTGCGGTATTCACTGTATCTCAGCTAGGAATTATCTGCAATCAAGTACCATTAAAATTTAGTCAAAGTATCATCAAATTCTGTCCCCAATGGTCTTTGATAATTTTTTTTTTCATTTCTAAATTTTTGGTGGTCATGTAAAGTGAAAAGCGCTATTTTTCACGAAAAATTCCGCCATTTTGGGGATGGAAAACCCTCTCAATGTAAAAAAAATCTCAAACCAACCGTTGGGGGGAGGTATTTTATATGTAGAAATGGTGTACCAAGTTTGAAATAAATCGGTCATTTAGTTTTCAAATGGCAGTGAACACGGACTTTGAAAAAGTGGTTTCGAGAAAAACGCGTTTGAAGTTTAGAGAAGTCGGAGCTACACTGTTGGAGGAGCGGGACTAAATAGTCAATAACTTCGAGAGTTTTGCTCTGATTGACTTGAAATTTTGGGATTATATTCTTGAAATGTTTAGCTACAAGAAAAGACAAAAAAATCGATTTTTCAAAAGTACAAACCCCTACCCTCCCCTTAATGAGTGAACTTCAGCTCAAACAGGCTGTTACTATTACTTTACAGTTTTTAAATTATTCGTCGGAATTGCGTTTTATTTTTAATTTTGAATTTCAATATTTAACATTTTCATAAACTTGATCTTTAAAAGAAACTTCACGACACAGCGCATTTTCTCATCTTTTCCCCTTTGGTGCCATTCCACAGCTCATAGGTATAGACTTGCAGCGCGATAGTATGGACTCGGAAGTGTCGTTCAACGAGGAAAAGCCATCTTCGTTTCGCGACGAGAAGAGCCCGTTCGAGGCTAACGAACGACTGACTCCCGCCAATTCCGAAGTTTCCCTGTCCAATGAGCAAATAACGTCTAACGACGAGGCGGACGTTTGCTGGGAGAGCTACTCGCTCTTGGATAAGAGGCGCCAGGACGATGACGAGTCGTCAACGAAAAACGCAAGTTCCAGAGAGCTCAGACTGGAGAGCGGCAGTCAGGACGAGCGAAACGATCTCGACGCCGAAAATGAAGACGTTCCTTCGGTTGCGCGCAGCTCAAATATTGCGGAACCACAGTCGACGACTGCCAAAGAATCCGTTGAGACCGTCGACGGCGTTACCGACGCGCAAATCTCAAACGAGAACAAAGCGAAAGTCAATTTGTCGGAGGAATTGCTCAAACTAAGCAAATACGGATGGTATTGGGGACCTATATCGGGTGACGAAGCCGACTCCAAACTCGTCTCGGAACCTGACGGTGCTTTCTTGGTGCGCGATTCGTCCGACGACAGGTAAGACTCTTTCCCGACTAAGATTACTCTCTTTTCTCAAAGAGAATTCTTCTCGAATTTTATTGTTCACTGACGAATCGTCCTTTAAAAAACTAGCTATCCGCCTGAGGCTTCGCTCGCGTAAACTCGGGTCGAATGCTCCTTAAGGGGTCTTCTCACTTTAGACGTTAAAAAAGGCTCTTTTCATGAATTTTTTTGATAGGTTTATATTATAGATATGGATATAAAAGTTCTTCCACTTAATAAATACACTTTCGAATTACGTTTTAAAAAAAATTGACGTATTTATGTAACCCAAACAAATTTTAAACGCGTTTTTCTCGAAACAACGTTTTTCGACGGCTTGTTGATAAAATCTTCGAAACTACTGAACCGATCGTCATGAAATTTTAACCACATATTCTTTACAACTATAGCTATAGCGCATGTAAAGGATTTGTTCAATTTTGATATTGACTTTTTTTGTTGCCACACACGGTGAAAAAAACACGTTTTTTTTAAAAATGTCCGCCATTTTGTCATTTTTGCATACATAAAAAATCGTATGAAATGCGCTATAGCCATTAACGTACTGAATCTTAAACCGTTTGATTTTTTTGTTTTTCGGATGATCCATCTTCGAGATTTTATCAACAGCGCAGACCTACAATTTTTATAGGACATTTTTTTAACTACTATTTTCGTCTATAAATAGTGACTTAAATAAATGAGTACATTTTTTAAAATGTATTTCGAAAGTGTATTCATTAAGTGTAACAACGTTTATATTAATATCTATAATATAACTCTATCAAAAAGTTCATGAAAATAGCCTTCTTTTGGCGTCTAAAGTGAGAAGACCCCTTAATGAAATGTGCTCCTGAAATGTTTCATTGAGGAACACGTAGAATTGTGTTAAAAAGCATTAATACTAACAAGGAACATCCCTCAGGTGGCACCCTTCGATTTTGTTGAAATTTGGATATGTTATAAAGCACCGAAAAGTAAGCGATACGTATTTTTTTTAATCGGCGGAAAAACGAACCCTCGAAAATGGGGCTGTTTTCGTTTTTCGTCGATAACGTTATCATTCTCATCTCCAATGTATAGTGCACACAAAAATAAACATTGTTGCAATTTGAATTTTTTAAATATCTCGTACCGTTAAAACGTTATCGACTCAAAACGAAAAACATCTCCATTTTTGAGGGTGCGTTTCAGCCCTTAAAACCGTTTTTCCGCCGATAAAAAAAATACGTATCGCTTACTTTTCGGTACTTTATTCCATATCCAAATTTCAACAAAATCGAAGGGCGTCACCTGAGTGATGTTCCTTGTAACTTTCAAGCAAATCTGACCAGATATTTCTTTCGCCATACCAACTTTGCTCCCCCTTTTCTCCTTAAGGATTGAATTTCCAAAAACGCTGGAATTTCATTGATTGTGCGATACAAAGCAGTAATACAAAGTTTCGAGTAAATTTGATCCAATTTTTTAAATGTTCCGTACAAACTTTGTCATCCCCTTTTGTTTTGGGGTTGAATTTCGAAAAACGCTTAAATACGTGTTTTATTAATTGTGTTGAAGAGCTTTAGTACTAAGTTTCAAGTAAATCTTCTGACCAGGTTTAATAATAAGGTACTTTTCGCAAGAAGCAATCGAATAATGTTGGTTTTCATTTATAAAAACACAAAATAAATTTTATAATTCATTTTTTTTAACAATTGTTTATCTGTCCAACGAATATGCGAAACGGTAGCCGCCATCATGGATCCCGACGTGACGTCATTGGCATAGTAAACAAAGAAAGCGGTAGACGTATTATTCTCTATCCTGTGGAAGAAAGCGTCACCAACTGAACATTCTCGTTCGTTGCAGATTTTAAAATATTTATCTGTACGTCACAAAATGGGGCAGGGAGGTACGTCTCTGTAGGCCAACCCTTCAAGAGGGTGAGCCCGGGTACCTCGGTGAGTAGCGACACCGCGTGGCCGAAGCGCTGATAGACCAATGTCGACGAGAGCACGGCTCGTCAATTGGAAGTGATGCGATTATTCGTAGGCATGAGGATCCGACCAATGATCCTGATGGTACCGCGAGGGCTAGTTGGCCCACCATCCTACGGGGTGGTACTAGCCGATAGTGGTTGGCTTCGCGGTGGCAGTGGTTGGCCGCAAGCTGGTCAGGGTTGCTACGAGCGCTCTGCCGGTGAGCTCCGTTATTATTAGCTCGGGCAGCAACCTGCAGAGTTGTTAGAATGTTGGAAAGTCACTCGGCTTGACCAGTAGTTGCACAAGGACCTGCTTCCGAATGCGAACTGGTAGGCTAGTATATGCTTGTCGCGGGGCCCGTGTTGTTGAAGACAACTAGTCATGGAACAGCACGTACAATCCAATGCCGTCTATCTGTACTTCGCAAAAGTGCAGATGAGTTTTTTCGGACAATGACTTTGCATACCTCCTCGCAATTTTCAACCAAGTCGTCCTCAGATTCATATCACTTGGCATTTCAATCCGCAACGTTCCGGTGTTATTACACTAATATTCTCACATTTATGAACAACCACGGTCTTGCGTACAGGTCTTGCAACGAAGCTAAATTTTCGTGGTAGGGGTAGGCACGCTTATCGGCTTCACTTTTCGATTCACTAGGCGCCGCTACGCGTCGCTACTAGCAAGGGGAAGTAGTTTCCCCCTTACCTCTTACCGGCGAATGGGCCCAAGGTTTTTAGGTATGTTTTTGTGGCGCGATTGTCGAAATAACCTTTATTTGCGACCATATACCAGAAGGTTCTACGCGATTTACCATGATACATTTTTTATCGTGTTTTTACGCATGAGTGTGAATTTTTTTTGGTAGTGTTTCCGAAAAAAATGCGAAATGGCTAAGGGTTGCGCGGTTCGCAATTGTAAAACGGGGTGCAAAAATTGTAAGCAGAAATGCTCCGTGTTTCGCGTGCCCAGAAACGTCGAACGATACAAAAAATGGCTCAATGCTATACCGGGACTGAAAGAGTCTCAGTACGTGTGCGAAAAACATTTCGGAGAACGATGTATTGTGAGACATTGGAGAAACAGGATGTAAATAGTCGTAATATGTGCTGGTATGAATTAATGTATTCAAAAAGTTTTCAGTTTTTTTTTAGATGAAAGTAGTCGTATTTTTTTTAATCAACACGTTTTTTTGATTGGTTTCGTATATTATGCAGTTTACACGTCAGTACGGTAAATTAAGTTAGGGCAAACGGCGCATGCGTCGCGTTCAGGAGGGAAAAGGACAGAAGAGCTTTTTCTCTCTTCGTCGCACCACTACTTCCCCTTGCCGTCGCGCACCAAGCGGCAGAAATCGGAATAAAAAACAGAACCGCTAAGGGTGCCTACCCCCACTACCGCCGTTGTCAGACCTGTATGTAAGACCGTGTGACCAACACACCAATGCTAGGGATTGTGACTAATTTTTAATTTGAAAAATGTCCGTATTCACAATCAGCGCTGCGTCGATGTTTACTATGCAAGTGACGTCACGAACTGAAGCAGCATCGCGGCCACCGTTTTCGCCAGTTTTCGTGCGGAAATTTGAAATGTAAAATTTAAATGCATTTTTTTGGCACTTATCGATTTCATAAAATGGAAATAAAAATTCTAGTAGTTTATTACCAACAAAGGTTCAAATTGAGACACCTTTCAAAAAAGGGGGTGTGATACCCTATTGTTGTGGGCAAAATCTGCCAAAAGAAATAAAAGCAAATCGAACGTATTAAGGGGTTAGGTCACAGTAAAGGGTATAAAATCATGTGCGAATTTAACAATTTTTTTTCGTATGACAAAGTGATTCACGCATAAAATTAATTACACATCTATTTAGTATGAATATCAAGCTGTTAGAATTTGTTTTCAGTGTACAAAATGGCAGACTACTAATATTTTATATTGTTATCTTTTTTTAAGCGCTCCGCGGCGTGACATTTAGCATCCACAAATTTTTTATCTAGAACAAAAAACAAAAATTCTCGTAAATCCACATTAGAATACCTAGAGAAGTCGTACGGAATTAAAAAAATATTGTTTCATTCGAAAGTTGTGGGTATTTGAATGGATTTGCAGTGAAAAATTTCGTATAAAACTGCTCATAAAATGAAAAGTTTTCGATTAATCAGAAATTCCGTACGTACTTCTCTGCGAAATGCAATTAGGAACATAACTTTTAAATTTGAAGTGAATCGAGTGAAAATTGTTGAAGTTATTTGTCACGCCAATTGGAAAAAAGCTGTTTCTAGAAAAACGCGTTTAAAGTTTTAGGTACTCTATAGCCGTGCCAGAGGTGGGCTTACGTTATACGCTCAAAGTCGGTGAAAAAAAAATGTTCTTGCTATAAATCGAATAGTAACTTATTCTTATCATGATGAAGCACCGTTTAAGAGAGAAAAAACAACGATTTTTTGAAAATTCTACAGTGGCCTTACACCTTAAGGTAGTCCTATCGCTTCACACTAGTCATACCACTGATCATACTCGACACTTGTACAATTTAAAAATTTGTGTCGGCGAAATATGTCGCTTAAAAATGAAATATGTGTGGAAATTCGAATGAGTGAGATGAGGTCAGGACTACAGTCAGCTGTTGCCTTGCTATCACGTCTCTTTATCGTAGCAAATGGTAATAAATCCAATACCGGAAGTTCAAATTAAACTTGATATTACATAAAAATTAGATCAATAAGCGTCATTTTTTGTGAGAGCATTCGATTACTACAAGTGTTAAGTATGTATATCTGATTATTTTAAAGAATCTGACAGATTCCCACTATTATATGCACTTTTGTAGCGACCGGAAATTGGGTTTTTGTATGTCGTCTCGGAATTCCTTCACAAAAATACGCAATTTTAATATTTATTTTCTCTGTAATTAGGTCGATAAACGACCCTGAAATTTTACCGAGACGATTATTAATATATTTAGTGAAGCTCAAAAAAAGATTATGGAAATCCTATGGATTGAAACCTGACGATAGGACACCTTAATTTCCATTGCATTCCAACGATGCAAACTTCGATCTCATAAATGTTTGTGGCACTCTCGGATGTTGACGTTTCAACGATTATTTCTCTCGGATGCAGGTATCTGTTGACGCTCAGCTTCAAATCGTCCGGCCGGCTTCTACACGCCCGAATGGAGCACAGCGGTGGACTTTTTTCGCTGTGCAATCAGGGTGACAACGAGGGTTTCACGTCCGTGCCCGCGCTCATCGATCACTCGATGAACTCGAGCCAATCAGCCGTATTCTGTTACTCGAGACCCAAATATCCGGGCTACCCCTCGTTTCCTGTCCGACTAACGAAGCCCGTTAGTCGTTTCACTCAGGTACGAAGTTTGCAATATCTCTGTCGTTTCGTAATTCGACAGAACACGAGACTGGACAACATTCACAAGTTGCCTTTGCCAAAAACTATTAGAGGATACATAGAGGAGGCTCATTACTGAACGTTTGCGTCAACGTGACTGTGTTGAAACGAACTTCGATCGAGTCGATCAGCTCGATCATTCACCAATGGAATTACCACAGTTCTTTTCGTATTTTCAACCTGGCCTTGAAAAACGACAAGAAATTGCTCTCGGTGTACGCGAGGGAAAAAAAAAACGGATATTGAGTTAGCGTTGGAGAATTTGTTACGAGTGTTGCTTACGCGGAGAAATCGGGTATAGTTGTTACGTTTTGTTTTCGCGCCGGGCGATGCCTCGGCTCTTCCGATTGGAAATTGGAAAAAGTACTGATTGGTATTTGCGAAGAGGTCGCAAGCTCGCAACATTAATTACGTGTTTATCCAAATCGTTGAGGTTAAGGGGTCAGGCTACTGTGACCAATCGAAAATGAGGGTTTTTTTTTGGAAACAATCATTTTGAGGGCATAAGATGATTAAAAAATCGTTTCGACATTTTTCGTATGTACATTAACAAAGTTGTGTACCAAATTCCATAAAAAAATATTAATAATTCAAGAAGTTATAAACAATCCCGTGATGGACCTTTGAACGTGAGGGGCTCGACGGTCTACTTGATTTTGGCCACCCTGTTGATCTAAAACAAAGAAAATACGAGTTTTTTTTAACCCTACGTTGACACACTGGGTCATTTTGACCTGGACGAATTTGAAATAAAATGTTCACCCAAAATTGAGAACTTGCAATAATTTTTTACAATTCAATTTTATACTTTCCGAATTTCAATTATGCAGGCATATTAAAAAATGTTCAAAGTGTATCCCAGATTCTTTTTCTATAAATACCAACAGGAGGGTTGTTAATTGCAGGTGAATGAAGTACTATCCGGGTCAAATTGACCCAGTGTGTCAAAATCGTGGCAAAATATAAGTGGGTCAACGAAAGGTTAATATAGATAATATAGGCCAAGGGTTTTTTGTTAGAGTTTCAACGATAAAAAAAAAGTTTTTTTTTCTTCTATTTTTCGTGAATAAATGATATTGTTGTTAATAACTAATGAAAAAAAATATCGTTAAGAAAAACGTCGGTCAAGACTAAACTACCATAACACTGCATAAGTGTACCAAATTTCAAGTCAATTCGTTCATTGGAGGTCGAAAAATCGTGTACACCGCGTTGAAAAACAGTTTTTCAACTCTCAACTTCCTCTTTAATTTGAGTTGCCTCAAGCGGCGAACGTTCGTCATTTTCACAGTAGCCTAGCCGCTTAAAGCAACTTGATACAGCGGCTAAAATAAATAGATTTATACATATATTTAATGATATGGAGAATGTGATGACTATACGATTGTTGAAGATTTTTTTGTTCGTTTATAGCGTGGCGGAATAGATCGTGAGAAAGAGACTTTATATATTCTTTGTACATAGCACTGTACCGGAAGTTGGAGCAGTTTTGATACCGTTTACTGTACACGGCTTAGTATCGTTCGCGAATTATGAAAAAAAGAAAATTTACGGTCCTAAGCCGTACAATACCGAGCTGTGCACTAATTTGATCCTTAGATTTCTACTAGATTCTTTTTTTTTTGCGTTTTGCGAGACGTGAGATTGTCCCTCGTTGCATTTGCGAGATTTCGTCTCGGAGTCTCCTCTGAAGAACGGCTGACGTGGTTTGCGGCCTAAACTTGCTGCGCGCACACTTCATCGATCAGAATTTTTATATTTATTGCGTATGGATATATATATATATATATATATATATATATTTTGTACCGAGAAAAAACGGTCTTGAATCGGTTTTTCGAATCGATCAAGTCCGATATGAATTTTGGCTGTCCGATTTCAAGACAATAAAGAAAGAAAGACGATACGAAGGATTCGAGGATCATTTGCGTGGCGATAATAATTATGGAATAATGTTGCAAAGCATTGTAGCTCTCGAACGAAATACATTGTTGATCGATCTGTGATTCACGGATGGCGAAGGAGATGCTTGTTTTTTTTTCCGGTATCGAGAAAAATAAGAGGGCCAAGTCCGCATTGAAGACTAGATGATGGCTATTTTTCTTTATTACGATAACCCCTCGGGACCGAGGGAATACTATTTTTGATTTTTATTTCATTCTTCCGTTTATAATTAGTGACTAAGGATTGTAAGGTATCGTGGCGAATTCCGCTGACAATCGAAATTCATGTTCACCTATTCCAGTTGAGTCCTAGTATATTTCGTGCCTGATGGCAAGAAAAAAGAACATGAGAATTATTCATGTTTTCAGCGGTTACGGTCTTGCATACAGGTTTTGAAACGACGGTGGTGGGGGTAGGCCCGCTCAGCGTCCAAGGTTCGTAAATTCCGATTTACGCCGCAAGGTTCGCTCATAATGTCGGCGTGTCGTGTGCGACAGAGAGGGAATATAAACGGTGTCTCAAAATGACCTGACATTTTAATTTATTAATCAAACGTATTATTTATTTGAAAAGTGTGAATATTTTCATTTTAATATGAGGTACAAACATGGAGGTTATGCGTGGAACACAATATCCGATAAATGGCCGCCTCGTCCGTGTTTGCAAACGTTCGGTCTTTTGACGAATTTTTCAATAACATTTGGGCATAATTGCGGACAAATTTCATTAATGGTGCGTCCAATTGCTTCCTTGAGCTCCGGCATGGTCTGTCGATCATTGGCATACACTTTTCCTTTCAGAAAACCCAAAAAAAAAGAAGTCCAATGGCGTCAAAACGCACGATCTTGGTGGCCAATTCACATGGCCGCGACGCGAGATAACACGACCATGAAACTTCTACTGCGATAACTATCCAGTAACAATGCAGCAAATAACAATTTCTATGCGTTGCTCGATCGTGTAATTCTCTATGACTAAACCTCAATACCTCCCGATGCCAGTTGCATAAGAATTGTACTCCGTGTTCCACACAAAAATGGGGTAATTATGCAGTTTGCGGAATTTTCCGAAAAACGAAGAAAATTTTTACCATGAGCTGCTTTAATCGGTCACCACTATTGATATTCTGTCGGGCAGGCAGACATTTTCTTTTGATTCCATTAGTTATGGGGTTTTAAAGTTCCCGGAACCACGTAATAAAATAGGGCATTTAAAATCGTTTCGACGCCTATATTGGGGGTGGGTGGTGGATGATTCATTAAAGAAACCTTCCTGAATACAATGCCGAAGAGGAATCGCGGCGGCCACTTCCCCTCTCCCTCCGCAGCCGTTGTTCGGGTTGTTATTAGAGCCCCAAAAATTATCAACATTGTAGTTCATTAAAACATATTTGAAAACTACGTTTAGTGTCTTTATAACTTATGAAAGTAATGGGAAATGTCAGTCTCCCCCGATGGAATATCCCTCGTTATAATGAAATAAACAATTTCACGGTGGAAAAAAATGTTCCCGTCGTTTTACGAAAAAGTCCTTAACTGCATAATTACCAAAAATGGCGCCCAATTTGAAATGTCAGAGAATTTTGGAACACTCTTTAGTAATCTCGTAAGCCCTCTGACTAAACATGAACACGACGAATTACAAATAAATTGTCACTACGTACTTTCCTTCCACAGGAACGCAGGGACACGTTTTTGACTATAAAGTTTTGGTTATGTTAGGTTATAGGTTATGTTTAACAATCATGGACGCGGCACTTCAAAGGGCAAAGGGAAGGACACCCCTCGACAGCAGCGCCTTGGACACCAAGCGTGCCTACCCTCAGCACTGAAATTCGCCTTCGTTTCAAGACCTGTATGTGAGACCGTGGTCGCGGTATAGACTTTTCGGTTTCAGGATATTCCTACCGTTATGAAAGCGGCGCTCGCGGCCTCCGTAGCTCGATTGAAAGCTTTGTCCGCTGGCGGCAGGTCGGATGTGACCGATATCACTCGATTTACCTGCACCGCGTCTTCGATCCTTCTCTCCATGAATTCCCACGTTTTCCTATGATCCTCGCTGCTGTCCTGAAGTAGATAGAGCTCCGTCGTTTTGTAAATACCAGCGAGAACCACTCGCCTGGTGTACCAATTGAACTGCAAAGAAAGAAGACTCGTTTACCGCACGTCGTTTCCGGCCAGACAGAAAATCTTGAGCGCGAGACGCTGGACGTTATCTTCATAAAGATAACGCCATCGAGGTAAGACGATGTCGGTGCTGGACGTTGCTTTTTGTGGACTCGTTGGTGTTGGAAAATTCATTTCTCTAGTCTAAACAGTCTGCCTGCTTGATTTTTTTTATGGGTTGATCTAGTTGAAATATCTTTATAAAGATAACACCTCCGAGGTAAGACGCTGTCGGTGCTGGACGTTGCTTTTTTGTGGACTCGTTGTTGGTGTTGGATTTTCTAAATCCATTGTCATTGCTCTGGTCTAAACAGCCTGCTTGCTTGAGTTTTTTTATGGGTTGATGCTAGTTGAAATTTTTAAAAATATCTATAATTTGTTTTTCGACGGGTTCTCAAAATATAGCATTTGAAAAATATTCTCGGAAAATTGGAAGTCGATCCGTTGAATATTGAGGGAATTATGGGCGTTTATAAGTAGCTTCCGCGAACCAGCGAACTTTGAACGCATTTTTCTCAACATGGCTTGCGAAATCGGTGACCACGATATATTAAAAATCACTGCACCGGAAAACTTCAATTTTAAAAATGATGTATCGTTTTTTTTTGTCAGAGAAAAATGAACTTGCACTAGATAATTTGTTTCCGGGCACCAGTGGTCACTGCAAAGGACGTTTTCCAAACGGCGGTCTTCAAAAACCATTGTATTTACCATATTTATAAATATTTTTCAACACAATAAGAGCAAAAGATACTTAATATTATACTCATTAAGACAGTACTCCAGTCTAGAACTTCGAAAAAAAATCGATTTTATTCAGTACTTTCTTAAAGACCTTTTCTTAAGAATATGTCCTCGAGAGGAAATTTCGAAATCCCCAATATTTACGCCAACAAACGAGACCAGAATAGGATCGACCGATCGGAGTTACGAACTTCATAAGCTTCTAAGGAAGCTAGAACAGCTCGCAGGGAAGAACGAGCTTTAGAAAATCATCATTCCGAAGTCGCGGAAGGCAACACCTTACGAGGCAGGAATGGCCGTTAATATAACGCAAGTATAACATGCTATTATACCATTTAGATAGTTACAATCGTATGAAATTGTACTAAAAACTGTAAACGCGTTTTTCTCAAAACTTTTTTCAACCTGGTTGACATAAAATCTCGAGTTCTATTGCACCAATCGACTTGAAATTTGGTATGGATCTTGGGTATATATCCCTCTATGGTCCCTAACTCGGGCATTGCGAAATTATCATGATCACTATTAAACAAAAAATAGGTCGAAAAATTAACTTTTTTAGACAGTCGCCATTTAAATTTTGTTCTCTTTGGTATCTGCAATTATGACATTCTTATTGATAAAGAAAATTGGTTTTTGTTCCTATTTCAGATGAACGTGAGCTTTTGAATCATAAAAAGAACTAAAAAAATGGATAATATATACATATATATATATCATCCATTTTTTTAGTTCTTTTTCTTTCAAAAACTTGAAAAAAAATTGAAAAAATGATGATCCTCTGAATATGGCCGTG
Organism: Ophion ellenae; assembly: GCA_963210295.1. Taxonomy (NCBI): domain Eukaryota; kingdom Metazoa; phylum Arthropoda; class Insecta; order Hymenoptera; family Ichneumonidae; genus Ophion; species Ophion ellenae. The sequence continues at coordinate 47,369,947 of OY723387.1, forward strand.
AAAGAAAAGAGTTGAGGCGGTAGGAATCGTATTACTTAATATATTATTAATTAATCGTATTAATTAATATATTAAATCGTGATTAATTAATATATTAACGAAACAATTGAGTGGGAGAGTTGAGGCCCATATATATATATATATATATATATATATATATATATATATATATATATATATATATATATATATATATATATATATATATATGTATATATATGGGATCCATTTTTTTAGTCTTTTAATGTTTCAAGAACTTGAAAAAAAATTGAAAGAATGGTGATCCTATATTTATATATATGTTTTTTTATAAAGTTCGAAAAACGCCTGAAATTTAGGCCTCGACCAGAACTGCCTTACTGAAAAAAATTTTAAACCTGCATACGTTGTCCCCGAAAAAGTACACGAAAATTTCTCTTTTTCTCCGGCCACGAGTTAGGCTAGGCCAAGTTAAATTAATGTGTCTCCACTATCCGTAGAATAAATTATTCAAATCCTAGATAATTGTAGCTCAACCTGTAGAGATTCCCTATTCCATTTATAGTTATAGTATTGTCCCATAGTCAGCATCGCCTAAGTTTTCAGAGGCTTTCTTTATATTACAGAATCTCGTTCGCCTACTTCGGTAGAATTGAAAGATCAGGAGGGTGGATTTCTTCGATGAGACTTACATCGACGGACCGGTCGCCCGCGTAGTAGCAAATGTCGTCGACGAGAGTGAGAATATTAGCGAGCGACGTGGGAACGTTGGGTGGCAGAGCCATCAAGCCAAGTGCCTGTGGCCACGTTGATTTGTACGGTACGACCATTCTCAATCGTTTTTCCAGCGCGTCGCGTATTTGAGACTCCGGTGTCTTCTTCGTCCCTGCAGGACGGGCGTCGATCGCCAGAGCCTCAGCCTTCAGGATATTGTTGAGGTCGGCGTTGCAACTCGTGTAAAAGTGTTGCACCAATTCGGCTCCACCGTTCGGAAACATTCCGTGAATTATTCCCGGATAACCCACCGATTCGGCGCCTTTGGGGAGCGAAAAGCGTTTTTATGACAGCAAATCGAGGCAAATCGACAGAAAAAACGAATGCATAATAGGGTATTTGACTGTTGTACGGAAATCATCCTAAATGGTTGATTTTATATCATGCCGACAATTTTTGTTTTATCTTCGTGAATGTCAGTGTTTACGATATAAATTGGGAATAAACTTTAAATATTCAACGCTGTCAAATATGTAGTCACTTGATGTCTGTGACGTCACATGCCAGTAAACAAAGGTAAAGGACTTATATCGCCGCTGAATTGTCGCACAGCAAACGTTCCTCTCCATTCTCATTTAAAAGTTGATAATATGGTAACTATCACTACAAATAACTATGAATGAACAGAAAAAGCCCGGAAATACACTGAGGTGAACTAGAAAATCGCTCATTACTCGTCACAGGGCTCGTAATGACAATCTGTTTACTCGCATGTGACGTCACTAGAGATCCAACCAATCCTGGAGCGTTTTCGTTCACGTGGCCAAAGGATCAAAGTTATCTAATTCAAAAATCGAAACAAACGAACATAATGCATATTTTTTTTCGATGAAATTATAGAAAATACTTTTTAAACACCATATTCTTTTCGGATCACAAGAGAATGAACCATATTTTTAATATAGTCAAATACCCTAGGCACTAGGCACAGCAATTAGAGGATTAGAAAAAAATCGCGATGTTTTTAGGTGATTTTCAGGAGGCTATAACTCGGCCGAAAATGGTAGTAGACCAATAAAAAAAGCAAGTTGAAGCTGGAAGTCTCTAGATTCGAGATCTGTAGGTCAAATATTTCTATCCATGAACGTCTCTGAGTTAACTCAAAGAGAACGCAAAAGAATTTTTTTTTAATTTTGTCTATTTTTGAAGAGGTGCACGGGCTTGGTTGAATTTTTTTTTCAGCAATGTAACTATGATGCTCGTTTAGTTGGATTCTTTCGCTTTAATTTGAGAGCTTTCTGAGCTTTGTACGATGATTGTTCGCGGAGTTATCGTCGTTCGAAGCGAAAAAGAACTTTTAGGCTTTGATCATTAATTACTCGGGAACTAATGATCGGACAAACATATACAGAGGGTTTTGAATACTTCAAACTATCCTCTAAAAAGTGCGATTAGTGTTTTTTGATGAACAATTTTTTTTCAATATGAAAACCTTGAACTAATTGCTGTGCCTAGTGTATTTTACAGCTTTTTCTGAACATGCAGTGTAAAATTGCATTCGTTCGAAGTTTGATAAATCGCCGGCTTTTCCAAAATCGATCTTTATTTTTCAATAGTTACATAAAAATGACGACTTTTTTCATAGATTCTGTATGCTGGGATTTCAATTCGTCGCCACGTTGTTAAAAACAAATGGTTTTGAAAATCGACGATCGTCAACGACTCGTATTTATTGTTAGCTTGGATAACCCGTTTGGTTTTTAGATCTCGAATGCATTAAGCTGGAGTGTCCACCGCCAAGCGTCGCGAAAATAAATTCATTTGCCGGTAACCATGTTTTTTATGTTTCCTATATTTTTTGGTGATTTTTTTTAAAGGCTCTCAATATATGTAGCTTTGTGATTAAAAAAAAATGCGTTTACTTTTCACCGGTTCCCAGAAGAAAAAATCGGAATTTAGCAGTTTTTTGGTGTCTAGGAAGAAGTGCTCTTGCTAATATAAAAATTAATCACCTGCACTTATCGCTTGCTGACTCCATCCGTACTCGTTTACGAAATTCAAGGACGCACTGAGAATCTTCTTCTTGATGCTCTTCTCGTAATCCTCGTCACTCTCCTTTCCCGCGCTTCTGCTATCCGTGCCGAGACCATTTTCCTTGTTAGCTTCGATCCCGAGCAGTGCCCTGGAAGTCCACAAACTTCTAACACCTGAGAAAATCAAGATTCATAGCTCATAAATGATTCTTAACGAACAATCGTATCGTTGCATAAGCAAGTGATGTTTATAGGATACATTATAACCGGATGTGACGTTTTATATAGTATTCGTTCATTCTTGCGATTATTTGTTCCAAAAAAAATTGCTTCCTCTGGTTGTTGCGATTTATCGCCTGGCGTGCATCTTGTTCGTACGAAAATTCGACTCGAAGCGATCGCGAAAGTACCAAAAAAATGGCACTAAACTTTGCATCGTTGGAGTGCAACGAAAAAATATTTCTTTCGTATTCCCATATTTTTTTTAAGCACATTAGGCTACGAAAGTCGCCGAAACATTTTCCAAAATACTTAAAACTTATAACCTAAAGCTGTAAAGTAAAAGAATTTCGAAAATATTAAGAACAAATAAATTTCAAAAATCGAGAAAAGTTTTCGTTGCATTTCAACGATAAAAAATTGCATTTCAAGGATAAAGAAAACGGATACCCCTAATTCGTTCTCTCATTCTATACCGCAAAAATAGGCATATGAAAAAAAAGAATGGTCCAACGATTATCGTCAGATTGGATGAAAATCTCGTGAAGTGTAACAAAGCCATTTATTTTCATCGATCATACATTTGGTTCATTCTAAAGGTCTGCGGGAATGATATACTTTTCAGGAGCGCAAGATTCACCGGAACGATCGATTTTTTCCGGGGAATTTTCGTCGATGCATTCGTTCACCCTTTCGAGAATGCTCGCAATTACGTGAACCGCGTTGAGTGCCTGTCGACAGAACGTTATTTTCTCTTTGACCGGCATCATCGGTAGAGTCTGTCCACCAACGGAGATGGTAACGTCGGAATCGTCGGATCGTCTCCGTCTCGGTTTTTCGGCCCGTTGAGCTTGTTTCTCGAGGTCCTTGATCTTCATCATCCAGTGATTAAGAGCCAATTCGATGCCCTGGCGTAATGGTAGGAAATAGGTGTTCCGTATGTGGCTGATGATTTTCCATATACCGGTCTCGTCGCGTCGATCCCTTATGACCAAGAATCTCACGAGATTGAGTGCGGCGATAACTTCGTCGGAGATTTCAACAAGATCGGATTGCGCGCCCTTCGGCAGGTGGCATATCCTCTGCATCAAACGTTCGAGTCTCTCGCCGGAGAAAAAATTCGATCCCGTCTCGAGGCAATGTATTATCGAGTTCTTCGCGATACTCGTGAGCAGCGAGAAAATTCCCGAATGATTCGCCGTCTCGTATAGATGCAGTAGGACCAGATAGCGCGCTCGATAGTCAAATATATTCACGTATGCGTGAAACATTTTCAGGGCGAATTTTCGATCTTCGTCAGAGTCGCAATAGATCATGACTTTGGTGAGGCTCCCGAAGAGTTCGTGATGCACGGGAATTTCGAGTACTTCGCGACTCACCGACTCTTCCTCCACACGAGCCAAAACGGCCTCCGTGATCTTCAGTCCTTTCCTCACCGCCGCGTACTCCGGCTGATTCAGAAATACATTCGCCGCGTAGAGAATACCCTGCATGAGATAACGGTAATTGTACACCTGGGGAATATTATTCAAACCCGTGCGAGTGTTCAGAACGCAATAGTAATAATTCGCCCACGCCAGGTCGGAAACCCTGTTCGAGCTGCGCAGAATCCTCGTCAGTGTGCTCCCTTCCTCCTCCTCCTCGTCCTCCGCCGCTGGCCGTTTCCTTCGACCCCGGCTTCGCTCCTCCGATACGAAGTGATACTTGAAGAAATCTCCCGACAGCGCGCACACCTGCGCCAGGCCTTTCTCGGCGGCCTCCGTTGTGTTCGTTTCGTTGGTCTCGTGCCAGAGGTAACAAAACGGAGCGCCGAAGAGCGAGAGTTGCAGCACGAGCAAGTGATTTCTCGTTTTCCCATTCGCCGAATCGACGAGCGGCTCGAGGAAGGACAGAATGGCGGCGTAATCACCGCGCAGCCTCGTCGGGTCCGTTCGTTCTTCGCGGTTGGGCGGCTTGACGTTCTCCGGACACGGAAGAGCACGGGCGTAACGCTGAATGCTCTCGGCGCACCAATCGATGGCACGCTCGGGTCCGACACGCAGGACAGACTCGCGCAGAGGTCCGAGGATACTTCTGAAAGTCGCAGAGTCTCGGCAATCCTCCATACGTTCGACCAGCAGCAAAAGGGTCTCCTTCGGATTACACTCGCGAGCCAAAGCTCCCAGCAATCTTTCGCACGTCGCGAACAGTTCGAGTTTTTTGGTCGCGTTCTCGGAGGTGAGACGCGATGCTACGGCGGGTACGATTTCCCAGAGACTCGAGGCCACGTCTCCGCGAGCGGACGCCCCGCGGAAGAGCTCCTCGGCATCATCGGTCTTCCCTTCGTCCAATAATTCGCCGAGCCTAATGACGAAGAGTTGACTCTTCAAGGCTTCCTCGTCATCGACGTCCGACATTTTGCCGGTGGAAACGATCGATCGATCGCGTCACGTTTGGGGAAAGAGCTGGGGTACGATCGTCACGTTCGGGGAAATCCGAATGATATTCTCATGCCAACTTTACTGACAATTCGGTTGTTTGGTTATGTCGAGATTCGGCGATACTACCTCGATATACGAGATTCGCACGCGCGTTATTGTTCGCATCGAGCTGATCGCGTACGTGACAACGCGAGTTTGCTTTGCCCTTTGAAATTACCGTATTATTGTTATCGCTTACCGCTAACCGTGAAACCCTTCCTCAGGAAGAGAAGAGTGGACGCGGCCATGACAACATTTACGCGCAGACAGCAATTATTCAGCCAGCAGCCTCGTCCCACCGCGTAGAATGATTTTCAAGATGTCGATGAAGAAATTCCGCCTTTACCGACGCAGCGGAAAGTCAAATGCGGTGGCCGTCGTTGGGAATCGAGGATATCGAGGCTTGGTTGACGTTTTTGAAAACAGCGTTTTTTGGTTTTCGAGGGTTTCTCGAAGTATGATGTTTGAAAAACATTCTCTGAAAATTTCAAGTCGATGCGCTCAAAATTGAGGAAGGTAGGGGCGTTTGTAGGTATAGGTTCCGCGAACCTTATTCTCGGGATTCTTAAAATTATTTTTTCGAAATCGGCGTCCTCGATTTCTCGAAAATCATTGCACCGATCAACTTCAAATTTTACGAGCTTCTTTTACATGTCAAGAAGCAGTGCGTAAACGAAGGAATTCTTTTCGATGCAGTTTTTTGTATTAACGAAAATAGGGCTTTTATTTTCACCGAAAATCGATACTTTCACTTTGGACTGCGGCCATTTTTTAAAAAATCAATATTTTATTATGGACAGATTAACCTTCATGACGATGAAAAATTTCGATTTTTCACATAATGTGCATCCTATAAGTGTTTAGAACACGTGGGTATGTGGATATTCTTATATCTAACAATAAAGTATTTAAAAATGTATAGCCTGTTGAGCGGCACCGTCCGCCGGCTGGAAAACAGGTACATAACTGAGGCGCTCGGGGCGCTCTACAGTTGGAACGGATGAACTGATTCACATGAATCTCTGCGTAGTTGAGAAGAAATTCAATTTGCGGGGCCAGCAGGAAGCGATTTTCGTCAAAAATTGATTCAGAAATATTTTTTTCGCCCGTGGAAGAAAAAAAGACCGGGCAAAAAATGCCATTTTGTTATTCGGGGGTTTTTCAGAAAACAAAAAACGATAAGGCCCCTCAAATTTAGTCTAGTTTAATAATTCTTAATACGTTTTTGATTCAGATGAACTGGCAAGGCTGTGGAGCGCCAAAACACGCTGGGCATGGCTTCATTTGACAGGAGCCGCCATTTTTTAAAATTAATCTAAAATGTAAATAAAATTGAAATTTACTCTCTATTGATATAATAACAAAATACGTCGAAAGTGAAGAAGAAACTGGATGAGAATGAAGAATAAAATACGTTAAATTTCGTAAAGTATTTATTTTACATTAAAAAAAAAATTCCCGAAGTTCATGCATTTTTCATGCTTCTCGACGGTAACCTGTCCTTGAATACTTCGTCCAAGCACTAGATCATTTCATGCAAAAACTAAATGCGTTTGATTTTTTTTTATTTCGACTGTTTTCATTTCGAGCTGCGTAGTCACCGCGAAGGACATTTTTCAAACAGCGGTCTGCACAAACCATTGTATCCACCAGATTTATTAAGATTATTCAATGTAAAAATTGTAAAAGATTTAACCCTCTCATAGATGTTCCTTGAGGAATACACGGTTGTTACGCTCTCCGCTTGGTGCGTAGACTACTTACTAGAGATATAATATTTCGAAAAGTATTGCAAGACGAAAAGAATTCTTCTAAGCGTTTTTTTACCGAATTATATCCGTATTACACTTTACCGTATAACATTCTTTTAATCGTATTCATAGATGTTCCTTGAATAATGAGCGGTTGTTAGAATGTTAAAAGGAAAATCAGTGCAATCCCTAGTGCAATTTTTTCTCCAAATTTTTCATAATTTCTCATATTTTAGTCATATTTGAGATTTTTGGAGAAAAAATGATTTAAAACAGATTCAAGTAATGGTCTATTTCCCAAAAACATTTTTTTTTACTGAAAATTCTTGATTTCTCATTTTTTTTCCCGGAACTTTCTCTTTTTCCTATGACCTGAGTGAACGGCTGCGGAGATATTCGGAGAAAAGTTAAAGATGAAAAGAAATGAGATTTTCGTAAAAAAAACTTATTATCATTATTCTTTTTTTCCGGAAATTTCCCTTTTTCCTATGACCTGAGTGAACGGCTGCGGAGATATTTGGAGAAACCAAGAAAGAACGAATTTTTTTTTTAGTTAAACCAAGAAAAAAGAGCCAATTTTGTTTCAAAGTAAAAATCAAGAAGAAAAAATCATTTATTTTTTAAGTGACAATCAACAAGCAAAAAACGTATTTTCGGTAAAAACAAAGTATTTTTCTATGTAAGCACAAAGAATCGAAGTATTTTTATGAGAGAAACAATAAGTAAGAATAGCAAAAGATTTTATTTAATAATTAAAATATTGTACTTTTTCTATTAATAAATATAACTGATGAACCGCTGATCATGCATTTTCATTTTGTTGGCTTGCGTTACGTGATACCCGGAGGAAGTATGATTTGAGCAAACAAAAAGTAAGAATTTATTTTTTATCTATATTTTTTATTTAATATAATTTCCGAGATTTTCCCGTGATCGTAATTAAAATGATAACATATTCGGAAAAAATTCGGAGAAATTCGGAGAAACTCGGATGTTTGCGTAAAAATAATCGTCCGCAAAACTCCGAATTCTTCATATTTGTCCCAATTCATAGAAAAATTCGGAAACATTTTCCCGAAAAAATCGGAGTTTTTCGGAAAAAAATTTGCCCTAGGGAAGTTTTATCTCGATTTGCGGTTTCCGCTTTTCGGAACTGTACCCTGAAATACGAACGATTATTATTCCAACCAATAATATAACGCATGAATCCTGTCAATTATAGTCGAGCGGCACTGCTCACTTCGAAGAACGCTAATTTTTTTTACACAAAAAATCGTCACCAACATCCACGCTTTTGTAATAACGATGCTATCCCATTCAATTATCTAGATCAGTCGTCAACGTTCTTTTCGAACGAAACTTTTCCAGTCATTACACCGTAAAGATTAATAACAATACATTGCTTTATTAACTGCTATAATATCGCTCGCGTACACGGTGTATAGCCGAAAGTGCGAATGTCTCCACTATGTATTCTGATTTGATCTCAGTAGTCGGCGTAGTGTCCGATGACAATATCAAAAAATCATATTCTGCCAAGGCAGCCACTGTAAATACAATAAGTAATAACGATCACACACGGATCGGCGTGGCGTTATTTTTCGAACAAATAAATTGTTCACGCGAGGACGATGGCCGAATCGGACGATGAAAATTTCGTGACCTTTGGCAATGCCTTGGAACCGCTGGATGAGGGTTAGTCGAAAAAATTCAATACTCGCACGAAGTTCATCTTGAATTCAATCCGATGCAAAAGTTTGACCTACGACGGTTGGGTGATTGGAGAATTTTCGTTCTCGTATAAAAATCTTTTCACCTCGAACTCGTGATTTCTTATTACGAGCGATTGCGGACGCTACATAACCTCAAAGTACTGGACAAACGCTTCGGTATTAGAAATAAATGAACGATTGTCGATTTTTTCCTTCATTATAATACTCGCACTCCAATTATCTTCTCAAAGTCGCAATGTCGAGTCCGCGAATTCGCTAGTTTTGATCCTGCGTTTCTCACGCTTACCATAACCGCCAAATTGGAATAGCCGAGCGGAGCGTTAGCGGTACGTTAATGCAACTGTCTGTGTTTCGGCCCCAGAATGTTTGCCGCGAAAGAAGCCGGTCACGGTCGAGGATCAGTACGCGCTGGATGCGCAAGGAAGGCGAAGATTCCATGGCGCCTTCACGGGTGGCTTCTCCGCCGGTTACTTCAACAGCGTCGGAACGAGGGACGGCTGGCGACCGCAGCAGTTCAAATCGTCGCGAAGCAGCAAAGCCGGAGGCGTCGCGCAACGCCCCGAAGACTTTATGGACGAGGAGGATACAGGCTGCTTCGGTATAGCCCCCACCGGGATAAGAGCTAACAGCGATTTCGTGGATCACGGCAGAAGGGGCACGAAGCGAGAAAGACCGAAGCACAACGACGACGGACCTATACCCGGAGTGCCCGTGTTGCAAGAATTGCTGAAGCCCATCAAGTGAGTACCCGCCGTAGATACTCGTCGACTAAACGATGCACTTGAGGATGCACGGCGGGTGTTACAGAAATTGTTTCGTGCTGGAGAAGATCGGACGGATTGAGGGGCTATAGTAGTGTGAACGCTGAAAATTTGGATGATTTTCGCGAATTTTTTGGAAGAAAAGTACTCAATTAAATGTTTCGCAAAATTAAGAATGTATTTGGCTATATTTGATCTATATTACATAATTTTTTCATAGAAAAAATTTGTCACTGCCTTCGGAGGCGACAAAAAAAAAGTTCCTCCACTGCTGACATGATTCCGGCCAATTAAGTAGCTGAAACCAAAAACGGAAAAAATGTTGTTAAACTGGAAGGTGTTTCCTGTACAGAATTTGCTTCTTGGACTTTTTTATGTTCACACGAGTTTACGATGTTTCACTTAAGGTAGAACGAGCGCACGCTCGTAGATGGGAGATAATGGGTTTTAAAATTGCAACTTTTAACACTGCAGGGTCTGCATTGAAATTTAGACAGGATAATGTTCCGTAAATAATATTTGTCCCCTATAATAAGAAGACATATGGCAACACCGCAGAACAATATTGTTCTATATTTCGAGAAATAAATCATTATCGTGTTCCCAAAGTTAAAAATTTTGTCATAAAAAACTATGTGCATTATAAATATTAATATTTTATATTGTTTATGTTATCTTCATTAACAAGTAAAAGTCTTGGTTCATTCATAACTGATTAAAAACTTTGTTCGATTAAGAATTACTTCCAAATAAAAAAGTCTTGCAGTATTATTTTAAACGGGCCGCACAAACTCACGTCATTGGATACATGGAACGACGCGGTGTTGCCATATGTCTTCTTATTATAGGGGACAAATATTTTTTACGGAAAATTATTCTGCCTAAATTTCAATGCAGACCCCGCAGTGTTAAAAGTTGCAATTTTAAAACCCATCATCACCCAATCTAAATAGTCGACTGTTCTGAAATTTCACTGAAACATGCATAATGATATGAACAATGTCTGGTTAAAATTTGAACAAAATCTATAGAAATCAAGATTGCGCGCTCGTACCACAGGCTAACACATCCCTAGTAAGAGGTCTCCTCCGATCACCTTTGATTCGACCATTGCATTCCATTTCTCGAACCCTCGACTGTAAGCAAGAGCTGGTTCAAAATATCGCCACGAGTAAACAATCGAATTAGAAGAATTCCAACCCAGTCGAACCGGAAGAGCGTAGGCTCTGAATGTCATTTGCACGGCCGGGTAGCTTTCGTTCCTCCCTTATCGGGGCGTAAATAACTTATCGTGGATACTGTTTCAGAGACACCGTAGGTGTGACCCTGTTGAAGAGAATGGGTTGGCGTCCTGGTCAGGGAATAGGTCCGCGTGTCACGAAGCGTGAGAAGATCCGTACGAGGCTGAAAAACGAAAATATCAAGATCTACGGTTGTTCGCTGCCGAATCAGACGGAGAATACCGAGGATACGGATTCCGAAGCTTCGGAGGACAACAACGAGGAGATACTCTTCGCGCCGGACGACTACGAGCCGTTCATCTGCAACCCGAAGGACAATTACTTCGGGATCGGTTACTCGGGCCTGGACAGACGTCCGGTGCTCTCCGGCCACGTGAATCTCTTCGAGGCCCCGACGTCGTTCAAGCTCCAGGAGAAGGACAGAAGATTGTCGATAAGAGGTCAGGCCTTCGGCGTGGGTGCTTTCGAGGCCGACGACGAGGATATTTATCAGCGGGACGACATGTCGCGTTACGACTTTGCCCTCGGGCCCGAGAAAAAGACAGAGAAGTCTCGTTGGAAGGAAAACGAGGCCGAAAGCTCCAAGGCGAATTATCTCGAAGGCTTCGCCCCGGCTGCCAAGAAACTCGAGCGTAAGAAGATCTTCGAGGCGCCCGAATTGCCGAGGGACTTCAAGCCCTTCCACGTGGTTCGCAAGAGCCGTTTTTATCCGCCGATCGAGCCACCGCCCAACGTCACAAGAAAGGGCCCGGCTCGTACGAGCTTGAGCGCCGTCGACAGAGCGAGGATTCTCGGCGATTCGAGCGCGCCCAATTCTCAAGGTCAGCGAGGTCACGCCGCCTCGGTGGACGGGATCGTCGACTCGAGCGCCGTCAACGTGGCCAATAACATAATCGCGCGTACCTTGAATCTCCACGGTAGGCAACAAACCGAGGAGAGAAGACAGCAGGAGTCGCGAAACAATTCGGCAGCCTGGGTCGACAAGTTGAGCTCGAAGAGCTTCGTGAGTGGTGGCCTCGAGGGCAGCCATCCCGCTGCTTCCGGTAGTCTGAAAAACCTCCGGGACTTCAAGAACGACATGGTCGTCAATCGGACGGCCAAGCCATTCCTCATGGATCCCGATAAACAGACGAGATTCGAGAAATTCGCCGAACTCACGAGGAAAGGAGAGAAGGACAAATTGGAGAGCATTCAGCCGCTCTCGATGACGGAATGGGAGAGACAACGCGAAAGGGAGGAATTCGAGCAGGCGTCGAGGATCTTCGGTGAATCGGAACTCGTTGATAAAACAGCGGAGAGCTCGTCAAACGTCATCGCCGATTCGAGCCTGAGCGGTAAATTCATCGAGGGCACCGGGCTCCCGACGACGCCTTTGCAGAGCCTCGACGAGCAAATGAAGAACGCCGCGAAGATGAAGCTCTATGGGAAATTAACGAGAACACGAGAGATCTGGCAGCCGGCGAGTATCGTTTGCAAGAGATTCAACATTCCCGAGCCTCAAGGCGGATGCTACGCCAAGCCGGTGAAACCGGTCAAGAGCAAGAGATGCTCGATCTTCGATTCCCTCGAGTTCGGTACCGTCACCGAGAGATTCGAGGGTGCCTCGCGCGAAGCTCACGAGCAGACGAAAAATGAGCCGCGCAACGACGACGACGACGAAACACGTTCGAGGCTCTTGGAGCCTTTGGAGAGCTCGTCGTTGACGTCGAGCAAGTCGACGATCAAGATGCGCAGCTTCGAGGCTTCTTACGAGAAAGTATTCGGTCGCGGTGCTCTTCTACCGAGCAGCGAACCAGCGGCAAACGAGGCCAGCAACCTCGCGGAGCAACGAGAACATTCGAGTGTCGAGAACGAGGAAACGGCCGAGCCCGCGTTGACTGACAAAACCGTTGATAAGAAGGATCTCTTCAAGGCGATATTCCTCAGCAGCAGCGAGGACTCGGACTCGGACAAGGGCGACGACGAGGACGACAGCGAAGCCGTTAAATCCTTGCTTATCGGCAAAACGCCTAGTCAATTGAACCTACAGAGAAACACCTCGCCACCCAGAGGAATCTTCGCCAAGCTCGATCTCGATAGTCTCGCGAGACCTGGCGCGAAAATCTCCGCTCATTCGGCTGATGCGAAATCGACAATCCCCAATGAGAACACGACGAACGAGAGATCCGACGGGACGACGCTGAGCAACGAAGCTGCGGCTGAAAACAACGTACGCAATGTCACGCCAAAACAGGAAGTCGAAACTTTGCCACCGGATGTGTACGGACCTGCACTCCCGGTGCGGATCGCCAAGAACGATGACAGCCCCGCCAACAAGGACGAGGGCTCGTCCTCCAATGCCAAGGAATTCGCGAAACCGATTTTCCGAAGCGTCGTTGTCACGAGGAGAGACAACGACGATGGCAAAACGAAGGGCAAGTGGGTCGAACGAGGACGCGCGAAAAAATCGAAAAAGGACAAGCACAAGCACAAGCACAAGGAAAAAGAACGATCGAGGCACAAACACAAATCGAAGAAGGACAAACGTTGATGATTTCGCTATTGGCAACCGCCATGTAAAGGGAACTGCGAATTATTCAATAAATCTAGTGATAAATCCTCAAGGTTTTTTTTAACCCTCCGCGCTCGACCGGGGTCAAAATGACCCCAAGCGCATTACACGAGTTTGTTCGCGGCCAAGGCGACTGGCCTGCCTTCTAACGGTGCTTTGGTGCAGCCTTTGTAAGTACATACCAGGGCAGGACGTGGAGCTATTTCTTATGGGGTCAGTCCACTTTGAAAATTTCGAAATATCGAAAGCAAGCCAGACTTGAAGAAGTCGACGTAATGAGCAATCAGAAGGGATTTTGTACGGGGCAGGAATTGCCGATTCACTTTAGGTAAGAGTTTTTCATCGTATAAACTTCAAACGCGTTTTTCTCGAAACAACGTTTTCAAAATCTAGCTCCATCATATCTCTAAAACTAATAAACCGATTCTCTTGAAATTTGAACCACATATTGTAAACATGATTCGCAACAAAATGACCCTCGATGGTTTTAAAATTTTGATTTTTACTCTTTTTTTTGCGAAAAACTGCGAAAAAACGCGTTTTTAAACTTTTTTCGTTTTTCATCTGCCATTTTTTTATTTTTTGATAAAACTTTATATCCGAGGGTCATTTTGTAGCTGGTGTCATACTGAATTTAATGGACTTTGATTTTTTTATTTCAGACAAGCCGTTGCCGAGTTGTGATGGAGCTACCTAGCCCACCTATAGCTAGTGAAAATAGCCTTTCTTTCGTGGCTCCAAAGTGGACTGGCCCCTTAAACTATCATATCTCAAGAGTATAACTCTGAAATTTTACGAAAAAAATTGAAAATGGCACGATTTATTGGGACTTGGAATTAATTCGTAGCGTTTTTTTAACGAAATTTTCTTTTTTTAAATGAAATTAAAAAAATACATTAATGAAAGTATTGTCGCTCGGTTTCTACTACTTTTGACGACCATCTTTCGGATGGGGTACGAATACCGTGTCGGAAGAACGCCTCGTCTTTAGATGCAATCCACGAATCGACCCATTTTTGACAATCTTGGTAAGAAGTGAAATTCTGCTCAGACAGGCTATGAGCCATCGAACGAAACAAATGGTAATCAGAAGGAGCGATATCTGGAGAATACGGCGGGTGGGGTAGGACTTCCCATTTAAGTATTTCCAGATATGTTTGTACCGGTTTTGCGACGTGGGTACGAGATTTTATACCCAATCGACGCGTATTTTTGACAGCTACAACTTTTTCATTTGAATGGAGTTCGAAACGAATTTCTCGAACAGTTATTCTCAAAATACCGATTTGTACGTTCCCCCACTTTTAGAAATCGAAAATACAGAGATACGAGTTGGGCGCTGTGGACAAAAATGTAGCGGAAGGTTCAGGCTACAAATCGTTTCACGGCGGCGAATTCATACGGTCAATAGTTTTTGCAGAATTTCATTTTGAATTTTCAACCCCCGAGAGGCGTTGGAAAAAGCAAAATTCAAGGGTGGTCCATAGAAACGAAAATATAAAAAAGATTATTTTCTACATTTCATACATTTCAACCATACTCGAAAATTCAATTGTTTTTTAGTTATACAATTAACGAATTTTAAAAAATATTTCAACAATTTTTTTACGGGTGAAGATATTATCGGAAAGGGATGATCGAATACTCGATCGACGCGTGTTTTCAAGGGCTACAAGATTTCCATTTAAAGAAAAATTGTACGAATTTTTCCTAAAGAGTTATTGAATTAAAACTGATCTTTCAAAATTTTAGCCCACTTTTTCACCCCCAAAATGAGCTTCCCTGACTGACGCTGTGGACAAAAATAAAGCCCGGATTTTTCTGAACATTTTGTCTCGCGGCGCCGACCTTGTAGGAGTTGTAGTTTGGCATTGATCAACTCTTCATCCCCTAAAAAAACTATACACCCCGATTTTTGGGCAAACTTGGATTTAGCACCCGCGGCACCTACAGAATCATCTGTTAAAAAACTGGCCTTCTATTTTTTTCCTATTACGGGGTTTTTCGGCGACAGCACGACTGTACTATTATTTCGTTTTTCATAATACGATACCGCACTCTCTGACACTTCTGTCTGACATTTCTTATTAAAAAAATACACGTGTTGTTGGGGGGGGGGGGGGGGGGATATGATGAAAAAGTCATTTTTCATCCTATTTTTTTATTAATCCTAGTTTTAGTATTAATTTTAGTAAGTCATTTTAGTAAGTTCTTGAAACATTAATACAGAAAGTAAAAATAGATGGTAAAAATATTTTCTGTTTTTTTTTAAAGTCCGAAAAAACACCCGAAATTTAGGCCTCTAGACTAGAATACTGCTTTAACCCTGGAATTCATGTACGGGGTGGAAGCCCACCTTAGTCGACTTTCAAAGTGTGCTCCTTAGCTTTCCATCGACATTATCGACTGGGGACCGTAATCAAAATTAAGTTTCACTATCTGGCTGTGAGGGCATATCGGAAGTGACATCCACGGCTCGCTGGCTGTCGAGCAAAACGATTTTCAAGAGCGTCTGGGGTTGTTGTGAATCCCAGTCTGTAGTTGCCGTTGGTGTTTCGTGCCGGTAAGTGAATTTTATTTTCATTAAAATCAATATATTTTACGTATTATCACGTAATTTAAGCGGAAATGGTCGCATATATTACTTAAGGCCATGGATTTTATTATATATTATATTATATTATATTATATTATTATATTATATTATATCTGCGCGACAGTAGAATGAGCTGCATGTACGATTTCTTTATATTGTTTATGTTCTTATTTTCATCATGAATACTAATTATATACTATTTTCTTAATAAATGGAGTAATACACATATACGAGAACCCCCTGCAAAAATTTTTTTGCGTTCCCATTGACGTTTTCTGTATTTACGTATTCCGTATTGTCACGTTTTCCATATCCCAAAATAAATATATTGGGGGTACAAATAAGTCTCCGTCGTTTGACAAAAAATGGCTCCACCAGGAGGTTAGGGTTGAAATTGTCAGATGTAAAATGTCATATCGTAAAGTTCGACATTTGGCAAGACCATAACCTTGAAAAATGAGTGATTTTGTATCAGCATCACATAATTTTTTTCGTGCGAAAATGTCGAGTTTTGAGCCAAATAAGTGTCATTTGCGGGAACGAAGTGTACGAAGACGCGGAATTGGAAGCATTTTTGGAGGGAGATTCGTGCCGAACGCAAGAGTTCCCGCAATTGACTCTTATTCGGCTCAAAACTCGACATGTTCGCACGAAAAAAATGATGTGATGTTGATACAAAATCGCTAATATTTCAAGGTTATGGTCTTGCCAGATGTCCAACCTTACGATATGACGCTTTACATATGACAATTTCAACCATAACCTTCTGGTGGGGCCATCTTTTGTCAAACAGCGGACATTTATTTGTACTCCCAATATTATCACCACGGTAAATCGGGGTAACGTTGGGACAGGGGGTACAACTTTCCGACATCGCGTAATATTCGACTTTTGAATTTCCCACCAATGCCATGCTTTATGCCGATGTCCCGAAGTTGTACCCCCAGTCCCAAATTTACCCCGGTTTACGACATTAATTAATATTAAGGGCATGTATAAGGTCAACATAACCTCACAAATTTTCCAACCCAATTTTCTCATAGATGGTTATTTTTTTTAGGAAAAACAAAGCATTAGGCTCTGGAGAATTCCCTGACGCAGAGCTTGATGATTTCCTTTTGTCCTAAAGATTATTCATCTCTGAAGAATCTCAGTTCGAAAATTTCAGCTATCTCTTTCGCACTCATACGTCACGTGGTACATATTCTACTTCGCCTTAAGCCTTGCCGAAATATGGCAATTTCGTGGACATTGAGGTTGGCAGCAATGCTCTTCATTCGCCAGTCAAGATTCGTACTTTTTCATCAAACCTTGATGGTTCAATATTGAATATGGTTTACGATGGGCAAGATGGGGTTTTTATTTTCTAAATGTTTACAAAGGTTTAGTTTGTGTTAATCCGTTGTTAGAAACGATTTTATCTTGGTGCTAAATAGCCAAAAAATTACATCACCTGTAGCGTGAACCCCTTGCCCATCCTAACTACACGTAAAATTACATGCATTTAACCCTTTTTTATCTCGGGTGTTTGGTGGTAAAAAAATTCAAAAAATTCGTAAAGACTCAGTATAATCTAAAAAACATGTATTTAAAAAAATCTAATCTTGGATTGTGGTTAACACGCCAACCTCCTAAAAAAAACCGAATGGCTCAAGTGGATTTAAGATGAGACACTCTGCCCCTTTGATGGCAAGAGTTCGTAGATTTACGGTTTTCGTTACCGATATGCAGGGGCTGACGAGAGGAACGATAAAAGGAAAGATTGCAACATTAACAAGACGAGAGGATATTCTTTACAATAGAAACATTTATTCATAGAATCCGTTGTTTAGATACAACGGTGTTTGATTCTGTATACTTTGACCAACCCCTGAAAAAAAGGGGCTTTTGCGGTGTATCCGTGCGGGGAACTTGATCCCTTGTCGTTTCTTTTGATTCTTCTCTCTCGATCGCTCGGACGTGTTTTCGCCTCGAAACGCGGAACGACAGTGTTCCTCTTCTCGATAATACCGCAGCGGATGATAGTCCCAGCACGGACTACGAAATAAGTGCACACAAGACACGGACAGGTAGATTTTTTTTCAGAGATCGGACGAATGAAAAATCCGCGAAGAGCTCCACCAAGTTTATCAAATCGACGATCAGATCCTGTACACACGGACATTTTTCGTTTCATTTTCTTTTCTTCTCTTTGGTATCGATTGTCTTGACGCTCCGCGCGATTTTTCGACCCCCCCTTTGGTCGTTTCGGGCGACACGCTTTTCGACGTTAGGGACAGTTGTGAAGCTGCACAGGCATCGCAAAATCAACGCAAATCGGTAATCAATCGGAAGATCGATCACGGTATGTCGTTGATTCGATCAACGTCCGGCTGGCCAACCGCTGCCTTTTTGATTCGACTCTGACGTTGGGCCGCCACAATCGCCGATTTCTTTGAATTCGTCACGCCAATTCTGGTCTGCCTTCGTTGCAGAAAGTCTTCAATTATGTTTCTTCCGATTTATCATCGTCCGGTAAATCCGGAAAAAGCACATCCCCACTTTCACCGCACGACGTTTGCTTTGGTTTTTTTTTGGTTTTTCGTTCGTTTCAAGTAGAAAAGGATTTCTTTTTTCTCGTGACGGTATTACGGCGGAAGAAACAAAAGTGAGTCTAAGAAACGAGCAAGTGACGACGAAGTAGTTACAGGGTTAGCTGATGTGCAAGATGCTCATTGGAGTTTGTGTTTTTGTTCTGTCGTTTTTTTTTTTTTCGACGAAGAATTTTCACTTGGACGACGAATGGATCGCGACGTTGCAGAAACGTCAGGATGAGCCTTTGAGCGTGCTGTCGAGAGGGTCTTCTCGAATAGTTGGGCCTTCCCTCGGAGATAGGGAATGGGAAGAAGTGGATAGCGACGATACATGGTCAGACCTCGGTAACGCGCTGCACGGAGTTTATGTCCAGTGCACAGTTGCCCGTCGTGTCTGGAGACTCGTGAAATTCCTCCGACGGCCTTATGCCCGCTGCTCTCATCTCGTCCCTCACCTTTTCGACCTGGAAAACGCGGGAAAAAATATTTTATACTTTTTGGACATCAACGCAACGACAATTTCGTGGCATTTTTGTTAGCAAGTTTGTGTTACGAAAGTCACTGAAATGATTTTTAGGATCCTCAATAGAGTTCTACAGGACAAATTTGCACGACAAGATTTTGGACGATGAAAGTGAGGAAGAGAAAAAATTAAAAAATGAATTTTCGTCGTATTCTAACGATGCAAACTTCAACATCGTGAATATCAATGTGGATAACAATCAGTTCTTGAATTAATAGAATTAAATAATTTAGTTCAGGGAGGTTTCTACTTTGTTAGGCGAGAAGTTTTTTGTTTGTTTTGATTTTGCTGTATCGGAACTTTTTGAAGAAAAGAATGGTCGTGGCATAGCAGATTGGGTGTGAGTATGAAACTTTTTATTTTATTTCCACATAAACTTCAGTTTAAGGCCTTAGGCCACAGTAACGGGTATAAAATCATGTGCGTATTTAACCCTTAGTAGTCACACTTAGGTAGAATCACGTTATAGTCATACTGGGTTCATGGGACCCAGACGTTTTTAAATTGTTATAAATAATGAAACAATGCATTGAGCGATATGACAAAAATAGTGAGGTATAATTTGAACCTTGTTTAATACAAGGATATTGGTTAGAAATCAGAACTTAAATTTTCAATATGCAAAAAAATTATGCAAAAAAAACTCGTGCAAAATGACTTTTTTTTACAAAAATTGCTGTAACTCTTGTAATTATTGACAAAAAAAATCGTTTTATAAGCTGGAAATAATGTACTTTGAAATAGAAATAGCGGTTTCTCTGGACCTTTCAAAAAGTATATTAAGTTCATCCAACGCAGGTGCGATTTAGAACGAAAGAATGAAACGCCTACGCATATAAAAAAATGTATGTTTTATCGGAAAAAAGGTTGTACGGCATCAAAATAATTTGTTTGTGTCCCGTGGACCCAGTGTGACTATTGAGGGTTAACAATTTTTGTTCGTATGAAAAAGTGATTCACTCATCAAATTAATCACAAATCTATTTATTATGAATATCAAGCTGTGAGAAAAAATATATATATATTTTTTTCGAGGTACCAAATGGTCGACTAGTAATATTTTCTTTTGTTATCTTTTTTTTAGACACTACGCGGCGTGACATTTGGCATGCACAACTTTTTACTTAGAACAAAAAACAAAAATTCTCGTCAATCTACATTAGAATACCTAGACAAGTACGTATGGAATTGAAAAAATATTGTTTTATTCAAAAGTTGTAGGTATTTGAACTTAAGAAATGAATTTTCAGTAAAAAAATTCGATATAACTGCTCATAAATTGCTCATAAAATGAAAAGTTTTCGATTAATCAGAAATTCCGCACGTACTTCTCTGCGAAATGCAATTAGAAACATAACTTTCAAATATGACGTAAATCGAGTGAAAATTGTCGAAGTTATTTGTCACGTCAATTGGAAAAAAGCTGTTTCGAGAAGTTTCGAGTAGTCGGCCATTTTGTACATAAAAAATACATATATTTTCTAACAGCTTGATATTCATACTAAATAGACGTGTAATTAATTTTATCAGTGAATCACTTTTTCATACGAAAAAAAATTGTCAAATTCGCACATGATTTTATACCCGTTACTGTGGCCTAAGGTCTTAAGTTTAAACGCGTTTTTCTCGAAACCACGTTTTCCAAGTTTGCGGAAGTGCTCCTACACGCCCTAGATGAGAAAACGTTATGAAATTTGATAGGTACGTGTACAACAAACGTCTTCATTAGTTGAACTAGAAGTATCCAAAACTGTTTAAACGTTTTTATTTTATGAACAAAAAACTGCAAAATTTTTTGGTAGAAACTAAACTTCCCCCTCGATCGCTCACTATTGAATTTATCTTCTTGATTCTAATTCGACTCATGCGCAATATTGCACAAATATTGTACCATGTTTTGTCAAACTTTGAAAAATATTATGATGTTCAATAAGGACCGCTGAGTAAATGTACCAAATCTCAAAATTCTATATCTAATATTTTTCGCAGGAAAAATAGTTGAAAAATCGAACATTTTTTGACCCAACAAAGTAGAAAACTCCTTTAAAATAGAATAATTATTAATATTTAAATAGAAGAGAAATTTTAATCGACTATTGAGATATATAGATTTTAATAAACGAATTGTTAATTCAGATATATTTAATTAATTAAATATTATATTTTTTAAAAATTATTGAAGTTTTTAGGGCCAATCTTCGAAGTTATATTACATTATTATTATCTCTAATTAATTTCGAGATCATCCTTGAGGCACGTGAATTTTGAAACGAACATATTTGCAATAAAAAAAACTACTAGGTTACAGGGATAAATCACCGACCATCAAAATAGAAAAAGTACAATAATAATTGACGTGCTATTTGTCAAATAAACATTGAGTGGATAAAATCTTGTTTTAAACGTTCCAGTAGCTACGTTCTCCAATTTGTATCCGTACTTGTCGAGATTTATAAACTTCCGTAGAGTCCTATAATTTTTAACGATTCTCTTTACTACAGTTTCCTTGGGAAAAAAGAAGCAATTTTTATTGAACAAAACACATAAAAAAAGTTTTCAAATTACGGAATTTTTTTTGCGCGTCTCTCGAGGATCGTTCAAGTCGCTGGGAAAGTTAAGAGTCTTCTTGACCGTGCAATGGTCGAACTCACCTCGCCGAGTACCCTGAGCAAATTGAGACCGGCAACTTTCTTCAAGTCAACGACGTTCCACTTGCCACTTCGCAAAAGTTCGGCGAAGAGTTCGGGATACCTGGAGACGTCCTCGAGGCCACGAGGAGTTCTGCAAACAGAGCGACGCTTAGACAATCTTCGACAAACATTCGCTTGAAATTGGAAAAAATTTATGGGTGCCTCGGAGGGACGAATTCCCCGGCACAGCGATGAAAGCGATTTAACAATGGAAATCAATCGATTCTGTAGGTAAATTTACATTCCAGCAATACTTATTAACATTTTATTATTAATATTGGCTCAACAGCTGTAGGCAAAAAGTTCGAGCGGATGTGGAGATTCGAAGAAATGAAAAGACCTCGTGCATAATCAATAACAACTTATTATTATCTTCAGGATTGCGATTTATCTATTAAACAACGCGCACATAATTGTCACGTTTAGGAAATAATTCTAATTCGTTAGACCGGGACCGTTTTTAAAATTGAAAATCGAATCTCGTTGAGGGGTAATAACACCTTGGGAATTTTGATTGGTTCTATTTTTTTATTGGCTTAAGGGGTTACGTGGGTTTGAAAATGTCAAAAAGTCCATCAAAAAAAGTATTATCTAATAGCACAATATGTCTAGAATATTCTCCCAAAGTTTTAAGTCAATCGGAGTAAAAGTCCAGGAGAGAGAGCCTTTGGGAATTCCCCCCGTTGGGAAAGACCGGCCGGGGGCGACGCAGGGAATGGCAATTTTCTTAAAACACTATTTTTGAAGTCGGTGGACACGATTTCTCAAAAACTAATGCACCGATCTTATTGAAATTTTGCACACTTCTTCAAAATAGCATTGACTAGTGATTTAACGAAGGTTTTTTTTTCTATTACAACTAATTTTACAAGGCTATACGTAGTGTAATTTGTACCAAAAATTGAACTATTTTGCATACAAGTCTGCCAAAAATTCAAATTTCAATTTTGTTTAAAATCCTTTGCCCAATCACGAGGTATACTTATCCACTAACAGAAAAAATTTGGTTTTTTAATTTCAGATAAAGCTATCATGAGTTATCCTGACCACCACGAGGACATTTTTTTAAGGGTCTCCGGAAACCAGGTCCCACCGGCTGAATTTCCCAAATTTTTGGATGAATTTTTAAAAAATATTGTTGAAATGTTGCTCTTTTATGTGCTTAATATTTCGAATAAAATAATTTATATATTATATTTTTTTTAATAGAGAAAATATGCTTTTTTTGGCTTTGAAACCCACGTAACCCCTTCAACATTCCCTTAACCATCCAAAAATGATATCCAAAGCTTTTATGTGGGTCCAAAAATTCGATTTACCGAGTAAGGTCATGGTGCTGATTTGTAGGCGACCTTTGAATGCTCACTTTTTTAATTTAGAGGTTATTAGTGCGCAAATACATATTATCGTCTGACGGTAGTTATTAATTTTCTAAATTTGGTCACTAGACGGCATCACTACTCGGATTTTCAAAAAAGAATAACAGCTGACGCCAAAAAGTCCGTTAGAATGCACGAAACTTTGAAAGCGTTTTTCCAAAAACCATGTGTTTTTAGTAGGGCAGAATACTAGCGCCTTCAATTTTCAATGTTTTCTAGTGAAATACGTAGGATTTTTTCGACCAACTAAAATTTAAATCTTCTGTGACCGATTTTTGGATGAAAAAATTTTGCTTCATATTGACGCTATTTTTTGTAAAAATTCATATTTCTCAAAAATCCTACGTACTTCACTACATTTTGACACTTATTGTCAATTTTTTTTTCGTTTTTTGTTCTAGATTGAAAATTGTGACCTGTAGATTTCCGCCCATGGAGAGGTAATTGAAAAAAAAAGGAATTTCCTTTCATCAGCCACTGCGCTGCCATTTTATTTTTAAATAATTAAAAAAAAATGTCTTGTACTTTAAAACATATAAATATGTATTGCAAACCGAATTTTAAAATATTGCTTCGTTTTTCTTAAATCAATTGGAGAAAATGACCCTTTTTTTCGCTACCACAAGGTGTCATCACCCTTTAAATTAAATCGTTATATCGACCCTCTGATCTTCCATTTGTATGCCCAAATAATTCAGGGATCTACAGTTTTGGGAATTTTCGACAGTAAAAAGATTTTTCGAAAATTTAAACCTCAAAATGCAAACTCTTCCACCGATTCCCGTCAAATTTTATCCGAACATACCGTCTACGATACTCCATTTTACACAAAAATTCAACCAGATATCTCAAAAAGTGCGAAAGTTATCGAGGTAAAAAAATATCTCCGTGAAAAATAAAACTGCCTTGAAATTTTAAGGCTTTCACCGATTTTCACGAAATCCATTAAGGACATATTTTCTTTAATACATTATAGCTGTGCAAAAATTTAGCCACGTGTCTCGAAAACCGTAGAAGTTTTTGCGCGTACAAACAAATTTGTACACACACGAACATTTCGTCTAAACCGGATTTTTGGACGTTTTGGAACATTGTGACCCATTTCCCAAAATCACGACTTCAGGCAAAATTATTTTCACATTTGTCACCGTTTATTTCCGTGGCGTGTTTTCAAAACGACCACCAGCAAAATTCCAGCATAACTCCAGGGATCTACAAAGCAGTGATGGACAGACCGATTCGATGAAATTACGTGAATCTCAAAAGGGAATTTAATTTCTCATTCGCAGAATCAAAATACCAGGTCGATATTGCGCAATAAAAGCATTCTGTTCCATCACTGTAGAACTGCATTGAAAAACTGGGAACGTACTTGTTGATACCGTCGAAATCGCCCCCGACACCAATGTGTTCCACTCCAATTAGTTTCCTAATGTGATAAATGTGCTCGGCAACGTCAGCCACGCTAGCATCTGGTCCGCATTTTACGAAATAATTGTAGAACGTCACCATCACCAGACCACCATTTACAGCCTGTATGAAAAAAAAACAAAATGCCAATAAAGCAACGCTTTAACGCAGATTTGCGTTTTACGTATCCATTAGTAAGTAGGTCTTTATTGATCAATTGATCGCGCAGCTGAATAGGTCGTTGAGCAAATAGGTCATTAGGGCGAAGCATTTTATTAATATAATAAAATTGTGGTGTCTCTTGGTATATTCTCTTTTTTCTTCTTCAGGTTCAAACTAAGCTGTCAGGGTTACAATACGATGTTGAGATTGGATTTATTGTTTTTGGAAATGTTCTCCGTCTGAGCAAAATTGGTATAGAAGCGGTTGGAGCTTTTTTCGGAAACTTTGGCATGTGAGAATTGAAATGAAACCCTTCAGCATTTCAAAGGAAATGTCAATATAAAACCGTTTAGTTAGTTTTCATCATATACGGCGTTTTTTTTTGGTGATGCGATCATCAGTGATCTAGAGCTAGATGAATTGTGATATTTGATGAATTGTGATTGATCTAGATAAAAAATGTGTTTTTTCGATGCACAGGAAACGTGTTTTTCGCAATAACCTTTTTATTTCCTCAGTTTCCGGAGTTCCAACGTACCAACGCTTGCAGGTTTTCGCATACTGCTTTTCCCAATTGAATTCTTCCTATCACTAGAGATCGTTAAGGATTCGGCTTCGGTCCGGCCAATGAAGGTTTTCCAAGGTTGTCGATGGAAATAAGAAGGTGTTTTTCTAACGTTTCGGCCCTCTTGTTCGGGTCCTCTTCAGAATATATATTTTTTCTCGAAGTTGTTGGTATTTCCGGTTTTTTACACATATTTGGAAAGATTTTTCGACCAAAAACATTATTTATGGAGATAAATGATGTTTAGTGGGAAGATGCTCAATAGATGGAGTTATTATCGTTTATCGGCGATTTTTCTAATATATTGAGTTAGTTCTTGAGAATTTGTTTGCTTTCCAAAATTAGCAAAAACTCGGAATTTACAATTTGGTTCGTGACATGTTGAGTTGTGTAGCGGCCGAAAGTTCGAGAAAAACTTCCTATCACTTCCTATCCGAACTCCGCTAATCGAACCTAGCTTTCGCTGCATCCACAGCCGTCGTAAGGGAGGACACTACTGTGACAAGCCGAAAAAGGTAGTTTTCTCTGATTTTTTTTTGTCCACTAGATTATTTATTTTGGATTTGGAAAAACGGTATGCTATTAAGCATACATTGAACTTATATTGTGTAAATTTTATATGAAAAAGAATTAAAACTTAACGTCGTTCCTGAGGGATAATAGAGCCTCTGTATAAAAAATATGGTCCAACGGCTCGATCGATAACTTGACAATGGTTGGTCTGGAAAATAAAAATGAAAAAGTTCTCGCTATACGGAGCCGTTTTTCGAAAAAAATGGAGATTGGTAAAAGAAAGTGTAATTTTGGTGAAATTTTTACTTATATTCGGGGCCTTAAGGAGGTTGGAGCGTTAGCCACAATCCAGGATTTGAATTATTCTTTTTGCTATTTAACACCAAGATAAACCATTTCTAACAACGGATTAACGCAAAATAAACCTCTGTGAACATTAAAAAAATAAAAAGCTCATCTTGCCCATCGTAATCCACATGCATTCAATGTTGAACCGTCAAGGTTTGATAAAAGATCATGAATCTTGGCTGGCGAATGAAGGCTGCTAACCTCGATGTCCGCGAAGTTGCTGTCTTTTGGCAGCACTTAATATTAATTACTGGAAATAATAAAAAAAAACTCTCGTGACAAATACAAATGGGCATAATTATAAATGACTCAGAAATTCATTCTGAGTTGTATAAAACATTAACTGACGCAGTTTTTTTTTCACAATAATCATCGATAATGTTATACTTCTTCAAGTTGGTAGTGACACAAAAGTTTTTCTTATTCGCGTAATAAAAATCCAAAAATTCATCACATTGGAAAATGTTGCGTTACGTAATTTGTGTACGCCCCCAACATCCGCCGCAACCCCTTTAGAAGACAGAGTCATACCACCGCCATTTTTAAAGATCAACAAATTAAAAAAACATGTAACAGTCAAAAGTAGTCACAAAACATAGCCAAAGTCTAAAAAATGGCGAAGAAATTTTTTCCTATAAAAAAATTATGAAAATCAGCAATTTTTTCCTCTCCAAAAGGTATCTCCCCCCTTATGGCCCTAAAATCCATTCTCGACATCCACACCAACCAAATTCCCCCAAACGCGAGCGAAGCCGCGAGCAACAGCTAGAAAAACGTGAAAACTCGAAAAAATTTGTTTCACCGATTACACGATGAAAAGTTTTCGATGGGCTAGAGAGCAACACGGACAGTAAGGAGTGGTTGACATAAAATTGTTGGGCTTCCTTGATAGAGAATAACGAAGGACACGAGCACCGCGAGGAGCTCTAAACATTTCCCCACGTTTCAACGGCTCGTTACTGCTCCCACTTTTCCCCCAGTAAACAGCCATTTTTACAGTACTCCGCGTTTATTTTGTTTTTAACATTCCACGATAAAAAAAGTCACAACTCGACTCGTGGCTACTTCGCAGCGACTAAAAATCGCTTGCGATAAAACCGACCACACTCGTGACATTCTTACTGTACTTTTTAGTTTCGTCAATCTACTTTTCTCGTTTGGTGCCTCGAGATTGTACAACTTTTTCCCACCGCTTCTTTCCCACTTTCTTTTTTCTGCGGTTTGTTATATCGGCTGCGAACGGTAGAAGATTATAAAACCGCCGGGTCCACGAGAGATTTAAGAGGGGGATGGTTAATTCGCTATAAAAAAAACATATTTACGATCATTTTTTTTAACGACACAGTTAATATATATTTATTTATGTAATCAGTATATAATAAAAGGATATTTGAAGAATATTTTGAAAAAATTCATCAATAATTATGCAGAAATGAGCCATTGACAGTAAATCGTCGCAGACGCCTAAAAAAAGAGTTATATTGCGGTGAACCGCATAACTCATCACTGGATCATCTGCAATAAAAAAACCAAAAAGATTTCACTAGTTGATAAGTTCCTTAAGGTAACACTGTCGGTTTTTTAAAATGGATTTTTTAATTTTTGGTTACAATTAGAAGTCAAAATACCGATTTTTCATTTAAAAAATCGGAAATTTTGTTAATGTAAAATAAATTAAAATGATAAAAAATGGTAAATATTTACAAGTGGGGCTCCAGCTAGGAAAGGGGTTTAGAAATTTTGTACCGAGTCGATGTATTTCAGGGCACTTTTTTTATAATATTTAAGTCGGGCAGAGACAATTTCAACCCCTATTTCGTAACCCAAACCAACCTATTTCAAAAATCCAATATTTTCCGGAAATATTTTTTTTCTTAATAAAATACCCCTCCCCCATCATAAAAAAACATATTTTCATACTGCAGAATGGCCCCGAGCACGTGACAATTTTTTGGAGCCGACTAGAGCTGGAGCCCCACTCGTAAATATTTACCTAAAAAATAAAAAAACTCGACAGCGTTACCTCGTAATTTATGGGTAGAAAAAGTGTGTAAAATTTCAAAAGGATCGGTGCATTCGATTTTGAGCTAGAGAGTTCACCGACTCAGAAAATGTTAAGTGTGAGAAATACGCGTTTAAAAGTTTCAAAGATTTCTACCCGAAAATAAAAAATTAAACATCAATAGACAAGTGTTTTTTTTCATATACTTACACAGAATCATCGATGCCAGGCCCATAAAGCATTCCTATGACAAAATTATTTTAAAAAACGCAAAATAATTATTCCTCACACCCCCTTAACCGCGTCACATATTAATTTTTTTATTCTTCTTCTTCTTCATGAAAAAAGTTTCGTCCTAAAGTCGAATCCGCGACGCAGTCGAACTACGTGCTATAAAAGCTGCGGGGGGTGAGAGCAGGTAGACGTTTATTCGTGCACGGTGTTTCCTCACAATTTCTCTGTACCGGAGACTCCCTTTCGCTTTGTGTATATTCCTGGGAGGGTGTTGCCTTTGGGAGGTGTTGCTTGTCTTCGTGTAGTTGCCTCATGAATATCCCTGTGAGGGCTGAACGTTAGTTCTTTCTGCCGTGTATCCCCGAGTATACTCGTGGGGTAAAGATGGTAAGCAGGCATTTCATTATTGTACCGCTTATCCGTATGCAGGTATAATATTCAAAATTTTGCATTACAATAACAAATAGAAAGTCTAATTACAACAACAAGGTGGAAACAGGGGTTTATGACACTTTCGATTCGGGCGATTACCATGGTCATATCTTGTAACCATATCTTGTATTCGAGGCTAATGAACGTTGCTAATTGTCGTTGACCAATTAATGTTGCCACCGAACGAACCGCGTGGTTCGATGAAAGGTCCTGTTATTAAAACAATGCACGATTATTCGTTGTTGCGGTCAAACACGTACTATCGAGCGGCAATATTGTGTGTGTGCATCATTCTCGTGGTCATTGAATTTCGCGCGAGTACCAGTGGAAATATCAGGATGAGGATAGACCAGAGTGATTAATTGTGAATATCCCAAATGTTTGACGTTCGATTATCTTGCGAGCAGTCAAAGAAGATCGATCTCATGTATCGAGTTTTTGGAGTTGTATCGGAGATATATGACGTTACATGAACTAAAAGTTTTTCAGACAACCTAGATAATTTCCCAAGTTCTGTGAATAATATTGATTTCTTAAATTGAAAATGTTGACTTTTTATCGGTCATGTGGGGTTTTTTAAAATCAATAACCTTGTTTTTATCCGTAACATTGATTTTTTTTCGATCATAATGGTTTTTCATTGATAAACTTATCGATAATATTGGTTTTTTATCGATAGTGTATATATTTTATTGGTAATCTGCATGACCGATTTAGGTGATCTAGATATTTTTCCGATAACCTAGATAATTTAAATGTTTTGTAGATAATATTGATTTTTGTCGATGATATCGATTTTTATGGGCAATATTGGGTTTTATTCGATCATATGGTTTTTTCATCGATAATATTGAGTTTTTGTCGGTAATATTGATTTTTCAAATTGATATTGTTGATTTTCTTTATCGATAATATTGGGTTTTTATCGATAATATCGATTTTTTATTGGTAATATTGCGGTTGATCGATTATATTGTTGTTTCATCGATAATATTGAGTTTTTGTCGATAATATCAATTCTTTATCGTAAATGTTGATATTTTATCGGCAATGTTCATATTTGATCGATAATATTGATTTTTTATTGATAATGTTGAGTTTTTATGGATAAAATTAATATTTTATCGATAACGTTGATTATGTATCAATAGTATTGATTTTTCACCAATAAATATCGGGTTCACTTTGAAGTTACGTATATACATTATTTGGACTCGCGAGAATTATGTTGATAATTAATTATGTAATTTTGTGAGGAACACGAAATAACATACTTGTATATGATCATTTCCGTCATTTGTGTAGGGTGATCCCGAAATGACGGGGACGCAGCAGATTCTTTCGATATTAGAACTTTCCAAATGAAACTGACATATACTTGGTTTGATAATTTAAAAAGAATCCAGATTATATCTAGACTATCTACGATATTTAGACTTTGCGTCGATTATATTATTTTCAGGATGACTATATTATCGATATTATCACATAAATTATTTTCATACTGTATATTATTTTCGGGATGACTATAGTATCACTGCACTGTCGAGATAATTCCCAGCGTTTGCGGAAAATTCTTCGGAAACAATTTGCCGAATGGACACTTTCTCGAATACAATATCCCGCATGGACAGTTCCCCGAATAGACAATTTCTCGAATGGACAAGTTTTTTCGTTTGGGTTAAATATAAATATAAAAAATAAACATTTAAAATAAAATACAAAAAAAGGTCTCAAAAAATAAAATTCAAATTTTCTTCAAAGAAGAAGGAAACAAAAAAAAGGAGTCAGACCACACTACATTCGCGTCATTGATTCTGGGTTATGCTAAGTGTGGGGACGTATATTTCTGGCGCCTGCTAATGCCGAAATCAATAACAGGAAAATTAATGCAAGGAAAATTCGACCAAAAAAAAACTGGTTTTCCGAAAAATATCGTAGAAAATATTTGTTCGGGAAATATTTCAGTCGAGGAATTGTTCATTCGGGAATTTATATTCCAGAAATTGTTCATTTTGGAAATAGTCAATTCGGTAAATTGTTTTCAGGAAATGCATTTGAGAAATTGTTTATTCGGGTAATTGTCGAGAAATTGTATTCGGGAACTTGTCATTTGGGCAATTGTTTTTCGAGAAACTTTCCGCAAAGCAATTCCCAGATATTCTCTATATTCTCGTAGCCACCCGGACACCGGCTACACCGAGAACATTGAACGACAATAGTGCACATGCGTCGAGAAATGTAAAAAGAAAGAAATAAATGTAATTATTATCGAGCTGGAGCTGGAATTTCTCAGGTACATTTCTCAGTACATGTACCCCAATGACGCCCGGCAGAGATTTTTGGCAATCAAAAAGTTGCTGCTCGACGAGTGCGCAATTAGTACTCCTTGGTGGGCAAGCAGAGTACATAGTGTAGAGGGTGGCTAATGAAACTGCTTGAGGTACAGTGGGTAAATTCAACGAACGACTATCGCACGTAATCTATACTTGACAGTAGGAGCTTGCATAATCCTATGGCATTGCGATACTTGCGGTCGATTTGCATCGTTCGAAAGGAGCTGAGTGGATAAAAGCCGCTTTGATCGCTTTATGCTCACTTTCAAGGTTGCTAATTATCCTTCGTCCTTGATTGCTTACTTGCAGCCCCGTGATTTCGGTCTAATCAGGGTCTCATTAATGCCCATAAATGTGTAACGTACTGGGTGATCCGAATTTCAGTGAAACTGCCAGTCTACAACCGGAAAAATATTAATTTCGACAATTTTTTATGGATGGCCAA
This sequence comes from Ophion ellenae, assembly GCA_963210295.1. Taxonomy (NCBI): domain Eukaryota; kingdom Metazoa; phylum Arthropoda; class Insecta; order Hymenoptera; family Ichneumonidae; genus Ophion; species Ophion ellenae. The sequence goes on from OY723387.1 coordinate 47,401,596, forward strand.
TTGATAGAATAAAAATTCCGTTTAGTAGCCTTTGTTTTTCATATCTTTAAGTACTTCTGCAAGTTTTGTTCCCGAGTTTTGCAACTTATTGGTGGCGTTGAAGCTGGATGAAGCGAGTCACTTTTGTCTAATAGTGTCCTGCGGTTCAGTTCTCCACCGATTGATTTGAACATTTTTTCAGAATCATATTTTACACAATTTTACTTCGAAGGAAGTAGCAGATCCTCATATGTTGAAAACTTTTTCCAAAACAAAATAACTACCGGCGATTTTTGTTTACCAAAAAGATTTTTTTTTTCCAATATGCACCTTTATCGAAAAACGATATTTTTTTATTTACCTACGTAAGTCGAAGGCAAATCTTATCTAGAATCCTGATTAAATTGAACTTGCGTTCCGGGTAAAAAATTGAAAGAGAACTGTAGCTAATGGTGACGCGCTTCATTTAGCTCCAGCGCCGAATTTTGTTACAAAATATAGTGGAAAAAAATTGTAAAGATACATAAAAATATGGGGAATAAATGTCACTAAACAGAATTTTCATTTTATCTACTGGGCACCCATAAAAATGGTCGAAATTCACTTTTTTCCGGACTCTAGGCCGTCTCCATTAATTTCTAATGTTCCTTCGTATGCTCTTGTGAAAGACGACCCCAAACCTTTGACGATCGCTGTTTCCCGTTCCTCGCCCACAGTCACTGCTATCTAATGCAATAATGTATCGCATTAGATAATAATACGAGGGCACAGGGAAGCTAGGTAAAACCTGTGCCGATACAAGCTGTATTGTACTGAATTTCAGCTGTGCTACGATCGAAAACTCAGTAAACTTCCTGCATGTAAACGAGCAGCTGAACGGTCACCCATCCAAGTATTAGCGCAGGCTAACGTTGCTTGACATCGTTAGCAGCTGATCGCCGAAGCCGCCTGCCCGTTTTTGCAGTATAGTTTTTACGTTTGTCTATCCCTGACGATCGTGCAGACAAAGTTTTTAGTCTCTTCGCTTTTGATCCATTAGGTGGCCTAACCCCTTCAGGGTTAGGCCACAGTAACGGGTATCAAATCATGTGCGAATTTAATAATTTTTTTTTCGTATGATAATGTGATTCACTCATAAAATTAATTACACATCTATTTAGTATGAATATCAAGCTGTTAGAATTTTTTTTTCAATGTACAAAATGGCCGTATATTCGAAACTTCTCGAAACAGCTTTTTTCCATTTTTTTTCCCATCCTGACAAATAAATTTAACAATTTTCACTCGATTGACTTCAAATTAAAAAGTTATGTTCCTAATTGCATATCGCAGAGAACTACGTACGGAATTTCTGATTAATCGAAAGCTTTTTATGTTATAAGCAGTTTATGAGAAGTTGTAACAAAATTTTTCACTGAAAATTCATTTCTTAAGTTCAAATACCTACAACTTTTGAATAAAACAATATTTTTCAAATTCCGTACGTACTTCTCTAGGTATTGTAATGTAGATTGACGAGAATTTTTGTTTTTTGTTCTAGGTAAAAAATTGTGGATGCTCAATGTAACGCCGCGGAGCGCTTAAAAAAAGATAACAAAAGAAAATATTAGTAGTCGAATAGTACATCGAGAAAAAAAAATATATGTATTTTCTAACAGCTTGATATTCATACTAAATAGATGTGTAATTAATTTTATGAGTAAATCACTTTTCCAAACGAAAAAAAATTGTTACATTCGTACATGATTTTATACCCGTTACTGTGGCCTAACCCCTTAAGCAGTTTCGGAATAAATGACGATGTGTTACCATTTAATTCAAATTTATACAGTAAATTCTTTGTCATATACTGAATGAACCCTCCAAATTTTATATCGATCGTCTATACCGTTTCCATAAAATTTACAAAAGGAGAAATTTTTTAACATACGGGGAGCCTACGCTCATCGCTGAATGGCACTGAACGCAAAAATGTTAAAAATGTTATGAAAAACTGTCAATTTACATTATGTCTCATTGTACATTATGACACTGATGACGAAATTGTCATAATGTATTGAGTGAAAAACTGTCAAATAATTCAGTACATTATGACAATTTCGCCTCCCTTTACATTATGACGAATAGACAACTCCCTATGTCGAAAGGGTGTCTTCAAGTGTCAATTTGATAGAAACCGTGTAGACGATCGATTTAAAATGTAGAGGGTGCATCTAGAATATGACGAAGAATTTACTGTATAAATTTGAATCAAATGGTAACATATCGTAAATTGTCCCGAAACTCCTTAATTGCATGACTATGAAGTAGTCGTTTGATATGTTATTGCATTTTTTGCTTCAAAGATTTAACACACAAGATTTACGCTTATAACGTAGAGTAACGTAGAATCCACATTTGTAATGGCGATGGTGTCGCAACAAGCGTAAGATATTACGGAAAGCCGGGTAACCGTCATAAAACCAATAATCTGCACGGTCCGTTTGCCCGTTTGTATTCGGTTCATTCGAGCGTTTATGGTCCTTTATACAGCCCGCTCACGTCTACTGCTCAGCAGCTTCCTTTTATCCTTCAGACATTTCTTCTTCTCTACCCTTTGCCTCCGTATACCTGGCCTTTATAGAATTCTGCAGTGTTATCTAATTGCAGACAATTCGATTCAACAAGATCCCATTCGCTGTTTCGCACACTCTCTTTATTCCCTTTGTTGTTTGCTCCCATTGTCCCTTCATCCATTCAATGCCTGTTTCATCGTTTCCGTCGCCTTTCGAGCATTAATCATCGCCCACAGTGCGAGGAAAAATCGTTCCGCCCGTCATCTTCCACGTTTTACATATTGCGTTCGATTGTTGTTTCTCGATCGCATCCCATTTTTGTTGCTCGAATTTGACGAAGGTGCGGCTAACTGTTCGTACGTTTACGGAACGTAAATAGTGGGACATATTTTTTGCGCTACGAGGAGAAAAAGAGAACATGTGGATCAAATATTTTTGGTGATTTACGGGGGGCCAACGAAATGTTAAGATGAAACACTAAAATATTTAGTTATTCTGAGCATCGTTATTTTGGTGGAGTAAATCGTTCTTTAAGTAACCGAATATTTCATTTCATCAATCAATAATTCGTGACATCCTCCAATGACGGACCGAGTCAGCTCAAGTCACTTTTTTGTCACACACGTCTATACCTGGCTGATGTCATACTTGGCTGATGTCATACGTGGCTGATGTCACACGTGGCTGATGTCATACGTGGCTGATGTCATACGTGGCTGATGTCATACGTGGCTGTTGCCATACGTGGCTGGTGTCATACGTGGATGGTGCCATACGTGGCTGACGTAATACGTGGCTGATGTCATACGTGGCTGATGTCATACGTGGCTGATGTCATACGGGGCTGATGTCATACGTGGGTGACGTCATACGTGGCTAATGTCATACGTGGCTGATGTCAAACGTGGCTGATGTCATACGTGGCTGATGTCATACGTGGCAGATGTCATACGTGGCTCATGTCATACGTGGCTGATGTCATACGTGGCTGATGTCATACGTGGCTGATGTCATACGTGACTGATGTCATACGTGGCTGATGTCATACGTGGCTGATGCCATACGTGGCTGGTGTCATACGTGGATGGTGCCATACGTGGCTGATGTCATACGGGGCTGATGTCATACGTGGGTGACGTCATACGTGGCTGATGTCATACGTTGCTGATATCATACGTGGCTGATGTCATACGTGGCTCATGTAATACGTGGTTGATGTCATACGTGGCTGATGTCATACGTGGCTGATGTCATACTTGGCTAATGTCATACGTGGCTGATGTCAGACGTGGCTGATGTCATACGTGGCTGATGTCATACGGGGCTGATGTCATACGTGGGTGACGTCATACGTGGCTGATGTCATACGTTGCTGATATCATACGTGGCTGATGTCATACGTGGCTCATGTAATACGTGGTTGATGTCATACGTGGCTGATGTCATACGTGGCTGATGTCATACGTGGCTGATGTCATACGGGGCTGATGTCATACGTGGGTGACGTCATACGTGGCTGATGTCATACGTTGCTGATATCATACGTGGCTGATGTCATACGTGGCTCATGTAATACGTGGTTGATGTCATACGTGGCTGATGTCATACGTGGCTGATGTCATACTTGGCTAATGTCATACGTGGCTGATGTCAGACGTGGCTGATGTCATACGTGGCTGATGTCATACGTGGCTGATGTCATACGTGGCTGATGTCATACGTGGCTGATGTCATACGTGGCAGATGTCATACGTGGCTCATGTCATACGTGGCTCATGTCATACGTGGCTGATGTCATACGTGGCTGATGTCATACGTGACTGATGTCATACGTGGCTGATGTCATACGTGGCTGATGTCATACGAGGCTCATGTCATACGTGGCTCATGTCATACGTGGCTGATGTTATATGTGGCTGATGCCATCCGTGGCTGATGATAAAGGATGCACACGCAGCCTTTATTTTACATGTTGCGAGCAGATGTGCTCGTTAGTATTTTGTTTTTCGCTAGCTTGACATACCTGGTCAGCAGGCAGGTATGTCACCAGCTAGGTATGGCATCAGTCTGGTATATTATCAGCCACGGTTGTCACCAGCCAGGTATGTAATCAGCCAGGTGTGGCATCAGCCAAGTATTATACCCAGCTAGGTATGTCATCAGCCACCTATGTCACCAGCCAGGAATGTCACCAACCAGGTATGCCACCAGCTGGATATGTCATTAGCTTGGTATCTTACCAGCCAGGTATGTCATCAGCCACGTACGACATAAACCACGTATGACATTAGTCAGGTATGTTACCACTCAGGTATGTCACCAGCTAGGTATGTCACTAGCGAGATACGTCACCATACCTATATGTCATTAGCCAGGTTGTCACAAGCCATGTACGTTATCAGTCAGATATGTCATCACCCAGTTGAGTCAAGGTATGCCACCCCTTCTGCCATCTTGACATACCCTAGCATCAGGTCGATCTTAAATTTCTCTATAATCTCGAAGCCGCGGAGCAGTTATCCCGCGATGTGCAATGAATTCCATATGTTTGCCCGAATTTTTTAGCGGGGCCTGAAGAGAAAGGGGTTGCATTCTAAACGAGCCGCAATAACGGCACAATGGCCTTATCTACCGACACTACGTGGGGCATAGGGGTTGAGGCGCGAAGCTTTCAACCCTCCCGGTATCGTTCAGCTTTCGTAAACTACATCGAGCGGTGGAAGTAACGTGTTGCACTGGGGGATCTTTCCCCATCGGGCTGCTTAAGCACTTTGCCACCGCACTTCGCGATTCCGCGGCTGAGACGGTGGAAGCTTTAACCGAGTCCCATAGACGGAGCACGATTAGGTACCCTCCGGGCTTTATCTACTGAACCCATCGACCTTTAACCGTCTCGGCCCAGAATTCCGGGTGTGGCGCACAACGATCTCACCATCAATATTATACTCTCGCTGACCTGTATTCGTTTTATCGCTTATGCCTAACGATCACGTATAATCTACTAAATCAATAATGAATTTTTATTGAGCAATTTCGTAGTCCCCGTCTCGAATTATCGTTCGGCGATCATTCAACTTCTGATGGCGCTGATAACACGCATAAAAAAGGGGCATAAATGGGGATGGGTTACGAACATCATCCAACTATCACGAGTCATTTCCGTAGATTAATGTTAACGCGAGCCTTTTCGAGCTTAAACATCACAATGATAATAATTGTTGGACAGAGCCGCAAAGTAAGAACAGGAAAACTGCGAACGAGAAATGGTAATTCGAACGAGAGCGGATAGTGAAGAGGCAAAAGGATGCAAAAAAAGCTACGGAGAAAGTAGGGTATGGGCGTGGAGGAACCGCTATAGTTTAACCCCTTAACGAACTCGAGAAGGGGCTGGGCGTTGGGGGGATGGCTTTCTTAATGGGGTAGAAAACCCGAGAATGGAAAGGAATCGTGGGTGGTAATTGTTTCAGACTATTCGAAGACTCGCCAGCAAGCTCGGTAATTATCTACTCCCATCCTCATAGCCCCTCTACTACCGCGATGTTTTCATCCCTCTGCAGATCGTGGGGGTGGAAATTCAGATATTGAAGAGTAAAATGGGAAATAGGAGGAAGTTGCGTGGACAAACTTGAGGGAAATTTAAAAAGAATACGATATTAGCATGATAATCAGCGAAGTTGCGATACTTTTGTGAATATTGTTCGATAGTTCATACATTTTTTATTCGAACTAGATTATAAAAGATAAAAGGACCCATAATTTACGAGCCGATTGCAATTCTTGTATAATATTTGTATTTTAAACGAGAAATTTCATACTATAATGATTCTCTTTAAAGACTTTGGTTTTTATACTATAAAAAAGTCAAAGGTTTATTTGTCGCAAAGTGGCGGAATCAAATTTGATATATTTTGTTTAAAAGTAGTGCAAAAAAGTTACTTATGACTGTAAAAGGTGTGCAATAGTAATGATTGCCCCTCATACTTGGCATCACCCACAAGGAACTTTTCCGAATTTCTTTTTCACCCTTTCCCAATATCTTTATGTTGGACAGTTAATATTTTTACGACGTTTATTGGAGAATTATTTTTGTGCTTACCAGCTGCTGGAGTATATCGTCGGGAACGTTTCTCGTTGAATTGCAAATTGCAAATGCCGACGAGTGTGAAAATATTAAAGGTGCTTTGCTAGCCCTAAGGGCATCCCTCATGGTCGCTCTTGCAGTGTGGCTCAGATCTATCAACATCCCTAGTCTGTTCATTTCGCGAACGACCACTTTACCGAAACTCGTCAGTCCTCCACCTAGGTAGAAAAAACACATGGTTGACGCAGTGATGGACGATGAAAAAATATCGAATTAAAATGACGAAGCTTGGATAGGAGGAACATTGTTTTTTCAATTACTGGAATTTATTATATTTCAAAAGTACCGTCACCGTCGTCCTCCTGTTCGACGGACGAGCTCTTTGCCCATGGTGTGTTGCACGTGTGCGTGAGCGTTAGGTAACGAACGCCCAATTGATACAGAGTCCTTAGAACGGCAAGACTACTTCCCAGGCTGTGACCACCCTCGACACCGATCAACGAAGCTATTCTACCCCGGGAATGGGCTTCCAAAATTTCTGTAAAGAACGATGCGAACAATTAAAAAAAAGCAAACTCATCGCTTTTGATTGATGTATTGGGATTTCTTCTTTTTTAGGGTTCCGTAGTCAAATGAGGAAGTTTTATAACTTCGTCATGTCCGCCCGTCCGTCACAGCCTCGCAGTTTCTACAGATTAAGGGGTCTTCTCACTTTAGACGGTAAAACGGCGATTGTCATGATTTTTTTTGCAGGTTTGTATTATAGATATTGATATAAAAGTTGTTACACTTAATAAATACACTTTCGAAATAAATAAATAAATGTTTTTTTATGTATTTATGTAACCCAAACAAACTTTAAACGCGTTTTTCTCGAAACAACGTTTTTCGACGGCTTGTTGATAAAATCTTCGAAACTACTGAACCAATCCTTATGAAATTTTAACCACATATTCTTTACCACTATAGCCATAGCGCATATTAAGGATTTTTTTAAATTTTGATATTTACTATTTTTTTTTGCCAAAACCGGTGAAAGAAGGTTTTTTTTTTCGAAAAATGTCCGCCATTTTGTTATTTTTGCATATATAAAAAATAGTATGATATGCGCTATAGCCATTAACATACTGAATCTAAAACCGTTTGATTTTTTTGTTTCGGATGATCCATCTCCGAGATATCATCAACAGTGCAGACCTACAATTTTTTAGGACATTTTTTTAACTACCATTTTCGTCTGTAAATAGTGACTTAAATAAATAGATTAAAAAAAATGTATTTCGAAAGTAATTATTAAGCGTAACAACTTTTATATCAATTCCTATAATATAAACCTATCAAATCATTCATGAAAATAGCCTTTTTTAGCGTCTAAAGTGAAAAGCCCCCTTGAAACCTTAATGCATCAGATTTTGCGAGTAGATGTTTCAGATGGAGATGTGAAATAATATGTAGAAAAATATTCGAAACCAGACCTTTTAGGGCTTTTTACAGGATGTTAAAGTTCGCATCGTTGAAATGCAACGAACATTCTTTCTTGATTTAAGGATCCCAAAATATGTTTGAATATTTTTCGTAGCCAAAATTTGTCAAAAAAAGTTCGGGCTACTAAAATCTTGCGTTGCGTCCCAACGATGCAAACTTCAATATCATTTTTTTACTCTACATGTGAAATGGGGGCGACGTCTTTTTTTCGTGTACCCCAGCGAGTGGGGGTTCATTGGACAGGTGTTTAAAAATGAAATTGAGGTTTATCATTCACCATTTTTAATTTTTATGCCTTATTTGCGAAATATCAAGCTTCAAACTGATGTGCAATGTGCCCCCTCTAATCTTTCAATTGAAGGTTTGACAAATCCGAAAATATTTTTGGTACTTTGGTTAGAACTTTGATTAGAACTTTTGATCGAAATTACTTCGGTCAATTGTCATAAAAAAATTCAGGTGATATGGATAATCAAGTTATTGTTAAGTTGACTTCAAGGAAACTCCATAGGAAGGCTGCACGAATAGCTTTGTCTGAATATCAAGCGTCAAACTAAGGATCTACCCTCTTCACACCGCTTGTACCATTAGATTATTTGATTGCGAATTATTAAATGAAATCAAAATTAGGATGAAACAAATTATTGTGGTACAACATACACAATGATAAAAACTACGTATTAGTTGATAATCGATTTTGCAAATGATTGCAGAAACACTCTATTACGACACCCTAATACATACACTCTGGATTTTTTTTCATTCAAAAGAATAAAAAAAGGGCAGTACATGTGAAGAACATTGTTTCGACTTGCCCCTCGAAGACGCAGCAAACTGCATATGCTGGGAATACTTTTCGATCAGCCTCTTGATCAGGTCAACTTGCTCCAGAGTCAACTGGACCGCATTGAGATATTGTGATTCGCATGGAACGTAGGCAGCCCAAAACTGAAAACCATAGAAAATTTACAAGAATGAATTTTCCATTGACATATTTAGTATCGTTTTCATTGATTCGTTTGATTATTCAGTAACCCAGAGAAGACAAAATCATTGCCTATTACGATAGTCCTAATAGATGACTTACGGAGATGTTGGAATTTACATAAGGCGTGCCTGAACCTCTCAGATCATCGTTCGCAGTGACTCTACAAATGGATAATTAAGAAACTGCAAAAAAAATGTCCTTCGCGAAATCCTTGAGATCGGGGCACCGTATTTGTTTTTCCCAAGCAAACCCAAAAGTCCGATAATTATCGTCATCAATTTGCATCAGGGTGGGTTTGCGTCAATGAGCAAAAAATCGTCGAGAGACTTCTAAGCGAAGGGGTCGAAACGAGGCAAGAGGGATGAAAGGACGAGAGAATATCCATTGGTCGGTTTTTACGGGCATGTGCTATTAGCGAACTACGTGGCGCGAAGGGGATAACGTGCAGTGAGTACGCGAGACTAACTGGAAAGTACACATTCGCGCTGGTATAGCTATCTAGAGAAGACGATGTATCAGGGTGTCAAGTACAACGGGCTCCCGGGGCGGCGCGAAGTAGCAGTAGCGTCCAGGGATTGTGAGGATCGACTGATGAGTTACCAAGGAACTTCCAGTACCTAAATTAATAAAGGCACGTAAATATTTAAAAAATGGAAGCCAGTCTAGGGTCATCAACTTTAGATCAGTCGAATACAGTCTTTCGAGTGCCACAATGCCATAAATCGAAGTGGACAACATGCTGTTAGGACTCATTGATCCTGCTTTGGAATGTAATAGGTTGGGTCGAATCAGTGGCACGTTTTAGGGCACATTGACAAGGATAATAAACGACGATCATTTGGGGTAATTGTATCCAGTGTAACTCGTCATTCGACGTGCATCAACATTGTGCATTTTCCATAAAGGGAGTATGGCGAATGTTGAAGTTCCAGAAATCGAGGGGTCAGTTTCATACGCCAGCATTGATTTCCCCATGATTCTTTAATGCATCTATATCATTGGGTTGTCTCAACATCTATCCATGTATGAAACTATGCTGCGAACATCCGTGAATTCGTTTAGTAAAAATTTCGCCATTGCCATTTGGGGTCGCCATAAAGGGATCTTGCCTAGTAGCCAGGAGGATAAAACTAGCAGGGAGCATCACTCCAGGTCCATGTAAATCACAGGACAGCGGGAAGACAATTGCGTTAAATGGAGAGGTCCACGTCTGAACAGTGGGATGAGGAAGAGAAAAAAACGGGGAAAGAAAAAAAGAAGAGATTGGTCACATGTGCTTTTGACGTTTTTGCAACCTCGGTTTTCGTCGTGCAGGTGACGTAGCCGGACAAGAGGGTTCAGGGTGAATTGCACACGTTTCCATTATCCCTCTTGTGTCTCGCGGTTATGCGGGACAAGCTATATCGATCTGGAACCCAGCCTTGCACCTCCCTCTCTCTCTCTCTCTCTCTCTCTCTCTTTCTTCCTCCTCTACCATCTCTATTCTCATGAACAGCTTTCCGTGGGTTTGGTGCTGGATAATACTCTCGAACGTTGACGAGTGGATACGGAAAGTGGATGCAAGCTTCGTCGACCTCGACCAACGACAACTCGGACGACCATTTGCTTCGGGAGTTACGGCGACAACGACACACTTCTTTAAGGGGGGGGGGGATACCTTTAGGCGAGTAAAAATTTGCCGATTTTCATGATTTTTTTAAAAAGGAAAGCTTTCTTCACCATTTTTGAGACTTAGGGTGTGTTTTATTACTACTTTTGGCTGGTACATGGTTATTGATCTTTAAAAATGGCGGGGGTATGGCACGGTCTTCTACCCTGGTTTTTTTAAACTGGCGTGACGTATGGGAGGCCTAAAGTGGGCGCTCTAAGGGAAATTGAACGAAAAGCAGTTATAAAATATCATATTCAAACCATATTTTTGCTATCGGGTGCTGAATTTATCGTAGTTTAATATTACATTCACACATTTCCAGTAAATCTTCAACACACACATAATGAAAGCAATTTAAAAACTTGAAGGAATGCCCGCTTTGCCCAGGGGGGTAGCCTAAAGCGGGCACGGCTTCTGGGCAAAGCGGGCACATAGGCATTAGCGGGCAAGCGGGATTAGGCATAAATAACAAGAAAATAGGGAACCATAGGGGAGGGGGAACTATGAATGTACCCTCATATTTTATTGCAGATAAGTCATTGTTATTATCATAAAATAACAAAAACTTAACGTGTGTTCTTCAGTAAAGTTAGTAAACTTTACTTTTTTTTTGGCAATTGTCACAGTAAAATGATCCAACACCAGGGTAAGCAGTGTATGCATCAAGACCCCACATTTGACAGTAATTGCATTTAATCCAGTCTCCGGTGGGGAACTATATATGGTTCGTTGCATATAATTCAGACGTACTTTTCCTTGTCTGTGGTTTGTTACTTTTTTTGACCTTTTTGGCTTTTCCTTAGTTTTTAAATCCGTCTTAAGGCTCTCATCCCAAGAGGCTTGTTGTGTCTTTCTTTTATATTTATTTACCACCTGAAAATAATAGTGGATATCGTTGTAAGAAGGTAACAATACTACGTTCACACAGGTAAAAAACACAGTTGCAATAAATAATAGCGTTTCGGTGAGTTCCAACATAGATAAATAAACGGGAAAATTATTAAAATAAAGTATCAACTTCATTTCACATAGCCATCTTTTATGCTGGGCATAGCGGTTACGTGCTCGCTTTGCCCTGCCCGCTTTGCCCTTTTGCGCCATTTGACGTTTTCATCATACTTGAACAAAGAATGATTGGAATACATTTGAGCAAATATGAATGAAGCAAAGTGAAATAAGCATAAAACAATAGTCACATTTCAGTATTGATCTATTTTACTCACAAATGGACAAAACACGATGTACATACTCTGTTTTTTTCTTCAAAACCAGTGGAATTTTTTTTTGCCACACGAGCCGCGCGGTCGGCCGCAGGTAAGCTTCACGACTGCGGCAGGTCGGGTGGGACGGGGGCAACGTCCCCGCATCGCGAAACCGCGGTTAGTTTTAAAACGTTAGTCGTATGGAGGATGCCCGATTTAGGCCGGGTCCTCGCTTTGGCTCCCCTTCCCTATAGCTCAAAAATTAATCCACCGATTCGGATGAAATTTGGTATAAATCTTTGTCACATTATTGTCTGAAACGTGACCCTAAATATTTTTGAAAAATATATGAATTTTTCGATTACTAAATTTAACACATTTTTTGCGCAATTCAATCTTTTTGTTTCAAAAGCGTACCATTTGATCGATTTTCAACATTTCTCACTTTTTCTTGCTTCATATTCTGTGTATGAGTGTCAATGAAAGAAAAACCTTCGTTGCTTTTCTTTCAGATTAATCTCGCCTAGACTACGTGTCACGTCGTCTGACAACATCCGCCGCAACACGTTTAAAAGACCGAGCTTTACCTTCGCCATTTTTAAAAGTTGATGAAAAAATCTACAGATCTTACACAAAGTACAACTATTTCATGGCATTGAAAATGTAATCAGAAGTTTAGGGTAATAAAAACAGATACGTGTAAATAATATGAGTTAGTTTTTATCATTTTTCTAAAAATATCGATACATTGAGGAGATATAATTTTTAAATTAATAAGAAAATTGGAGTTGGGTGGGAAGAGGGAATTTTTCAACTGATCACAGGCACTCAGCATGTCGCAGCTCCCCCCACTCCACTGCAACACAGTAGCAGTGAAATGGGGGTAACGTTGGTTGGGTGTGACATCCAGACCCCTCAAGGTACCCAAAGGTACCCAGCCTACCTCAACAAACATATACAGTTTTGAAAGCATTTTCAATTCTAAAAAATATCATGTAACAACCAAAAGTAGTAATAAAACATACCCCAAGTCTCAAAAATGGTGAAGAAATCTTTCTCTTAAAAAAAATCACGGAAATCAGCAATTTTTTCCTCGGCTAAAGGTATGCCCCCTCTTAAGGCCTTAAGCCACAGTAACGGGTATAAAATCATGTGCGAATTTAACAATTTGTTTTCGTATGAAAAAGTGATTCACTCATAAAATTAATTACACATCTACTTAGTATGAATATCAAGCTGTTAGAAAAAATATAAATTTTTTTTTTCGATGTACAAAATGGCCGACTACTCGAAACAGTTTTTTTCCAATTGTCGTGACAAATAACTTCAACAATTTTAGCTCGATTTGCTTCAAATTTAAAAGTTATGTTCCTAATTGTATTTCGCAGAGAAGTACGTGCGGAATTTCTGTTCAATCGAAAACTTTTCATTTTATGAGCAGTTATAACGTAATTTTTCACTGAAAATTCATTCCTCAAGGGGTCAGTCCACTTTGGAGCCACGAAAAAAGGCTATTTTTTTAGGATTTTATAAAAGATATGAATATAAAAGTTGTTGGGCTTGATAAATAAAGTCGTGAAATACATTTTTTAAAAATTTGTATTAATTTTTATTCATTTTTAAATACAAAAACGTAACGCCTAAAAAATTTAACTAACGGTTAACGTAACGCCTAAAAAATAGGTGGGCTAGGCAGCTCCATCACAACTCGGCAACGGCTTGTCTGAAACAAAAAAATCAACGTCCATTAGACTCAGTATGACACCAGCTACAAAGTGACCCTCGGATATAAAGTTTTATCAAAAAATAAAAAAACTGCAGATGAAAAACGAAAAATGTAAAAAACGCGTTTTTTCGCAGTTTTTCGCAAAAAAAGAGTAAAAATCAAAATTTTGAAACAATCGAGGGTCATCTTGTTGCGAATCATGTTTGCAATATGTGGTTCAAATTTCGAGAGTATCGGTTTATTAGTTTCAGAGATACGATGGAGCTAGATTTTAAAAACGTTGTTTCGAGAAAAACGCGTTTGAAGTTTATACTATGAAAAACTCTTACCTAAACTCAATCGGCAATTCCTGCACCGTACAAAATCCCTTCTGATTGCTCATTATCGTCGATTTCTTTAAGTCTTGCTTGCTTTCGATTTTTTGAAATTTTCAAAGTGCACTGACCCCTTAAGTTCAAATACCTACAACTTTTGAATAAAACGATGTTTTTTTAATTCCGTACGTACTTCTCCAGGTATTCTAATGTAGATTGACGAGAATTTTCGTCTTTTGTTCTAGGTAAAAAATTGTGGATGCTAAATGTCACGCCGCGGAGCGCCTAAAAAGAAAAGATAACAAAAGAAAATATTAGTAGTCGGCCATTTTGTACATCGAAAAAAAATCTAACAGCTTGATATTCATACTGAATAGATGTGTAATTAAATTTACGAGTCAATCTCTTTTTCATACGAAAAAATTTGTTAAATTCGCCCATGATTTTATACCCGTTACTGTTGCCTAAGGCCTTAATGCATTTTGAAGCCTTGGGTGTGCTAGATTCAGTGAAGCGACAATGTAAATGTGGTTCATAATGAAGAGAAATCGCTGATGGTTTTCTCACAGCGAATCGCGGAACGATCTTTCGTATGAGTATGCAACGTTGAAGGGGCCGGTGTTACAATGCATTCAGGTCCAGGAGTACCTCGTTTATCGGACAGCGGCAGCCATTATTAAAATGATCCAACTGCGACCCAATAACTGTGCAATGGTAGCTGCAAATAATTGTACTCCAGGTGCCATAATCGACTTCATAATTCGTCCGTTTAATGATGGAATCAACTCGAAACACTCCACTTTTTCCACTCACAGATTTATGCCAGCTCAATATACTCGTGCTGGAATCTCGATTGAAGCACTCCCTGCGAGCTTCGCTTTTTCATGTTTATCTTTGGTAGTATGATCGAAAGCGTTCGTGGACAGATGGTAAAAAATCGACGCTATTATTTCTCCGTGAGTACGAAACAATGGTCGTAGCAATTCCACCCTGAAGCTCGACAATGATATTTCCTTACTACCCGAAAGCCATTAATTTCTTTCAGCTCCCCTCAGCGGAGTAAAATTTAATTGTTTCCAGGGCTTTCGTTTTCCCTTTGTCGAATGATTCCTCCGAACGGCGAGCAAAGCGGGCGGGGGGGGGGGGGGGGGGCATCGCGCGATTGAAAATCTACAGGATGATAAGGTTAGCGATCATTTCGAACCAGAATCGCTTCCTTGTTTTCAATTACGACTTGGGTAAAAAGGGAGCAAAAAAGAAACATCCCTCAATAGGGAACAGCGGGAAAAGCCCGAGGTCGTTGGTGAGAGTGGCATTCCCGGGCAGTGAAGAACAAAAAAAAAGAAAGAAAATGAGAGAAAAGTTTCCAGCGGTAGCAAAAAAGCTGGACTGATGAGCGGCCAACTCTGAAAAAAATTGTAAGCTCGTGCAGAGGTGGAAGAAGTTTCCTATTCAATACGAACTTGCAGTACGAAAATGAAGAGATGGGGGATGGCGTCGCGTCGGGCGAGCGGGGAAGGGGGCAAGGCATAGGCGACAATACATCAGGTCGATTGAGAAAAAAGGAAGAAGAGTGTGTACTGCAGGAGGTGGATGATGAGGTAGAAAGAGACTGAAGGGGGTCGCGAATAAAGAAAAGAAAAGATCAGGGCTGTAGGGATGGGTGGAGACAGAGTAGAGTGCGAATATAAAATGGGTCGTGGAGAGAAAGAAGGGTGCGCGTGAACACGCTGCTGGGAAACTATCGTAGGCTCAAGCTTGATCCACTCGACGAGCTTCCGCTACGTGGACTCGATCAATGCATTGTTCTACCTGGTTTTTTTTGCGCTTGCATTCCAAATACATATAAAGGCCTTTTATATTCATTTTATTTCGGAATATCGGCGTGTCACACGATAACAGATATGGAATACATTGTTTTTAAGGGCTGGGAATAAATTTGTGCCTCGTGAATATTTTCTGATGGATATATCTAAAACATGAGACGAGGCAACTTTCGCCCATTTTAAGGGGGGATTGTCTTTTTTTTCGCAAAATTTACCGCTTTTTGGGAATTTTTTTGTGAAGAAAGTATACAACGGAAAACTTGTGAAACTTGGCATATAGTTTTATTGATCTGTTTACTACATACAAAATTTTTTTTAAACAATTTCATAAAAAAATGCGCCTCCCACCCCCCTCGACGCGCGATGGTCCTTTTTTGATGGTGTGCACGATTACAGCCTTCATGTTCATCCTGCAACAAAAACAAAAAGCATTTTACTTTAGACACATATAGCTATCGTTCGATAAAGGGAAAAAAAAATTGACGATTTGGTGACATTTTGAACTTGAAGTATCGATTTTTCGAAAAAAATTGATCGATTTTTTGTTATAAATAAAAAACTATTAAACGTATTGCTTTTTTGCTTCATCAAACGATAAAAGGATGTCAGCTGAGCATTCTGTCCAAATTTGAAGGCAATCGGTTGAATAGTTTTTGAGAAATCGTGCACACCATCAAAAAAGGACCATCGCGCGTCGAGGGGGGTGGGAGGCGGATTTTTTGATGAAATTGTTTAAAATTTTTTTTGTATGTAGTAAACAGATCAATAAAACTATATGCCAAGTTTCACAAGTTTTCCGTTGTATACTTTCTTCACAAAAAAATTCCCAAAAAACGGTAAATTTTGCGAAAAAAAAGACAATCCCCCCTTAAGGAGGTACGGTGATAACCATGCTAGTAAACTTAGAGTCTATTTCAGGCCGCAATACCGCCACGTTTTAGATATATGTATATGGCCTATTTTTCGAGAAATATTTTGTAAGTATTGAATTTCGAGTTTCCTATTATTTTTATAATATGGAAACAACGTTAATAATCTACTACTCGATTTCAGTAGTACGCCATATCGTTGACGTTTAGCATCGTCGCATTTTCGGTGGCTGTCATAGGTTCCACGCGCCCGGCTTATTATTTTTTGTAGCCGGTTAACATGGAGAATGAAAATACTGTGGAAGTTTATCAAAAGAGTAAAGGGATTGTACCTTAAGTCCAGTTTGAAGACAAATGTAGATTCTGTCGGACGAGAATTAGAAAATGAAAAGATAATATTGCGATTGCAAATAAAAAACGTCGCGTTGAAGTTAACCTCAATGTCCAATGTCCAATCTGTCTAAAGTCAAAACATATTTCATCGATTGTTATATTATTTTTCCCTTTTCCAATTTTCACAACATTTGCAGGTATAAAAAGGAACGTTTATTTTATATGACGGTTCTCCCATGCTGAATTTATATATAGATGCGTTGTATAGGTACATGTCGTCAGAAAAATTGAGATGCCTTTGCTGTACGTAAAAGAACTTCAAATAAATATCGACGAAAGGCCTTTTATGATCCATTAAAAAATTTACGGCTTCGCACAATCATATTTTTAATTCGCGTTAAAAATATCCGATAGACGAATAAAATTTGCGCGGGTATCCGGCGTTGCCACACGTCGAGCGAGATGGCTGCTGTTACGTCACGAGAAGTCTCGCTCTCCGAAAACTTCGGTTTTTGCGACTTTATTTCTAAATTTATTGCTTATTTCTGCGGTGAGCTTTCCAATTCAAGGTGCCTTATTGATCACAAACATTCAACGAACGCAACCATCAGTTTTTTTTACGTGTTTCTTGGCTCCAAGTAGCACAAAAAAATCGATATATGAGAGGACTGGCACATTTTGTCGTCTACGTGTGATTAATTCACCAACTTTAACAATTAATAACTCGGAAAGTGTACGGTAAATCTCGTGGAAACTCCGCGTGCGCATGGACGAAGGTCTCGACAATGCTATGAAAAAAATTCGGGCTTTTATCTTGAACTCGCTCCAATCACCGTACCTCCTTAAATACAATGATTTGTCCATCTGAGAGGTTATAGTTAGGAGACGTTTTGTTTTAGTTATGTTCCGAGCACCAACGTATACCCTTGCAGGTTTATACCAATAGCCCTTTCCAATTGAAGCTTTTTCTATCACTCCCTAGCCGGAGTTCGCCAATCTAACCTCACTTTCGTTGCGTCCACAGCCGTCTTGAACTACACTATACCGCATTTGCCATGGGCACGGGGGAACTGGAAAACCCGCATCAATATAGACGGCCCCATATTCTTCTGATTCTCTGGTGCACTTCCACTAGACCTATCGCCATAGGTCTTCTTATTATAGGGGACAAATATTTTTTACGGAAAATTATTCTGTCTACATTTCAATGCAGACCCTGCAGTGTTAAAAGTTGCGATTTCAAAACCCATTATCTCCCAATCTAAATAGTCGACTGTTCTGAAATTTCACTCGAACATGCATAATGATATGAACAATGTCTGGTTAAAATTTGAACAAAATCTATATAAATCACGATTGCGCGCTCGTACTACCTTAAATCGATAGATAAACGATCCAAGAATATATTTACAAAGTTATAGAGGCCAATTGTAAATATTTTCGAAGATACGAGGCCAAAAGCAGAGAAGCTGAAGCTTCTGAAGCTGAAGCTGAGAATTGAACATTTTGGAGCGCGTTTTCTCCAGCTTTCTTTTTCACGATTTTTCCAAATTGGCGGGCGTGGTAGCAAACAAATTAAACGACCCATTGAATCAAACCAAAGTTTATTTTCATCAGTATGGAAATCTCTTCTAAGTGAATTGAATAAGTCGTTGAAAAAGCATTTTTAAATCATTTTTATAGCACGTTAAAGTGTTTTTTTAAACACATTTTTGTTTTACACCTCAGATGAATTATAATTTCACGATTTTTTCAGCTTTTTCTTAATTCATGCAGAATAAAAATATGACAATTGAAAATTTTATTGGTTTTTTGATTCAGTCAAGAATTAAGAGCTGCATCTTTGTTGAACATTTTTGTTGAACATTTTTTTTATTCATTTCAAATATACATGAAAATATACCTCGGGGCTAACTGATCTCACTTATTTATTTCCCTTCTAAAAAAATCCAGAAAAATCGCTTTTTTGGGACCATCTAATTCAGGCTCCGGCTTTAACCCTTTGAAGTATACATTTTTCCTTACGTGCAATTAGCTCAAAACTTTGTACTCGGGGGTTTTCGGGGACGCTGATTACAAATCTGCACTCAAATTTTGGAAATTCAAGATGGCGGTTCCAATATGGCGGACCATAAATGCAAAAATCGTTTGATGAAAGCGAAAATTGTTACTCGGGGGTTTTCGGGGTCGCTGATTACAAATCTGCACTCAATATTTAAAAATTCAAGATGGCGGATCCAATATGACGGACCACAAATGCAGAAATGGTTTGTTTGGGTTATAATAATATATAAAATTATTTATATATTATAATTAATATATAAATTAATTATATATTAATAAAATAAATATATAATTTATTATATAATAATATATGAAAAGATATATAAAATAAAAAATAAAAAAAAGTAAAAAAAAAATATGGAGCTCGAAACTCGCTACGTCCTTGCCGTTAGCTCCGGGTAATGCTAAAAGCGTAATTCTATTAGAAATTCAGTACAGCAGAATCAACATATTGAGCAACTCCGATGTTTTAGTAATTCCACTGAAATCTCCGGTTTTGGTCCGCCATATTGGATTCGCCATTTTGAATTTCTGGATTTTGCGCTCGAATTCGTAATCAGCGACCCAAAAAGCGTCTCTGAGTTTATTTTTCGTGTATGGTTTACCTGCTAGATTAGGCACAATTACATTTATTGTTTAAGAAACGTTTTTTTTTGTACTGTATTGATGATCAACATTCACTAAGCGCAACATAAGACCTTAATAATGATATTGTAGTAACAATTGATCTCCTAACATCCTAAATATACATTTACAATCGTCGTTATGCGCTAACAAAATGTTTATTCAAGAAAAACAGAGTGGAAGTACGTGACATACCAGTATTCCACTATGCTTTAAAGGGTTAACTCGAAGGACCGCTGGAGCCGAACCCTGACCGCCCATCCACCAGTACCGGTGGGAGAATTTTTCTCATTTTATGGACTTAATTTCGTTGAATGATACTATATAAGTTATTTTTATTATTCATATTGATGCATTGACATTTTTCTGACAGCTATTTCTTTTCGGCCTCATTGGGTACGGTGTATATGTCGTTCGCATTGTTTGTTGAACAATAATAAATACGTTGTGAATATCGACAGTGAACGTAGTGTTCAGTGCTAATTTTTATTAAATTGTTATTCTAAAGTATCCATTATTTAAAAAACAATTCTGCCGGCTTCTCAACGTATTTGGCTAATTCCTTCGAGTATTTACCACGATCGGGAATTCCCGTGGAAATGCTTTTCACGATTAATGAGCTTTTTTGCTAATCGCGATTTAACTAATCACGTTTCGAGGATTATTTATTATTGGCATCATCCCCGAAGTCGTTTTCGTCATGGGGCATTGAATTACGGCTATTCGTCGATCGGTTGATTAATCAAATGAAGAAAAATTTCGCTCTTCAACGAAAGTCTTTTTTGCCTCGTTTTCCCGGTCAACTCGTTCATTAAGCGAGGCGAGCTCGAATTTGGATTAAAAATGCAACAGCATTTGATAATTATTCGCAAATAATAATCAGCGTTAAGCCGATAATATAATTTATTACAACGATCACACAGATGACCAACTGATGATCACAACAATCAATCTGATGGCCAACTGATCATGAATGATCCAATCAAACCGATCAACAAAATCATAGTTTCATCCAATAAGATCGATCATCAGCTGGATAAGAATTGGATTGGATCATTTATCAGCAGTTGGTAATCAGATATGATTATCTGTCTGAATTTTCACTGATTGATTGATTTATTGATTCACAAATAATAATCATCGTTAAACCGATGGTATAATTTATTACAACAATCAAACAACTGACCAACTGATGTTCACAACAATCAATCTGATGACCAACCAATCAATCTGACGACCAACCAATCAATTAGATGACTAACCAACTGATGTTCACAACAATCAATCTGATGACCATCAATGATCCAATCAAACCGATCAACAAAATCATAGTTTCATCCCATTTTGTAATCCAATGAGATCGACCATCGGTTGGATAGGCATTGGATTGGATCATTTATCAGCAGTTGGTCATCAGATATCATTATCTGTCTCGATTTTCACTGATTGACAAATAATAATCATGGTTAAGCCGTTGGTTTCATTTATAAGAACAATCAAAGACCTGACCAACTGATGATCACAACAATCAATCTGATGACCACCTGATCATGCATGATCTAATTAAACTGATCAACAGAATCGTAGTTTCATGCTATTTTGTAATCCAATAAGATCGATCATCACTTGGGTAGGAATTCGATTGGTAAATTAATTATCAGTTGATCATCAGATATCATTATCTGTTTGGGTTTTCCTTCTTGTAGGAACACCAGAACGCTATGGAATCAACATAATGTTATAAATACGAACATTGAAGTCTACCCAATCATCGAAGTGGTAGGAGTGATTGAAAATAGAGCCACGATTTGATTGAAGCTCGTACGCTTGGATTGGCGTATTCAGAGTGCCATTTCTCTGTTTCCTTGTTTTATAAGCTGCCGTGATTGTACACCGGCATCAAAGCGCGCCAGCTTTGTGGGCTAAAAACGAGAAGCACTCGTTTCTCGCTCCTGTCTCCGTTTCGCTTGCCATTGCGAAGCTGCAATTTCAGCCGACAGTTTTTCATGGCTGGTTTTCACATCCAACTTTTACCTTGATCGAATGCGAACGCGGAAAAGCTGAACTGCTGTACCGAACGATGAGCCCTACGAGGGATTTTCCACTGACGTTAGTTATGCTGAATATTAACCATGTTCATACACGTTGTTCTATATATACTCTCTCGGCCACTTCGTATAGCGGTGACGTTAAAACAAAAATTATTAAGGGTAAACATTGCAATTTTTCAGTCTCAAGGGGGGAGATACCTTCAGGCGAGGAATAAACTTGCTAATTTTTATGATTTTTTTTTAAGGGAAGATTTCTCTACCATTTTTGAGACTTTGGGTATATTTTATTACTACTTTTGACTGTTACATGGTATTTTTTTTCGGAAAATTCCTTTTTGTTGTTTCAAAGCGTACCAGATTACCGATTGGCAACATTTTTCACTTTTTCTTGGTTTATATTTTGCGTATGAGTCCTAATGAAAGAAAAATCTTCGTTGGTTTATTTTTAGATGAATCCCGTTGGTGCTACTTGTCACGCCGTCTGACAACATCCGTCGCAACCCGTTCAGAAGACCGTGCCAAACTTCCGCCATTTTTAAATATTAATAAAAAATACCATGTAACAGCCAAAAGTAGTAATAAAACTAAGTAGTAAATACCCTTTCTCAAAAATAGGGGAAAAATCTTTCCTCAAAAAAAAATAGCCTGATGATTTTTTCCTCGCCTAAAGGTATCTCCTCTGTTAATGAAAAGAAGTTGGAGGTGTACTCGGAGGACTTTACTGTACATGTCTTAAAGTGTACGGAATTGTTAAAAGATCAGTTCTTGCACTTTTTACCTCGAAAGAAATACACCAGAAATACGTGGGAGATTTTTAAAATATTGATTTCCCCAAATGAAGCAAGCATTTTTTTTAAGTTTGATTTTCAGAATGAGATCGTGAGAAATTGTTTATAAGGGGAGGGGTTTTCGAAAAATCGATGAATGCTTAAGTATTTCTGTGGAGAATTTATTTCAGAGGATACAGTGAAAATTTCGAGTGAATCAGATTAAATTTGTTCAATTTTATGCTGCAAGTAATTTTGAAAACCGTTTTTTTTCGGTAAAAGGCCTCAAAAGTTTTAATTGTAATAATTGTCTCTTGTCCAACGATTATCACTTTGCGACACTTCGGATAATTGTTCACTTCTTCGTGCCATATATGTCGCGCTTCGCTATGGTTATTTTTCCACGCCATGCATCGGATATATTTCACCCGAAACTTCTAAGGGATTTAGTCAATTTTTTTCGACCACATTGTAGATATTTGCAATCGAAAAAAGAGCTTACGGATTTTCCATTGGAACGTTCGAGTATATCCTTTTTATTTTTGGACGAAAAGTTTTTATCAACGTTCGTTTTTACTGACCATGTATGCGATCGGATATAAATACTGGAGTAAAAAAAAATTTGTTGGCCGTGTTCAGATATGAAAATGAATCATCTCTCACTTTGATAAAAAAAATGCCCACTAGGGTTGAAAGTGGCTCATCAGTTTATTGAAAGGAACTGAGTTGCGAACATCGTTCGGTAGTTATATTACCTCTACGAACCTACCAGGCGATACGAAGTAGGTACGATTATCCGTCGTACGTGACTCTATCCAACCCTATGTGGATAATATTAATCGCATCATGTATTACGGCAGTGCACCGCTGCAGCTTTGTGCATACTTTATGTTATCCATTACTTGTTAATGCGCTGCATCAAAATGCTGCCGCAGGTATCACCGTCAGGGAAGATTTGAATTTACAATCCTCGGTAAATACATTACACCAGCAACGTTGCTGAATTTCGAATCCACCTCGAAGATAGATATGAAGTGAGAGAAGGCTTAGATCGCGATGGCAATTTACGGAAATATAGAGATGAATATCATTGTATCATCCGTGCATACGTTGAGGGTAATCAATGCTTGCAAGGAACATCATTGGAGTGTCCGCCTTCGATTTTGTGGAAACTCATATATCTGATAAAGCACTGGAAATTATTAGACATGTATTTTTTTTATCGAGGGAAAAACGGGTTTACGGGGAGAAACCACCCCTCAAAGGGTCGAGGGGTGATTTTGCAGTTTCACTCACAAGCAGTTCGCCGATCTGAATGAAACAAAAACCAAAATTCTTCTAAAGTCAAGCGAAGAAAAATGTAATATAGAAGTATTAATGAAATTAAATTGAAGGGTGAAACATTTTTCTTTGAGGGGCGGTAACCCCCCTTAAAACCATTTTTCCGCCAATTAAAAGAAATACGTGTTTTATAGTTTTCAATGCTTTATCACATATATGAGTTTCAACAAAATCGAAGGCGGACACTTGAGGGGGGCGATACCTTTAGGCGAGGAAAAAATTGGCTGACTTTCATGATATTTTTTAATCGGAAAGATTTCTTCACCATTCTCAAGACTTGGGGTATGTTCCAATAGTACTTTTGGCTTTTACATGGTATTTTTTTCATTAATATTTAAAAATGGCGAAGGTATGGCACGGTCTTCTAAACTGGATTTTCAAAACTGCTGTGACGTATAGCTAAAAAATTAATCCACCGATTCTGATGAAATTTGGTACAAATCTTTCTAACCTCATTGTCTAAAATATGACCTTAAATTTTTTTGAAAACAAACGAACGTATTTTTTTGTTATACTATGTAGCCATTTTTTCCGTAAAATTCAATCTTTTTGTTTCAAAGCCTACGATTTTATGGATTTTCAAAATTTCTCACTTTTTCTTGGTTCATATTCTGCGTGTGAGTGTCAATGGAAGAAAAATCTTCATTGGTTTTTTTTCAGATTAATCCCGTCGACGCTACGTGTCACACCGTCTGACAATGACGTTATAAATGAAAAATGGTGTTTCGGTGAAATTAATGTTACAGGGGTGAATTTCACGAAGCTAAGAGAGTCGACGACCATTCACGTGAAGTGAAAAGAAAAGATCTCGGAGTCTCCGGGGATCCATGGCTCCATTGTTAAGAGAATTGGTAATATCTGGCTGGTGCTTGTCAGCTCCATTTCTCTGTACAACGTGTACGAAATATTACACGGTTGGAAAAAATGACAT
Source organism: Ophion ellenae (assembly GCA_963210295.1). Lineage (NCBI taxonomy): Eukaryota > Metazoa > Arthropoda > Insecta > Hymenoptera > Ichneumonidae > Ophion > Ophion ellenae. The sequence goes on from OY723387.1 coordinate 47,426,383, forward strand.
TTTTTAAAAATAGTTTCTCTCTTTATGAAGTTGCTCGTACCGTACCAAAAAAATATCTGTCACGTCGAGGTCCAAATATGCAGCGTGTATTTACACTGTTCGCTGCATGTTTGGATTTTAGTGGAAATAGTAGAACTGCAACGCCACAGGCATTTTATTCCAGACTGCATACATGCCCGAGATACACGAGATTTGTAAAAAGAACAGCACGACAACGTTAAACTCCATTCCCAGTGGCAATTTATCATTGGATATATTTGAAAAAAAATATACGTATCAACACATCGCATCGGTGGGTTTCCGTGGAGCAAGGGCTGTTCACTCCTGCTGAGCAATGAAAAATATTAGACACCCGAAAATGAATAAACAATTAGTGAAGGGAATTTAATCGCTGCTTGATTGAATAAATTAGGCGTAGTAAAAATAAATCCATTATTTTTGCCTTCAATTTCATCGAAAAATAATGGATTTTTTTTTACACCTAATATGAATGAAATCTTTTTTAAATGTCGGGACTAAAGTACTAAAAAAGTACGGATTTTTCACAATCGCCCTGTACCCTCGGCAATGCGATGTAGTGTAGCTTAACCCTTTGAAGCATAGTGACATACTGGTATGTCACCTACCTCCACTCTGTTTTTCTTGAATAAAAAATTTTTTGAGCGCTTAACGACCAATGTAAATGTATACTTAGGATGTTAGGAGATCAATTGTTACTACAATATCACTATTAAGGGCTTATGTTGCACTTGGTGGATGTTGATCATCACTACAGTACAAAAAAACACGTTTTTCCGACAATAAATGTAATTGTGCGTAATCTAGCGGGTAACGCATACACCAAAAATGAATTCAGAGACGTTTTTTGGATCGCTGATTACGAATTCGAACTCAAAATCCAGAAATTCAAAATGGCGAATCCAATATGGCGGACCAAAACCAGAGATTTTAGTGGAATTACTAAAACATCGAAGCTGCTCAATATGTTGATTCTGTTATACTGAATTTCTAATAAAATTACGCTTTTAGCATTACCCGGAGCTAACGGTGAAGACGTAGCGAGTTTCTAGCTCCATATTTTTTATTATTTTTTTTACTTTTTTATTTTATATATTTTTTATATTTTATATTATTATAAAAATATATTTATATATTATTATGACCCAAACAAACAATTTTTGCATTTGTGGTCCGCCATATTGGATCCGTCATCTTGAATTTTCAACTTTTGAGTGCAGATTTGTAATCAGCGACACCGGAAACCCCCGAGTACCAACTTTCGCTTTCATCAAACGATTTTTGCATTTATGGTCCGCCATATTGGATCCGCCATTTTGAATTTCCAAATTTTGATTGCAGATTTGTAATCAGCGACCTCAAAAACCCCCGAGTACGGAGTTTTGAGCTGATTGCACGTAAGGAAAAATGTATGCTTCAAAGGGTTAAGGGGGACACACCATATAGAGGCTTCGAAAAATGCATTTTTTATTGCCTAAATTTATAGATTGAAACCTGTAGAATACGATGCAGTTAGTGATTTTGGTCAATTCTCAAAACGACGTCCCGAGAGCCTTTGAGCGTGACTCACCTCTGCTCCGTTTGGAGCCCTGCGCGCAGGTATAGGCACCATGTGAGGTGAGTCGTCTATTCAATAATAGCTGTTACAAACGCTTATATATCCATAGAAATATAGTATTACGAGGAACCTGAAGGACCTGAAGGAACCTGAAGTTTATTATATAGTGCCGGAATAGCTGACTAGTTGGTAAGCCGCAGAATCATACGGTTTTTCCTTGCCGAATCTTTAAACGCGATTATCTCGAAACTTCTTTTCCAATGAGTTGAAAATCGGTGCACACGATTTATCAAAAACTATTTGACCGATCAATCTTATATTTGGCACACGATTTCATGATACTTATGTGCCATTGATGAACCTAAAACCGACTAAAAATTATCAAAATACACATGATTTTGGCTGGATCAACGTTTGATTGAAAAAAAATCAACTTCTTTGTTCTAAGGATTCCCCTCTAGCCAATTATCATTATTTTTCCAATATTAATGGTTCATCAAGTGACCACATGTATATACTAATCGATTTTTTTCGCCGACTGTTTCAGATAATCCTACGAGGTACTGGAGTGTAAACCGCATTCAGTCTACCTTCCGGACAGCTTCACGGCGACTGGTTATATCTCCGCCATTTTTAACTTTTTTCAAGCAACAAAACGCGTTTTGAAAACTGGAATAATGTATCAAAAGTGCCTCTGACCCTGAAAAGATATATACATTCTTTACCCTCAAAAAAAGTAATAAAGATCGACTAAAATTTGGCGTTCTATATGGAGCGCCCCTCTTAAGGCGGGACAGCACTGCAACCGGTAAAAAATCGATTTTCTGCATTTTTTTAAAGTATGCATATTCCAAATTATTTGGAACCAATTTTAAGTTGAAATATTGGAAATTGACCAAGTTACAGACCATTTGGTGAGAGCAGGTAGCGCAACGATCTACGTATACTAAAACTTTCAATCACGTTTTTCTCGAAACGACTTTTTTCGACCTGGCCGGAATCGTAACTCCAGCTATAATTGTCCGGAGTTCAATTTTTCAAAAATCAAAATTTCCCCATTTGCAGTAGCTATCGTTGTACGTGGCCGTATTTTTTACTTCAGTATTTTATGAGCCCCCGAATATAAGTAAAAATGTTGCCAAAATTACACTTTTTGAAAATACCCGCTATATTGTGATTTTTTTCTAAAAAACGGCTACGTTCAACGGGAACTACATTTATCCAGATTAAAAACCTTTTTTATTTTTCTTTTCCAGACCAACTATTGTCAAGTTATCGACCCGGCCGCTGAAATACATTTTTATACCCAGGCTCTATTATATCCCCAGGCTCTATAAGGTGGCTAATTTTCAATTTTTAGCAATAAAAATTTACCCGATATAAGTTTAATGTATGCTCAATAACAGACCTTTCTCCCAGATCCCAAATAACCAATGAAGTAGACAAACAAATCCGAAGAACAACCTTTTTTCGGCCGTTCAAAGTGGTGTCCTCCCCTAAGTTGGCTGTGGACGCAACGGAGTTTAGGTCAGACCAGCGAAGTGCGGCTAGGGGCTGATAGGAAATGGTTCCATTGGGGAGGGTAATACGTAAAAAGCAGCAAGGGTATACGTCGGAACTCGGGAAATAAAAAATACAAGTGGTCAAATAAATGGAAGCATTAAATGGCGAGAAAGTCTCGAGTAAACTGATATCGCATCAAGTGCCTGGTATGTACCTTCCACCTGATATTCGTCTTTCGATAGCTCGGGAGTGGATGATGTGAGGTGCGGGGTTCGATATCTCAATGGAATAAATAAATATGACTCTTCGTAAGGAGAGTGTGCAAAGACCTCGTTTTTTTTTCTCCTCCGGGTGTAAGAGGTAACGCGATGCTGTGCTTGTACTGATGGATTGGATGGTATTCCAATGGCGAGGAATACGTCACGTTCTCTTGAATTATGTATGCGGAACGAAAGAGGGATGAAAGGAGAACGTAGGCGTACATGGTACTGCTGCGAACTGTCTCATTCGATATGGAGGAAACATACGTACACCATTGTACAGTGATACCTAGGTGTATTTTGTGGTACGTAGGTAGTATGTTATTCACCGATTGCAAAAAGGAAGGCAACACATTGGGGAAAAAAACATTTTTCATCGTTGGCAAATCATTTCTCCGGGTATTATTTGACGCGTACAATAAACGGGAAATTATTTCCTCGGAGGTAATTTTGCTCACATTATTACCATTTTGTCATCAACATTTTCGTTTGTAGCGTCATTGATGACCTTTTTTTTCATCGCTTCTCTACTTATTCATTTTGTATTATATACCGTAGTTTTCTATTTTAGTTTCTTTTATTTCAACATTTTTTTTCCTATTGCCTCAAGGTATAACCAAGACATATGGTGTTGAAGTGTGCATCCTGAGAACGCAATGCGAATGAATGTTTTTCAATTACCCAATTTGCTTCACATTAACGCCACGAAAATCGCATTCGAAAAAGAATGAATGAAAAAGTTCGGTTTGGGGCAAGATGATTCCCTTCTGATGATCCCTAGGGATCATCTTGTACACCTAGAAGGGAATCATCTTGCCCCAAATCCAACTTTTTCATTCATTCTTTTTCGGAAGTGATTTTCGTGGCGTAAATCCGTGAAGCAAATTGGGTAATTGAAAAAAATTCAATCGCATTGCGTTCCCAGGATGCACACTTCAAAAAGGTGGTGTACGAGATGATCCCCAAGATGATTCCGTACACCTAGAAGGGAATCATCTTGCCCCAAACCCAACTTTTTCAATCATTTCTCGGTAACATAACCTATAAGTATTTCACTGTTACCACGTCAACCAAAGCCCAAATTGAGCATACTATAAAGTCACACACACAACAATGATTGCAACTGACAGCAAACAATACAAGTTACCTAACAAGGGGACCTTACAGGCTGTCACTCACGGATTTTGACAAGTCTCAGATATGTTGTAGAGGAACCTACCCTGAGTACCTGAGTAAAGAGATTTTATACAACGCTCTTTAGTTTTCGAGAAAAAACGTTCGAAAGTTTAGCTCGTAGCTACTAGTAGCTACTATACCGGTACGGTTGCACCCTTGTCGAACCAGCGGGCGTGGCCCAATGGTCAAGGTTCCCGGCTCTGACGGTCGAGGTCCAGGGTTCGAATCCCGCGATGGCGTTTTTTTTCACAAAATATAAATAAATTCGATGGATGATGCAAAACCGTCTAATTATTTATTATTATTTTATTTATGTATTTTTATTTTTTTATTCATTTAAAAAAAAATTTTATTCATTTTTAAAATTTTTTACTTTCTATTTAAAAAAAATTTATTTATTATTATTTTATTTTTCATGCAGAAAAGAAGAAAGGAAGAAATTATAACATCTTTCACAAGAAACTGCAGTTTATTATTTTTCATTACAATATACAGGTTTTTCTCACTCGCTATCACTGTGGTCGCTTGTTATATCAGAACAATATTGCGGGTGGTATTTGTCGTAAAAGCAAGCAAAACACAAGACCAAAGAGCAACGCGCACATTGTATAAAACCTATGGTATAACTTGCAGGTGCAGTTTTGAGCAGCGTTATTGGAAAGCATACTTAATTGACATTTAAAAACAGCTGTCTTTCATCAATTAACTTCGATGCAAACCACCCATATTTAATCATCGGCGCTGATCGAACGCTTTACGATCACATCTTCGTAGACGAGAAGAAGGCATGTACATGCAGTATTAAAGTTATACCGCCCAAGTGCACGCCGATTTGCCAACCGTGCGATGTATATTTTTACCGGCAAGTGAACATTTCCACAAAACAAATACAAAATGCTCCCGATTTGTTAAAAAATAACAGAGAAATTGCGTCAAGGGAAGATTCCATACAAATTCATTCTTTGATTCTTCATCAATTAAGCGCACCTGCTTTCGCGGCGATGATTAAATATGCGTGGTTTGCATCGAAGTTTTGTGTTTTGCTTGCTTTTACGACAAATACCACCCGCAATATTGTTCTGATGTAACAATCGACCACAGTGATAGCGAGTGAAAAAAACCTGTATATTGTAATGAAAAATCATAAACTGCAGTTTCTTGTGAAAAATGTTATAATTTCTTCCTCTCTTTTTTTTCTGCGTGAAAAATAAAATAATAATAAATAATTTTAAAAAAATGAAAAGTAAAAAATTTAAAAAATGAATAAAATTTTTTTTTAATAAATAAATAAAATAATAATAAATAATTAGACGGTTTTGCATCATCCATCAAATTTATTTATATTTTGTGAAAAAAAACGCAATCACGGGACTCGAACCCTGGACCTCGAGCGTCAGAGCCGCGAACCTTGCCCACTGGGCCACGCACGCTGGTTCGACAAAGGTGCAACGGTACCGGTATAGTAGCTACTAATCGCTATGAGCTAAACTTTCGAACGTTTTTTCTCGAAAACTAAAGAGCGTTGTATAAAATCCCTTTACTCAGGTACTCAGGGTAGGTCCCTCTACAACATATCTGAGACTTATCAAAATCCGTGAGTGACAGCCTGCAAGGTCCTCTTGTAAGCTTAAAGTCAACCTTGCCTTAGACCAACAGCTCCCAATTTTATTTTTTTTCCCGTCAAAACAAGTGCGTCGCTCACCCCGCCATCCATGAATTGACCATGAATTGACTAACGCAGGGGGTGCCGCGCGCTATGTTTTACGAAAGAATACCACTAGATAGCGTTAACAGTTTTGTCGCTATTGAAAATGATCATCTTACCTCATGGGATAAACTCGTTCACCTTTCCGCTGTCAAAAAAAATTGGCAATACGATAAAAAAAAAATTGTTGCGGTCCAACGACGAAAACGTCCTGCAGATTGTTGATTCTTAAAAATCACAAACTTATTGAAATTTGCAATGACTAAGAGGCTGATACCTAGGGATTATCTTGTACATAAATAACGTACCGACTTGCTTTTTGTTAAATAGATTGTCTATTTGTGTTCAAACTGAACTACTAATGTATAACTGATTTCACAAACAATAATTGATATACCTAAGTGACTTAAGGGGGGATTGTCTTTTTTTTTCGCAAAATTTACCGCTTTTTAGGAATTTTTTTGTGAAGAAAGTATACAACGTAAAACTTGTGAAACTTGGCATATAGTTTTATTGATCTGTTTACTACATACAAAAAATTTTTTAAACAATTTCATCAAAAAAATCCGCCTCCCACCCCCCTCGACGCGCGGTGGTCCTTTTTTGATGGTGTGCACGATTTCTCAAAAACTATTCAACCGATTGCCTTCAAATTTGGACAGAATGCTCAGCTGACATCCTTTTATCGTTTGATGGAGCAAAAAAGCAATACGGTTAATAGTTTTTTATTTATAACAAAAAATCGATCAATTTTTTTCGAAAAATCGCTACTTCAAGTTCAAAACGTCACCAAATCGTCAAATTTTTTTTTCCCTTCATCGAACGATAGCTATATGTGTCTAAAGTAAAATGTTTTTTGGGTTTTTGTTGCAGGATGAACGTGAAGGCTGTAATCGTGCACACCATCAAAAAAGGACCATCGCGCGTCGAGGGGGGTGGGAGGCGGATTTTTTGATGAAATTGTTTAAAAATTTGTTTGTATGTAGTAAACAGATCAATAAAACTATATGCCAAGTTTCACAAGTTTTCCGTTGTATACTTTCTTCACAAAAAAAATCCCAAAAAGCGGTAAATTTTGCGAAAAAAAAAGACAATCGCCCTTTAAGACTGGCCGTACAAGACTGGTTTAGTTGCATTCTATCTGGGTGAGATAAAACTTATAATATAAAGGTAATTTAACTTGTAAGTTCAGTTTATGTCGTACACCTATGATTAATGCATATAAAGGTGTTTTGAACTCGAGCAAATTTTTATTTATATTCACTTAATTTCTCCAAAATAAAAAAAAATCCCAAGATAAGGGCAAGATGATCGGGGGATCATCTTGTCCATACCCTAGGGATCTTGAACACCGGGGTGTCCAACATGATCCTTATGTAAGGTTTAAAAAAAGCAAATCTTTTTATTGAAGCCCTAATAAATTGAATATTTTGAATATGCCAATCGTAAGATGGATAAATGTGCCAGTAGTAAACGCTTTCAGATGTTAATCATGTTGAATATCTTTGAAACTATGAGCATTCTCCCTTAGGGGGTCATCTCGTACACCATTCCCCCACATTCAGGGTATGGAAATCCCCCAAACGTTTTTGGGGCATCTCTATCAGAGATCGATAATTTTTATATGCAAAAAAGTTTTTGGACAAGGAAAATAAGTAAATGAAAAACCATTTTTGTTGGATTCCGCCGATGCGAGTTTAAACACCACGAACCGCACATTTTTCCGATCTAACTTTTTTCACGCGATCGTGTATCCGTATGTCCGAATTCAGATCGTATCGTTTGTCGAAGAACGAAAACAAATATTGTTAATATTTGAACTCACCAGCCGGATCGAGTGCAGTCGACAATAGGGACTGTGGTAGACATTTTCCTCTTACAGGAATGTTTCTTGTGGCAAAGGACGCGACTGGGTGCACAAGCAGAGAGGCCGAGGAAGCGGGCAACGTTGGAAAATTGGATGAAATAGTAAAAGTACGTGAGCCCCCAAATACGTGTGGACAGGTGTATCGAGACGAACAACAAGGAAATGGGCAAAAAATAAAGGATTCAAAAAAGATGGAAACATAGGCAAAGTCTGAGAGAGCGAGAGAGGGAGAGAAATCGATGTCTGCATCGAAAACGCGAGCTCTCGACTGCGGTGTATGAAGAAAATTGAAGAAACTGCGGAAGGAGGTGAGGGGCTTGCTCGTGGAAAGTTGGCAGTCGCAACATGCATCGCGAGGAAGTCTAGGGTCGCGTACTGTGGCTATGAAAAAGGATAGTTCGACAATACCGGGTGAAACGAAGAAACAAGATTTTGCAGACTTGCAAAGAAGTCGCTGCGTGCAACCCTCTCGACTTTCGTTCGACGAGCGGTGAGGGAGGGGAGAGGTCGCATAGAGAGGGCTTGCACGAGGTGGGAATAATATGAGATAGCTGATAAGATGAAAATGTGGGGTGGCTTTTCTGAAATATGGCCTCAGCACCCTGTGGACTTGGCTGAATCAAGAGATGAACTAAATAATACAAGGTGCAATAAAATGAAAAAAAAACTCATCTTGTTTTGCCCAAACGATGTGGAACGATTTTGAATTTATTTTCTACGATAGCAGTTGAAGGAGACTGATCGTTAATTTTCGTGATGTTATCGGGAAACTAATAAAAAAATTGATTCTGAAATATGTGTTGAATTTACTGAAATGATCTAACTGGACCATTTTTTTGGAAACTCGACTTTTTTTCTGGAGAAGGGACCATTTTTCGGAAAAGAGACCATTTTTTTGGAAACTCGACTATTTTCTCTGTAAAAGGGACCATTTTTTGGAGCAGGGACCATTTTTTTGGAGAAGGGATCATTATTTGGAGAAAGGACCATTTTATTGAACATTCAACTATTTTCTCAATTGCATAAATTCGATTGTCGATAAAATTGAAAGAATTTTTGTGGAAACTCGACTATTTTTTCTGGAGAAGGGACCATTTTTTGGAGACGGGGCTATTTTTTGGAAAAGAGACTATTTTTTTGGCGAAGGGACTATTTTTTGGACAAGCGACCATTTTATTGGACGCTCAACTATTTTCTCAATTGCATAAATTCGATTGTCGATGAAATTGAAAAAAACTTTTTTGGAAACTCGACTTTTTTTTCTGGAGAAGGGATCAATTTTTGGAGAAGGGGCTATTTTTTGGAAAAGAGACCATTTTTTTTCAAAAGGAACCATTTTTGGAGAAGCGAACATTTTATTGGACACTCAATTGTTTTCTCAATTGCATGAATTCGATTGTCGATGAAACTGAAAGAAGTTGCGCTTCTGTTTTACGGAATGAATACTTTTGCACAATTTACCTGACCGCCGACCATCCCCTGTCGCAACCTGAGCAAATCCGTCTGACTCCAGGCACTCTTGCTCCAAGGTGCGATCTGTCGAAGATCCGTGTTGAATTCGAAATCGGCGAGCTGATTGTGCACGAAGTTTCGTATGTTCCAGGGCAGGTCATTGTGGCCGTCTATGAGAGGAACCTCCGCAAGTACTTGACGCACTGTCTCGAGCCTCTCTCTGGTTGACGTCAGTGACGCAGCTTCCCCATCCGCAGGACGCGGTCCAACTTTACCGATCCAACTTCCGAGTGCCAAAAAGGTCACGGTCGCTGTCCAGACACCTCTGCCTCCAGCGCCCTGTAAACAGACGAATTGGAACTTGAAATCATATTTTTAAAGACGAAAAAGTGTGAATAACGTTTTGTGAGTGAAAAATTTTCATCTTTAAGGGAGAAGTTGTTAAAAAAAGTATTTTGACTGGTTCCTTCGAAATTAGTGATTTATCCTGGTTGGAAGTTGCATTCATCTTTTGACATGAACGTAAGGCTGAAGAAACGGTTATAAGCGGATGAGAATATTTCTATTGCATAAAATATTGATATTTTATATTAATGGACAATAATTTTTCATTCAATATCCACATTTCTCAAAGAAGAATATAGTTACAAACGATAGTTACCTGAAATATCAATGTAAGAGAACATTAGTGAATAAATTATTTGAAAGTGCCCAACATTCCTATAATTTTATATCAGCACTACACTTTTCTCCAATTCTATTTTTTTAAAATAATCATTGAATTACAAAACATTGCATCGAAAATTAAAGGAATCCTGGTGGGGAGGACACCACTGTGAGGGGCCGAAAAAGTAGTTTATTCCGATTTTTTGTCTACTGGATTATTAATTTGGGATTTGAAAAAGGTGTATATGCTATTAGGCATACATTGAACTTATTTCGTGTAAATTTCTTTAAAAAAAAATTACTTTATGGAGGTAGAATAGAGCCTTTGTATAAAAAATGTGGTCCCACGGCCGGATCGATAATTGACAATGGTTGGTCTGAAAACTAAAATTAAAAAAGTTTTATAATCTATATAAATGTACTTCTTCTTGCCCGCAGCCGTTTTTTCGAAAAAAATCACCACATAGCGCGTGTTAAAAAAAACGTGTAATTTCAGCGAAATTTTTACTTCTATTCGGGGACTTAAAAAATACTAAATAAAAAAAACGGCTACGTACAAAGATGGCCACTGCAATTACTGAATTTTTTTTTTTAAATTGACAATCGGACAATTATAGCTAGAATTTTTACTTTAAGTTTTTTTTCACATATTCTCGAATATGTATACTTTGAGAAAATGCAAAAAATTGATTTTTTTATCGCTCCCACCCACGTGGTGTTCATTAAGGTGGTGTCCCACCTTAATGAACGGTGAAATTTCAGTTATTTAATAAGAGTGCCATGTGAATATAATTGTGGCGATAAATATGAAAAAACCGCGTGTTCAATGAGTTCGCCATGCGATAACTTATTCAAAAGCACCGATAAAAAATGCTTGCTTTTAGAGCTTGATCCATGACGCACGAGGGTCGCTTGAACCCCGTACGAAGTAACGTTCCTCCGTGAATGCTTTACTTCGAAGACTGCCTTGAACACATCCCGGCATGAGAGGATGGATACACGTAAATAATATATACAGACTGGAATGGTCCCCAATGCCTGAATACACACTGCAAGCTGCTCGTAGGGATTAGAACGGAGCGGTGGGGGCGGAAAAGCAGAGCGAGGGAGATTAAACGACGACGTACCTACCTTTTTCTCTCTCGCGCTCGACATATTTTCACAAAAGTATCCAAAGCCGAGTGAACGAACGATACGAGATGAAAAAAAGTACACACCGAGGGGTTATATGTTTTACAATGAGGCATGAATAACGCTTGAAATTTTGCTTGAAATTATTTACCTTCGAGCTTGTGAATTGCAAATATCCTTCAAAAGGATAGTTGAGATGAATCAACCGGAGAATATCGTGTGATATTCGTGTTTCATATTTTTGGAAAATATTCCGACAATGTGAGAATGAACAGTGGACGATGCCATTCGTAAGTTGAATTGAAATTAATTATTCCTCAGATTTTGGGCTTTTTAAAATACAATTCATTTTTTTTTTCAGTAGAGCTCGAGTTCGAAGTACTGTTTTGTGTTGTTTAATGAAAACGAAATTTGAAAAAAATATTGACATCAATTTAAAAAGAAACTAAAAGAAATTAATAATGTTAGGAAATTATGTGTTTTATTAAAATTGAATTTAAAAAATGAAATTTCAGATTAAATTTAAATTATTATTTTTTTCTCAAATCAACATATTTAGATTTTTTTTAAATTGATGTTATCTGATTGTATGATTTTTTAAATGACATTCGATACATCAGAAAACTTAAAAAATAATATATCGTCTTTCTGCGTCGCGTATTATACACGCGAATAAAAATTTATAAGAAAATTTCACGATAAACATTTTTTGGGACGACGACCTATGAAACTATAGATTTTCTTTTCTTGGTACCGATTGATCGATCAATGTTGAAATAAAAATTATCCACGGGGCTGCATTACTTCTGTGAAATTAATGAAGGAAACGAGGGTCAAAAGGAACGAAATCTACCGAGCTTTGCGAGCTTTTTAGGCCTCTTCTGAAGTGCTTTTTAAGCTTTCAGCCGACGAAGAGAATTTTCCCATTGGTCTCGGTAGCGTAAATTCAATTTGTGAATGATTGATCGCATGGGATCGACGAATGATTGATCGCTTGCCGCCGGCTTGATTAAAATGCCGAAATTTCTGGAAACGCGCAGAGCGACACGAGAATGTCGAAAGTTCGAGACAAACTTTCCCGCTGCTTCAACGTCATGCGCTTTATTATGCCGGAAATGATACATAGCCAATATTTCATCCACGAGATATCGGGTTATCCTTTTTAATATTCCTATCATCCCTATGGAATTCGAAAGCATACATTTTCCACTTTAATTCTTTTCGTACGTGCAACAAATTCCAAATCGGTATTACTTCTTTAATTGCGAAAATGAAATACGTTCAACAATCGTTTTTGTGAAAAAAAATCTTAGCGAATGCAGTGTCCGCAGTGAACTGAATATTCACCACACTTGGTCGACTGAATTCGTTTCAATTACTTACGCCCAGAGGGAGAAAGCATAAAATTTCCGAAGAAAAGCGCAGTCTTCAATTTTGCTGGTCGACGTTAACTCTCGCTTTTTCGCAGTTGGTTAATCTTTAAATTCACTCGCTCGACTTAATTCGTTTAAATTATTTATGTCCAGCGGCAGGAAGAGTATAAAATCCTCAAAGAGAAGCGCGGTCTTCAATTGTACAAGTCGAGATTGCTGTACTCTTTGCTGTAGTTCGTTAAAGGGCTACCATCTGCCTAGGTGGGTAAAAAATTGCAGGTTCAAAAATATTTTTATTCGATAGTAACACCATTTAGCTATATTCCCTGAAAAATGCATTGCAATATTGCTAAAATTGAATAAGCTACTGCTTATGACAGTCGGCCGGGCGAGAGGTAATAGCACCATATTTCAAACTTCAAACGCGTTTTTCTCGAAACACTTTTCAAAGTCGGTGGACATGATATCTCGAGAACCAGTGGCTGAATTATTTCCAAATTTGCAGGACACACGATGAGAAATATTTAAAACTCGTTGACGATCATACTTAAAAAAAAAAAATCGATCTTCATCTTCTCTTAGTTACGTAAAAATGACGACATTGTTAATAGATTTTGTATGCTCAAGTTTCAATTCGTCGCCGCGCTGTTAAAAAAAAAACATTTTAAAAACCGACGATCGTCAACGACTCGTATTTATTGTTGACTTTAATAACCCGTTTGGTTTTTGGATTTCAGATGAACCGTTTAAGCTGGAGAATGTCCACCGCCAAGCGTCATGAAAAAAATGTCATCATCTGCCGACGGCCATGTTTTTGTTGTTTTTCTGGTGATTTTTTTAAAGGCTCTCAATATACGTACCTTTGTAATAAATGCGTTTTTTTTCACCAGCCGTTTCCCAGAAAAAATCGGAATTTAGCAATTTTTTTTGGGTCTCTAGGCAGATGAAGCCCCTTAATTTCGGAAATGTGCAGGTTGGGTTTTCTTGGGCCCAAGATTTATCGCAGTGTGAGATAGCTTATTTTCATTGGTTCATTTATAATTATAAACCGCGGGAAGTACATAATACCCTATTGCGGAAACAGGCATCAATCCAGTTGTCAAAAATCCAAATATTTGTTCAGATTTACAATGGAAATAAACTGTCCAATGTGTTTTGTTTTGTGATAAGCAATCGGTTTATAAGGACAAAATCATTTTTGGTAAGTTTGAAGTAGTGCACATGTTCGTTTCGTGTCTTTTTCGAGTGTCTATTAAAAATGGATAATTGGCTGGGGGCTATAGCGTGTCAATTTGATCTTAAGTACGTAGGTATGTACATATATATATATATATATATATATATATATATATATATATATATATATATATATATATATATATATCGATATACCAATACGTAAAGGTTGTTGGACATATTGGCTGAGGGCAGCCATCGCCCGTGTCGATCGTAAATCCATCCAAGCCTGTATACGCGAATAGCTTGCAACGAACGTTCCGTATCCGGAGAGACGAACGTAGCAATATACACAATTGAGCTCTGGACCAATTTCCGTCTCGAGATCACTCTCGACAGGCCGGATAATCAGCAACGAGGTAGTTCCGTCGTTCTACACGATGGGCCATCTCAAATCCGAGCTATTTTATCCGGCAATCACAGCATACATCCGTCAGGTGATAGAATGACTGTAGGAAGATTATTGCAAGAAAATCTTCTCGTCGTGCACCGTGAATTTCCTAATTTTTTTCCCATTAGATTGAGTTTACAAACATAGACGATTATTTAGAAAGTAATTTGTAATTAATTAGCAGAATAAGCCTTGTTTAAACTATCTGGGGGATCAATCATTTTGTCGTGTTTAAAGTTTATAGTGATTGGGATGGGTGGAGAAACGAGAGCGGCGACAAAATGATTGTGGAAAGCAGTTGATACGAATAAAGTGGACACGTGTTTTTTTTTATGGTTCATTCGCCTTGTACAGAATTTCGGAAACACATCACATTTTAGGGAAGTTGTGATCAAGATGACACGGTCAGATAAGACGACACAGCCGCAATATCTTTTGAAATATTTGCGCTATAAGAGTAACGATGACATCCTATGTTCGACCAATAAGTGTTGCTAGTAGCGAAATCTAGTATAGCCGTCAGTGAACGCGAGCTTTTATGTAATAAAATGTCTTCGTGATTTTGGAATGCAAAAAAACTGACCACGTTGTTATCTGGTGGTAACAATCCCCGTCGGGTAAGATTTTTTCTATTGGGAGTAAAAATAAGTCTCCGCCGTTTGACAAAAGATGGCCCCACCAGGAGGTTATGGTTGAAGTCAGATGTAAAACGTCATATCGGAAAGTTGGACATCTGGCAAGACCATAACCTTGGTATATTAGCGATTTTGTATCAGCATCACATCATTTTTTTCGTGCGAAAATGTCGAGTTTTGAGTCGAATACGCGTCATTTGCGTGAACTCTTGCGTTTGGCACGAATCTCCCTCCAATAATGCTTCCAATTCCGCGTCTTCGATTCGGTCTTCCGCTACGTTCTTTGTCTTCGATGTCGAACTCACCGTTCTTAAACTTTTGAAACCACTCACAACTTCTCTCACTTAACGCAGCCTCACCGTATGCTTCTACAAGCAATCGATGCGCCTCGGCTGCAGATTTCTTCAAATTAAAGAAGTAAAGAAGAGTAATAAAGTTCCCGCAAATGACCCTTTTCGGCTCAAAACTCGACATTTTCGCACGAAAAGAAATGATGTGATGCTGATACAAAATCGCTAATATTTCAAGGTTATGCTGTTGCCAGATGTCCAACCTTACGATATGATGTTTTATATCTGACATTTTGGACCATAACCTCCTGGTGGGGCTATCTACTGTCAAACGGCGGATACTTATTTCTACTCCCAAGAGTTCAACTAATTTATTCATAATCTAGGTCCATTGTACTTCACATATACTGCATAAGGAATATTCTAACTCCAAAGTTTTCGTCACAATAAATAAACAAAATCTGCATTCCCTTATGGGTAAGTTGACATACGAGACGTCAGTGTAAGATGACGCACCATGTCATCTTACCCTGCTGTGTATAAAACCGCATACAAAATCAGATTTTTTGGCTTGTCGCTATAGGATGCCTGGCTATCATCAACGAATCTCGACTCGTAAGAGCTGGCCACAAGAACATATGACCAAGACCATTGAAGCTGTAATGAAAAATAGAATGCGTTGGTTTTTAGCATTAAAACACTTTAACGTGCCGCAGGCAACACTTCATCACCACTATTATAATGTTCCAGTAAATATTTGCTGCTATTAACTAGCCTTTAACCCAGAAACTAATAAATCTGAGCATAATTCGGTCAACTTGTGTAAGATGTCATACATATGTCACTTGAGACTGAAGTATGTCGTCTCATACACGTCGACCTACATATGGTTTTTTTTTCTTTTTTTTTAAGTAACTAATGTCCTGAAACTAATTCTATATCATTATAATAATAAAACTTTAGGGATATACGCTTGGCTTTGAATTCATACGTTGTCATTTACTTAAACATTTTTCGCAATAGAAAAGCATGTCATCTTAAGCACAACTTCCCTATGAGTTTTGACGTGGCAATATCAGAGTTTAGATAATAAGAACTTGAAGGTATCAGCGATGATGCAAAAACTGTGAGAACTTTGAAATGCTCATTAGGTTGGACTGATAGCTTGAACGAGTGGTCTGAATCGATAAAGAATGATGAATGGTCGTCGGTTTTCCGGTGGCGTTCCGTTTTCCGCAGAGATAGTTTCCCAATAAAAATGATCGAAGACGCGAAAGACGTCGGAAAATTGAGAAGGAATAGAATAAAAAAAGCACCGGGATCACCGAGAAATGAAGTAGGGATACAAAAAAGAGAGATTTGTAATACCTTAACGATTTTTCGATAGCGCCCTTATGGATCGAACAGAACAAGAAAAAAAATGAAAGAGAAAATCAAACGCAAAATTAAATTGCCATTTTCTCCCGGGCTTCTGGCCACCTGGGTACGTGCACACCTGGTGGCGCACTCTGAGATATCTAGGGGGAAAGTGGGGTCACGAGGGGAGGCTTTCGCGAGAGGGTTGAAGGGATTGGGGGATGTGAAAAGGGGTTGCGGTTGTGACGTGTTTCACCTCCAAAAGCGTGGGTGAGTGTGCCAACCACCACTGACGTAAATTTCTTTGAGCGGTTTCGGGGCTAGTTGGGGTAAGAGTCGCGAGAGGTTGAAAAGGAGGGATGAAAAGGGTTGGCGAGCCAGACTGGCTCCCATCCAAATGCCAGAGTGTAATAAAGGTTCCATATTAAAAGAGGCACTACAAAAGCAGCAAAATATCTTTAGACCAGAAAAGGGGGTGAGTTTTTTCAGTCACCCCCCCCCCCCTCCGCGAAGGGTGCAGAATACTCTCGTAAATTGAAAGTCGAACTATTATTGAACGATGTCGAGACAGTTAATTATTATGTTCGAAGATTCGCCAGTTCTTTAATCACCCAGTCGCGAGATGAAGAGGGTTGAAAGGTGCCTCAAGTGGTAATTAGCTACTTTCCAGACAGCCCAAACATTTCCTCCCACGCAATTTTTTTTCTTTATTTCCAACGTATATTCTTAGGGGTTTTTATGCATTACCCTTCCCAATTAAAGCCTTTCCGATCACTCCCTACTCGCACTTCGCTAATCTAGCCTGACTCCGTTCCGTCCATAGCCGTCTTGAGGGGGGACATACCTTTAGACGTGGAAAAATTGGTTGATCTTCATGATCTTTTTTTAAAGAAAGATTATTTCACAATTTTCGAGACTTCCAATTTCAATCCCAGTTTTATGAACAAACTTCAGGCGCAGCCATGGGTTCCCCTATTTCCCCTATCTTCGCCAACATCTTTATGGAGAACTTCGAGAACAGAATTCTGCAAGAAGCTTCCCTCAAGCCCTCCACCTGGTTCCGATATGTCGATGACACCTTCATCATTTGGAGTCACGGCAAAGAAAACCTCAATAATTTCTTAACCTTCCTCAACTCCCAACACCTCAATATTCAATTCACCATGGAGATAGAACAGGAAAATCAAATCCCTTTTCTGGATGTACTGGTTCAACGGAAAAGCGATGGCACTTTGGGCCATAAAGTTTACCGGAAACCAACGCATACGTATAGATACCTCCACGCTACGTCCCATCACCACCCTTCCCAAAAACAGTCGGTCATAAGCTCTGTGGTCTACAGAGCTCTAGCGATCTCCGAACCAGACTCCTTGGAGGAACTAGAACACCTATGAAAAGCTTTAGGAGACAATGGCTACAAGCCAAGCAACATTGAAAAAACGATAAAAAATCTAAAAAGAAAAATAGCTGATCCGAAAACGGTTACAGCACCTGATGGGGAGAATGAAGGACAAATAACCGCAACAACTTCCCTTCCACACCTTCAGGGCATAACTGATCGCATAGGCAGGGTCCTTGGAAAACATAACGTGCGAGTCATCTTCAAACCTCAGAAGAAACTAGCACAAGTGATTCCGAGTGCAAAAGACCATAGACCACCATTAAGTGCACCAGGAGTATACAAGATACCCTGCTCATGCGGTAAAGTGTACATAGGAGAAACCGGGAGGAAGATCAGTACACGGATCAAAGAACACCAACGGTGTATCAAATAAGGCCATATTACACAATCAGCGCTGGCCGAACATTGGATGGAGACTGGTAATGCCATCCAGTTCGAGAAAGCCCAAAGTCTGGCCCCATCAAACAGCTATTTTTGCAGGAAACACCGAGAAGGCTTGAAAATCCGAAAACATCCGGACAATCTAAACAGAGATGGAGGATATCACGTCAATCCTATTTGGCATACCGTCCTCCCGGTTTTTTCATTCACCAGCTGATCAATTAAAACATCTGATTGGCTGGTGCAGCGATCTGGAACGATGACTGCAACTAAGGAATACCTGAGACACGAGAGCTTCAGTATCGGAGCTTTCAGCCCTGATGATGCAGACTGTAACGTTTGCAAAACGTCGGCACAACGCTGATCCTCAACACGGCCTCCACCCGGAAGCCACATACTCTTCTCATTACATAAAGAGCCGTGAAAGCCTTAAAACTGCGATATGTTTTATTATTGCTTTTGGCTGTGGCATAGTATTTTTTTTAATTAATATTTAAAAACGGTGGAGGTATGGCACGGTCTTCTTAATCGGTTGTAGCGGATATTGTCAAACGGCGTGAATCGTAGCGTCGGCGGGATTAATAAAAAAAAAAACAACGAAGATTTTACTTTCATTAACACTCATGCGCAGAATATGAACCAAGAAGACGTAAAAATGTTGACAATCGATTAAATAAATTAACGTTTTGAAAAAAAATTGAATTTTTCGAAAAAAATGGCTACATTTTGCCATAAAAAATACAAGTTTAAAAATTTTTTTTTAAACATGGAGGGTCAGGTTTTAGACAATAAGGTTAGAAAGATTTATACGACATTTCATCAGAATCGGTCGATTAGGTTTTATTAAGCTATACGTAAAGCCAGTTTTGAAAATGCAGTTTAAAAAACCGTGCCATACCCCCGCCATTTTGACAAATTAATAAAAAACACTTTGTATCAGCCAAAACTAGTAATAAAGCATACCCTAGATCTTAAAAATTGCGAAGAAATCTTTCCTTTCGAGGAAAAATTATGAAAATCAGCAAATTTTGTTCTCGCCTTAAAGTATCTCCCCCCTTAACTCGAAAGACCGCCGGACCCGTACACCGACTGCCCACGCGCTAGAATCGGTTTTCACACAATTTTTTTTGAACCTTGTTAATCTTTGACTTGTGTTTATATTCTTTTTTTCTCAAGGCTCCGACACTGTGCAACGTGCAATCCGAGCTATAATTTGCATCGGTAAATAATTATGACGGTAATTATATTTTTTCTCATTTTTTTTATTGTCATCTCGTTACGTTAATGATGTTCATCATTATTTTGTGGTCTCACGGAATGTTGAACGAAATTGAATTTTAATATTCTAACGGGGATGACAATGAGTGGATGAGGAAAGGGACGATGATCCTTCAGAATAGGGGTTACCGGTGGCGCAGTTCGTAAGGATTACGTCGACTCGAGTGACAGCGAGTACCTGTGACGTGCGATCACAACCCTCAGTCTCGATGTCTCATCCCTGCGAAGAACTGTCAGAGTGAGTTGATTAATATTCCACTTTCGACCTAGATTGCTTCCGACAACTGTACAGAACCGTCGTCTTTCGCACCTGCACAACGAATATTCATATCTCGTGTTGTCCCAATACCCATGCAGACTCCTATAGTATAGGAATGATTTCTATTTTAGAAATTAAAAAAAAAGAAAGAAACATCATCGCTTAAAAACATTTTGGTATAATGTAGCATGTAAATTAAAACGCTGTTTATTTTTTTACTCGGTAGAATTAGTATACATATTTAGCAGCAGCGTGTGAAAAAGTGGAAATACAGGAAATGTGCAAAAAAATGGAAAGAAATGGAATGTGTATTAAAACGGAAAGTAAATAACCGTAGGGACTATTGGAGCAGTTGTAAGAACATCCAGGTTACAGAATGTTATATTCTTTCGGAATAAGTCAATTTATTCGATTGAGGAGGGTCGAGCGTTACACCGATGTCTACTGAAAGAAAATAGAAGTTCAATATCAAAGTTGTCATGAATTTGACTACATCGTTCTGAGGGAAAAAATAAAATTTAAATCTGGGCAATTTAGTACAGTTTCTTTGAATGGAAAAATCGCGCATTACGCTGGAATTTAAACGTCAACAAATTAGTACTTGCAAGACGTGTTAATTGCAGCTAAATTTACGATATTTAAAAAAAAACGGTGCTCTATTTTCGATTATTTTTCTTCTTCTAAATGATGTATTGAAGCTTGCGGAAAGGATGCATATAACGATGGAAATGTTTGGAATGTCTGGATGCCAAGTATGTATCGGAGTTTTACAAAAGTGCTACCGCAGTCGTAAAGATTGGCTGTATTGCTACCTCGTTTATTCCAAGCCCGTAGCAAAATTTGGGCTCCATACCCTAACATGTTAAAGAATTATAATATTCATGTGCAATAGCAGATGCTTCTTATTGGCAATTTTATTTGTATGTGCTCTTACAGGATGTTGTCTTATACTCAGTTTGTGTTGAGAAAAAGCATGGCGGAAAAATGACAAGGAATGTTCTTGATTTTTGTGTGTTAACTTTATCTAAGTACGACACTTTTTGGAAATGGTCATACCATCCACAACATATTCGTAGTGTGATTGATTGTAACGTACTGGAGTTCTGCTTGTTTCGTCGTTCAGCCCTTAAACCTTTATGAAACTTCATGGCAACACTCTGAACAGCGACGCGAAAGTTCTGGCAGTCACGGGGCGCGGGATATTTATTGTCAAGTACCGTGATAAATTCCAGTATTAAAATATAGGTCAAAATATTAAAAAAAAACACGTTCAATTATAAATTTGCGGCTTGGTCTACATTATACGCTCCTAACGACTGATTTTACTTTACATTTAGAACATAATTTTGAAAATGTCGAATTTCGGCTACATTTGCTTCGGTTTTCATCCCCAATACATCCTTAAGACCCTGACAATAAATATTATTCCGGTGATCTAAATATTACATATAAAAATTAAAAATAAAAAAATTATTATCATTGTCATGGGATCGTCCTTATGTACCCACTAAAGATGTTGCGACAGGGTTGATCTGATTGTGAGTCGCTCTGTGCGAGGGTTTAACTTATGGGAAGAAAGCAATCGAGCCTTTGCTCTTTTAAAGGGAGACGAGGCAAATCGCGAGCAAGAGATAGGAGGGTTGTGACAAGGGGTGGATGAGGGGGTTCTCGCCAGAGGGGTGTCACTAATCCATCGATCTTATTCTTATCCTCCCGTCTTTTGTGCAGTCTCAAGCTACTTTCTCAGCCCAATATTAATATCACCCTGCCTTTCTACATCCACTCGAGTGAGGGTTCGGAAAAGGGTTGTTTGTCCTTATTGTTTATTTTTCATCATAACTGGATCAGTCTCTCTAGTGCGACATTATCATTTTTCTCTTACACTAATGAACAATAAATTACTGAACAGTCATATCATAATTATAACAATCGTAATATGAGCAGTAGCTTATTATCATTGCCTATGCACCTTTTGCCCTGCTACGATCACCAATTTCTCGTTCCATATATTTCTACTTCACCATGTTGCGGTCAGAGGAGTATCATTCTGTACTTTGTGTCATTTGATGTCGGACAAGAGGAAACTGCACAAAACGATACAGCGGGATCGCTGCAATATAACGTGATATTCCTCGGGTGAAACATGAGTCACCGATGATATGATCTCTCACCCCACGATATGGAAGCACGTCAATTGAAGCCTTGTCGACTAGGAATTATGGACGCGTCTATCGAGCCCTTATCGCTGTTCGTTTTGAAGGACACCCTTAATATCGCCACAGTGTAGTAGCAGTAACTGTGACTCTCAAAGCGGACGGGAAAACGTATGTAGAGCTACTGAAGACCATTAAAAATGGAATAAACATAGAGAAAATAGGCGTTAAAATAAAGAGCATTCGGAGGTCAGGTGAAGGAAACCTGATGTTCACGTACGAGGGGGCGGAAAACACAAGTACTTTGAGACAAGAAATCAGAGCAAAAGTTCAGGAAGGAACAGTGAGTACCAAAAGAGCTGAAACCACCCTTTTCGTGTATGGGATGGATGCGACGACCGCGGAGGAGGAGGAGGTGGTACTAGCCGTCAGTAAGGAAGCAGGGACGGAGGAAGACCAAATTAGAGTCTTATCGATCAGGCCCGGAAGATGGGACAACCAAATGGCCACGTAAGCGCTACCAAAAGCGCTAGAAAAGGCACTTATAAACAAGGGAAAATAAATATAGGATGGCTAAGGTGCCAACCAAAAGAAACGGTGGTGCTACAACTGCCTAGATTTCGGACATGTTGTCCGAAACTGCAACAAACAAAGCAGAGCGGGCAATTGCCTAAACTGCGGAGAAAAGGCCCATCAAGCCAAAAACTGCACAAAAACAGCCTTCTGCATGAAATGCCAGGGCAACGGACATAGAGCTGAAGTCAAGTGTCCTCACTTTAAAAAGCTCGTGACGGAAGCCAAAAGTAAGCGGTAATACGACGAAATGGGGACTATAATAATAATACAGGCGAACGTAATGAGGTCAAAAACAGCTACGAACGTAATGAGGTCAAAACTCGCATACGCTACCACAGTGAAAAAAGGTATTGATATGATAATAGCTAGCGAACCAAATAAGAAGTTGACAACAAAAAGTGACTTTATAAGGGATAAAAGAGGTGACGTAGCAGTACTACTGCTGCACTAGAAAATAGGTATTAAAGGAGTAAGAGCGGACAATAGATGCCTCTGCATCCATTTAAATCGATGCAGAATATATTGCTGCTATAGCATTCCGAATATTACCCTAGAAAACTTCGAGGCCGAAATGGACAACACCATAAACGATGTAAGGCAAAAAGCAGGGGAGAGCATCATCCTAGGTGACCTAAATGCTAAGTCCCCCCAATGGGGCTCACCGATGAGGGATCTAAGGAGGGAATACCTTAGCGAATGGATGTCCGCAATGGACATGATAGTACACAATACCGGGGAACTGCCAACCTTTGTTATAGGAAGCAGCCACTCGTATATAGCCGTTACCTGCCCTATCCAGGGAATAGCTAGCAAAATTACGGAGTGGAAAGTATCGAAAGAGGAATCTCTTAGTCATCACCGTTTCATATACTTTGATATCGCAGAAGGCCGAGGCAACAAAAGGAGGACAGAGCGAATTAAAACACAGATGGACTAGGAAGTCTTCAGAACCTCACTGGAAGGGCGGGTAGAGCACGAGAATGTAGAGGGAACTACACTCATGTTAGACCTAGTACACAAATAATTAAGGAAGCATATGCGGATAGCAAGACTCAAAATGGAACAAGCCATAGAAGAGCAGAGAACAAAATGTAACAGGGCAAGAAGAGCACTGACCAGGGGAAACAGAAACCATCTGGTGGGAACCGACTGAGAAAGGCTGACGGAAGAATGCAAATGTCACCGAAAAGAGCTCAAAAAGGCCATAAATCGGTCCAAGAGGAAACTCTGGAAAGAACTGTGTGACGAACTCAGGAACCACGTATGGGGGGACGGATATTGAATTGTGGACGAATAACGAATCGAGTATCGTTTGAACTGACCACCGAAAGGAAAAATAAAAGTGCAGCAGTTCTGTGTCCGATAAGAAGAGACAGGATAGAGACTGACGAAGTCTGCAGGCAAGCGAGACCTTTCACGGAAGAAGAGCTTAAAGAAGCAGCATGAAAACCGGAAAGGCACCGGGTCCAGACGGCACTCCACCGGAAGCGATAAAAGAGGCAGTGACAATTGCCCCAGACTGGATACTGCGGGTTTTAAATGAGTTACTGCGCAAGCAAGACTTTCCAACTGAGTGGAAGAGTGCAAAACTTATCCTCATTCGGAAGGGAGGGGCGGGGGAGAATCCATCCGCGTTCAGACCAATCTGCTTACTCAACACCTTCAGTAAACTGTGGTAAAGCATGATTAGGAAACGGCTCGAAGTAGAGATAGAGTCAAGGGAGGGACTAGCATCCCAACAGTACGGCTTCAGAAAGGGGAGATCAACCATACAAGCCATCGAACCATTGGTAAGGAAAAATGACGATGTCAAAGATAAACAGTGAGCGCTAATAACGCTAGATGTTAAAAATGCTTTCAATACAGCAACGTGGAGCCTAATCATCAAGGAGCTACGCAAAAGGAAGGTTTCGCAGTACCTCATCAATGTGATCGGAAACTACTTCCACGATAGAAGAATAAGGATTGACAAGAAGGAATTTGAGATATCAGGCGGAGTCGCGCAAGGCTCGGTTCTCGGTCCAATGCTCTGAAATATTCTGCACGGCGGGGTACTACGGGTGACACTGACCGAAGGAGGGCTCTTTTGGGTTCACGGATGACCTGGCTATTATAGTCAGCGTGGACGACGAGAAAGATCTAGTCTTTCAGGCTAACGAATCCCTAAGACGTATCAACGTATGGATGAGAAATCACAACCTGGAGTTAGCTCCTGAGAATGCAGAATCAGTTATCATGAAGGGTCTCAGAAGAAGAGAAGACGTTTGCTTTACCCTAAGGGGGCCACCATCGTGCCGGGAAAAGTAGTGCGATATCTGGGAGTAAAGATCGAAAGAAACGGCTATTTCCGCGATCACATTAAAGCAACTGTTAAAAAGGCAGAAGGTAGAGCATCGGCACTTGCAAGGCTAATTCCAAATATTGGAGGACCGAGAAACAAACTCAATAATATGATACGGAGCCCCTAGCTATGGCATATAGCTCTAAGGTGGAAATCAAACCGGAAAATGCTGGAGAGCGCCCAAAGAAAAATAGTGCTAATAGTGGCGTGCGCTTATAGGACGGTATCTACGAACGCAACGCAGGTGATACCCGGGACAATACCCATCGGTCTCCTAGTAAAAGAATGGAAGGAAATCTACAATAGCAGGGACGGAAATATCTCCGATCTGAAGAAAATTGTGGGAAGGGTATCATTCAAGGGTGGCAGAGAGAATGGGAAATGAACTCCGAGGTGGCACAGTTGACTAAGAAATTAATCCCCAATATGACGGAGTGGGTGAATTGTAAGGACCGAGAAGCTACTGCATGACGCAAATATTGTCAGGTCATGGGAGCTTCAAAAGCTACACAAAACGAATCGGAAAGTCGATCGATGACAACTGTGTATACTGTAACCAGCCAGATACAGCGGGACATACGTTCTTCGATTGCGGAAGATTGGAGAGACTAAGGCATGAAGCGCACTGCAGAATAAGAACCGAGGTGACAGTTGAAAACCTAGTGGATTAACTAATAGGACCTAAACAGAAATGGGACATAATTAACGTTTTGATGATCAAAATAATGGAAAGGAAAGAATCTGACGAGAGAGAATTGCAAATACAGCCAGAATGAGGAAGAAACAGAGGCCATCCTGATGATGTGCTTCCACAGCGGTTCCGGAATGGCTTGCGATGAATAGGGGTTTTTTTTACCATGAATAACACGGTGTCTTTAAAAGATTTTTCAGCTAACAAAAAAAAGTAGCAGCAGCAGTAGCAGTGGCGGTACCAGCAGCGGCAGCAGCAGCAGTAGTAGTAGCAGTAGTAGTAGTATTAGCAGCAGTAGCAGCCGCAGCAGTAGAAGTTGCAGTTGTAGTAGCAGAAGTAGTAGTAGTAGTAGTAGTAGTAGTAGTAGTAGTAGTATTTTATTCCTTGTTTACCCTTTTTAAGGGTATTCACATAAATGCCCTTCCCTTCTCATTTCCATAAATGAATATACATTAGTTTTTCTATATGCATCCTGGTTGCTAGTTCCCAAATTGTCTGATGTAATGGCATAGTTGTTTTGCCGTTTGTATTTTCAGATGCCCTTCTATATTCCGGTTACTTTCTAACCCCCTGCTATTTTTCAACCATTGCTCCAGTTTTTTAATATTCCTTTTTTCCGTCTTTCTCGACATTACCACATCTTATTCTCGCCGACGTTTCTTTTAGTTATCCGCTAATCAGCTTGTCCTGCCAATATTTTTCTATGGGCATACTTGTTTTCCTATGTATATATTTCTTGCAGTATATTGACCCATCGATTTGGCCCCAATCGTTGTCGCGAATTTCTTGTTCAATTTGAATTTCACGTCACTGGTAATACATTATTCCTGCTTCTTTATTAATATATGTTTTTAATTTTGTTACGACAAGGAATAATCCGAGCCTTGATGCTGCGCAGTCTCTTCGATAGGTTTGAGGGTTTAATATGTGCGAAGGGTATACTATACGATTTTTTGTTTAGTTTGCAAATCGAATTTCAAGTAGGAGGAAATATACATTTAAAATAAAATTCAAATACATTGAAAATAAAAGACACGACTTTTTTCCTTTTAACATTTTATTGCGAGCCATACAGATCTCGAGAAGAGACGCATATTAAAATATTCAACTTCTGTGCAAAAAAAAGAAGTATATTATACGTACATCCCTAGTCAATGGTTTAAATGATCAGGATTTACATGTTTGTGTTTCGAGGAGAATTTTGGAAAATTTAGACATATTGACATTATTATAAACTTTGACTTCATATAACAATGATGGTAAGAAGATATTAATGGTTTAAATAAAGTATTGTTAAAGAAATAGTCAGTAAAATGATATTTTCTTTATATGCTATATGGCGTCTTTGATTCTTCTGAATCCTTGTGCATTTTCTTTGAATCTGCGTTCTTTTTTTTTAATTGTTTGACAATTCTGAAGAATGGATAAACGACCATGCGTTATATATTTGTTGTGACAAACTTTCACGTTACCCTTAGCAAGTTTCTCGATCACTGAACGAATAGTTTTATAAATAACACCTATGGAAAAATGAATACAAGAATTAAAAAAAATACAGGAAAATAGAAACGTTTCTAAGTAGCTAAGAAAAATGAACTATTTCATTACATATAAAATAGTTTTTTTTTTCACTGGATATTTGAGGAATAATTATGTGTTTAAAAAAATTTGTAACTTTTTGTTATTAGTATTACTCAAAGTAAATATTCCTAATATCTTAAATGGGTCTGATGATTTTCAGATTTTTGTCGAATTGCAGAGTGATTGAATTCCAACCAAATCGAATTTTTGGCTCTGGCTGTATGTGTGATTAATCCCGAAATAACTTTGTGCGGAAAACATCACAACACCAAATCAAATCCTGATCTTGTTCCCTTCGAGCCGCTCTGAAAAGGAATAGTTCTTGCTGTTTCCCACAAAAGCGACGCGTAACTTCGTGAAAATAAAAGAATAAGAGAAAAACAATTATGCGCAAACATCACCTAATGAGTGCAGAAAAAGTCGTAGTTGATTTGTGAACTCCATGAGCTTCATGAAGCTTTTTTTAGAAAAAGCTCAATGCAGCTCATTCCTTCTGCTTCAAAAAGTTACCTGAAGTCTTCGTTCGTGCTTTTTTTTCGGCCGTAAATCAAGCATTTTGTCGCGATCGAAAAGTCGGAAAGGTGATTACAAACTTTTGAGCGACAAAGTACTCGTTTTATGTTCCCACGGGGAACTCATAAATTGACCTTACAGGTGAATCGAGGTCAGATATATAATTGAATTGGATTCTTCGGTCATGCTCGTTTCATAAAGTCCCCAGATGATTCAAGTTGCAACTTCGTTTGTTCAATTTTGTAGGGCTGCCATTTCCCTCGGGAAAAATGTTGGCAGACGAGAAACCGTGATAGAAAACGTCGCCAGACGTGTTCCGGTCGTCGACGACGTAGAAAAGTTGCAACGCCTTACGTTCTTAGGGGTAGGAGGGCGGAAAAAACTTTCGCGATGGTACGATGGGGTTGAAATGGTTGGGGGAAGGTCCGCAGGACCAGAGAAATCTCGTTTCTCATCTTGCGCGATCATTCCTCGCGCGACGACTTGATTCATTGGCCGGACGATGGGATCGATCGATCTCGCGCGCCGCCCCGACGCCGTCTTCCTAAGGGTGGGCGATAGTTTACCGGAATTGCTCTCGCCGCACTCTTTCTTCAATGTCTTTCAACGACGCTTTTTAATCCCTCTTCCGAGCTTGTCACCGAAACATTATTCCACGAGCTTCTGCGGATTCAATCATTCTTCAATCCCTGCGAATATCATTTCTTTTGTAGTAATCGTCTTTCGAGGATACTACTGTCAAATTAAAAACAAATCGTTTTTTTAACGCTTTAAAAAAATCCCTCAGACCTTCAAAAATATGATGCATATTCGTTTATAGCTGAAAAAACAGTTTTGAAGTGGTTTTCGAGCTACTTTGGGGGAGTCTCCGAGCGCTGAAAAGCGCCTTCGGCGATGCCACGCCGGTAGACACAGTACCAGCTACACAAAATACCGTCCAAAAATTTAATCCTGAAGTAAAAACCGTTCCCAACGAGGATCACGTAATCAAGAAGCTCCCACGCCTCAGCAAATTCACTCGTGCATTTGTTTCCTAGCGGGTACCGAAAACTTCCAAAACTTTTTTGTCAAAACGATGCTTTTGAAATCGGCCGCAGCAGAACTCGAACAATTTTGGTCCAATCGACTCGAAATGTTAACTGTAGCTTCTTATATGTCTTTAACAGTTAAGTACGAGCGCTTTTTTTCGATTAATTGAAAGTTGTAAACAATATATTACTTTTCGAAAACTCGTCTCTATTTGATTATCTTCATTATTTTTTTTTATTTCCCCGCACCG
This sequence comes from Ophion ellenae, assembly GCA_963210295.1. Lineage (NCBI taxonomy): Eukaryota > Metazoa > Arthropoda > Insecta > Hymenoptera > Ichneumonidae > Ophion > Ophion ellenae. The sequence goes on from OY723387.1 coordinate 47,455,454, forward strand.
ACTGCTAAAATTAATAGAATTAACGAAAATATTTCACTTTTTTTTCCAGGATTTTTACGACAGTTCCACTGTGTGCCGCGGAGAGGGCTGGCTGAAAACGAATAGTTGCTATAGTGACTCGGGCGCCGCCGTTTACCATTCTTTTGACGAATACTTTTTTTTTACATTCCTCAATATATACCTTATAAAGTCTAACAGTTCTTTCAAACATGTATTTTAAACCGTTCTTTTAAAAAATTTAAAGAAAACGGTCGAAAACGGGCAGTTACAGTGGTGTCCTTCCTCAAGGAGGTTGGAGCGCTTCAGTTGAGTCAAATGACGGTTTATTAATTTTTTTTTTCAATGAACCTCAAAAAATGCATACGAGGTACAGATTCATTTTGTATATGCTATTTTTTTAAAATATATCATTAAAGGGCTAAATTATGCCTTTTAATATTTTTATTACATAAAGTAGAAAAACTTTTGTGTTACTACCAACTTGAATAAGTATAACATTATCGAGGATTATTATGAAAAAACTACGACAACGAATGTTTTATACAATTCACAATGAAATTTTGAGTAATTTATAATTATGCCTGTTTATATTTACGTCACGAGCTTATTGGCCCATGGTTTACGATGGGCAAGATGAGGATTTTTTTTTCTAAATGTTTACAAAGGTTCAGTTTGCGTTAATCCGTTGTTAGAAATTGTTTATCTTGGTGCTGAATAACAAAAAAAATACATAACCTTTAGTGTGAAAGTCTTGCCCATCTAACCGCACGTTAAATGACATATATTAAACTATTTTTTGTCTCTGGTGTTTGGTGGTGGAAAAAGTTCAAAAAATTTGTAAAGACTGAGTATAGTCTTAAGGATAACATGTATTTTTGTATTCAATTTAACCTTGGATTGTGGCTAACGCTCCAACCTCCTTAAGGACGGGTTGCCGTTCATGAAGATGAAAAATTCGATTTTTCAAATACATAATTTACATCCTCAAAGTATTTAGAATACGTGGGTAAGAGCACATTTTTATATCTAAAGTATTTTAGAATTTACAGCCTGTTGAGCGGAACCGTCCGTCGGCTGGAAAGCTGGTAGCTGAGGCGTTCATAGCGTTTTTCTGGAAACAGCATTTTTTAGCGCGCGGGGCGCTCTACACCTTCAACGGCTGAACCGATTCACATGAATCTGTGCGCAATTGAAAGGAAATTCAATTAGCGGGGCCAGCAGGACGCGACTTTTGTCAAAAATTGATATAGTAATACTTTTTTCGTCCGTGGAAGCAAAAAAAAGACCGGGCAAAAAAAACTGGCTTTTTTTGTCAAACGGCTGCCATTTTGTTATCCAGAGTTTTTTTTTCAGCAAATAAAAAACGACAATGCCCTCAACTTAAGTCTAATTTAATCATTTTTAACCCGTTTTTGTTCGAGATAAACTGGCACGGCTGTGGAGCGCCCCGCGCATACCAAAACACGCCGTCCATGACTTTATATGACGGACCTGTAGCCGCCATTTTGGATTTGTAAAATAAATAAAATTGGAATTTACTCTCCATCGATAGGAGAATGAAATACGTTGAAACCCGTTTCCAAAAGAATGTATTTCATATTTTAAAAAATTCCCGAAAGTTCATGCATCTTTCATGCCTCTCGACGGTAACCTGTCCCGAAAAGTCGGTGCAAACATAATTGCAATTCAATGACGTCTTACAAAATTCGAGAATATTTAGAAAAAAAAACGTTTTGCTCCTGTCAAAAGTGATTGACACAGAGAATGACGATTGTTGATTATTACGAGGGTGGTTCGGCAGAGCTCGGTCACATTCTCTTTGGTTTGTGTGGGATTCCCTGTTGATGACTTCCACCGTTCCCGATATCGCAGAGGCAGCCGCAGGGCTGCATAATTACGATAGAAATGCAGGTGAATTGTCCTTCAAAGATGGGTCAGCTCAACTTGTAAGCGCCAATCTTGCTCAGCAGACCGCCGTCCAATTCGGACAGGCTTCGTATCTCTGGATCCAGGGCAATATACCTCATTGTCTTACCATAATTACCTGACACTGCTGATGATGGCTGCGGATAACGTTCCACGTGATTAATTTCGTACATTTTCGAAAAACTCGACCATCGATTATTTCCGTCTTCCCCACGTTCCCACATTATGCAATTTCTGTTTGTTCGCCATCCAATTACGGAAAAACGTATTTTCCCAAAAAGAACATGTGACTTTGGAAAGGAATAATAAAACTTTTTTGATTGCGAGGGCTTATGACGCTGTGTCTGAGTTCTAGATTTATTTTTAACTTTTCAATAAAATCCCGAATTTGCCATCGCTCATTCTAACAGCTCATTTAGAGACCTATTTGGACCACTACGATTGGGCCCAACTGCTTTGGAAATTTGCTCAATTCCGAGGCTCTAAAGCTTGGCAACGGCTGATTACGGAGAATGTTTGAGAGTCGTACATTTTTTATTAACAAGCAAGACCCCGGGAACAGATTTCAAAATAGTGTCTGAGCGAGTCCAGCCTTTACGTCCATAGAGAAGGTTTTTGGTGGGCACTGGTACGATAGCACCTCTCGTGATTGCTCTTCTCTGGTCCAGCCATCGAAGATCGATCAATCTTGCTCTGATAGCTCGTAGCGAGCTGCCAGAAGGATTTTAATAGCGCTAATTCAACCCTCTTCGGTTCTCTTCACGGTGTGGGGAGCTCTCTTTGACAAGGTCCATAATTCTGGTGAATTCTGGCAAGCTAGACCTCGTAATACGTTGCCAAGTGTGCGTATATTATGTATACGTCGAAAGTGAAACGGTGTACGAAAGCACAAAGGGAAGAGATGCCAAAGCGATGTACGAGGCAAGCAGAGCGAGGCAAAGTAGAGCCCCAAGGGTGGGCTAAAACATAAAACATGAAAAGTGAGAAAGAAGTGATGCAGTAATTTAAAGACTTAGGAGGATGAAAAAAATACGTGCTATCCTTCGACATTACAAATGCTTTTATCGACATTAATATGTTCACGATAAAAAAAACGACAGTGATTGTATAACATTTAAATTGGTGAAATTTATTGCCTAATCATTTTATTGATTGAAAGTCGATTGAAGAATTGATAGGTGGTTTGATTGACTGAAAAGATTGATGGCCTCTTGCCATTGCCATACAATTGATCCAAAAATCGTTTACCTTTTTCCATTTTCTACTCCAGCTCCATTAAAATCTTTTCAATAATTCTTCTCGAGATTAGGTTTTTTCGTATCGTTCATTTGTGAATTAAGAAGAGGAATTGGAGTACTTGATAAGTCGAGAACAGCAATTAGTAAATGGCCTTTGTCCGTTTATCAGAATAAAAAAATCATGGTATCTGGACGAGAGGAGATTTCAAATTGTACATATCTGCAATCCCGTTCGCCCATTGCATCCTCATTCTCTACACGGTTTGCGATGATTTGTATACATGGGCAAGTATATCGATCAATGTCAGCTTCCGCATGCAGGAAGATTTGTGAGGAATATAAAGACCGAAAAAGCAATGTTGAAATTTCATTAACAATTTTTTTTGCTTCGCAATGCATATAAAAATAGTCTGTCTAGGCACAAAGTATGATTTATTGTGCGATGTTCAGACTTCGATGTTTGGCATACATTTTTTTGAATTGTCGGACGCGTTTCTGTTCCCGGCTAACTGTGTTAAATTGAAATAAACGTCTTTTTGAAAAGATACAACAGGAGAATACAGAATTTCAGAGAACAAGGGAAATTTTAGAAATACAGAAAATACGGAAAAATTAGAAGCAACGAATAATAAAATAGTTCGCTGTAGGGCTGAGAAGAAAACCAAGTTATAGAAAAATAATATCGGCAACTCTTTTTTTTACATTGCCGATGAGTACTTTGTGCTTGCGAGTGCGATCTCTCTCATCACTTTTCCTTCGAAGCATATACGAATGCAGTACCGAATGCATGGTGTTGAACGTATGGAGGCCTGTACCAGATGCATAATGATTCCGAAGGGAGGTTTGGAAACTACGATAAATTTGGTATACCGTTAGGGGTGTGAGCCCTGACAGGTGGGGTCCTTTTGAGTGGTTGGTTGGTGAAACTTCGCAGAGACGTCTGCCAACGTGAGCGAGCGGTGAACGACGTCATTCCAGTAGCGTTTAGTATGATGAGCTCGTAGATAGAGAAATGACATTAGCCCTATGTATTTTCATCTCCGCTTGCACCCTCAAACCAATTTCAACAACCCCTATTTTACATACGCGTTAGACTGAGATAGAATATTTCTGGTGGTTACTGTCATCACGAAAACTACCCCTTTGCCCCATTTAACTTTAAACCACCCCTCACAAATTTCGTTCTCTTACGAGCTCTTTTTCAACCTAATATTCTAGGCTAATCAGTCATCCGGCCAATGCGAAATGACTTTCCATTCTATCTTTCTGTCGAAATGTCACTTCTAGCAGCTTTAGCCACAGCTTACTATGGCAAAGATATTGTGGGCTTGAATAACGGTTTACGTATTATTTTACGTTGTTGATGAGTAAATTATATAGTTAAAATAGAATTCTACAGGAAAAGAACGTTATTAGTATTGCAATATTGGATTTTATACTTCTTGTATAGGACTGAAGTAAGCATCATAAAGAATTGTTTATTCTATGTACAAATATTTTATTTATACGATTTTTTTATGGCGCATGGTTTAAATTTTTCTTTATCAACATTTAGATCTCCGCTGACTGCGACGTCGTTCAATCGGTCTATCCAATTCCTAGGAATGTTCGTCTCGGTGTAGTATCGTTATTGAAACCATAAACTACCCTCTCCGACATCATACTCAACCCTCGAATAACTCACTTCACCCTTCAAGACTTCTGCAACCTGTTTCTTTGGAAATCTCCGGTAGAAATTATTATCGCTACGGCTGTATGATATATTTTGTCCCCTCAGAACTTATGACCATCTTTGTCGGGTCGATCATCCCCTAACTTTTTGTACATTACGTTTGCCCAGGATATTGGCGTAACAAGGAAATTTGGTTTGATTAAAAAAATTTGGGGAATGTCCGGTTGAAGATTTCGTAAAAAAATGTCGTGATGTGAGCCAGCAAAATTCGAAAAGAATAATGAGATTCTTTTCAAAGGCATTCCAAGAAGCTCTTGGTTTATGATACTAAAATGCGCAATTTTATGTCCGTTCGAATGTGCGAAGTGACTTTGGACCCATACATGTATAATACTGTATTTACAATTGTCGCTTGCTGCATTCTAGGTATCGGAAAAAATAAGCATTTTCCGTCGTATCTCCCCTTTGACAAATTCATCCCTTGAGGATTCTCGCATTCGTGGAAGAAGTGTTTTACGACTTTCATGAAGTAAGAAAAGTTCCTCGTAAATGTTACATAATTGTGGGGGATGCTGTAAGTTTATCGCGCGATAGGGTAGTTTTGCTTGCATCTTTATTAGAGGGATAAAATACATGTAATTTTATCCTTGGAGAGTTGGTAGGCGATTATAACTTGTCCATAATCATCCTCTATGCTCAATTTCGCGTAATTTGGCGGTTCTATTCGACCATAGAGCGAAATTTGAGTGCGAAGATTCAACAAAACTATTTTTCTTCGATAAAATACAAATTGGGTGAAAATGCAACAAGACTGGGCAAGAAGAGATCACAAAAACCTTTCGTCGACGTTTGCCGACCCCTTGCACGCAGGGATCATTTTGAAGCTGGAGAAAAAAGTATCCCCATTGCTTAGTCCAAACATTAGTATTTATTAAAGTTTGAATACAGCAATGACGATACTTTTTTATTCTTCGTCGATATTTACCGATTTTTATATCTAGCCTCATTGAGTAGATACGAATATTGGATTAAAAACGACCGACCAATAATCCCGCGTTGAATATCCTACACATTTTGGGTTTATTCCACTGGACCTAAATAGCCGTTTCCGTGGCAGAATAATCCTCCCTCAGTTATCAGTGTTATCAACGACAACTCTCACATTTGGCTAAAAAGCTTTCCTGGAAAACATTTTTGATGATCAATTAAAATGTAGATTCAAAAACTTATTCTTTAGAATATAAAAGAAAAATACTTGTACCGAAAAAATAACGACAAAAGAATGTAAAAGAGAATATTCTTAATTACAATAAATTTAATTATGTGTCAGTTTTGTAATAAAATTTAAGATTAAGCGATACGCTGATTGGTACGAATACAGTACTGATAAAGTAGTATAATTTTTTCAGTGACTGGACGGAGATGCGTGTTCTAGGATTTTAACATTGGGATGCTTTTAAAACTGTATTTGTTTATTGAGGCAGGCTGGGTATAGGATCTTGTTATTAATTTAAAAATTATATTACAACTTATATTACAAATGTATTACAAAAATTACAAATACAAAATAGGGGATGAGTAGTGGAATATGGTGTGAAATGTAATAAGGGGGAAGACCGCGTACAATGCAATCTACAATAAAAAAATACATATATATTACAAAAATTATATAACAATTATTATACAAATAAACACAAACAAACACAAATAAATCTGAAATAAACCCAAACAAACCTAAACAAACTTAATAATATACCTCAATGTATCAATATTTTTTGAAAAATAAGAAAGGCCGACTCATATTATTTACATCTACCTATTTTTTATTACCCGAAAAGTCTGATTACATTTTCAATGCCATGAAATAGGTGCACGTTGTGTAATATCTGTAGATTTTTTTTATATTGAGGAATTAATGTTTATTCGTTCTCGTACGTAATTTATCGGAGTACAAAAACAAGTATGTATTACAAAACTTGAGTCTGCAGATGTGATTAAATTTCGCAAGAGGCTCACTTTTTTTGCTTTTAAAATATTTTTTTCCCTTAAAATCCGATATGCACATTTTTTAAACGAATTAAGTCGTTCAAAGTAGGATACTCTCACGACCGGTCTGTTGTGAGGTTGGAACCTCGTCCGATCACTTCCACCGCGTTGACCAATTACTATATATGTGAGTCTGTTCCATCGACGCGCCATCCTCATTATTCCCATTTTCCGGTACCTTTTATTCACATTCTCCCCATTGGAGTTTGGTCTCCAGTCTCTAGTCTCCAGTATATTCAGGCAAGGTTCTGCCTTGTTGGGCCAAAAAATGTTCGATTTTTCACCAATTTTTTATGCGAAAAGTATTAAATACAGAACGTCGATATTTGCTATATTGACTAAGCGGTCTTTATTGAACATGAAAATATTTTTTTAAGTTTGACAAAACATGGTGGTGGGAGTGGGAGGAGCCACGTATGTCGGTGCGCGGGCGATGACATTCTTCGCTTGCGGAAGTCCTAAGTCCCGGTCAGGTGATCCGAAGCAAAAAATCAAACATATTTTTACTTTGTAAAATATTGTGTATAAGTTGACCTAGAATCGAGAAGAAAAATTGAAAAATAAAAAAATTGTGAACAGAAAACTGCGAAGATTTTTGGGAAAAAACAAACTTCCTCGTGATCGCTGACTATTTTTTTTTATTTTTTAACCTTTCGTCTTGATTCTAGGTCAACTTATACACAATACTGTACGAAGTAAAAATACGTTTGATTTTTTTTCTTCCGATCACCTGTCCGGGACTTCCACAAAAGCGAAGAATGTCATCGCCCGCGCACCGACAACGTGGCTCCTCCCCCTCCCGCCACCATGTTTTGTCAAACTTAAAAAAATATTTTGATGTTCAATAAAGACCGCTTAGTCAACATACCAAATATTAACATCCTATATTTAATACTTTTCGCATAAAAAATTGGTGAAAAATCGAACATTTTTTGGCCCAAGGCAGAACCTTCTCTTGACCTTCCACGGCAAGTAAAGTATACAATCACGTTGATGAAACTACGTGACAATTCGTGTCGGACTGTAATTTGTATTTTAATTACCTTTTTTAATTGCATAGTTATGTAAATAAGCAACTGAGCTCGCCCAATTGTCATTAATATGAAAAAAGAAACGTGAATGGCTTTATCAAGTGGAAACATTCCTAAATAGCCGGACATTGTGTTTTCGAGATTTAATCATGCCCTCTCGTACCAAACTAGTTACGGAGTGCATGTGGGGAATATAAATCATTCACTTACTTATTCCGCAGCGCGTATACATGTGTTTGTATTAATGCCAGCGTGTACATGTGGTTTGTTTACGCGGTCGGGCGTAATGTGCAGGATTCGTAGACGTCTCTGACGCCTCTCGCATATACCACCGTATTCCGTTATGGTATGTGGGTGCATACGTGATGGCTTTGGCTGCTCTTTCGGCATCACGGGGCTACGCGGAGCTCGTGCTATTTCGATGTGTCGACTATACGTTTCTGGCAACGTCATACGTAATGGCCCACTGTTTGGTGTGTTGCGACGGCTTCAACCAGAAGTTACGGAGTCCAGTGCACTCTGGTCTTAATCTGAACGTCGCGCAGCCTACCGTGTGCACTACCACTGGATTTTTTCTTTTCGCATTAAATTAAAATAAATTTAAAAAAATACCCGTCCTTGCTGCTTCATTCCACGACGTGGACAGCACGATGTCATGCATCCTCTCAAAAATTCTCAAAGCTCGGAGGTTCACGCATTGCGCTGCGATCGTATTTGGAAAAAGTCGCAGGTACGTTTGCCCGTGTGGAAAAATACCAAAGCACATGTGAACATCGATTTGTTGCGAAAAACTTTCAAAGCTTTCAGTTGCTTAAGGTATTCCTTGCGCGAACACGAATATTTAACAATTAACTGGTTTTCGACTATAATGAAGTAAAAGTACATCCCGGTATATTGGTGAAACTTCAAGCCAAGTTACCGAACTTTTAACGAAAAGTTACGACTTTAAAAATCGTCTCGTTTATACGGCAGTTTATGGAGATAATACGCTGGCTAGATTTTTATCTGATAATTTAGACACTAAATAACTCTTGATGCCTGTGTGAAACATTTTAAAGATTCCGTAACGACAAACAAAACATGGGGTCACCGAAATCTCAAAGAAAATATTAATGATAAAACTTACAAGGAACATTACTTAAGTGCCTGTCATCGATTCGGTTGGAACTCATGTATGTGATAAAGCATTGAAAACTATTATAAACGTATTTTTTTTATCTGCGGAAAAACGGTTTTAAGGGGGAAAGCACCCCTCAAAGAAAGGCGTGTCGAGGGGTGGTTTCGCAGTTTCACCGACAAGCAGTTCACCGATCGGAATGAAACAAAAACCAAAATTCTTCTAATGTTAAGCGACGAAAAATCCACTATACTATAATTGAAGAACAAAATTAAGGGGTGACATTTTTCTCTGAGGGGTCGTCTGGCCCCCTAATGTTTTCAATGCTTTATGACATATATGAATTTAAACGAAATCGGAGGTGGACACTTAAGTGATGTCTCTTGTCAGAAAAATGGGATAAAAAGGAGCAGAGACATTTTTGTAGCTGCGACTATTTAGAGAAAATATAAAAACATCTAAATCTACTAAATTTGCGCGATTTTTTTATTCCAGTTTATTGTTGGGTATAATAGTTGATTGAGATTTATTTTCATTAAGGCAGTAGTCTGCTTTAGAAGCCGAAAAAAGCGTTTTTTCAGCAATTTTTTTTAAAGGGAAGGAAATGATTGCGGTAAACGAAATTTTGAGACGATAGTGTATTATATTCAAGCTTTAAAAAACAATTTTTATTATTAAAAGATATTGAAATTTTTCAAAGTTGTAACGATTTTTCTGGGGCGCCTGGAGTCTGCACTTGTAAATCGGTGCCGGTGATGGAGGTCGTGCGATGCATCTGAAAAAGTCGAACCAAATTTTTTTTTAGTTTTTATAAGTTCCTTTTCTATATGAACTAAAAAAATACCGAAGAAATGATGAAATTCCAAATTTTTTCGAAGTTTGAAAAAAAATGCACTTTTTTGAAAAACAAAAATTCACTTTAAGTTGCAAAACAAGTAATTTAAATAGTACTTTTGTCCAACTTTTTTAGTTCAAATAGAAGATAATTTAATACTGAAGCTAGATCACTTTGATTTTTTTCGATCGGACATATATTGTTTTTGCTATCGCCGGCACCGTTTTCTAAAACTTGTGAAAATGAAAACTCGAGAAAACGGGCTTTAAAGTTTTCGGTCCAAAAAAATATAAGTTTTTGGATACTTACACCAATTAGATGTTAATCAGCTATCCCCGGGCCATACAATAATCCTTCCTCTTCTTCATATCGATTTTTTGAAGCCTGTAAAGCGGACTACTGCCTTAAGCGCCACTGAAATTTACCAATAATTCGAAAGGGCCCTCCTTGTAGCCCCACAAAATACGGCCCTTCGCGAAAGGAATACTTTAAGTTCAGACCTGCGTGTACTTTCGCACTTGCAGAGCGATTCTTGTATCGCGCTTCTCGAGCTTGCGACTCACCCTCGGTACCATTCCACTGCTTTTTTGCACTTTTTCCCGCCCGGTTTCTCTCGCTCCATTTCCTACAGGTAAAGAGAATGGGGATGTAGAAATAGAGAGTGAGGAAGAAAAAGAGAACGAAATCATTTTCAGTACCGCGCGATTCGCTTCAATCTTGAGCACTTGAAAAGCACTTTGTACAAAAAAATCATATACCGCCGTCACATCCCTGTAGGAATTGAATAATGTTGGTGAAGAAAGGCTCAAGAGCTTTCTCCCAGATATACGCTAGACTGCAGTCCGTACATTACGGTTGTCACCTGCAAGATGTGGCGAATTCGAAATTTTCACAACGCTCTCTCGAGCTTACGATTTTTTTTGCGCATGCCGGCTTGGCCGAAGGAAAATCAGCTAATTGAACTAAAAAGTTTCGTCGCCGGGGTGGATAAATAAGAATTGGAACGGACGGAAAGTACGGATGAATGCGCGGGAGAAAACTAGTCGAAGACGGTGCAGCTTTTTTCGCTCTGCAATTTTATTTATAACATCGTTGTTTTCTTCTCATTATTATTCGATTTTGTTTACTTTATTTTGGGCTCCGTACGAAAAAGGCAAAAGCATATATGTCCAATCGTGGGTGGTTTGACAGAGAGTGTGTAAGCGAGGATGACACTGTGGCCAGCTGACTAATGGTCGTTTTTTCCGATTTTTTTGTCCACTACATTTTTTATTTGAATATAAATTAAAAATTAACAACGTTGTTGAGGTACAATAGAGCCTTTGTACAAAAAATGTGGTCCAAAGGCCGGGTCGATAAGTTGACAATGGTTGGCCTGAAAAATAAAAATAAAAAAGTTTGATAATATATAAAAATGTAATTCTTGTTGTATGTAGCCGTTCAAAAAACACACACACACACACACACACACACACACACACACACACACACACACAAAACGTCGGGTGTTAAAAAGAAGTGCAATTTTGATGAAATTTTTATTTATATTCGGGGGCGTGAAGAATATTAGATAAAAAAATGGCTACGTACAACGATGAAGAATGCAATTATGGAAATTTTGGTTTTCAAAAATTGAAAATCGAACTAGCTAGAATAATGATTGCGGCCAGGTCGAGACAAACGCGATAGAAAGTTTTAGTACACGTAAATCATTGCGCTACCCGCTTTCACTAGATCGTCCCCAACTTGGTCAATTTTCAATATTTTAACGTTATTTTTTTTAACGTATTCTAGAACAAGTATACTTTGAGAGGATGCAAAAAAATCGATTTTCTTGACCCGTCACAGTCCGGCCTTAGAAACATCTTTGTACCATCGTGAAAATTATGGATTGGGACAAAATCGATTTGGTTTTTTTCTTTCTGAAGGTTTCTTTTGCTCTTTCGCAATGGGGTGCAAAAAAATAGTATGCGTGGAAAATGGGTATGCAGTACGAAGTGGACGTGTATACGGAAACACATTTTACGAGAGAAATTACCTGTCTCTTTCTATAAAGCAGGTGCAAAAGAAAACAAGGGTGGTTCGAGGGATGAAACGTTGAACTGCCCAACTCCCGTTGATCACTGCTGTCAACCGTATGTGATCCCTCGAGGCACTTTTACTCATCGTGATCACAAATGCAATTGACCGCTGTTTTTCAACCCCTCTGTTACCCTTCTTGTTTTCAGCAGGATGAAACTGTCCAGTGACAAGAACGACTTTTAGGATATTGTTGGGGGATGATGTACGCCCTTTCTCTCTCTCTCTCTCTCTCTCTCTCTCTCTCTCTCTCCTCTCTCTCTCTCTCTCTCTCTCTCTCCCTCTCTCTCTCTCTCTCTCTCTCCCTCTCTCTCTCTCTCTCTCTCTCTCTCCTTTTCTTTCTCTCGGCTTTTTGTGTCTGCAACGAAAAATATTAGAGCTGCGACGAAAGAGCACCTTTTTTAATCGAGCTCGCGACGTCTTGCACGTATCCACGAGGGAAAAATTATCTCCGAGAATAAGAGTTGCGCGTTCGGTATTGTAGAGAGAATATGGAATAGAAAAAAAAACAAGACAGCATTATAAGGGCAGAACAGAATGAGGGTGTTTTCCGTACCTCGAAGGGTTGATTCGTGGGTTACAACTTGATTCTACACATAGCAGGTTCGTTTGACAACGAAAATTTATCTCGAGAAGCATCAACGACCGAAATGAACCAGAGAATGATGAAAGAAAAAAAGGGAATAACGAAACTCCGGAGCTCACGGTGATAACGAGTTACTGCGAAAAAAAGCTCGCGAAGGAAAATAAAAATACCACGTGGAAGAAAAAAAAACTGTTATCCAGCGTGTTGGATTGACGAACATTGCGAAAGGGCAAACTTTTCTCAACCAGTACTATCTACCACTTTATGTTTGGAAACTTTTATATCTCTGAGGGTGGGGAGGGTCGCGACGAGGGATTGGTAGGGCGTGGATGGAACAGAAGGAACCTTTGAGCTTTGACGGCCTTCACATAATTAAGATGGCGACCGTCCGATATTTCACAACTTTTCTACTATTCGAAAGTTTCTCGACGTTCAGTATCGTACAATAAAGTTTCAGTTTTGACCACTTCTAACCCCTATCCTAACATTCCCTAAGATGCCAAATTAATGCTTTCTTTATCTTCCATTTCTTTTCAATTTTTTGTGACGTGTCGTAAATTAGGATGGAAATATTAATGCGAAGCACCACTGTGATGGGTAAAAAGATCGATCTTTTTGCATTTTCTCACCGTATACATAATGAAGAATATGTGATAAAAATCTGAAGGCGATATATTCAAAATTGAACAATTTAGAGACCATTTAGTGAGGGCGCAGCGATCTACGTACACTAAAAAAAATCGCGGTTTTCGCGAAACAACTTTTCTCGACCTGACCGAAATCATAACTTTAGCTATAATTGTCCGATTTTCTATTAAAAAGAAAAAAAAATGTCCGTAATTGCGGTAGGTATCGTTGTACTTAGCGAGTTCATTTTTCAATTTAGTATTTTGTAAGCTTTCGAATATAAGTCAAAATTTCACTGAAATTATACTTCTTTTTTTTCAACACCTGTCATTTTGTGATTTTTTTTTCTTTCGCAAAAGGGCTACGTACAACGAAAACTACATTTATATAGATTATTAAACTTTTTTATTTTTATTTTTCAGATCGACCATTGTCGCGTTATCGAACCATCCGTTCAACCAAATTTTTTATACGAAGGTGCTATTACACCTCAATAACGTTGTTAATTATTAATTTCTTCAAATAAAAATTTACACGAAATTAGTTCAATGTATGCTTAATAACATACCTTTTTTCCGAATGAAAAAAAAAAACAATCTGGGAGACCCAAAAAATTCGGAAAAACGACCTTTTTTCGGCGCGTCACGGTGTTGCCCTCCTTTAGCGAAAAAAATGGTATATTTGTAATTCAACGTGTTCACGTGCGTTTGCGGAAAAATCTTCGAAAACAATTGCCGGAATGACAATTTCTATAATACGATTTCCCGAAAGAATTATTTCCTGAATGAACAATTTCCCGAACATGGTTTATCGAACGGACAATTTCTCGTACACAATTTCTCGAGTGGACGAATCTTTTGTTTGCGTTTAGTTGGGTATGTTTGAGTTAAATATAAATATAAAAAATTCTAAAGAAGTTTAAAAAAAATATTTAAAGTTTTTCTATCTATTTCAAAAAGAAAAAAGAAACAACAATTTACTTAAAAAGGAGTCAGAATCCACGACGTCCACGTTGTTGATTCTGGGTTATGCTAACTAAGTGTGGGAACGTATATTTCTGGCGCCTGATAATGCCGAAATCAATAACAGGAAGCCTAATGCAAAAATGGAATGTTCGGAAATTTTCGGGATTAATGGAAAATTCGATCCGAGAAAATTAGTATCCTGAAAAATTCATCGAAAATGTTCATTCGAGGAATTGTTCATTCGGGAAATTGTCCATTCGGGGAACTGTCCATTCGGGATATTGTAGTCGAGAAATTGTTCATTTGCGAAATTGCTTTTTCGGTAAATTATTTTCGGACAATAGTTATTTCGGAAAATTGTCTGTCAGAAATCGTTTATTCAGGCAATTGTTATCGAGAAACTGTCATTTCGACAATTGTTTTTCGAGAAACTTTTCGCAAAGTGTTCACGTGACATATTCGCATGGTGTAATTGGACACGAGTTATAACTTCGAGCAATTTTGGCCCGTTTGTTCAATCCGCTAATTTACAATTCAAAGTAAAAAAATCTAAAAGTTAGAGTCAGCAACGACGACGAGTTCCGCCCAACCTTTGGTCCACTAATCTGTAGGTAAAATACGAGGGAGTTTCTCGAGGCGAGCTCATTCTGTACGAGATAGCAAGGCTCGTGCAGTACCTCGCATGGGTGCACATGCTTCGCCGGTTTTATAATTCCCTTTGATCTCATCTCTACCTACCTGGCCCTTCTTCGCCTCCTTTCGCATCACCGTCGAAGCGTGTATTTTCTAGTCGCCCATCGGGTTATCGTTGCCACGTATACACACGGTGCAATATCCATTCACTCTCCGGAATTTACCATCCTCTTACTCTTTGACGAGGAACAACGATTTTGGAATGTACTCACGACGTCTACTATTTTCATTAGCACTTTGAACCTGTGAATTCCACTGACTTTCGCAAGAATACAATCTCGGAAAATCTTCTACTCTAAGACATATGTCACCTGATGAAGAAATGCTCGTTCATATATCTCAAGGGTTGCCTGCACGTCCCGTGATATTTTTTTTCATCATTCGCAAGAAAAAATAGACCAGCGTGCATCATAGGATGCACCCTCTACTTTCACACTTCCTACACTGAGAAAAAAAAAAAAAAATTGAATAAAAAAATATATATTGGTTGATTCAAATAATTATCTTGCTGCAGAGTGCCACCGATATTTGAGATTGTTACAATAGTATAAAATATTGGAAAATGTGATTGTTTTAAATAACATATTATTTTATTTGAAAAAGCTCTTCTGTTTTCTGAATATCTACATTATCTTTCGAATAAAATTATATTCTATTGAAATCATTCTATATACAGTCCGTAGATGTATGGATGAAATTATTAAGCGGTTGCTACAACATTTTTTATTTCGTGCAAAAATATAATCAATAGAATTGATTATTTCTTTACTGCATCGAAACGAATATGCCATGGGACGTAAGTGTTTCAATTTGTTTTAAATCTTAAATAAAAAGTGAGCATTAGAATGATCATCCACGATAACAGTGGAGAGAGTTTCTCCGGCGCTTAAGTAGATTTTCGGTTCGCCCTACGCTTACGAGAAACGAGCGCGCGTGCGGCTTCTAGCGGTTACTCCGAGAACTACGGGTTTCCTCACACCTTTAATTTCGGTGGCGCTCGGCCATTATTTGGTTGAATTTTTTCAACCAAATGCGCAAGAAACAAGTTTTACTTTCGCATAATTTTTTAACCAATCTAGACATTTATATTTTTCAATCAAAATAAAATATTAATATTTTAACGAATAATGTACTTGGAATTCAATATCCGATATGGTGAGAAAAATAAAATAACATATTGACTCAATAGAAATTTTATCTAAATCAAACGAGCGAAATTCAATTTTTCTTGTGTACTCGAATCAACAATATTCATGTTATGAATTGAAACGCTTTTTTTGTTCGTTGCAGAAAATGCATTCAAAACTATATAATTTGTTCGCGATAATTTTTTAGATAGTTTCAATAATATATTGTTCTCGGCTAACAATATATCTTTTGAATGAAAAAAAAAACTTTTAATTTCGTCATGTCATTAAAGTCAATAGCGTTTGATTTGGACTAATAAATTCGATTATTTACACCAACTATTTTACATGCGAATCAACGAAATTTCATTCAATAACATCAATGTTTTTTTTTCTCGGTGTACCGTTCATCGAAACTATTAAATGTGCTTATTGCAAGCTTGTAGATAGATAAAAAAAATTATAAAAAAAAATCACTCGCACGGACTTCGGTAACGTTGAAAACAGCACAACGTTAGGAGAACGTGAGAGATGGATTATTTTCGCTCACGAGAAAATAGATTTTCGTTATTCGTTGCAGCATAGCTTCAGCTAAAGAGGAAGAAAATACTTGGGCGGTAAGAGTTTCGCTCCGGGCCAAACCAATTCCTTCGATGCCATCCCAACCTAAAGTCAATTACGCTTCGATTGATTAGGTTATCGTATGCGCATATTGCATCAATTATTACGGCAAACCAGCTGCTCGAATTATCTACGTTTCGTGCCCGAAGCTCTGCATAGTCGAGAATTGTAATTATACTCATATCTGTTGTGACAACGTTGGAAAGTCAATAATCTATTTCAGCATGCGAACGAAGTGAAATGTACCAATGTATCGATGTAAAATCGACTGAACATTGCGCGTCTACTCCTGAAATGGCTTCAAGTTTTTCCGATATCCGGCTACATTTAATACGCAGCAAACCGAGAGAATTTTCGCGATGAGAATACTGGTATTAGTAGAATGCTTTAGACGTTGCTTTTTCATCGCCAATCCTCAGAGGGGCGGAGAGTGGAAAATAGCGCAGACGTTTCACTCCAGGGGCTGAGTTTAATCAGGGTCGTCTTGGCGTCACTCTGTCTACCTTTTTCCTTGGCTATCCCTTTTCACTTCTTTCCCGACCCTTTTTCTACAAACTGTACACTTCTCGTCTCGTGTCAGACGCAGTGTATTTCAATTTTCAAAGTACTTTTCTATTTTCGTCTGTCCATACCTGGCTCTATTTCTTTTACGGTACGTCACGTGTACATATACCTGTACGTATACTCTCGTGTATATGAAATGCGTGTATGGATGGGGTATTTCAGCTCAACCCAGACAACTATTTCCCCCACCATTGTTGATTATAGATTTCCATTGTGGAAAATCTTAATCCTGGTGACAAAACAACACCTAATTCAAAAAAACCTTCCTCTAGCCCTTGCCCTTCTGCGGCTGCAAAAAATCGAAAGGTCCATTCGGGCCGTTGTGCAAATTCTGAAAAAATTAGTTACCTTTGAGGCCCGTTTTGTGCATTTTTCACCAAACCTCAACTTCAGATGGTAACTATTTTTTTTGTGTGAAATGTCGATTTTGGCGATAGTTCTTCGACAGTTGGGCAGTTAGAAGCGTACCTGTTTGGTCTTCTAAGTGGAAAAAACTTAAAAAATGACGAAAATAATGTGTTTCTAAAATAGAAAGAATGTATGTGACATATATAATGCTCGGGGAAGGATCAGCTCAAAAAATGAATTGAAGTTTTTGCTGTTCAGGTAAATTCAGAAAACTAGCCCAACGAAAACGTGAGGAAGAGAGAGAGGGGGGGGGGGGGGAGGAGAACTAGATAACACAGTATCTCAGATAGGATAGATAACATAGCAAAAATAGGATTTGGGATGATTAAAGAAGAATTCAGAATGGAATACATCCCACCCAAATTGAATTTCGTTTGTAACGTGAGTGAGGCTTTCCACTATGGAAATCTATAATTAGCGATGGCGAGGGAAATAGTTGTCTGAGTTTAACTTGAACACCCCATATATGTATGTATGTATGTGTGTGTGTATATATATATACATACACACACACACTTATATATATATATATATATATATATATATATATATATATATATATATATATATATATATATATATATATATATATATATATATATATATATATATATATATATATATATATATATAAGTGTGTGTGTATGTACATACTAGGTGTAAAACTAAATTTTTTAAAGTTTTACAAGTTTACAAGTTTTAAAGTAGGTTAAGGACGTATGGCTGTTTTACAGACGGTCCGTTGATTTTTAGTTTAGTTGATTGTTCCTGAGTATTAGGCAGTCTCGAAAATTACTTTTATATGAATATGTTTACATTTATGTAAAATTTTCGGGATTGGGTGCACATAAAGGTGAGATTGGGGACTATATGTTATTATGAGGATGATGCTCGAAGTTGAACGTCTTGAAAATCAACTTTTCACATGTGTATGTATAAATATATATATATATATATATATATATATATATATATATATATATATATATATATATATATATATATTGTATTCTTTAAATTTATATTCATAAATTTAAAGAATACACGAGTGTACTCGACGAAACGGGCCCGATTCCTTTTTCCGTCTGTCGTGCCATCTGCACATGGGTTTTCACGTATAAGCTTCACCTCCAATCACGTAGCTGACTTGTTCCTTCTCCGACCCGTTTAACCCCTTTAAGCCCCCGAGCATGTTAAGCTTGCTCGAAGTTTATCCAGCGAATCGACAATCAGATAGAGCTCCGGCTGTCTCTGCGTTCGAGTGCTTGCTTCTTGAATGAGAATTCAGGATGCTCGGGGCCAAATTAAGAGGAGACGTTATTCCTTCTTCGGGCTTTCATCGTTTCGAGCGCTAACCAAACAGCGAGTATTGTGAAAGCAAGCTGAGATCGATAGGAAGCCTCGGGATAACAATGAAACGAGACGATAAGTTCTTGATGGAGACGCTTTTTTTTATCAATCTTTGTAGCTACGTAATTTTATTTGATAATTAGTTGAAATCGAAAATGAGATAGAAGTTTTTTTTGTTGATATTTGCTTCGTAGCCTGTACGATACGAAAGAGAAGAATGATTAAAATGACTTTTTTTAGTCAGTTGGATACCGATACTGTAATTCAAGTTTCTGTCGAGGGAATGTAATTTTAGCTCATCACATGTTCGGGCATAAAGCAATCAATATCGCAGTGAGAATGTTCCGTCTTATGATTTAGGTTGTTTTCTAATGGACCCGAAGATTCTCGGGTGTAGTATGCGAAACTTGGCGCGACGGTAACTTCGGGAAACTTAGAGGAACAAGAACATCTCCGGTTTCTCAATCAGATAAGGGAGGACCGTTTTCCCAAGTATCTACCTCGTATCTGTTGTTGAAATCAGGCGAACAAGCTTTTCGCATCGGATAAAACTACAGCTTGCTTTGTTCATTTATTTTTCATCGCTGTTGAAAGCTCGAGTCGAGTGCCAAGGTATTTCGCCCAATCGTTCGTACGAACCTGACAGTGGAAAATGCGGTTACAGGTCAGACGAAATAATACGAAATTCATATATTTATGTGAACATTCGTGGATCTTATCTTATCTACAATTATCCTGATCCTAGCTCGAACAGGAAAATTAGTGCGTACATAATTTGTTTTTTTTTTCAAATCTGTTTATATTTACATATACAGGGTGTGTGGCGCATGGATAGACACAATATTTTGGGGGTTTGGAAGGATCATTTGCTACTTTTTTCATCCTCAGACCCCATGTCCTAAGTGTCACGGTAATTGAGATATGATATTTTTCCTTTTTTTTTACTTACCCGAAATTTCGCTTTAACATCGTCATAACTTTGTTGTTTGTGGTTGTCATAGCACGAAATAACTTTTGTTAGATTCTGCAATATATGTTTATTATAAATAAATTGTTATTAGATACGATTGGTTTAAAAAAAAATACTCATGAGCTTCCGAAGTCTTAAAAATGCGTAAATGTATGACAAATGTCAACTTCTAAATTCATTATGAAAAAAACTAAAAGCTATTTTGAACTTGGCTTTATTTTAAAAAGTTCTCTAATTTATACCCTTTCCAACGGTATGCTACATGTCATAGAAATCATTCACCATGTGTTCAAAATAAAGAGAATAATTTTTTTTTTTAATGAATTTAGGAGTTGAATTTTTTCATACATTTCCCCTTTTTCAAGACTGGAAGCTTAAGAGTCATTTTCTTGAAACCAATTGTATCAAATAATGATTTATTTATAATAAACATACATTGCAAAATTAAACGTTCAGTGCAAAAATACAACAAAAGTCATTTCGTGCAATTACAACCACAAATAAAAAAATATGACGATTGGAAGGCGAAATTTTGGGTAATTAAAAAAAAAACGAAAATAAAAATCATATCTCAATTACCGTGACACTTAGGACATAGGGTCTAAGGGAGATAAAATTATCAAATGACCACCTCAAACTCCCCAAAAAATGTGTCGGTCCATGCGCCAAACATCAGTATATTGCATAAATATTCCAGGAATAAAATGTACTTTAAGTGGCTACATTTACCGAGGTGGGTAAAAAAATCCAAATTTACATGAAATAAGATGAGAATTATTTCAAGGTCGTTGGCGATCTCAATGTATCAAATCGAGCCTATTTTTTTTTATTGTTACGTAAAAATGACGACTTTTTTCATGGATTCTGTATGCTCGCCTTTCAATTCGTCGCCGCGTTGTGAAAAAAAAAAGATTTTAGGGATCGACGATCGTCAACGACTCGTATTTATTGTTAACTCGAATAACTCGTTTGGTTTTGAGATTCCGGATGGATCGTTTGAGATGGAGAGTGTCCACCGTCAAACGTCGCGAAAAATGTCATCATCTGCCACGTTTTTGTTGTTTTTCTCTATTTTTTGGTGATTTTTTTTAAAGACTAGAAATATATTTACCTTTATGTTAAAAAAATGCGTTTCTCTTTCACCATCCGTTACCTAGGAAAAAACTGGAATTAGGCTATTTTTTCGGGCCTTCAGATAGCCCGTTGAAACGATCGTACAATAATCCTTGATTCGCAACTATATGCGCAACTACGGAACGCGAGGTATTAGGTCTACTTGAAAATTCTTTCCGTTTCTGAATTTAAAAAAAATACATCTTCCATAAATTAATTTCTATTCACTCAGCAATGTAATTTTCATCGTCACTAGTGACCTCTTCCTAGCGGACAACCCAGAACCCACGACAATAAAAAATAAGTGATTGTTGTGGTTATCAGAGTATGCGTCATGCTTTTCAATAAATAACTACTTGTGTGTACGTGTTACTCAAAGAATATAATTCTGTAAACCTGAATATCACAGAGCCTTACCAACGTTACCAAAATATTAGTAAAAAATGGTAAAACATTTACTGTTTTAACATTTTTCCAATCACGGGCACTGAACTTTCGCAATTCTCGCTACCCAAAGCTAGCAAAACCGAAAAACCGGAAAACACAGCGAAAAAGCTGGTCGACTAGTAATTTTATTTACACCAATCTAGTGTTAGCGAAAAACGACAGTGGTACGATTCATCGTTGAACGCAGTCACGATTTGAGCAAATCCATCCTACATACGTGGCCACCGATGAGTACAGAGAAAGGCGGCAGCGCGTATTCTCACAATTAGTCTACTCGTCACGTGTGACACACGGGTGATCGCTGAGAGAGACAGTCGGGTCCTGTAAGTAACAAGGCCGTGAGCAACAAGGGCAAACGATCCCGTCGAACCTTCTTCGCCACTTGGTTTCCACCATCTCAGTCGCAGTTGTTGCCTTGGCCGCATAGGGCCGTCGTATTTGTTGCCTGTCTGTTAATAGAGACACTCAATCTCGTCGTTCCAGGGGTTGATGAAAAAATGTGCTCGTTTATCGTTCGAAATCCTTGGTAAGGGATAACCGGAGCTTCGCGTGAATACAAATGGTTACCGACGTTTCGTTGGATTTACGAAAAAAAAGGTGCCGGATCCTCTTTCACTCGCTGGGGGATAAAGACAAAAACTCGAGAAAGACAGTCCAACATCAACGGAAAAATCAGCTTGGATTTCGGGACAGATCTATCTGGGGCGAGAGTGAGTGCAACATGAATATTCCAGCAAGAATTACGAGGCGTGGCGACAATTTAATAAAACTCGGCCAAGTGCGAGTCGGGCCTCGCTCTACTCGGGTTCTGTAAATATGGCCAATTAACTTTTTTTTAACTTGATATTTAATTAGGTAATGCTTTTTTTTCTGCCTTAGGTCTTGGGTAGTACCAAAGTGAAACCATATGGGGTGATGATAGCTGAAGAAAGCTTTGCATACTCCTGCTGTAAGCTAACGATGAAAATATATAAAATTATTGTTATTTAAATACTTAGTATACCAAGTGACTTATTTTTTAAGTCGATACCAGCCAATTGCCAATATTGTCACATTTTTCGCAGCAAAAGAGGAGGCGAAGAAAAATAAATGAATTATACGATCTACAGTCTTTTTTTAAATAGCAAACTCTTTTTTTCCGTGACTTCAATCTCTCGTTCTTGGCTGGCACCGACTCCAAAAATAAGTCAGTTGATATCGTAAGTATTTAAAAAACCATAATTTTATATATTTTCATTATAAATTGATTGTATTATTTATACAATCAATTATTGAAAATACTACATTATGAATCGGCGTTTTTAGTATTTGTTGTTTAAATACAGTATATTGTATATAATATACAGAAATTCCAAATTCCTAACTAGTTCAGTTTTCGAGATAGACCCCGTAACAAAAATGGTCTAAAACTGACAACTTTGACGGCCCGCTATCTCTCTATTTTTTAAGATAAAAAAGAAAAAACATATCTTTGTGTTCCACTAAATGAGCTTTAAAAAATGAGACCCCACATGCCAGGGTTTGAATTTAAAAAAAAATTCTGCTCCTTTTTATTGTATGGGGCTGCCATGAAAAATAATTTAATTGAATTTCTAATTTAATATTCGGTTTTGGGTCAATATTCTACATAAAATATCCACATTAATAGGGTTTTGCCCTTTGGGTACGGAACCCTGAAAATGCTCCCTTGTTTACCAACACGACTACACCTTTTTATGAGATCGTGTAACTTTGCTTCATCAATTTACTTGCTCAAAACAACAAGAGTTATCCACTGCAAATAAATATTGATATTTATCATCTCGGATTTTCATTATTGACTAGTACCCTTGGCTCCGTTCGCGTGGACGTCATGGTTAAGGCGGGACATCACTGTGACGAGTAAAAAAAATCGGTTTCTTTTGCATTTCCTCAACGCACACATATTCAAGAATGTGTGAAACAATTTTCAAGTTTAAACAATGAAAATTTAACAAGTTACAGACGATTTAATGAGAGTAGGAATCGCAACGATTTACGTATACGAAAACTTACAATACCGTTTTTCTCAAAACGAATTTTCTCGACCTAGCATCAATCATAACTCTAGGTATAATTGTCCTATTTTTAATTTAAAAAAAAAAACAAAACTTCCGTAATTGCAGTAGCTATTGTTGTACGTAGCATTTTCTTTTGTCGAAATTTAGTATTTTTGAAGCCTCCGACTATAGCAAAAGTTTCCCCACAATTATACGTTTTTTTGAGCATCCGTCATTTTGTGGATTTTTTTCTTTCGAAAAACGTTTACTTGGAACGAAAATTACGTTTATATAGATTATAAAACTTTTCAATTTTGATTTTCGACCAATCTGAACAATTTTCAGAAATCATTTATAAGATCATTTATCATTTACCGTTGGAATATTTTGGTTTAATATAATTAATATCATTAATATATATATATATATAATCATTATCAATGTATCTATATTAATATATATTGATATAGATCAATAATATATATATATATATATATATATATATATATATATATATATATATATATATATATATATATATATATATATATATATATCAATATCATTAAAATCATTTACCGTCGAAATATTTTGGTTCCAAAAAAGTGATTTTTCCACTTCTGGAACTAGGCATTATCGCTCAATGAAACTCGTTGAGTAGTTTCCGCGTGATCCGTGCGCATACAAACCAGACAAACAGACAGACTAAAAACAAATAATTGCTGTTTTGGCCTCTGTAGCAGTAGTAAACAACACACCAATTACTCTGATAACAAAATATTCCACGTACCGATGCGAATTTGTTACAATTTTATTATTAGTTATTATTATTTATTGTTAGAAATTATCTTTTGCCATGAGCCTGCTACACATAATTATCATTGATAAAAGCATACATATATATTGTATGACTGGCTCGTTTTTACCCTACATGGGGTGAATTGACCAGTAAACGAATCGAGCTCTCCTTTCTTATCACGTAAGCCACAAATATCCACGCTGGACGATCAATATTTTTATTTTTCGCGCAAATACGTGACTGGGATTTAAATTGCTGGCCGCGGGATTCTTTACCCTTGGTAAACTGACCTCAATTTACCGGTCGAAACGAACGGATTTTTTTATTCCATTATTTTTTTTTCTCGCGCACAACGTCCACTATTGCCGTTACTACTGGACGTGGAAAACCCCTTTAATTCCATTGCGAACTATTTTCGAAACTCGCAGCTTCGTGACTGACAGCTCCTCAACGGAAGGATGTTTCTGTTTGTTGTTATGCGCGGTCGATATAGTGGCACCTTCCAAAGTTATCGGTAGGCTGCTGCACGAACAGAAATATCTCCCAATAAAGATTCACCCTGCTGACACTAAATGGAGCAACAACGGGGGTAAAAGGTATTTCTTTTTTTTTCAAGCATTCGCTTACATCGTATGATACTTAATTTACGGTAATTTATAATGAGATTGAAGTTTGCATCGTTGGAGTGCAATGAAAATTCGTTTTTTCTGAATTCTTTAAATTTTTCCTGGCAGAGTCTGCCCACAAAAATTTTCCAAGGATTTTTCAAGATGCTAGCTTAGAGACCTACAATCAAAATCCGCAATAAAGATTTTGTATAATAATCGCGATGAATTAATAAAAATATTTAAGTAATCTTCGTTGCACTCCAACGATGCAAACGTCAACAGCATCGCTTATAACTATTTTTTAAAAGATTTTCGTGTCCTACGTGGTTCGTGTGAATAAACACAACTGTTCATAAGTTGGGGATCACTTGCCGAAGTTTCTATTGGTACAAAACGGCTCATATCTCTGCAAACACATGACGCAAGTACACGGCCCAGGTAGCATTCGAAAGAAGAAATAAGCACGTTTAAACTGTATATTTTTTTTTATTCCATAATACACTTTTCCACATACTAGGTGACGTTGAACACGGACGTTTTCTGCAATTTTTATCCTCTTACAAAGGCACGTATAATATTTTAGAGAAATATGAGCATCTGATTCTTTTTAGGGAAACTCAAATGGGCAAGCTTATGCTTTAATTTCGTTACCTCAAATTGTTCTTCACTTTATTTCGCAGAGTAATGTAACTTTTTGTCCTATATTGTATGTACACTTTGAAGAAAACCTCCAACCTCGAGAACTATTGGCTTAAAAAAGTTAAATGTGAACAAAATTTACTTCTAGCATTAAATTACATTTCAAAAATATTTTTAAAAAACAATCTTTCGTTTAATGAATTAAAAAGTAGAAAATAATTTTTTTACCAAGTCACCTATATGTGACTATAAAAAAGCTTGAGGCACTAGACCTTTTAAATGTTTATCAATTTTTTCAATTTAGTTTCATTAACCGTATTTAATTTGGCACAACAGTAATTAGAGAAATTAATATCACACGTTTATACTCAGTTTCAGGATTTTTATTTAAGAAATCTATGGCTGTTCTACAGTAACTTAAAAACAGTTGATATGTTAACGGATTTATGTAAATTGAAGATTGTATGTCTGAATTTTGAGCGCCTCAAGCTTTTATTTATAGTCACATATAGGTGATTTGGTAAAGGAAAATATTTTCTATTTTTTGGGTCATTAAATAAAAACTTGTTTAAAAAATATCTTTTCTTTACATATAAATTATTTTCTACTTTTTTGTCTTCAATTTATTTTACTAGTTTTTAGTTGTTACTGGTAGGGTACTAGTTTACGAGTTTGTACGTTAGGAACATGGAACGCTTGCGAAAAATCACACAGAGTGTAATTGGGATTGAACTTGCGACTAATTGCTGCACATAAATTTGTCACGTACAAACACAGCCGGTTACGAATTTGTTTGTATGTGTTAGTGAGATTTTATATGGATGATTAGATATTGCTAATTTTACATGAAAAGTTCAAAATGTGTATATATATATATATATATATATATATATATATATATATATATATATATATATATATATATACACACACAATGTGGTGACAATGCATGATTCAACTTAAAATATATATTTTATATTTACATTTATTATATTTATATTTTAAGTTGAATCATGCATTGTCACCTTTTAGGTACACGTTTGCAAAATTAAGAGCTCTAAGTAATCGGGAAGTACGTGAAATATCGATTTTCCGTTTTGCATCTCACAGAAAGTCAAGTTAAATAAAAGCGTGTAAAAATAATTTTCAAATACATTTTCAGTGAATTTTTTCACATTTACTTGGACGTCACTTTGCTAATGGCAGTTTCTTCGAGATATCTCCAAAGCCACGGCCACTTTTGTCCAACGCTCGGCTGCATCGCGTTTGCGCGAGGGCACAGGGAAACTGTGGAAAACCCGTGTCGGTAAAGGCGGCAATATTTTACTAGATTTTCGATGTGTCACCATCGGGTATTGAGTAGAACCGCCTTTTGCCAAGTAGTCGGCGCGCAAGCCAGTGGTTAAGCGGTCACCCATCCAAGTATTGATCCACCGCTGTTTGACGTAGGTGGTCGCCCAAATCGCACAACGACTGTGCGGTCACTATCGCTGACTGACGCTAATTCATTTACACTATTCATTCACCAATACCGTTAAATACTATTAAAGAGCGTTCCCAAAATCGCAATTTATTGGTTAGTCGTGTTCCCGGATAAATGAAAATGTATTCGTCGTTCTTGCGTTCGCTCATTATCCTACCAGCACTTTATCGATCAATTAAACGTGCCTTCAACCGTTTAATCACGAATAATTATGGAAAACGTATAATTTTATCTCCGCAGTCTATGAAAATCAATTCACTTCGCTCCAGCGAGCCTTCAGCTGGCCAGAATTTACGGCGTAAATTTCGTAATTTTCTACGAGCGTGAGGGAATATTAAACCATCCGCAATTAAATCATAATAAGAGAATAAAATTTCGTCGAACCGAAGCGGCAAAAAGTACTTATTTTATTTTTTCCGGATTCCTTTGTACCGCCTTCCAATTACGTTCCATTGTTACCTTCGCGGACGTAGGGACGCAACTTTTTATCCCTTATTCTTCTCTCAGTTGCCATCCCTTTGCCTCGGGATGAAAGGCCGAAAATATGTTGGGTGCGCGGTTGACGCTCCACGTATCCTGCTACCTCCCTTCATACGTACGTACATATTAAAAAATAGGGCTCCACCACGTTCAATTACACTCGACCCTACGCTCACACGCTTATTCGATTTCGCCCTGGTGGACTCTTAATTGCGCTCGCACACTTAACTCGCACTCAATCTCCAAGCACCACCCAAGCTCGATTGAGAAGTCGTCTATATGGCGTTGCGAGCTTGCACCCTCCCTATGGCGGAACACCACGACGACGGAGCAAAGAAAAACGTTTTTTTGCACTTTCTCAAAATACACACATTCACGAATATGTAAAAAGTCCGATTCTCAATTCAAAAAATAAAAATTTCCATCATTGCAGCAGATATCGTTGTACGTAGCTGTTTTTTTTAAATTTTGTATTTTCAAAGCTCCAGAATATAAGTGAAAGCTTTGCCAAAAATACACTTTTTTTGGAACACCCACTATTTAGAGAATTTTTTTCCGAGAAGCGGTTACGCATAACGAGAACCACATTTATATAGATTGTAAAAGTTTTTCATTTTCATTTTGCAGACCAACCATTGTCAAGTTATCGATCCGGCCGTTCGACCACATTTTTTATACAGAGACTCTGTTATACGAAAATAACGTTGTTAATTTTTATTTTTTCTCCATAAAAATTTACGCCGAAATAAGTTTAATGCATGGTTAATAAACATACTTTTTTTTAAATTCCAAATGAATAATCTAGCAAATAAAAAAATTACAGAAGTGTCCTTTTGGAAGCTTAGACTTGCACTTGGAACATTGGCGGCAAATTATCAGCCTCATTCACAATCTTTAATGCATTAAGACCTTACAAACACGAAAGAATACATTTTGATTCGATATTATTTTAGCCTGAACTTTTAAGAATATTTTAAGCTTTTCCGAATAAAAAGTTGTAAGGCGGTCCTCTAGTTTCTCGGGTCGAAAATTTTTTTTTTTTTTCTTCATAAATCACATCTACAACATGTGTAGAAAATGTGTGCCAAAGGATTTTTTGATATTCGAAGTGGTTCACAAGTTACGGCCCTGGAACGGAGCAGGTATTCGGAGCGCGCGCCGGGAGCGCGAACTTTTAAACGCGTTTTTCTCGAAACACCATTTTTCGAAACGGTGACGACGATATTTCAGAAACTACTGCACCGATCTTGTTCAAACTTATACAGCATCTTTAATATGTTATAAGCCAGCGATTGAACTAGGATTATCATGATTGCTTCGATAGTTTTTTTTGTACGAGCGAAAAACTTAAGAAAAAATAAGTAAAAAATAGAATGTCATTTTCAAAAGTGTATAAAAAAGTCAATTTTTGTAATTTAGAATTCACTCTAGTTCAATCGCTAGTCTTAAATATGAAGATTAAAATGCCGTTTGGTTTTTTTATTTCAGATAAGCAGAACAGCCGCAATCTTGGTCACCGTCAAGCACCTCTTTTACTTGATGTCTTCCTGTCGGCCACTATAACGTTTGTTCTATTATATATTTTGACTTCAAAAAATTTGTAAAGCTTAGTTAAATGTTAATAAAGATTATGCAAAAATAATGAGATTGATTATTTCGATGCTTTGCCCGTAAAAAATTATTGAAAAAGCCGTAAAAAAACAGCCGAGAAACTAGAGGACCGCGTTAACTAAATGCTGAAGTTACAGCATTTGAAGTGTCCACATTTTTATTTTCTCCAATGCAGGCAGGTAGCCGGGGCGCGCCCTGCCGAATTTCAGTGTTTTCGTCTAGCATGTTTCCCTGGGTAGCATTTTAATATTTCATCAAATGTTTTTTTTCTTACCCCGTTAACAGATTGAATAAATATTGTATAAAACAAAATTCGGCTATAAATGCGTAACCTTTTATTCACACCTTCTGTTAATGTACCTATGAAAATCGACGAAATTGCGAATATGAGGCCTTAAGGGGGAAAGATACCTTTAGGCGAGGAAAGAATGTCCTAATTTTCATGATTTTTTTTACAAGGAAAAATTTCGCACCCTTTTTAAGACTTACGGTATGTTTTATTACTATTTTTGCTTGTTACATGGTACTTTTTTATTAACCTTCAAAAATGGCAAAGGTCTGGCACAGTTTTGAAAATGCATGCATTTCCAAAACTGGCGTAACGTATAGCTTAAAAACTAATCGGCCGATTCTAACAAAATTTGGTATAAATCATGCCAACCTCATCGTCTTAAACATGGACCTAAATGTCTTGAAATAAAAAAAACGTATTTTTTTTTATTGCAAACAAACGACGCTACGTGAATACCCCCGCCACTTTCAAAGATTAATAATTTTTAAAATACCTTGTAATCCCCATGGTGGTAATAAAACATCACTGTCGTCGAATATCAATAAGTGAATATCCATAAGTCGAAAATCCATAAGTCGAATATCCATAAGTACGAATATCTATAAATATAAATATCCATAAGTGAGTATAGAGTAGAAATGAGTGCGAGAAATGGCGGGAG
The DNA here is from genome assembly GCA_963210295.1 of Ophion ellenae. Taxonomy (NCBI): domain Eukaryota; kingdom Metazoa; phylum Arthropoda; class Insecta; order Hymenoptera; family Ichneumonidae; genus Ophion; species Ophion ellenae. Next base: position 47,485,460 of record OY723387.1, read on the forward strand.
GCAGAGTTAAGTGAGTTTGTTTGGGTTCCCTCTATACTCACTTCCCTCCCGCCATTTCTGGCACTCATTTCTACTCTATACTCCCGTATAGATATTAGTACTTATAGATATTTGACTTATGGATATTCACCGGTGGATATTCACTTATGGATATTGGCAGTTATGGATATTCGGTTATGGCAATTCGACTTATGGATATTCTACCCCAATCACAAAACATACCCTAAGTCTCAAAAATGGTGACGAAATCTTTCGTTAAATACCAAATCACGAAAATCAGCTCTTTTTCTCGCCTAAGGGTATTTCCCCCTTAAAGATTAATCAATCTGATTGCAAGCTCCCGAGTAATTTTGCCGAAAAGAAACAGCCGCAAGGGATGAGGTATGATAAAGCGTGGCGTGAGGTTACCCGTGAGAATCATGGCGTAACAAAACCCAAAACAGTAGTGGCGGATGGCGACGTTAATCATGCATTGTTGCAAGAGAATTCGCGATACCGTAACGCCGAAATCGGTCCCCGGTAAGCCGCAATTGCGAATTGTTAATTCCTTCACGCCCAGCTCGCCAAACTTCCCCTCTATCCTCGAAAGCATCCCTGGACATCGACGTATATACGACAACCAAGGAATCCGCATTTGCATCCAATGCGGAACTCGACTATAACGTATGTGGTTCGTCGGCAAACTCGAGCTTTCGCCATCCACTCTGCAACGTCTAGATATATCCCGAGAAAATACAGATCAAGATTACGGCCAGGAATGCCTTGCACGTATATATGACACGTATATACGCCTTACAGAAATGCTATTATGGCGACAAAAATTGGATGCATTGTTACTGCGTTGCTAAGCCTGCATGGAAAATTTGGGATCGACCCTCTTATCCGTTGTAGAATAATGCTTTTGATTTGCAGTACTTTCTCGTGCGTTTTAATGAGACGTCGCGTTATTTTCAGATGTAATGAGAAAGAGTATAACGAAATATATGCAAATTAATAAAATATATTTTTTGGGCATATTGTTCATTTATGAAAGAAACTTTTTGGGTAATTTCAAGGGAGACTTTGTCCTTGAAATGCAGCGGGAGATGTTAGCGGCTCAACATGAGCAACTAGAAGAAGAGGAGGAATGCCTCTATGGACCAGGCATTGCCGATTAGCGGTAATTATAAACACATTTGTGTAAACACATTACAAAACTTTAAACGCGTTTTCTCGAAAACAAATTTTTAAAAATGGCTGACATTCTCCTGACCGCTGTAATTAACATATCGACATGAAATTTGGAGAGCATACTCAGAAAATATGTCTTCACGGAATGACGGATCGTTTTTTCGATAGATACATTTTTGCATTTATTATTTATCTTTTTATGCGAAAAAAAACGCGAAAATTCGATTTTTTTAAAAATTGCCGCCATTTTGCGAAATTTGTACTAAACGAAAAACCCATCCGTCATTCCATGACCAAAGGGTCACAGATTGATAATATGCTTTGAATTTGGGTTTCAGATCAACAAAGAGGGGGCAGTGATGTCAGCCGTTTACCTCCCGCGATTTGAGGACCTGTTCTCGCGGAGCTGCAATGGCCGCCATTTTGGTTTTTTTTTTCAAAAAAACAATTTTTTAACGTTCTGTATATCATGAATAAAAGCAAGAAATAAACCGCACTCGAAAAGCTTTACTCGTTTCCTTTAAAAAAAATAAAATGTAAACACCTGAAATATGGCACTCCAAGGACAAAGTCTCCCTTAAGATCATTCGCTGCAGAATAATAGTGCAATTAATTTTATGTGACGTGCTCTACGGTTAGGCTTTATATTTGAGAATGTCCAACTTCGGTTATTTTTCCCCGAGATTGTATCTCACATAGATCCTTACAGCGTTACACCTGAGTAAAAAAAAATGTATGGCCGTTGTTTTTTCATTGGCTTCACGGTCTCAGGCCACATTAACGGGTATAAAATCATGTGCGAATTCAACAGTTTTTTTCATATGACAAAGTGATTCACTCATAAAATTAATTACACATCTATTTAGTATGAATATCAAGCTGTTAGAAAATATACATATATTTTTTTCGATGTACAAAATTGCCGACTACTAATATTTTCTTTTGTCATCTTTTTTTGGCGCTCCGCGGCGTGACATTTAGCGTCCACAATGTTTGACCTAGAACAAAAAATAATAATTCTGGTCAATCTACATTAGAATACCTAGAAAAGAACGTACGGAATTAAAAAAATATTTTCTTATTCAAAAGTTGTAGGTATTTGAATTTAAGAAATGAATTTTTAGTGAAAAATTTCGTTATAACTGCTCATAAACAGCTTATAAAATAAAAAGTTTTCGATTAATCGGAAATTCCGTACGTGCTTCTCCGCGAAATGCAATTAGGAACATAACTTTTAAATTTGAAGTAAATCGAGTGAAAATTGTCGAAGTTATTTGTCACGCCAATTGGAAAAAAGCTGTTGCGAGAAGTTTCGAGCAGTCGGCCATTTTGTACGTCGAAAAAAAATTCTAACAGCTTGATATTCATACTAAATAAATGTGTAATTAATTTTATGAGTGAATCAATTTTTCATACGAAAAAAGATTGTTAAATTCGCACGTGATTTTATACCCGTTACTGTGGCCTAAGGCCTTCAATGATGTATGAACATCACAAGAATGATATACAAGAGGAATTATACGCAAAAGATGTTGAAAAAGTTTTTAAATCTCATTTTTTAATTGCGCACGAAACAACCGAGACAGTGAAAGTAGCAATTTGGAGTCGTTTAGTCCAGTCGTTGTACAAAAAATAGACAACGACCTAACAACTGAAGACCCGCTATCAAAATGCTTCGGTGGGTACACGCAGAATTCAATTGAGAGCTTTAATTCCGCCGGGTTTACGATAGCTCCTGAATCAGTTTTAAAACCTCAAACGCCGTTTTTTCAAAGCCACGTTTTTGAAATCGGGAGAACGCATTATTCGGGCAATTTTCATCCAATTGACTTGACATTTCAACTGTAGCTTCTTAGACAGATTCTCTGAAGAAGTACACACGGTTTTGATGATCCATCAACAATTTTCGTTTTTATAAACAATTAAGGCCGATTTTTTAGCGAAGAAACAATAATTTAATACAAAATGTTGCTATTTTGCGAAAAACCCATATTTTTTAATAATCGTGTGTACTTCTCTAGCAAAATTAAGGTAAAAAACGAATTTTCGATTGGTTCTGGATCTCGATCCACACTTTTGCGTTCTTACGCAGAGCGCCTGAAGAAATGTTCTTAATATAGCTACGATTGGGACGCTATTTTGTATTTTTTTTCTAACATTTTTTTGGTTTACGTCAACAGATTGAAATGAACCCATTAGACGTCATTTCAATTGCTATTTTAGTATAATAAAAAAAATCTCAAAAAAGCCTCACTTTTTAGCATACCACAAAGACGTAACGCTTTATATCAGGCATGTACGTGGATCAAGTTATATTTTATCGATTGAGTTGATACATGTGCATTGTACACATATTTCGTACATTTTGTAGGAGAAAATAAAAGTGTCGAATGCCCAAATGCATTCTCCACCAGCGACACGGACAAAAATGTCGCGTGGATTTTTGTCCTCTATTCCTTTCACCATCCTCGTCATCTTTCTCGAGGGCTCCCTTTGTGCCAACTCCCCGATTTCAAGATATGCTCGGCGTGCCCGGAATTCGATGATGCCGAATGTAAAGGCTATGCGTGTCTGACATATGCGCGTCTCTTTCTCTTTTTTCTTATTTTTTTCTCCCCAGTCGCCCTCACGGGCATTTTCTCCCTGCTTATTTTCATTCATGCCTGAGGGTCTCAGCTCTTTTCTCTGGAATTTTCCAGTACGACCGCTTCGATTAAGGCGTGATATACATTTAGACAGGCAAAAATAGCAATATTAAGGGGTTACCCCCACTTGCGATTTTGAAAAAATCGATTTTTTTATTGCATTTTTTTTTAAGTATAAGTATCCGAGAATATGTCCTGAAAATTTCAAGTCGATCCGAACAAAATTGACTGAGATATGAGCGTTGAAAGAGAAGAATCCGCGTTGAAAGAGAAACTTTAAACGCGTTTTTCTCAAAATGGCATTTCTGAAGTCGGTGACCAAGATTACTCGAACACTAATGAACCGATCTTCTTGAAATTTTGCAGGCTTATTTAATACATAAAAATGTAGTCTTTAATCGTTCGATTTTTTTTTCGTTAAAATCGAACCATTAACTTAGACTATCCGCCATTTTGTGAAAAATGAATATTTTTTAAAATCTTTCGATTAAAGACTAGTTTATACTTATATTTGACTAAATCCATCCGCATTTTTTTCAGATGATCCACTTCGCCGCAATGTTGGTCACCGCAAACCGTGTATATAAAAACATTATTTCATTGACGGCCATTTGCCACTAAACAATGTAATATTTTTCAATAAAAAAATTACCGAAAGTTCTTCAAGATGTGTTCTTTAAGATGGTATATTGATCGATCAAAAAAGTTTTGTAGTTATCTTCAAAAAAATTCATGAAAAAGGCCTTTTTTGCGCTACAAGTGGGGGTAACGCCTTAAGGGATTTTTCAAACTAAGAAATAATTATTCTACAATTATCAAACTTTAGGTATACTCTAATAGTATCTTTAAGTTTACAAAACACTTTTTTTTAATTAATTCATCATCAAAATGAACATTTCACGCAACATTTCTGGAAAATGTGGATTAAAAACGTAGTTTTTTTTCCAATTTTTCAAAAACAATCCTCGTCAAGTGGACGGTACCCATATCATTATTTCTACCAAGTTTCAACTCAATCGGCTTAATCGTTTTTGAGTAATCCTGCACGCCAATTTCGATAATGCAATGTTGAAAAAAACGCGTTTGAAGTTCACGCCTGCTCCGAATCCGAGCGGTGAGGCACAGCGTTGACGAGCTGTAACGTTTGAAGTTTTTCGAATTTCGCTTTGAAACTTTGGGAAAATATTCTACATATATAGCTCTATCGTTTAAAGAGGAAAAAAAAGAAATCGATTTTTTTATCGTTGTAAATGTATATCCCGCCTTAAAGCTCCTTTATTTTTTTTCGTCGTTGCAAGAATATTGCACGTGGAAAATGAGCAAGCAGCGGGAATTTGACGAATGGAGAAAATGTAATAAATCTCATCACTGTTTATTCATATGGACAAAAGTATTTGTACTGAGAATATTTATGTTTGTTTGACTTTTGTAAAGCTAAATTAAAAATCTCATCTTAGAAAAAAATATAATCGAAAAGATTAAAGAAAACTGCTTTGCTTTGGATTCAGTTCCCCTTACGAATAAAGATTAGCAGGGGTGAAAAATTCACTTGCGGAAATGCCTGCTCGAAGATTATTTCCCGAGACCCGATTGTGTAGGGTAGTCTTCGAGGTTCATCCACTCCGGTTGAAATTTTTATAACGAGAGATGGACGAGAAAAAGGTACGATTTTACATTTAAGACGTAGAATATGATACGAGAGTACGTGGGGTGAGTTAAAATTGCGAGCTTCTACGAGTTTTTCTTATCCCGAGCCTTGGAGGATATCACTGTCGAGCACGTTTTCATCCCCTTCTCCATTTCGTCTCCCCAGCCTTAAGTTATTTATATTCGGTGGGTTAAACTTTTTTTTTTACTTACATTTAAAATTGGATTCGTCGCCAAGATTCGTAGTAAGCACGATCTTTTCCATTACCACCCTTCAACTGCCTTTCCCTCACCGTCAACCCCTTCACAACGTTTATTCAGCCTGGAGAGACATTATATTTTCTCTCCGCCTTTGAACATTTGCAGAATCCCCGACAGCTCTGGGCTGTTTTTACAGTTCCCCATCTCTCATGTGAATTCCGAAGCAATTTCGATCCTCGTATTCGAAACACGTGATAAAAGTCTCGTACTTGATCGCTCGATGAAGTCATGTCCTAGGGTGAACCGACCAGTGAATGGACGAAAGCTGATTTATATTTGAAGTAAGCAAAGAATATGAATTGTCGATCAAAACTCGAATCACTATAATTAAGCAGAAACATCACAGCTGTCGTTAAAACCGATTGTTCAGTTTAATATATAATTTTGACCCCACACGGAATTGTTTCAGTTTGTGGTACTTGCACACCGCGAAACTTACCAGGAACATCACTCAAGGGTCCACGTCCGATTTGGTTGAAACTCATGTATGTGATAAAGCATTGAAAACTATTAGACACGTATTTTTTTTTATCTGCGGAAAAACGTTTTTAAGGAGTGAAACGACCCCTCAAGGAAAGTCGTTTTACCCCTTAATTTCATTTTTTTAAACTCATTCTACAGTGAATTTTGCATCGCTTTATATTAAAAAAACTTTGGTTTTTGTTTTATCCAGATCGTGAAATCTGCAAAACCACCCCTCGACGCGCTTTTCTTCGAGGGGCGGTTTCCCCCCTTAAAACTGTTTTTCCGCAGGTAAAAGAATACGTGTCTAATAGTTTTTAATGCTTTATCACATATATGGCATATATGACGTTCAACGAAGTCGACGGCGGACACTTAAGTGATGTTCCTTGTTAGCTACGAGACGGCAGGGTACGGTACGTGTTGTAAAGGCGAAAACAAGAGGTTTTTAATGAGTTTCGAAGATAAGTATTACTTTAGCTCCTCTGCTAACATTTGCAAAATTAATTACTGTTACGAATTGACAATGCAAATTTCGTTAAATTTGGTCATAAAATCATTTTTTAAATTTTGACGTAATTTGACTTTATATTTCTCTGTAGACACAAACTGTGGTAGTTTTTTGAGAATGACACGTTAAGGTGGAAAAAAACTTTCTGTATTTTCTCAAAATCGGAATAACATATAATACTCATATGTAAAGAATATTATAACTTTTGGGCAGTACGGTGATCTCCAAATGTAGCATTTACAGGGTTATACGCAGTTAGAAATTTCAAAAAGTCGATTTTTTTTATTGCATTTTCGGAATGTACAAATATGTGAGTATATTCCCTGAAAATTTAAAATCGATCGAGCGAATATTCTTGGAAATACACACATATTTGTAAGGACGCTCGGAGCGCGTCTCCGAGTGTTTTTCTCAAAACGGTGTGTTCAAAGGCGGTGAGCACGATTTCGCAAAAACGGCTCAACCGATCGGTCTGCAATTTTAACACAATCTTGTCAGATATATTCTTCAGGTATTGATCGAAGGAATAAGATTTCCGATATTTATTTCTATTTTTTTTTCAACGATTTAACGAAAAGAAAATGGTCGAAAATCGAAATTGTTTCTTTCCGGAGCCACCATTTTGTCAAAATTAAAATTTCGACTATTCCTTCGATCAATACCTGGATTTATCTATACCCTGAAAGAATTTTTTTGGTTTTTTCATTTTCGATGATCCAAACCGAAGATACTTTGCTCACCGCCGGACATTTTTTTCCGGAGACCTTCAGGAGACTTCCTACAGGAGCAATGTTAATGAATATTTTCGAAAATAATAAATGCCAATCTAAAGCTAAAAGATGCCACTACACTGCCTAATACTTTTGGTTTTGCCCAAATGAAATCCTTTTCCAGAAAAAAATCGTGAAAAAAACGACTTTTTTTTGGCCTTGCAACTGCGTATAACACCTTAATAAAAAAACAATAATAAATCGTCATGCTTAACTGGGTTCATTCACACTACACGTCCATTTACTGGCGGTGGAGTGTCAATTTCCGGCGATTTAGTCATTTCGCTACTTATCAATTCCTTCAATATAATTCGTTCAAATTACTTCGAATATTTTTTATCGAGGCAGCATTACGATATCTGTGGCCCCTAATTCTGACCACGCAGTCTTCATATTTGACCCAAAATAAGACTTTTTTCAAGAGTGGTAAAAATCGAAATTCGACCCTTAAGGGGGTAAAACGGAGGTTTCAAAGTTTATATGAGACAACATATTTTTTGGTCAGATTTGCTCGAAACCCGGTATAAATACACTCCAATACAAATAATTACACATGTATTTGTTTGGTATAATTATGCCAACTGAAACAAACACAGTTAAGGGGCTAAAAAAGTACTACTTGACTGTCTACACGCACCAAACACAGAGGAAAACATCTAGTGTTCTATATCAAATCAATTTAGTAAGTTTCAAGTAAATCTGGTAAAAAAATATGTTTTCTCTTATCAACGTTAACACTCCCGTTTAACCCCCTTAAAGGTTAAACTTCATAAATTGTTGAAATACGTGTTTAATTATTTGTATTTTAGTGTATTTATGCCAAGTTTCAAGTAAATCTGACAAAAAAATATGTTGTCTCATACAAACTTTTACCCTCCCGTTTAACTCTCTTAAGGGTCCACTTTTAGGAAATGCAGAAATACGTGTTCAATTATTTGTATTGTAGAGTATTTACACCAAGTTTCAAGCAAATCTGTCAAAAAAAATATGATGTCCCATACCAACGTTAAAACCCCTGTATCAACCCCTTAAGGATCGAATTTCGATTTTTACCACTCCTCAAAAAAGTCTTATTTTGGGTCACATATGATGGCTGCGTGGTCAGAATTAGGGGCCACAGATACCGTAATATCCCCCAATGATGCAATCACCCTTCTGGGAAGCTGAATTTCAGAGGATTTGACGAAAAAATATAATGTTTAACAACGTTCCAAGCTCCCGTTTATCCCGTTACAAATCGTGTTTCAATGAACTACCTAACTCTTTGAAAATTACTTGTTTTCTAGAATGTTTACGCCGAATTCTAAAGAAATCTACCCAAAAAAATACTCCGCCTCATTAAAAATTTAAAACCTCTGTTTCACCCCCTTAAAAGCCGAATTTCGATTTTTTGTATTCTTGAAAAAACGTCTTATTTTGGGCCAAATATAAAGACTGCATGGCCAAAACTTGGGGCCACAGATATCGTAATATCCCCTTTATCTACTATCAAAATAATATCTTATGTTAGCTACAGCGATTGAAAAACTTGTTTTGATGATATTTTCATTTTACAGCCCATCTGAATCTTACAGTGTCGTTATTCGTTCATTCACTGGTCGGTTTACCCTATTAGGAAGATTTACTCCAATCGTTCGTCACGTCTCCATCAAGGGAGTTTGTGTTTCACGAAAGGCAGGATTACCGGAATATTCGCCCGTGGGTATTTATGGCAGACTGTCAAACCTCTCACGTTTCGAGAGCTCCATATAAAGTGGCTTCTCACGTTTCCCATTTTCCATCCATCGTCTAGCTCACTCTCCCTCTCTGGCGATGTACAATATTCATACTCGCGGGATACGGACTTGTTGACTACACGGAGACTGTTATAAGGTGGAAATTTGATTGGTGGCATCTACTTGTACAGCTTGCGTTCGTGATAAAAAAAAAGCTGGAATACCATCTCGAAAGTATTTCGCGATTGTAAGAAGTTGCGATAACTTTATTCTTATCGAGATCAAATATGCGCGTTACGCTTTGTTACGTTGTTATTATCAATGCAATCATCTTGCTTCGCAGCTTCGGTGTTCACTCGAAAGTGTACACCTCGGGGGTGAGATAGACATTCCGGAAGTGATGGGAGTTTTCAACGGAGTTGAAATAGTACGAAAGTTTCTCCTTCGTCAAGAAATGAGATACACTGGCTCATAAAATTGCGTTTGCGGAGGGCGAACGCGTTTTTGAGTTCTCGAAGTTTGAGTCTGTGCGCTTGGAGTTCGAGGAATGAGAATGAGGAGTGACAATTGGGCTGAAATTGAATGGAGACGGAATTGGGATAAATGTGACTCTAAGGGGTTATGCCTAGTTGTAAAAGTTAAAAAAATCAGTTTTTTCATAATGAATATGATTTGACAGTATATCATCTTATAAATGTTCCCTGAAAATTTCAAGGCGATGGGATCAAAATTGACGGATTTATAGGCTGGTAAGGGAAGGTTCTGCCTTGTTGGGCCAAAAAATGTTCGATTTTTCATCAATTTTTTATGTGAAAAGTACTAAGGGGAGGGTAAGGGTTTCAGCGTGAAAAAAAACACTATTTTGCGATTTTTTTCAACTATATGGATAGAGTAAATTTATTGAAACCTTTTGTACATTGTTAAGTGTCATTTCAAGAACATTCCGTGAAATTTGTACGCGAAAATATCCACAAACAGGCCGGTGACAAAGCTTTTCCAAGAACGCCTTTAGAAAAACACGATTTGCGGTGTTCACTGTATCTCAGCTAGAAATTATCTGAAATCAAGTACCATTAAAATTTAGTCGAAGTGTCATCAAATCCTCCCCCCAACGGTCTTTGATATTTTTTTTTAATTTCTCAATTTTTGGTGGTCATGTAAAGTGAAAAGTGCTATTTTTCACGAAAAATTCCGCCATTTTGGGGGTGGAAAACCCCCTCAATGTAAAAAAAATCTCAAACTAATCATTGGGGGGAGGTATTTTATATGTAGAAAGTGTGTACCAAGTTTGAAATAAATCGGTCATGTAGTTTTCAAATGGCAGTGAACACGGACTTTGAAAAAGTGGTTTCGAGAAAAACGTGGCCCCGGCTTGTTTGTGGATTTTTTCGCGTAGAAATTTCACAGAATGTTCTTGAAATGACACTTAACAATGTACAAAAGGTTTCAATAAATCTACTCTATCCATATAGATGAAAAAAATTCGCGAAAAAGTGTTTTTTTTTTCACGTTAAAACCCTATCCTACCCTATCCTCCCCTTAAATATAAAATGTTGATATTTGGTTTGGTATGATGACCAAGCGGTCTTTATTGAACATCAAAATATTTTTTGTTAAGTTTGACAAAATATGGTGGTGGAAGTGGGAGCAGCCACGTATGTCGGTGCGCGGGCGATGACATTCTTCGCTTGCGGAAGTCCTAAGTCCCGGACAGGTGATCTGAAGCAAAACAATCAAACATATTTTCACTTTGTACAATATCGTGTATAAGTTGACCTAGAATCAAGAAAACAAAATTGAAAAATAAAAAAATAGTGGGCGATCGGAAGGAAGTTTGTTTTTTGTCCTAAAAATTTTCGCACTTTTTTGCTCACTTTTTTTATTATTCAATTTTTCTCCTTGATTCTAGGTCAACTTATACCCAATATTGTACAAAGTAAAAATATGTTTTATTTTTTTTGCTTCAGATCACCTGTCTGGGACTTAGAACTTCCGCAAGCGAAGAATGTCATCGCCCGCGCACCGACATACCTGGCTCCTCCCACTCCCATGAACATGTTTTGTCAAACTTTAAAAAAAATTTTGATGTTCAATAAAGACCGCTTAGCCAACATACCAAATATCAACATGCTATATTTAATACTTTTCGCATAAAAAATTGATGAAAAATCGAAAATTTTTTGGCCCAACAAGGCAGAACCTTCCCTTAAACGCTTTTTTTCTCGAAAGTACGTTTTCAAAGTCGGCGAAGTAAATATATAAAACAAAATACTGCAGAGATTTTTTCTGAAATTTTTAGCGCTTTTTTTAGATGTAAAAATTTAGCATTTAATCGAGGTATTTTTTTCCAATTTATACTTTTGATTTGATGAATAACATTTTTTTATTTGTTCGCAAAAATCAAGACCTTTACTTTGAACGCGCGCCGTTTTTTTTTGTCTTAACATTTCGGAAAATCTTTCGATTGGTCATAGGAAAAACTCATACTAAGGAAGTCTGTTTGTTTTTTTTATATTAGATAACCTGGTTCAGAAGGGCATAATTGAATATTTTTACACCACAAAATTACGGAGTGTTCTTCAGATGATACTTTTTCAATTACTTAATTTTTCTAGAAACTTATCATTACAATTTTCTAAACAAAAATCCCAAGAATGAGCTGTTTTCGACTGTTACAACTAGACATAACCCGTTAACAAGATAGTTGAAACGTTGACTATGTTTGTCAAAGTTGACTATGCTGACTATTTCTGCACACTTACGTGTGTAATTAAAAAATTACAGACGCAAGTGTGCCATTTTTCCGCGTTCAATTAAACACACTTTCGTAGCTGTCCCCATCAATAACAAGCTTATTCGAACACACATAAAGCGTGTAGAATCAACATATAAGACGCATATTTACACACATTGGACTAAACAACACACGTTGATAGCAACAAACGAGCAAAAATAACACGGGAAAAAGCAACACAGTTTAAGTGTGTTAATTGCGAATTATTGATAATCGATTTGACATCGATTGATTAACCGGTTAATTAAAGACCACATTTGGTCTTAACTTTCTGTTTAATTTATAGATCATTTTTGAGTTTGTCACGTGGAAGAACCTGAAATTGGAATCTATTTTCCAAACCCTCGATAGCTGCATGGAATCTTTAGTGACGTATTTTTGTTTCGAGTTCATCACCGACAAGCCAAAAGCGGCCGTCCTCGTGAAGCTGTATGAGAATCTAGCCTATGCGAAGACAAGAAAAACAGTATACAAGTACTGTTGAGTTCAGTTTAACCCTTGTCAGTCACACTTCCAGATTGTGACGTAATAATCATTGGGGGTGTAATCAACCCCACTCACTTTGGAGAGTGATAAATAATTGAAAAATTGAAAACAAATACTGCAATGCATTTTCAACCCTAGTGTGTAAGACCATGCCCATCATTTTCAAGTCGTGTAATTTTTAATATAGACAAAAATGTCCATTTTCTCAAAATTTCTGGAAGGTATGGCAGGTTGAAAAACGGCTGGGGTTGATTCAACCCCCGATGACTGTTAAGGAGAGATATACACCTAGATGGTCGAGGTCGAGGATTTAGAAGCTATGAACATTCCGTTGACCGTAGAAGACCTACACTATGGGCCTGGTATCGATGATTCCATGTAAGTTGACAAATTTCATGATTTATTCATTCCCAAATTTTCAAACGCGTTTCTCTCAAAACTACGTTTTTCAAATCGGTACCCAAAATTTCTCGAAAACCAATTAACCGATTGCCTTGAGGTTTTTTGTGGTTATTCTATACACCATTATCTAGTACTTGTCATACGATTTTTTTTCCGTTACTTAGCTTTTGTTTTATAGGCAAAATAATAACTGATTTTTCGCCCAAAAATCACTATTTATGTTCAAACGTCCGCCATTTTGTCATAAATCGATATTTTCAAAATCGGCTATGACAAGTACTAGATTATAGTATCTAATTTAATAATCTTTTTGGTTTTTTTTTTCAGATGATTTTTGAAGCCAGTGGGTACCGTATACGCAGATTTTTTTACGACACTCCAAAGTTTCGATCATACAATATCCTTGTATATTTTTGATATTTTTAAATAAAGAAAATTAAACATATTTTTGAATGTATATACTTTTAGATAATAAAACCCCAATCCGGAATTTCAAATAGTTTTCCTTGAAAAAAATCACAAAAATCACTTTTTTTCTGGCTCCCAGGTGTATGTCTCCCCTCAAGGGTTAATAAATGCATATATTTAGACGATAAAAAGCTTTTGTTATTCAATTTATTATTCCGACGTATCCCATGTGTATACAGTACTGCAAAAATAAGTGTGTTGTTTTTACCCACTTTCAGCGTGTAGACTGTACGCTGTAGACAATTTTAACACGTTACAACATGTGTAAGAAAATAACCCACGTAAATGTGTCGTTTGAACGCATCTATCCGTTTTATTTTTACACCGTTATTGTTCACACACGTTAAAACGTGTGAACAGTGTCTACAGCCACTTACACACCTAAAGTGTGTAAAAACAACACATTTGTTTTTGCACCGTAGAAAAAAGTTTGATTCTGCAAACGTTTGACAATACAATGTATAAGAAAAAAATATTTTTCGCTTTCCAATTCGTGAAAAAATCTGACATGTTCACTGCCCAGTCGTAGGAACGTCGATAAAGATGCCCAGTTCGCGATTCACTTGGACGATCAGCAGATTCGACAGGTACGTGAAATTTGTTTTTTTTCACTCTTTCGTTTCTCCACTCTCATTTTCCCACGCCGTCTACCAACGCACCGACCGCGAAGGATCTTTGTGTTTTCTCTCGGTCTCAGCCGTTCGAGAGCTTTTAATATCGAAGCTCGGCTTCGAGCTTACTCCTTTGCAGCCTCGTTCGTTTTTATCCGTTGGCAAGCCTCTCTGCCACCTCGCGAATTCAAACAGCGTGTATACCTTCGAAGCTTCAAATTCTTCTCTCATTTTCACGTCCACTTCTGCAGAATGCAAATCCGCATCCAGACAGTAGACGTTGCGGCCTCGTACGGATATTAAAAAAATATATTTTTCTCGCGTCCCCCAATGATTTGTCGTTTTCGATATTTATAGGGACCCCACGTGCACCACGCGTGGAAAGAAAGCTCTCGGGGACGAGGATTATATACGGGAATGAAAAATGGCGGTAGATCTACAGCCATTGTGGAGGGAAAATTGAAATATCGATAAGGTTGCAAAAGCCTTTGTCTTATATCTCTTGAGCCAGTACGATAAAAATACGAAGGAACAGCAAAAATAAAACATCTTCGATGGTTTGATGGCGACTGCCGAAAGGTTTTTCATCGTTATTGCCATTTTCTACGCGTCTACTACCACCCTTAAGTATTTTATCCCTATTGTTCGCATGTTACGGCTCGTACGTTCTTCTTTCTCTTCTTTAATAAAGTAAAACATCGTGTATCATGAGGTCGCCTTCATCCCCTTCTGCTTCCGTTTTCTCCTTTATTTTGCGCTCTCTCGTTCAACTATCCTTCACCCCGGTCAGTATTAAGTTAGGGGATTCCCTCGTTTAGAGTGCGCAGGAATGTGATCAGATTCTCCTGTGAATCGAATTAAGGAGGCTGTCGGGGTCTTTGCAGGGCAGACGGCAAAAGGGGAGCGCATATGCTTAAACACGGGCGCCCGTAACGGCTGCCAACCCCGAGTAATCACATTTTCGGTTACGTAAAATAAATAAATGTCAGCTAATAAATATGTGAAATGCATATAATTGACTGTTTAGAAATGTTATTAATCTTTTTTGTTTATTTACATCGCGAATAAGTTATTAACCAAGTTGAAATGTGGCAAACGCGCAATTTAGTTCTCAGTAATTGGTATCACTGAGCTCAGATACGAACGCCATTTTCAGCCGGAAAATGAATACGCAGTCGAGGTACGACGCGTAATTGATTTGAAGGTTATGTCGAAACGCGTGCACTGCAGCTTCTGTAAAGAATGATTTAAAATATTTAAATACCCTTTATGAAACGGCGGTAAGAAATTTATAGCAAGGGAGCAATAGTTTGTGCGTTTCAAATTTTGGCGCCTATTCGAAATGGCCGATTTGACAGCAGCGTTGCCGCGTGCCGTAGGGCGCTTTATCGTTTTACGCGAATCAGCTGAAATTTCCTGTTTTATTTCACGAATATCTCGATAACGGGACAGACAAAACGCTGTACTCTTTGTTGAAATTATTCATAAAAATCTCAAGATTTTTTTCCGCCTATTTCCATTCAATTCTTACTATTTTTGTTATGTTGCGACAGTCGTAGAGTTCTCATGAACCTTTTGCTATGTCGCCCGTGTATAAGAGCCTAACTCCAATAATTAATTGATCAACAATCACGCAGACGAAGTATTTAAAATTTTACACGAAGTCGTAACACCTGTTCGCAAATATCCGCAATAAATTTCAGCAAATTCTTACTATTTCGCGATAGCCGAGCCACCTTCTCAAGCTTTTACTAGCAGCTTGTCTTACGTCCCGGGAAACAAGTTTTTATTTCATTTTCTCAAGTAGATCGCTCCCTGTATGTGTCGGACGTTGATGAAACATCTATTTACACGAAATACAGGAAACTAATATAGGGTGTCTCAAAGGGACATTTTAATTTTTAGTAAAACGTGTTATTTATTTGAAAAGTACGAATATTTTTATTATTATATAAGGTACAAAAATGGAGGTTATGTGGGGAACACAATATCCGATAAATGCCCGGCTCGTCCCTGTTTGCAAACGTCCACTTTTTCGACGAAATTTTCAATAACATATTGTCATAATGTCGAATTCACATCGCCGCGGCGCGAGATAACACGACCATAAAACTTCGTCTGCAATAACTGCATGGTTTCGCCCGCAATGTGGCAGCTTGCGCCATTTGTTGAAGCAATATGTCCTCTAAATTCACGCCCTTTGTGCCAATTATCGGATATTCTGTTCCACACGTAACCTCCATGTTTGTACCTTATATTGAAACAAAAATATTTGTACTTTTCAAAAAAATAATACGGTTTATTAATAAATAAAAATGTCAGGTCATTTTGAGCCGACTTTTCTTTTCTAAAACATCAGAAGGAACTTTTTGGTTCGCACGATTGTCAAAGTTTCGATTCAAGGTCCGGCCAGATACTTTTGATTATCCTGGACGAGTCGTCAACGAGATTTTCGTTGGAGATTTTTCTCGAACTATGAGAGTTCCTCATATGTAACAGCATTTTCTATGTATTCTTATCAATTACTAAGTTAAAACTAAATAATTGGTAGCCTTTTACTTGCTCTTGCGGTCTCTTGCTACTGGAACCCTTTTATTTTCACTCCACCCTTATCACTTCACTTTATCCAGTTTCCCATGACCCTGCAGCGTATTGACAGGCATTCTTTCCCAATGTGCTTCCGTTTGCATTTGCACGAGGGCACAGGGAAACTGTGGAAAACCTGTAGCAGGTGGCTATATTTTTCCGAATTTCAGCCTCGATTCTACCATTACTATTTTTTATACACTGTCACTCGGATATCAGCACTATTCATATTGATTATCGATTTTTTTGTGGTTATCACAATATACTTTCATTACGAACATTTTCCTAAAGCATTTTCCTCGATGTTTTCCACTTGCTATATGACCTTAGCTAGCTTGGCATAAATCGATTATTCTCAAGCAAACGGCGTTCCTTTCGTATTTACCGTCTCTTATTTCCTCTCATTAAGGGGGTAAATCATAGACGGCCGAAAATTAGTAATTTTTCATGAATTTATTTAAATTTGATAAAATAATCGCATCATTTTTAAATGTTGACATCATCTTATTACAACTTTCAAGTGTTAAAAAATGTTCTTTTCTTTTTTATACAAAACAAAATGGCGTTATAAGGTATTCCTTTAGGCGTCTTTTGAAAAACTGCTCATGTTATAGCTTGAAAAGTTATTGACCGACCTTGTTGAAATTTTGGGAGGTTTCTCACTATAACATTATTGGATAGATATACATATAAAAATATCAAAAAGTATAAAATGAAAAATGAATTGGGCCTTGTAATTAAATTTTCATATTTTTAACCACTTTCTCGACAATTTTTACCCCAAAAAGTAGTTTATATACGCGATAACCTTAAAACTTTTGTTATATCCTTCCAATAATGTTATAGTGAGAAACCTCCCGAAATTTCAATCAGATCGATAAATACCTTTTTGAGCTACAACATGAGCAGTTTTTCAAAAGACGCCTAAAGACATAGCTTATGACGCCGCCATTTTGTTTTGTTTAAAAAAGAAACAAGAAAAAATTAACACTCGAAAGTTGTAATAAGATAATGTCAATATTTAAAAATGATGCGATTATTTGATCACCTTTAAAAAAATCATGAAAAATGACTCATTTTCGGGCATCCAAAGGGATTTCCCTCCTTAAGGGGAGGGTAGGGGTTACAACGTGAAAAAAATACTTTTTGGCAATTTTTTTTCATCTATATGGATAGAGTAAATTTATTGAAACCTTTTGTACATTGTTAAGTGTCATTTCAAGAACATTCCGTGAAATTTGTACGCGAAAATATCCACAAACAAGCCGGTGACAAAGCTTTTCCAAGAACGCTTTTGGAAAAACACGATTTGCGGTGTTCACTGTATCTCAGCTAGACATTATCTGAAATCAAGTACCATTAAAATTTATTCAAAGTATCATCAAACCCTCCTCCCAACGGTCTTTGATAATTTTTTTTTCATATCTAAATTTTTGGTGGTCATGTAAATTGAAAAGTGCTATTTTTCACGAAAAAATTCCGCCATTTTGGGGGTGGAAAACCCCCTCAATGTAAAAAAAATTTCAAACTAACCGTTGGGGAGAGGTATTTTATATGTAGAAAGTGTGTATCAAGTTTGAAATAAATCGGTCATGTAGTTTTCAAATGGCAGTGAACACGGACTTTGAAAAAGTGCTTTCGAGAAAAACGCGGCACCGGCTTGTTTGTGGATATTTTCGCGTACAAATTGCACGGAATGTTCTTGAAATGACACTTAACAATGTACAAAGGGTTTCAATCAATTTACTCTATCCATATAGATGAAAAAAAATCGCAAAAAAGTGTTTTTTTGTCACGCTGAAACCCCTACCCTCCCCTTAATTTGCCTTCACCCTCTATTCCTTGGCCTTCCTAGAAATCAGCATGAGCTCGTTGAATCTATCTCTTTAGCTGACACGCGGTTTGCCCAACCCTTATGGAAGAGAATGGAGGATAAAAAATCGAATCCACTCTCCATCTACTTTTTCCTCACTCGTGTTTTCGTCATTCCGTCGGAAAACACGAAAGCTCAGTGCAATACCACCAGAGGGTCATACATATTTAAGATACAGGGTACCGAACTCCTCAGCTGGATAACTAAGTCCATTCTTTTTCCGAACTCCAGGCCTTCCCCGTTCAGTCTCTGATCTTCGGTCGGGGAAAACCAGCATGAGCCCTCGCTGTACCCTTGGACGCGAGGGAGCGTGGCGGATAAGTGCTTGCGAGCTTTTTCCAAGATCCCGGTATTCTTATTGTTTTATCGAATGGTCCGATGCCCGGTAGTGGGTCTCAAGAATCCGCGGACTTCACCCTTCTTTTTTTCGTCTTCGATCTCACCGAATGAAATAATGCATGGTTACGACCTAAGCATTTATTTAAGGGATCACACTACTCTAGCGGCAGATAATAAGGCCTAACTTTGACAATTTATTTTGGGAGTATGAAAAAAGGAATAGGATTTCTTTTGAGAGGGTTTATTTAACACATTAAAGTATGAAAAAAAAATTATTTTAATTTTCATACAAAATGGCGGCGACAAAGCCCATCTCGAAAAACGTGTTTTTTATAAATAGCTTCACGGGAGGATGGTTTTCTCGTAAAGTATGAGACCTGTAATAGAAACCAACAAAAATAATAATCTATACATTATTAGCTATGGCACTACGTAGGGATTTTTTTAAATGAAATTTAAAAAAATGGCGCACTTTAAAAGGAATAATTCGATTTTTTGGCCAAAAAATAAGTAGTAAATTGTTTATAAAAAAAATGTTTACATTTAATAAAAAACGGCTACGTTTTCCCATAGAGAATGTGATTGTGAAGCTACTATCAAAATTTCAAATCGATTCATGCAAAGGTCGTTTCCCGAGTAATTCGTTTTCCGAGTTTGAAAAAAGTGGTTTCGAGAAAAACGCGTTTAAAGTTGTACGAGGCGCCTGAAAGAAGTCCGAGGCGCTGCGGCAAAATAGATAATTGAACCTTTAAAAAAAAATTTCGCTACAGGACCAATTGTATATGGTTTTTATGCGCCCAAAGTATTTTTTAATCCAAAAAAACGATTTTTCCAAAATCCTAGAGGGGTGTTATCACTTAAGGGCCTCCGCCTACTTAGAGGCCCAAAAGAATGGCCAAATTTCGATTTTTTTTTCTGGAAAACGGTTGACGGAAAATAAACGCATTTTTTCAACACGAAAGTCACATATATTAAGAGTTTAAAAAAAATAAATCACCAACAAATAGAGAAAAACACCAAAAACATAGCCGCTGGCCGATGATGACATTTTTTTCGCGACGTTTGGCGGTGGACACTCTTCAGCTTAAACGGTCCATCCGAAATCTAAAAACCAAACGGGTTATTCATGTTAACAATACATACGAGTCGTTGACAATCGTCGAATTTTAAAATCATTTTTTTAAACGGCATGGCGACGGTTTGAAGCTCGAGTATTCAAAGTCCATGAAAAAGTATCTCATTCAATTTTAGGAATATGCCAATTAAATTTTCAGGGAATATAGCTAAATGGTGATACTATGAAATCAAAATATTTTTGGAAAATGCAATTTTTTTACCCACCTAGGTAGATGTAGCCCTTTAATTTTTGGCATTCAATGTTCTACCGCACTGCGCTCGTGATTTATTTTCGTTCATCGGTGTTTCGATTATAGCGAAATAAATGGATTTTTGTTTACTCTGTACAGATGCTAATCCATTTTTATCGTGGTGGGTATTACTATCATCACTGCGGTTATTGCTGATGTCATTTCATGGTTCCATCGGCAATGGAGGCAATAATAGTGGTACTGATGAATACGAAAAATAAAAGAACCCTCAACATGCCCGTTTATAGGAAAAGGTTTCGGAAAAAGAATCCCAGAAATTCGAAACTTTGGAGTTTTTTTCGAGAGAGTACAATATTTAATTCATTCACGATCAATTATTATCTTACGGATTTGGAGAGTGCAAAGTCGAGACCGAATGCATTTATTTACTTTTTCCAGTTAGATTTTTTTTATTGCACTGCATTTGAGCTTTATTTTAGTTCGTGTTTTTTTTTAATCACATTAAGGCGTTACCCCCACTTGTAGCGCAAAAAAGGCCTTTTTCATGAATTTTTTAAAAGAAAACTACAACACTTTTTTAACCGATCAATATACCATCTTAAGGGGGGATTGTCTTTTTTTCGCAAAATTTACCGCTTTTTGGGAATTTTTTTGTGAAGAAAGTATACAACGGAAAACTTGTGAAACTTGGCATATAGTTTTATTGATCTGTTTACTACATACAAAAAAATTTTTAAACAATTTCATAAAAAAATCCGCCTCCCACCCCCCTCGACGCGCGATGGTCCTTTTTTGATGGTGTGCACGATTTCTCAAAAACTATTCAACCGATTGTCTTCAAATTTGGACAGAATGCTCAGCTGACATCCTTTTATCGTTTGATGAAGCAAAAAAGCAATACGTTTAATAGTTTTTTATTTATAACAAAAAATCGATCAATTTTTTTCGAAAAATCGATACTTCAAGTTCAAAACGTCACCAAATCGTCCATTTTTTTTTCCCTTCATCGAACGATAGTTATACGTCTAAAGTAAAATGCTTTTTGGGTTTTTGTTGCAGGATGAACGTGAAGGCTGTAATCGTGCACACCATCAAAAAAGGACCATCGCGCGTCGAGGGGGGTGGGAGGCGGATTTTTTGATGAAATTGTTTAAAAATTTTTTTGTATGTAGTAAACAGATCAATAAAACTATATGCCAAGTTTCACAAGTTTTCCGTTGTATACTTTCTTCACAAAAAAATTCCCAAAAAGCGGTAAATTTTGCGAAAAAAAAGACAATCCCCCCTTAAAGAACACATCTTGAAGAACTTTCAGTAATTTTTTTATTGAAAAATATTACATTGTTTAGTGGCAAATGGCCGTCAATGAAATAATGTTTTTATATACACGGTTTGCGGTGACCAACATTGCGGCGAAGTGGATCATCTGAAAAAAAAATGCGGATGGATTTAGTCAAATATAAGTATAAACTAGTCTTTAATCGAAGGATTTTAAAAAATATTCATTTTTCACAAAATGGCGGACCGTCAAAGTTAATGGTTCGATTTTAACGAAAAAAAAATCGAACGATTAAAGACTACATTTTTATGTATTAAATAAGCCTGCAAAATTTCAAGAAGATCGGTTTATTAGTGTTCGAGTAATCTTGGTCACCGACTTCAGAAATGTCATTTTGAGAAAAACGCGTTTAAAGTTTCTTTTTCAACGCTCTTTCAACGCGGATTCTTCTCTTTCAACGCTCATATCTCAGTCAATTTTGTTCGGATCGACTTGAAATTCTCAGGACATATTCTCAGATACTTCAAAAAAATGCAATAAAAAAAATCGATTTTTTCAAAATCGCAAGTGGGGGTAACCCCTTAAAATAAATATCAAAAATGCTTATACTTCAAAAAAATGCAATAAAAAAAATCGATTTTTTCAAAATCGCAAGTGGGGGTAACCCCTTAAAATAAATCGATTCCTACCTATTGTGTATATATTTTTATTTTTTTAATGTCTTTTGCACCATCATAATGACTATTATTGCTGATGTTGTGAAAAATGGTGTCAAAATACTTTATTTCTGAAATAAAAAATAGTTTCTCTTCTACAAATGCTCTCAATAAAGCGTATTGGCTTTCGGAAAAACTATTTTTATCCGAATTCTCATGAAATTTATTCATTTAACTACTATTAAAACAATCACGAATAAAAGTAAACCTGAAATCCAGTGCAATGGAATATTGAATGAAAAAAATTAAATCACCGCAGTTGCCCGAGACTGTACATTATTTCGAAGCGTAAAATGAAATTGCGCGTATATCAGATTTTTCATTCCGTTGGAAAACATCATTAATTTTATCTTGTTGATATTCTTTTTCTAATACTTTATTTTCTCGAAAAAAGTTGAGAATGTTTCTGCCCACTGTAGATCCAGAACATTTTTATCTGGTCTCTTCTCGTCGCAGGCAATCCATGTTCCTTCAGCTCGTAATCGAGCGAGTTTTGTCCGGCTCGTACTTGCGAACTAGATCAAGTGATCGACGGGCTCTCCTCAAGGCATCCTTGAGATGTCCAGTGAAGATGAGGATATCTGTCGGAGGGACGAGCACAGTTGGCACTCATAAATAAAGTGGAAGCACTTTGATGCTTTCGATTCAGAAATAGAGAATTCTATTCTCACAGGAGACTCTCTTGAAGAAAAAAGCTCCAGCAGTTCTTCTTCGCCGTTCAAGCTTTCGAATCATCCACGATTGTTGACGTAATCTTTTTTACGGTTAGGACAATCTTATCCTGCACGGAAAATTGCATCATTTGTGGCTTTCAAGCTTGCTTCTCTATATTGACAGATCATCTTAAAGATAATTCCACATCTTAAGGGGGAGATTCCTTTAGGCGAAGAAAAAATTCCTGATTTCCGTTATTTATTTTATAAAAAAAATCACCATTTTGAGACTTAGGGTATGTTTTATTACTACTTTTGGCTGTAGGCTGCTATTTTTCAAATTAATCTTTAAAAATGGCGGAAGTATGGCACGTCCTTTTAAACGGGTTGTGGCTAATGTTGTTAGATGACGTGACACGTAACGTCGACGAGATTAATCTGAAAAAACCCCAACAAATATTTTTATTGCATTAACACTCATACGCAGAATATGAACCAAGAAAAAGTGAGAAATGTTGAAAATCTATGAAATGGTACGTTTTGAAACAAAAACATTGAATTTTCCAAAAAATTGATAGATTTTACAAGAAAAAGTACTTTATAAAAAATCTTCCAAAGCACTTAGGGTCGTGTTTTAGACAATAAGGTTAGAAAGATTTATACCAAATTTCATCAGAACCGGTGGATTAGTTTTTCAGCTGAACGTCACGCCAGTTTTGAAAACGCAGTTTAAAAGACCGTGCCATACCTCCACTATTTATAAAGTAGATAAAAAATACCATGTAACAGCTAAAAGTAGTAATACAACATACCCTAAGTCTCATAAATGTCCAAGTAATCTTTCCTTGAAAAAAAAAAAACAATCATGAGGATCAGAAAATGTTTTCCTCGGCCAAAGCCCTCCTTAAACGTACAAAGCCCAAGTTTCATTTAAGTAGTCGCTTATGCATGCTTCAAAAGTACGCATTTTACATTTCTGCTTCATTTTTTCTCTCGCGAGGGTTTTAAGCGACTTTTAAAATTCTGCAATAGTTTTTCGGCCCACGAAAATGCCGCGTTATGTCGAGTTTTCTTTTTGTATTACACACTACCGCAGTGTCGCAATTAAACGAGAAGGAGAATTGGACATGCCGAGGCAATCTGCAGTTTGTAACTTTGCCGAAGTCGTTTCACGCAGTGGCGCGAGGAGAACGAGGGAGGAAGTTGAGCTCCCCTTTTGCGGACTGGGGCAAATGGCAATGCTGGTTGAACCAGGTCATGTTGGGCTTCAGTCGCCATATGGTCAGCCGTGATCTGGCACCGTTACATTCCGAGACTGCAGTAACGGAGTTTGCCAAAATCGATTGAATTCACATGAATTCTCCAGAGCTTCGATACTTGAAGAGACTCATCAACGTAAAAGGCTCATGAAATACAATAAATCCAGTAATAGGTTTGTGGTCGAAGTAAGCTCCTTGGTGGGACTGACGTCAATATTTATGAAGTTTTGGCGGGCGAGTATGATTTTTCTGAAAATATTTTATGTTCTATCTGCTTGCTACGTTATTTGGGGTAATATTCTTTAAGGCGTTACCCCCACTTGTAGCGCAAAAAAAGGTCTTTTTCATGATTTTTTTTAAAGAAAACTACAAAACTTTTTTAATCGATCAATATACCATCTTGAAGAACACATCTTGAAGAACTTTCAGTAATTTTTTTATTGAAAAATATTGCATTGTTTAGTGGCGAATGGCCGTCAATGAAATAATGTTTTTATATACACGGTTTGCGGTGACCAACATTGCGGCGAAGTGGATCATCTGAAAAAAAAAAATGCGGGCGGATTTAGTCAAATATAAGTATAAACTAGTCTTGAATCGAAGGATTTAAAAAAATATTCATTTTTCACAAAATGGCGGACAGTCAAAGTTAATGGTTCGATTTTAACGAAAAAAACGGCCGTTTTTCGGCTATAAAACGGCCATTTTTTTTCGAAAAAAAAATCAAACGATTAAAGACTACATTTTTATGTATTAAATAAGCCTGCAACATTTCAAGAAGATCGGTTCATTAGTGTTCGAGTAATCTTGGTCACCGACTTCAGAAATGCCATTTTGAGAAAAACGCGTTTAAAGTTTCTCTTTCAACGCTCTTTCAACGCGGATTCTTCTCTTTCAACGCTCATATCTCAGTCAATTTTGTTCGGGTCGACTTGAAATTTTCAGGACATATTCTCAGATACTTATACTTCAAAAAAATGCAATAAAAAAAATCGATTTTTTCAAAATCGCAAGTGGGGGTAACCCCTTGAAATGGGATATCACTGCGATAGCTAAAAAGAATCGATTTTTTCGCGTTTTCTCAAAGTATACATATTCAAGAATATGTAAAAAAATTCAAGTCACAATATTGAAAATTGACCAAGTTACAGATGATTTAGTTAATCGCTTTTTCTTTCGAAACGATTTTTCTCAACCCGGCCGGAATCATAACTCCAGCCATAATTGTCCGGTTTTCAAATTAAAATAACCAAAATTTCCGTAATTGCAGTTGGTATCGTCGTACGTAGCTGTTTTCTAGTAATTAAGGATTCTTTAAGCCCCCGAATATAAGTTACAATTTCGCCAAAAGTACATTCTTTTTTTCAAACACCCGCCGTTTTATAAATTCTGTTTTTTTTCTTCGAAAAACGGTTACGTCCAACGAGAACTAAATTTATATAGATTATGAAACTTTTTTATTTTTATCTTTCAGACTTACCATTGTCAAGATATTGATCCGGCCGTTGGACCACATTTTTTATACAGAGGCTCTATTGTAGCTCAAGAGCGTTGTTAATAATTATTTTTTAAAAATAAAAATTTACTCGTCCTAAGTTCAATGCATGCTTAAGGGGCTATACCGGTGTGAAAAGCTTCAGCCTCTGAGCAGGCATTATTCGAGGAAGAGGAGGGTCCATTGTATGGGCCAGGTATAGCTGATTAGCAGTTTTTATGGCAAATATAATTTTATCTTGCAAGAATCGATAGCTAATCTTTAAATCCGTTTTTTCAAAATGAGATTTTTCAAATTTGTTGACATTGTAAATCAAAGAGCAATTATCCGATTGACTTGGAATGTCAACTGAGTACTTATGAAGATATTTACTCTACAATGACGTAAGACATTTTTGATTGGATGAAAATAGACGACTTGGCATTGAAAAAAAACGACCATTTTATAGGCAAGAAAACAGACTTTTTTCACAACTACGCCATTCGGTTAGATTTTAATATTTTTCGAAAATCCTACGTCATAGCACAGGAAATACCTTCCAGTTTAACGACATTTTTCCCTTTTTCGGTTTCAGCTACTTAATCGGCCGGAATCATGTTAGCAGTGGAGGAACTTTTTTTAGCGCCTCCGAAGGTAGCGCATGAGTCGCTCGGATCTCAATATTTTTCTATGAAAAAATTATGTAATGTAGGTAAAATATAGCAAAATATATTCTTAATTTTCCGAAACATTCAATTAAGTACTTTTCTTAAAAAAAAATCCCAAAAATGACCCAAATTTTCAGCGTTCACACTGGTATAGCCCCTTAACAACATACCCTTCTGCCAAATCCGAAATAAATTATCTAGTCGACACAAAAAAATTGGAAAAACGACCTTTTTTGACCCGTCACAGTGGTGTCCTCCCTTAATACTACCAAAGATGATGTCAAACCTCTTAGGCGTCGACTTACAAATACAGCGATGGTCTTCCTGCTGGTAATTGATGATATTCTGATATTAATTCTACATATAAACAGTGAAAAAAAGGATCAGTAGAGCTTTTTCACTTTTATTTTAAATGGTTATGAGATTCGGAGGCTGGCCAGAAAGAAATGAAGACAAATTTCGCGATACCGGATCAGTGTAGATATCATCAAAGTTCCAATCCATTTATCTCGTGAAAAGCAAATGTGCAGAAAAATGGCATATATTAGTGAAAAGTTGGAAGTTTGTGGTTTTTGAAACACATGTTGGTTCTAAGATCAGTAATTTTTTCATGGCAATTCAAGATGTCGAGAAATGTAATTGAACTTGTCCCTATTATCAACCAGTGATAAACATGAGTGTTTACGGTGAAAAAGAATAGTTGTTGTTGATCAATTAGATCAATCGACATCTTTTTTTTTTATAGAAAATCGTGATGAATTTCTACAAAATTAAGGCATTTGAAAAAGTATCATCTGAAGGATACTGTACTTTTTTCGGTGAAAAAATATTTAAGGGATTATCACAGTGTAAAATTGTCAAAAAATGGATAAACGATTTTTTTGCATTATCCTATAGTATACACGGTTATAAACGTTCTGTCCAATTTTTGGATCGAAATCCGAATTATTTCGGTCGCTACAGTCTTTCTTAGAAAAAAGTGATTGGAGCGTGAGATCCCGCATTCCGAATTTTAAACGCGTTTTTCTCGGAATGGTGTTTTTCAAAACGGTGGCCACTCTCAAAGGAAGAGTTTTCAAGCTATCCGTTTGAAATTTTAAGAAAACATTCTTCACGTCATTCCTTATGTTGCTGTAGAAGCTTTTTTTAATTTTCCTATTTTTTTTACGAAAAACTGTCGAAAAAAGGCTAAATTTGATACTTTTTGTTCGAATCGCCGCCATTTTTTTCCTTCAAATTTCACTAAACAAACCTCCATAGGAACATAGCGGCTTTCCTACAGATTAATAATCATTTTGAAATTTTTGTTTCAGATAAAATTTGCAGTCGCAATCTTGGCGACCATGGGATACCATTTCTTCCACGCAATTTTTGGCAAATAAAAACAATGTTTAACAATGAATAAAGAAAGTGAAAAGAAATCATTTTGTATTCTTTATCGTTGCTTCAATTTGTACAAAAAAATTAGACTGATTAGCTTATTCTATCCACCTAAAAAAAATCACCAATATCGTCTATTTTTCGGGTGGTCACACTGTGATGATCCCTTAATTATAATCGATTGCAGCCAATAGCCGGGAAGCACCTCTCGAAAACGTCTTTTGTGGTGAGCAAGAACGTTCTGAATCAGATTATCTAATATAAAAAAATCAAACAGACTTCGTTACCATACTAGTGTATCCTATGATTAATCGAAGAAATTGCCGAAAAATCCAATTAAAAAAAAGACACGTGTTCAAAGTGAGAGTCTAGATTTTTGAGGAAAGAGGGGCATTTTTCGTTCATTAAATCGAAAGAATGCATCGGAAAAGCCCTTCGATCAAATACTATATTTTTACACCTAAAAAAAGCTCAAAAAAATTCAGAAATATTGATACAGTAGTTTTTGAGATATTTTACTCAATGACTTTGAAAACGTGCCGTCGAGAAAAAAGCGTTTAAAGTTTCGAACGACGCTCCGAGCGTTCCGACGGCAGTCAACTGTAATCATGTCACTTTGATCAATGTCAATTTTGATCTGATCACCTTGAAATTGCCAGGGAACATTTATAAGGTGATATACTGTCAAAATATATTGGTTTAAAAAAGTAATTTTTCGACTTTTACAACTAGGCATAACCTCTTAAGGCAGGAGCCCGAATTAGCAGGTCCGAAAAATGGTTTTTTTTTTAATTGCTTGAATCGATAGATAAACTATCCAATAATATATTTACAAAGTTACAGAGGCCGATTGTAAATATTTTCGAAGAGGCCAAATTATACAAATACAAGGCCAAAAGCAGAGAAGCCACTGATATTTGATATTGATATTTCCTCCTATTGAAAACTTTAAAGCGCGTTTTCTCCAGTTTTCATTTTCACGATATTTCCAAATTGGCGAGCGTGATAGCAGAATAACTAAACGACCTATTGGATCAAACCAAAGTTTATTTTATTCAGTATAAAAATCTCTCTTATGTGAATTAAAAAGGCGTTGAAAAAGTAGTTTCAAATAATTTTTATATCACGTTAAAGGTTTTTTTTTAAAACCTGAGAGAAGTTATAATTTCTCGATTTTTTCAGTTTTTTCTTAATTCACCCAGAATAAAAAGATACGACAATTGAATATTTTATTGGCTTACTAGTTTTTTCCCTTCTAAAAAATTCAGGCTTCCGTCTTAACCCCTTCGTTGGCATTGACGCAATAGAGCTTCAAATAATTCCGTGTCCTGTGTGGCATTGACGCAATAGTGCGTCAACCTTAACTTCCCTATTTAACTTGCTCTGATTTGAAATCGGAGCCTCACTCGGAGGTTTTTGGGCTCGCTGAATCCGAATTTGGAAATTCAAAATGGCGGCGCCAGTATGGCGGACAAAAATCAAAAACGTTACTCGATTTAGATGCAAATGAGTACTTCGGGATTTTTGAGATCGCTTATTACGAATCTGAACTTTAAATTTGAAAATTTAAAATGGCGGCGCTAGAGGGCGGACCGCAATTGAAAATTTTACTCGAGTTCAAAAATCATTATTAACACTTACCAGTGTGCAAAATATTTTTTCAACTTCACACAGACTGCTATTGTATCCGCAGCCTGAATTTTCAAATTTTATGTTCAAACTCATAAATAGTGACCTACACGACCTATGAGTACCGAGTTTTATCTAAATCAATCTGTATGATTTGTATTTTCATTCGCCATATTTGTTCGTCATTGTGAATTCCTGATTTTCGGGTTCAGATTCGTAATCAGCACCCTCAAAAACGCCAGAGTACAAGTTTTCAGGATAAACAAATTTTCCTGCCATTTTGAGGACTTTTTGTCGAATTCTCTCTGCCAACGAAGGGGTTATGAAAAATATTAACTGAACGAAACGTTTTAGCATGTGGCTGCAAATTGAGATGTGTGCGTCTATGAGTACATCTACTCCCATTATCATCTTCAACGTATCTGATCGCGCACAACGATATGTTATTATCTTCCGAGCAATTGCCTCAGACAGCCGAGTGTTCTCCACTTCTTTCGTATTAATTTGGAAAAGGTTGGGTCCTGACAAAGGCGATGTCAAGATGAGCGTGAAGCACGATAAGGGAAATGCCAAAGACACGAGCGAGTCGAATCCTTCTCGTCGCAATTTGCCCAGCTATCCGTAGGATTCGATTAGTCAGGCACTAAATTACCGTTCTAATACCGTTAAAAGGTAGTGTAAGCTGCTCTTGCGAGGGCCGTCGCAAGATTGAAAAGCAATAATTAGTCACGAACGAGAGAAGAGAGCCATTGGAAGTGTAGTGTAAGATGACGAAGGAGATAGGGAGACATGGCGAGAGTCAGAGGAAGGGAAGAAGGGCAGAGAGCAGAAGGGAGGGGGCGAGAGAGAGAGAGAGAGAGAGAGAGAGAGGACCAATGGGAATTTCGACAAGGGATACATTATGACGACAAATTAATCCGATTAAGCAACCCTCAGTCAAACTCATCTGCAGCTGTCAGAATACCTGGAATTCGGTGAGCATTTTCTCAGGAACATTTCAAATATCGTTCGCGCGTTTTAACTTGCCAAGTTGGCCAGCCTTATTTTGGGCATTGGGTGTTTCTTCAAATAAACAAATTATTCTTGAGTTACGCAAAGAGTTTTCCCTTCCTCGTTCATTGTAAAAGAACAACCTCCTCCTCGAGGATTGAGACGTAGATTTTCATACAGATTATCCGACAAATTAGTCTGGGTCGAAATTAGACTGCAAAGTTGTCATTTCATTAAGGCGTTACCCCCACTTGTAGCGCAAAAAAGGCCTTTTTCATGAATTTTTTAAAAGAAAACTACCAAACTTTTTTAATCCATCAATATACCATCTTAAAGAACACATCTTGAAGAACTTTCAGTAATTTTTTTATTGAAAAATGTTACATTGTTTAGTGGCAAATGGTCGTCAATGAAATAATGTTTTTATATACACGGTTTGCGGTGACCAACATTGCGGCGAAGTGGATCATCTGAAAAAAAAATGCGGATGGATTTAGTCAAATATAAGTATAAACTAGTCTTTAATCGAAGGATTTAAAAAAATATTCAGTTTTCACAAAATGGCGGACAGTCAAAGTTAATGGTTCGATTTTAACAAAAAAACGGCCGTTTTTTTTGCTATAAAACGGCCATTTTTTTTCGAAAAAAAAATTGAACGATCAAAGACTACATTTTTATGTATTAAATAAGCCTGCAAAATTTCAAGAAGATCGGTTCATTAGTGTTCGAGTAATCTTGGTCACCGACTTCAGAAAAGCCATTTTGAGTAAAACGCGTTTAAAGTTTCTCCTTCAACGCGGATTCTTCTCTTTCAACGCTCATATCTCAGTCCATTTTGTTCGGATAGACTTGAAATATTCAGGACATATTCTCAGATACTTATACTTCAAAAAAATGCAATACAAAAAATCGATTTTTCCAAAATCGCAAGTGGGGGTAACCCCTTAAGAAGAAGAATAGCTTTAGATGAGAAAAACGCTGATTTTCATGATTTTTTTTTAAAGGAAAGATTCCTTCGCCATTTTTGAGACTTAGGGTATCTTTCATTACTACTTTTGGCTCGTCCAGGGTTAAAAAATTTTTTTATCAATCTCTCAAAATGGCTGTGGTATGGCAGGGTCTTTTAAACTGCATTTTCAAAACTAGCGTGACGTATCGCTAAAAATCGAATCGACCGATTCTGATGAAACTGGGTATAAATCTTTCTAGCCTTATTGTCTAAAATGTGACGCTAAATGTTTTAGAAAATTAAAAAAAAAACGTATTTTTTTAATCGTAAAATGTAGCCATTCATCTTGGAAAATTCAATCTTCGGTTTCAAAGTGTATATAAGCGTTTATAAGCGAAAAATCGTCGTTGGTTTTTTCGGATCAATCCCGCTGACGGTACATGTCACGCTGTCTGACAGCATCCGCCGGAACCCGTTTGAAAGGCCGAGCCCTCTACCATTTTTAAATTTTAATGAAACAAAATAAAAAATGCCATGTAACCGCCAAAAGTAGCAATAAAACATATCCTAAGTAGAAAAAAATGACGAAGAAATCTTTTCGTTAAAAAAAATCATGAAAATCAGCAATTTTTTTCCCGCCGAAAGGTATCTCCGCCCTTAAGCTCGGTTTATCGTCGAGCTTCGGGGATATGCTTGGAAAAAAGTTCTGCAACTCCATTGAAGCCACGATACCAAAAAGAAAGAACTTTCATCAGTCTTTCGTCTTCGCCACCACTGTCTAACTTGGTTAAAATAATTTGCCGCAACAATAACTTGCAATTAAGACTATAATTGCTTACTGGCGGCAGTTGTATCGAGAAATTGTCAATTTAACAGTACAATTCGAATAATCCGATGATTTTAATATTGATGGAAGATACATAGTTTTTTAAATATTTTTCGCGTTCCATGTATCGCCACCAAATTTGTGCCATTGCGATCCCACTGTTTAGTTGCCGTCGGCTCAATGCTGCAATGAATTTATGAGGGGACAATAATAGAATGTAGGTAGCAGTCTAGTGAACAATTGCATATCCGCCTGTAGTAAGCGAGTAGGGATATTACGCTGGCGAAACAATGCATTTGCGTGTCTCCAATGTTGGGATCTATACTTATGAGCAGTGTAGATATTTGTAAATTAAGGGGTCTCCTCACTTTAGACGCTAAAAAGGCTATTTTATAATTTTTTTGATAGGTTTATATTATAGATATTGATATAAAAGTTGTTACACATAATAAATACGCTTTCGCAATATATATTTTAAAAAATATTTATTTAAGACAAAATATTATTTAAGACGATTATTTATTTAAGACGAAAAAATAACCGAAAATGGTAGTTAAAAAATATCCTTTAAAAATTATTCATTTAATGACTTGAATGAATAATTTTTAAAGGATATTTTTTAACTACCATTTTCGTTTATTTTTTCGTTTATTTATAGACAAAAATGGTAGTTAAAAAATGTTCTAAAAAAATTGTTAGTCTGCGCTGTTGATGAAATCTCGGAGATGGATCATTTGAAACAAAATATCAACCGTTTTTGGATTCAGTATGTTAATGGCTATCGCACATATCATACGATTTTTGAGATATGCCAAAATAACAAAATGGCGGACATTTTCGAAAAAAAAACAAAAAAGGGTTTTTTCACTGTTTTTTGGCAAAAAAAAGTAAACATCGAAATTTAAAAAAACCTTGACATGCGCTATAGCTATATTTGTAAAGAATATGTAGTTGAAATTTCATAAGGTTCGGTTCAGTAGTTTCGAAGATTTTAGCAACAAGCCGTCGAAAAACGTTGTTTCGAGAAAAACGCGTTTAAAGTTTGTTTGGGTTACATAAATACATTAAAAAAACATTTTTTAAATATATTTCGAAAGTGTATTTATTAAATGTAACAACTTTTATATCAATATCTATAATATTAACCTAATTAAAAAATCATGAAAATGATTTTTTTTAGAGACGTTTTTAGCGTCTAAAGTGAGTAGACCCCTTAAGAAGCAATGCCTTCAGCAGGCGCAATATTATTTACATTTCTCATATGTATACTACAGGCGCGTATACAGGGTGTTAGGAAGGTTGATGCAAAGCTTTGAGGGGGTGATAGGTCACCTAATTAGGAACACATCTAGCCTAGGTTACTTTGGTCCAAAGTCTAAGGAATTCGAGTCATCATGGTAATTATGATTTTTGGAAAATTTCCCAAAATTAGGTACCAACTCTTTTACCTTTTATGTTAACGCTATTTTTTAAAAATAGTATTAACATAAGAGCTATTTTTATTTTTTGACAAGTTTTTCATTATTCAACATGTCCCATTTAGTCAGTTGTGTGGATACAGATGATTGTGTTGGTGTTTGTCGATTGAAAACACATTGAGCTGAGACGCAAATGAGTTTTTAGTTACCATTGATTGTCTGTTTGAACATTATGAACGAGTTAGTACCTAATTTTGGGAAATTTTCAAAAAATCATACCTACCATGATAACTCGAAATCCTTAGACTTCGAACTAAGGTAACCTAGGTTAGATATGTTCTTAACGACGTGACCTATCACTCCCTTAAGGCTTTTCATCGACCTCCCTAACGCCCTGTAGATCTGTCTTCGTTGCATATATTTATGTGAAATGAATAGTTGATCTCGCGGCAGGTTAGCCGAAGATATTTAGACATGGAGACCTTCACACCTCCTTCACAAGCCTCAAAATAATTTGCGTGATCGTGAACAAAGTTCCGCTGTTAGCTGAGCTGTCTCACTGTCGCGGGAAGCTCACATTCAGGTCCTTCACTAATTCTCCGGTTCTCTCGAGTCCTCGAGAAACGTGGCCAATCGTCACGTGGATGATAACATTGCCTCTACAATGTAGAAAGTTTTGGGCGAATAACTTCGTCCTCTTTAGTTTGGGCACCGTTGTACTCAGTCCTCAAAGTCAACAGTCGTATCCTACATCCTTTTGCATATATTCCATTATGCAGGGTACGCCCTTCTGACTCCGAGCACACGACGAATACACGTGTAACATATAAACCCTGCGATATCCTCGCGAGGACCGACGAACTTTCGTAATTATGAATATTTATTATTTAATTATGAACTGTTGCGTACGTTGCCGCGGCTGGGACAAAACGTTAAGCACACGTGTTAGCGCAGTACCTGCCAGTTTTCAAGATCTCGAGATTCTCGAATTATAAACGAGGGGGGGGGGGGGGATACCTTTACGCGAAAAAAATGTTGATTTTTATTTTTCTTTCACAAGGACAGATTTCTTGATCATTTTTGAGACTTAAAGTATGTTTTATTATTACTTTTAGATGTTGAATGGTATTTTTTAATTTTATTCATCTTTACAAATGGTGAAGGTATGGCACGGTCTTTTAAACGGGTTTCGGTGGATGTTGTCAAACGGCGTGACACGTAGCGTCCGCGGGAATAATCTGAAAAAAAAACAACGAAGGTTTTTCTTTAAGGCCACAGTAACGGGTATAAATTCATGTGCAAATTTAACAATTTTTTTTTCGTGTGAAAAAGTATTTCACTCATCAAATTAATTACACATCTATTTAGTATGAATATCAAGCTGTTAGAATTTTTTTTTTTTCGAGGTACAAAATCGCCTACTGCAAATATTTTCTTTTTTTTAGGCGTTCCGCGGCGTGACATTTAGCATCCACAATTTTTTACCTAGAACGAAAAACACAAATTTTCGTCAATCTACATTAGAATACATAGAGAAGTACGTGCGGAATTTAAAAAAAATTTGTTTTATTCAAAAGTTGTAGGTATTTGAACTTAAGAAATGAATTTTCAGTGAAAAATTTCGTTATAACTGCTCATAAACTGCTCGTAAAATTAAAAGTTTTCGATTAATCAGAAATTCCGTACGTACTTCTCTGCGAAATGCAATTAGGAACAGAACTTTTAAATTTGAAGTTATTTGTCACGCGAACTGGAAAAAAGCTGTTTCGAGTAGTCGGCCATTTTGTACATCGAAAAAAAAATATTTTCTAACAGCTTGATATTCATACTAAATAGATGTGTAATTAATTTTATGAGTGAACAACTTTTTCATACGAAAAAAATTTTGTTAAATTCGCACATGATTTTACACCCGTTGCTGTGGCCTAAGGCCTTAATTAACACTCATACGCAGAACATGAACCAAGGAAAAGTGAGAAATGTTGAAAATCGATGAAATGGTACACTCTAAAAAAAAGACTGAACTTTCCAAAAAAAAATAGCTTCATTTTGCAATAAAAAATACTTTTTTTTTCAACTTTCAAAAACATTGAGGAATTCATGTTTTAGATAATAAGGTTAGAAACATTCATACCGAATTTCATTCGAATCGGTCGATTGGTTTTCTAGCTAAACGTCATGCCAGTTTTGAAAATGCAGTTTAGAAAACCGTGTCGTACCTCAGCAATTTTGAAAAATCGGTAAAAATAAAATACCATGTAACAGCCAAAAGTAGTAATAAAACAAACCCTAAGTCTAAAAAATGAGGAAGAAATCGTTTTTTTTAATCATGAAAATCAGCACATTTTTTCTCGACCATACGTATTTTCCCCCTTAAACATTATTTATTAGGAATGCTATGCTAAATTAGTATTTCGATCGTGGAACCCCTCCCTGCAGCATGAAGACTCCGAAAAAACCATATCGCCCATACCTCCTTGTAAATACGCATCCTAACCCCCCTTCTCGTCATAATATAATGAGCCAAACAAACAACAATTAAAACGAGCCGCGAGCCAATAAAAACACACATTTACATTAACACATAAATATCTATTCCATAAAACTATAGAGACTCTACGAGCAACAAAGTAATACAGTGCTGTAAGCTAGAATTTGAATAAAAACCTCGCTAAATAGATCGCGGAATTCCGTAATTTGGAGCGTAATTGATACACGTCACTGCAATCATAGTCAGCACATTCCTTGGTGTTCATTGCACTCCCGAAGCTTTTTCCATGGTGGCATCCTCATTGAAGAAGTTTCGTGAGCAAAATAAACTGACGAGGAAGCAATGTGTAAGTTTTTAATTGGTAGGATTTGTTTTTTCCTAACCGATTTCTCCATGACACTGTGCTGAAAATCATTCTCGAGAATACCATTATTTTTTTAATCTTCTCCCTTCAAAGGGATCCAGTGTCACCCGATTCAGTCCGGCAGTTCGACTTTCTGGGAGGTCCAAGCGTTTTCTAATTTTTTTTTCTATTTCGAAAATCCAAAAATTTGGAAACGCAAAAGAAAAAAAATCGATAAGCGATTTGATTTGTATTACGTATATTGTATCTTTCAGCTGTAATTTACATTACAATTTATGAGATAGTTGGCAGATGCGAAGTGGATGCAATAGGGCACGATGTACTTCGACACTGTGGGGAATGTGAGTAATTTCCCCATTCCAATATTGGAGACGGTTAAGCAATGCAATGCACGTATCGCAGATACGCAGAAAATCGATTTTCCACACTCCCCACCTCGGTTGCTATTACAGCCAAGCTTTTCATCGTCTCCTTCATTCGCGTACTCTAGAAATCAACCCTTACCCCACTCAAGTTCCACGTCACCCCAGCTTTGTTAATTTACCACCGCTCGAGAGGAAACGAGGTAAGCCCGGGGGAGGGATGGCATATACGCTACAAAACCAAAACTGAACTCTTCATTTCCTTCATTTTTATTACCCATGAGAGCTGGATCCTAAAGAGGGCGTACCGAAAGCCACAAACGCCAGGTTTATGCGCGCATATTTACATTAATTTTACTAATTGTTCCAGTCGAGAGGGAAAAATTATAACGTTAAAACTCGTCCCTGATGGAATGTGCCGGCTGCTCCCTTTGTTACGATTATGAATAAGACTCTCTGGAACTTCGGTATAAGCCTCTATTTATGAATAAAGATCTTCAAATACACCAGGGCTCGAAACTCGTCGGCTTAACCGTGTACTTCTTTCGCATAAACGATAAAACTCTTTGAGTAAGTCATTTTCGTAATTTGCGCTTCCACGTAGACCACGTGTTACGAATGTAGGAAAACTATTTACCCGCTAAAACGGCTTACGCTGGTATTTGTTACCATATTTAATTTGGGAAACTGCTCAAAAAGCAATTAGCTGGAATTCAAAGCAAACGTACACATTAACTTGGGATTTGAATTTGGCCTTTTCGCTCTCTCATCATTTCCAACCCACTTGTATCCCATCATGTGCTCCATTCTATCTCACAGTCCATTGGGGTGTCAAATGTTTTGATTCCACTTTCAAAGTTCTCGTTTCGGCGCCAAGTGGAATCGATCCGCAGCGAGTTGAATTCGCTTTCATAAGAACTCCAACAACTTCCGGGTCCATCAAGTTTACAGGGTGGTTGAAAAATCCCAGCTGTGGGATGGGCAGTTGGTGAGAGGAGCAAAACGATAGTGAAAACCTAACATTCTTCAGATGTGAGGGCGATTTTTGAATTACACTTCACGATCTCCCGGTAGGGGTGGAGCAACCCTTAAGAAAACCACCGTCGAAGCCAATTCAAAAGGAGGTCCTTGGAATTCGAAGTTGGAAGTGAGAGAGCCCAACATCTGAGGATTCGAGATCAAAACCTAACAACGCTTTACCCTCACCCAATAGTCACACGTAAGACCAGTGCCAGCCCCCACTGTACGGTGGCAAGTTGGGCTGCTCGAAACTAGTCGAAAACTTGGATTAGTTTGCCACAAGACTCATTGGAGCATGCGATTCCAGACGGGCAAATAAATGAGGGATGAACGAGAAGGTAAACCAGGCGAGGGATTCTTGTACTGGGTGATCGAAGCGATTGAGAAATTGGCTTTCCTAGCTTATCAGCCGAATCATTCGATTTCCACCACCATCACCCCGTATCCATGTCAACCTCAGTCTTAATGAGGCAATTTCTGCAGCTATTTGTGTCTTTCGCTTTCCAGACTGCTCGCAGGCAATTTTGATTGATATATTCGTGTACCAAGGAATTCTTATTCCAGCCAGTGCTGGATTTATACTTTTGAAAGTATAGGCCACTTGACTTTATGTCGCCCCTCCTATCTCAATCGCTAGTATTTACCTAGGCCTTTTTGGGTGCCTCTGAAATCCGCCGCCCTCTAAAGTCTGCCGCCCATAGGCAGCTGCCTATACGGCCGATTGGTAAATCCAGGCCTGATTCCAGCTTTTCAGTTGTTCCATTTGATGTGTCGAAATGATCGTATTTACATCATTGGCTTTTTCTTCGGATGCTGCCACTTGATTTTCCTATTTGAAGTGACCTCTGTACGAGACTTTGTCACATTTATTCGGTAGCATGTCATTATATCACACGACAAATATTACGGACAAAATATCATAATCCGATTATGCTCCCCACGCGAGAGTGGGTTTGTTTGGGTTTGTCTTGTGTGATATTTTGTCGTGTGATCAGGTGACATGGAATCATTTATTCGACTTGTTCACAATAATTTCCGTATACTTTCCATGAGTTTGCGATCATTAACCCTTCGACTGCACACTTCCTCCACGAACCTCTGACTGCATATGGGGTCGATCCGACCCCAGACGGTTTTCAGATTGCTGTATTTTGGTAAATATGTATTTTTTTAAAGAGACGTTTAGGTTTTTTGTAGAGACGTTGGTAGTCAACGATTCTGATTTTATGGTCCAACATTTATTTTTTAAGAAAAACAAAAATGAAGTGCCCAATTATCCGCTCAAAGTGGGAGATGCGTTGAAAAAATACGTACAACATTATAATCTTTGTAGATCATAATTTTGTTTCTTTAAAATATAAAAAAGACCTTTGAGGTTTTTAAAGTAGAAGGTTTGTAGATACGAAAAAAAATACAGTGTCGACCGTCTTTTCAAAAAGTATATTTGTCCGGAGGTTTGAATTTGAGCATTTTCGGGATAGTGAAAAAATGGAAAAAATCGACTACTTCGGCAGATGAATTGTTGAAAACGTCCAATTTCCGATTTTTTTTACTTTAATGATTTATCATCATTCACATTTACCACAATTAACGCATAAATACATTCGGTTCTCGTTGCACACAGCCCTCCTGCATAACAGACACTTGCTTTTAGTTTTATGATCGGCATTCTAAATACATAGTTTATCATAGTAGCGCAAAATAAAAAAATATCAGTGAGCATTTTCTATCGTAACTCACTTACATGTACTACATGTAAGTGAAACACCAAATTTCACAACAAAAAAATGTTTCCACTTTTACCGCACTGCTGCATAAACGGGGTCGATTCGACCCCAGGTCCTTTTTCGACAGCTGTCCTCAGTACACGGGCAGGATGGGGGCCGAGTAGCCTCCTATAGAGTAGGAGTGGGGGAACAGATGACCCCGTTTCGCGATACAGACAGTTGAAAAAAGGGGTCAAAATGACCCCAGTAGGCAATCGAACGGTTAAATTTTTCGCAAGTGGTCCTTCCTTCACATTATCTTCATCATGAGTGTCATTCTTCACATGATGTACTTCAAAAACACCCCGTTGCACCGAACCTTTTTGACCCAATTGTTTTCAAAACAGCACTCTCACTTTTCACGTTGATTTTTGACGTTCGACCCTCATGTTCAACACTATTATAGAGCGATCGATTCAGCGTTGTTATTCTACGCGCTTCGCATGTAAAAATCCAATGCCCAAGCTTGCGCCACTTGTAGGGGAGTTTTTCGAGCTTTGCCCCGACGCGCGTTCGTCGCACAATAAACCGACCAGGCACTGTAAAAACAGTACAATTTTCGCGGGTCGTGGAATGTGAAGTTATATTCCTCGTATATTCCACGTAGTTAAGGGTGCGTGGAAAAATTTCGACGCTGGAAATTGTACTCTCCCTCGTTACCAGAGTAGGCTGGAGAGCTTTTTCTATCTGAAAAAACATACTCGTGAGCACACCTGATACGATCTGCCAGGCCAAAACTGCAAATATACTTTTGCGTTTTGTTTTTATGAATTATGGTCGAATAATTATTACTCTTATTCTACTTCGAAGCAGGGTAAACTAACGGCGAATGTATTTTCGCTTTGCAGCACTAAAAAGTTTTTGAAAAAACTCTTCAAATTGCACTGAACAAAATCTAAACATTGTATGTACTTCGTCCGGACCATCAGCAAGTTTTTTTTTTCGTAAAGCGATAATCGACATCTCGTGAAAACGAAATTTAGATACCATCAATGCACCGGTTGTATTCAATTTACAAAAAAATACTTCAAATATGGCATTTCATTTTATCAGTCGAACAAAATTATAAAAGGACCCATGAATACGAAATTGTTCGCTCCGAATGATGAGAATTCGGATGGAATCTGTTATATCTTGCGAAAAGTTTCAACGTCCGTGGGGGTGGGTGGGTGATACATTCCCAGCGGATTTTGCCAAAGTTCCTTCGAGTTATCGGTCGAGGGGTGGGCCGGATGGAACTTGGCGGTTGCATGCTGTTATTTAGTCACGCTGCGGCAGCTTAATCAAAATTATGATTGCATTTCTCATGGGGTACCTTGGCCTCTAATGCGCTTGCACTTTGTACCCCCTGCTGGCGTATATTCTCCAAGATTCTCTACGTTATGAAGTATGAGATCCTTGAAGCCACGTCCATCTTGTCATTTTCCTCGGCACTTTCTCGTATCCACAAACACCGGCGTGGCGAGAATGTCATCATAGGGGGACGGGCGGTAGCCCCCGGGCACTTGCAACTTTTAATCATAATTTATCAATTGTGAAAGATGAACACGAATGAAAGTCGATGAAATCATTTGGTAGATGCATTCTGTATTTCTTCGCTATGACGAACGATCTAGAAACTCGAAATATATAAATAAAAAATTACCTCGAAGGGCTCATTTAAGGGAAGGTTCTGCCTTGTTGGGCCAAAAAATGTTCGAGTTTTCACCAATTTTCTATGCGAAAAGTATTGAATATAGAAAGTTGATATTTGGTATGTTGACCAAGCGGTCTTTATTGAACATCAAAATATTTTTTAAAGTTTGACAAAACATGGTGGTGGGAGTGGGAGGAGCCACGTATGTCGGTGCGCGGGCGATGACATTCTTCGCTTGCGGAAGTCCTAAGTCCCGGACAGGTGATCTGAAGCAAAAAAATCAATCATATTTTTCCTTTGTACAATATTGTGTATAACTTGACTTAGAATCAAGAAGAAAAATTTAAAAATAAAAAAGTGAGCAAAAAACTACGAAATTTTTTGGAAAAAAAAAACAAACTTCTTTTCGAACGCTCACTATTTATTTATTTTTCAATTTTTCTTCTTGATTCTAGGTCAACTTATACACAATATTGTACGAAGTAAAAATATGTTTCATTGTTTTGCTTAGTCAACATACCAAATATCAACATTCTATATTTACTAC
This sequence comes from Ophion ellenae, assembly GCA_963210295.1. Lineage (NCBI taxonomy): Eukaryota > Metazoa > Arthropoda > Insecta > Hymenoptera > Ichneumonidae > Ophion > Ophion ellenae. The sequence goes on from OY723387.1 coordinate 47,526,955, forward strand.
TTTTCGCATAAAAAATTGGTGAAAAATCGAACATTTTTTGGCCCAACAAGGCAGAACCTTCCCTTAAGCCTCTTAGAAATAATGTTGGGGAAGGACGCACAGTCAAAGTTTTAGGGATTGTTTTTTTTTTATCAAAAAAGCAGGACTTGTCCTGGGCGAAGTTACGGATTTGGCTAGGATAATAACGAGGGTTTCTGTTTTAAATCTTTTCGTTAATTCCTCAAGGGGTTCGAGTACTGGGAAAATGACGAACGCTCGTTCGTAGCTTGAGCCAACTCAAATTGAAGACGAAGGTCCAACATATGGTGCAGGAATCGCAGATTGAAGGTGATGTATGATTGCAACGATAGAACTGCTATTAAAATTATAAACGTGTTTTTCTCGAAACGATGTTCTTCAAAACGGTGTACACGATTTCTTGACATTTGATAAACGGATTAATTTGAAATTTGATACTCTTATTCAGTGCAATCGTAGTTTAGTCTTGACAGACGTTTTTCTTTTAAACATTTTTTTTCATTAGTCATCAACAATAATGATTTATTTTTCTTTCGAAAGATCGAAAAAGGAATTATTTTTTTTAGACTGAAACGCTATAACGAAAAAAGCTCCGTCAAGTCTTAGCCAATATGATTTATTTTAAGAAATACCTCTTTTTTTTTTCTTCAGATCAACCAGGTGGCCAAAATCGAGTACACCGTTGAGCCCTTCACTTCCAAAGGGCCCTCACAAGATTGTCTATAACTTCTTCAATTATTAATATTTTTCTATAAAATTCGGTAAGCAACTTTTGTTAATGTACATAAAAATAAATGTCCAAACGTTTTTTCAATCATCTTACTTATTCCTTCAAAATTATTTTCTTTTAAATCCCGATTTTCCGGTAATCACAGTAGCTTACCCCCTTAAAACTTTAATAGTACCCCGATGCGAAATAAGTAAGTATATGTTTTTCCGTACACTTTCCGTTGTTTCCGGCTTCCTCAGTCTCGCCGTCTTTATCTCACCGGTAGAGCAACCGAGAGCAAAGCTCGTGGGATTAGCAACTACGCTTTACGCTCCGTCTCTCTACGTTTTATTTCCGGTCCTTCCACATTTAATCCATTGACTCGAAGCTTTATCCCAACGTACATAAAACGTTGATGAAAACTTCCACGAAGCGATCGGAGTGTGTCTTGGATTGAAATTGTTGCAATCAGTTTTTCTACACCGTCCACTAATTTTCGTTGATCACACGGTGCAATCCCAGTTTCGTGGTGAACTTTTGGCCATGAAAGCTTACTCTTGGGTTCACCACGTCAAATAATCCGATCGCCCTTTACTTTTTCATCCACTTTGCCGCTACACTCGTTCATCCAATTACACCTACTGCTGGATTCCGTGAAGTTTCTCAGTTTCACGGAACTGGAAACTCCACCGTCGGGACTGGTAGGAATTCCAAAAAACGTATTTCAATACATTGCTCGTCGATGTGACTAAAAAAAGTCTGTGTAAACTTCATCGATAAGAACGATGATGTTGTCGATAGGGTATCAATTAGTCGAGTCATTAGGTTCATACGACACTCCATATTCATCTCCGGTTTGCGTTTAATTCACCGGCCGGGTCTGGTGAAAGTTCGTCGGATTAACCTCCGGAATTGGCAATTTTTGAAAATGAATTTCTCAAAGTTAGCTACCATGTAGATCCCTGGGTAGATCCCCACCGAAATTTCGGCGCTCGGGCTGTTCGCAAGGTGGTCTGAATACCGGAGCGGAAGTTACACGGAAGCAAAGTCTTGGTTGCGATCGCTTTCACGTACGCGGTTGCCCAGGTATACAGCTTCGAAACGGGAAACTCCGTTGGATGTCTAACGTTGTGCTTAGAACCCATCTTGGGAATTTGTACACCGTCTCGGTTTCAAAATGGTCTTCCGGAGCCGCCGCTGCACCGGCATGCCGTTAAATTTGTTTCCGCCATTAGGGCTGCAATGGTTAAGGGGTCTACTCACTTCAGACGTTGAAAAGGCTATTTTCATTAATTTTTCTGATAGATTTATATTATAGATATTGATATAAAAGTTGTTACGCTTGATGAATACACTTTCGACATACATAAAAAAATGTATTTATTTATTTAAGTCACTATTTATAGACGAAAATGGTAGTTAAAAAAATGTCCTAAAATATTGTAGGTCTGCGCTTTTGATGAAATCTCAAAGATGGATCATCCGAAACTAAAAAATTAAATGGTTTTAGATTCAGTATGTTAAGGGGTTAGACCACAGTAACGGGTATAAAATCATGTGCGAATTTAACAATTTTTTTCGTATGAAAAAGTGATTCGCTCATAAAATTAATTACACATCTATTTAGTATGAATATCAAGTCGTTAGAAAATATATATATTTTCTTTCGATGTACAAAATGGCCGATTGCTTATATTTTTTTTGTTATCTTTTTTTAGGCGCTCCGTGGCGTGACATTTAGCAACCACAATTTTTTACCTAGAACAAAAAACAAAAATTCTCGTCAATCTAGATTAGAATACCTAGAGAAGTACGTACGGAATTTAAGAAATATTGTTTTATTCAAGAGTTGTAGGTATTTGAATGAATTGCAGTGAAAAATATCGTATAAAACTGCTCATAAAATGAAAAGTTTTCGATCAATCAGAAATTCCGTACGTACTTCGCGGCGACATGCAGGAACATAATTTTTAAATTTGAAGTTAATCGAGTGAAAATTGTTGAAGTTATTTGTCACGCCAATTGAAAAAAGCTGTTTCGAGAAAAATGCGTTTAAAGTTTTAGGTACTCTATGGCCGTGCCAGAGGTGGCCTTCATTATACAAATTCTTGCTATAAATCGAATAGTAACTTATTCCGTTTTAGCGAAAAAAAGGATTTTTTTAAAATTCTACTGTGGCCTTACCCTTAATGGCTATAGCGCATATAATACGATTTTTTATATATGCAAAAATAACAACATGGCGGACATTTTTCGAAAAAACAAATAAAAACGTGTTTTTTCACCGTTTTTGGCAAAAAAATAGTGAATATCAAAATTTAAAAAAAACCTTGATATGCGCTATAGCTATAGTTTTAAAGAATGTGTGGTTAATATTTCATAAGGATCGGTTCAGTAGCTTCGAAAATTTCATCAACAAGCCGTCGAAAAACGTTGTTTCGAGAAAAACGCGTTTGAAGTGTGTTTGGGTTACATAAATACATAAAAAAAATTTAATGTATTTTGAAAGTGTATTTATTAAGTGTAACAACTTTTATATCAATATCTATAATATAAACATAACAAAAAAATTGATGAAAATAGCCTTTTTTAGCGTCTAAAGTGAGGAGTCCCCTTAATTTAGTGAATACAACACATAGTCTCTCGTTTGAAGATGAAACTCAATGAAGCTGTTTTATCAAAGACGTATAATAAACCTGAGTAGTTTGACATTGAAACCAATTGAAACGCTGATAATGTCAATCCACCAAAATAATTGAGTGTTCCACTCCGAACGAAGACTTGCCTTTTAAGTTTTCTCAAAGTGGTACATGTGCAGTAGTGATCGGCATAACTGAATTACATTGTAATTTGATTATTAATGTGGCTACAAAGTAATTCAATTACAGAGTAAAATAATTGAATCGCATTTCATTACATTGTAATTAAATTACTCAGTGCATATTATGTAATCTGTTATAATGCATTTAATTAGAAAGTAATCGGATTAGAATGTATTCAAATGCTTTGTAATGTAATTACGTTGTTATTATTGATGCCATAATATAGGAGAAAATATCATCTTAACCTCTAAAGTTGGATCAAGGGTGCTGTGTGCGCGACTGTCAACATTAGAAACACACAACTTTTGTACCTGGTAGACACGCAAACAGCGTACACTACTGTAACGTGCAATTACACGAATTACCACGTGTAAGGTCCACTCGCGCTCGTGAATTGCAAAAACTGTAACTCGGATTTTTGTAACACGCACAATTACATCATTTAAATTAATCTGTAATCGATTGATTTGTATCAGATTAGCTTTCAACTAAATTACACAGTAATTAATTACACTTGGTATTTATGGTAACTAGCTAATTCAGTAATCTGTTACAAAGTAATTCAATTATCAATTACAGGAGTAATTGTAATGGTTTATGACAATAACAATTACTAAGTAATTGTTCTTGTTATTGTCTAATTGTAATTGTTAATTACAATTATAATTTTAATTATTTGTTGTAATTGTATAAATCGTGATTGTTAATTACAATTACAATTATTGTATTGACTAATTGTAATTGTTAAATACAATTACAATTACGTAATTTTACATGTGCCTGAAATCACTTGATTCCATGATTCGCAATTTGTAACACATTGAGACAGAACCAGTATCGGCGCATATTGATTGATTGATGAACTTGACACGTGAACACAACCTGGAAAATTTATTCCATCATAGCAATTTTGTTGCTGTTATTTCACGATTGACCGTCAATTTCGAAATGATATATTCTGCCATGAATTTCACGGATTTTAGCTCAGAGAGTCTCCTGTGCTATCTTCCAGCTTAGGATTATTTTTTTACGCTCTGTAGTTGTTAACTTTGTTTGAGTTTTTAAATACACATTTGTGTGCATTTTCTGTAGCCAATGCAAAAAGGTTAAGTTGCGATCTAAAAATCGATTACGTGCTCGTACTACCTTCATAATAAAAAAATAACTCTCGGATCTTTGTTTAAAAGAGACTAAGCCTTCTGATGAAAAACAATGTGGCAAATATTTGTGCTGGATTATGTACGTAATATCGCTCAGCAGCGGGAAATTTGCACAAATATTTGTGCATACATTTAAATATAATGCACAAATATAGTCTTAATTTCTTATGTATCCAATTTATGGTCGGCAATAAATTAATCAATTTTGCAGTAATTTTTTATCGTCTGTTTAACATTCTTGTAGAAAAATGTTCCATAACAAAGTTGCGTACGAAACGTATGCCGACGAATTGAAAAATAATTAATAACTTTTAAATACAACAGGCGTTTTGTGTAATGCAAACGACAATAAATTCACAGGAGCTGAGTAAAAAAGGAGTCTGGTACGTTTTTTTCAGTAATATCATGGCGAGAGAAACTTCGACCAGCGAGTACGAACTTTCGTACGTGTACTGTACTTATGGTCTGAGAGCGAACTCTACTACTTGCCTTCGCTTGAATACCCAAACAAGATAAAGGTTCATAGAGAGAGATAAGCTATCTCATGTTCAACTTGCTTACATTAGAAGATGCGAGAGATAGCACAAATGATGATACGCATAGTTTGAACGTATCCAGAAACTACTGTAACAGATTGGATTCAGTCATTAACAGCCTTTGCTCATTGCCTAACTAATAACAAAAGTCCATATCAACCAACCTCATTATTTATTTATCTCAATAGCCCAGTATTATTAGCTTTTATTTGTTAATTCAGCTTGGAGAATGATGTCATCATTATTTTTTTTAATACACAGAGGGTGATCTTATTTAAGGGTTATGCCTAGTTGTAACAGTCGAAAAAAGCTCAATTTTGGGATTTTTAAATAGAAAATTGTGATGATAAATTTCTAGAAAAATTCGGTATTTGAAAAAGTATCATCGGAAAACACTCTATATTTGTTTTGCGTAAAAATGTTTAATTATAATCGATTTACAGCCAAGTTCCGGGAAGCACCTCTCGAACACGTCTTCTGCGGTGATAAAAAATCAAACAGATTTCATTAGTATAATAGTTTATCTTGTGATTAATCGACGGAATTTCCGAAATATCAAACTTACAAAAAAGTTTTTTTGCCTTTTTCGACAGATTATACTTTGAAGAATATCATTCATTTATATCATTTATATCAATATCATTTTATCGTGCAAAAATCGATAGTTAAATCTTTAAACGCGTTTATCTTGAAATGAGATTTGCTGACATTGTAACTCAAAGAGCAATTATCCGATTGACTTGAAATTTGAACTGAGTACTCTTGAATATATTTACTGTACAATGACGTAGGATATTTTTGATTGCATAAAAATGGACGATTTGGCATTGAAAAAAAAGACCATTTTATAGGCAAGATAACAGACTTTTTTGCATAACTACGCCATTTTGCTAGATTTTGATATTTTTCGAAAATCCTACGTCATTGTACAGAAAATACCTTCAAGTTTAACGACATTTATTCCTTTTTCGGTTTCAGCTACTCAATCGGCCGGAATCATGTCAGCAGTGGAGGAACTTTTTTTTTGCGGCTCCGAAGGCAGCGCATAAGTTGCTTGGATCTCAATATTTTTCTATTAAAAAAACTATGCAATACAGGTCAAATATAGCCAAATATATTCTTAATTTTCCGAAACATTTAATTGAGTACTTTCTTTCCAAAAAAATCCCAAAAATAACCCAAATTTTCAGCGTTCACACTGGTATAGCCCCTTAATCGCGTTTTTCTCGGAATGGTGTTTTTCAAAACGGTGGCCACTCTCAAAGGAAGAGTTTTCAAGCTATCCGTTTGAAATTTTGACCGAACATTCTTCACGTCATTCCTTATGTTGCTGTGGAAGCTTTTTAAGAAATGTTCCTATTTTTTTTACGAAAAACTGTCGAAAAAAGCTATATTTTTCATACTTTTTGTTCAAAACGCCGCTATTTTTTCAAATTGTACTAAAAAAACCTCCACAGGAACTCCACGTCTCCCCTACAGATTAATAATCAGTTTGAAATTTTTGTTCCGGATAAAATTTGCGGCTGCAATCCTGGCCACCATGGAACACCATTTGTTTCCACGCAATTTTCCGCAAATAAAAACAATGTGAAACAATAAATAGAGAAATAAAAAATACATTATTCTGTATTCTTTATCGGTGCTTCAATTTGTATAAAATAAATTAGACCGAATACCTTATCCTATCCACCTAAAAATCGCGAAAATCGGTTATTTTTCGGGCGGTTACACTGTGATGATTCCTTAAGTTTAGTTTCAGAAAAAAATAGAAATGCAAGTTAAAAATATAGTTTCGTTATTTTTTTCTATAAAACTCAATATTTACAGACGCATTATTCATCGCAAAACACTTCCTATAGCTTAAAGTCAAATAAATCCGTCAATTTTTCTCCGATCACCTCGAAATTTTCAGGGATCATTCATAAGATGAGATACTATAAAAATATATTGTTTTTGAGAAAAGTAATTTTTCGACTTATACACCTAACCATAACCCTTTAAGTGTTCGTCTTTCAGAAGCTTAAACATTTTGCTACTTCGTTTATGGGAGAATCTTCAATAAACGATCATTTCATAGCCGTTAGGATGTCGACTGTCGTCCCAGATCCTCAATTTTTCTACCCCGAACACGCCACCCCTCCCATACGGGGTGAATTTAGATCCGTGTGCATTCTTTTGCTACCTCGGATTGTTCGTTTATCTTGACATTTTTTTATTCGCTGAAGCTCGTAGACTTTTTTCCACAGCAACGATGCGGGCTTTTATTTCGGAAGGTTATAGAGTTGTTTCTCGAAGTAGAGCAATTTTCGAAATAACTGTTTCTTATTTTAGTTCACAGTCCATTTTTGTCTCTCGAATATGGGTGGATGCGAAATATTCGCTGTGTACGTATTAAGCGAGAGGGTGGTCATACAGTGCGCAAAATTTGGTCCGCGGAACGTGAGGATTATGTGAAACATGAAATGCATGGACGTAAGGGGTAGTTTGTGTGTTTCACGGGCGTGAATCATAAATGTGTAAGACGGGAGTGTAGGAATATTCGCGGATAAAAGTGTGGCGGGGTGTGTAAGTGTGTGCCTGTGTGATGTGTCCGGGTGGATGAGCGAGGGTGGTCTCACCGTTATTGCTGTACCAGTGTCTACATGACTGTCGGTAGTAACGGAAGCTTTGAAACAGCAGAGGTAGAATATTACAAGACTTTTTACGACTGGTGCCCTCCACCACGTTTTCCTATATCCGACTCACTTACCCTTATCGTCCCTTCGTGGCGCCTGCCTTTTCTAACATCCCCTATTTCGATATGGCATTTCACCAACGACACCAATGCAATACGATAATTCACAAATTGCGCATTACGAAACAACGTAGAGCCATATCATTCCGACGATATTACGCGATGTGGATTTACATTGAGAGCATAAATTCTGCATATGGATGAAACAACATTTTTGCAGCAACGCTGCGTTTGCGATTTCGTAAATTATGGGTCTTTTTTTCCGCTCAAACGATTGTATTTCGATCTCGTGATATTTTCGGTAGTGCAAAGCTGTTCGTTTTTTTGAGGGGAGGGTAGGGGTTTCAGCGTGAAAAAAAAACACTTTTTTGCGAATTTTTTAAATCTATATGGATAGAGTAAATTTATTGAAACCTTTTGTACATTGTTAAGTGTCATTTCAAGAACATTCCGTGAAATTTGTACGCGAAAATATCCACAAACAAGCCGGGGACTAAGCTTTTCCAAGAACGCCTTTGGAAAAACACGATTTGCGGTGTTCACTGTATCTTAGCTACAAATTATCTGAAATCAAGTACCATTAAAATTTAGTCAAAGTATCATTAAATTCTCCCCTCAACAGTCTTTGATAATTTTTTTTTTCATTTCTAAATTTTTGGTGGTCATGTAAAGTGAAAAGTGCTATTTTTCACGAAAAATTCCGCCATTTTGAGGGTGGAAAACTCCCTCAATGTAAAAAAGAAATCTCAAACAACCGTTGGGGGGAGGTATTTTATATGTAGAAAGTGTGTACCAAGTTTGAAATAAATCGGTCATGTAGTTTTCAAATGGCAGTGAACACGGACTTTGAAAAAGTGGTTTCGAGAAAAACGCGGCACCGGCTTGTTTGTGGATATTTTCGCGTAGAAAATTTCACGGAATGTTCTTGAAATGACATTTAACAATGTACAAAAGGTTTCAATAAATTTACTCTATCCATATAGATGACAAAAATTCGCAAAAAAGTGTTTTTTTTTTCGCAAAAAAGTGTTTTTTTTCACGCTGAAACCTCTACCCTCCCCTTAATTTCCTGAGTTCCAATCTATACGTTCGTAGCGGAATCTCAGCAATGTTCAGTAAAAAATTCCCGACACAGTAGACGGAAAGTGAACGCTGCGAGAAACGTTTCATGTCGATACCGTTTTACAGTGATGAAAAAAAACGATGGGTTTTTTTTCGTGCAGTTCATCGTAAGCGAATTTTTTATCGAACACCTTTGTTATCGCTTGCGGATGGAGCTAGTACATAGGCAGTAAACGACGGTGTGTCAATAATATTATATATAGAGTTTGTAAAAAGAATATATCGATACGGATGAGTATCGAGCAGCGAGGCTGGTGTGCCCCGAGGGCCTCAGTGGCTCCGAAGTAGTGAGTTCCGGACTAGGTCAGACGCGGACCAAGCTCGACGGGAATTCTCGCTCTTCCCGTTGCTCTGTTCACGATTGCCGATAAATTATGCCACCGGTGAAACTTTCCTTCGCTCTGTCTCTAGACTTCTTTTATCATGGTTCTTATCTTTTTTTTCGCAATGGCAGAGACCGTCCCATTGGCGAAATAACGCTAATTCGACCTCCTGCGAGACTCGGGATTGTTTTTTAATTTGTTCGGTTCACTTCCTTGGAGAGAGAACAGATAGACGGAGGGCAAAGAGAGAGAGAGAGCGAGAAAGCTGCGACAAAAGCACAAACGCTGCCGGAAGAATAAAAGGAAGACGAGTAAAAGTACTCGTGTAAAGAATATAGCAAGACCATAGCCGCGAGCGAATTTTTTTTTCCCTCGAGGAGAGAGTTAAATCCCTTTGAACATTTCGCTCGTCTTTTCCTTTAACTTTCTACTAAGATCGTTTTCTCAAGGGAAATTATTCGACCGGACGCTTTCCACATACCGCATGTCGAAAAGACGAATCAGTGGATTAGCCGTGTAGTGATCAGACGACGCAAAAGCGGCATTTTGGAGTGCTAACCTTTTATTGTTTGGAGTGCACCCAACGTCATCAATTGATAATCCTGTTTTTCGGTTTGTCAGCATTCCATCGGTGTTTTACATTAACCCCTTGACTGCACACTGGGTCATTTTGACCCCATGTTTTTTCAACTGACTCTATTGCAAAACGGGGCAATCTATTCGGCCGCCATGCGGCGCTCGAATGATCCCAAACTTCTACTCTATAGGTGGACACTCAGCCCCCATCCTGCTCGTGCACTGAGGGCAGCTGTGGAAAAAGGATCAGGGGTCGAATTGACCCTCTTTATGCAGAAGTGCGGTGAAAGTGAAAACATTTTTTTTTTAGAAATTTGGTGTTTTATTACTAGACGTACGTGAGTTACGATAGAAAATGCTTATGGTCATTTTTTTATTTTGCGCTACTATAGTAAATTATGTATTTAGGATGCCGATAATTAAGGCGGGAGCCTGAATTAAAAGGTCCAAAAAAGCGTTTTTTCGGGGAATTTTTTTGGGAGGGAAAAAAACAAGTGAGCCCAATAATCATTGAGGTATCTTTTCATGTATATTTAAAGTGTATAAAAAAATGTTCAACATGAAACAATAAATGATTGCAGATTTATCAGCCATGTGCCTCTTGCCTCGTAATTCTTGGCTGAACCAAATAAACGAATAAAATGTTCAATTGTCATATATATTTCTTCTGGGTGAATTAAGAAAAAGCTGAAAAAACAGTGAAATTATAACTTTTCTCAGGTTTGAAAAAAATGTGTTAAAAAAAACACTTTAACATGCTATAGAAATTATTTAAAATGACTTTTTCAACGACTATTGTTCTATAGGAGCAAAAAAGGTGGATTTAGAATATTGAAAAAAAAGTAACCTACAAAAACTTCCAAAATCTGTTCAAAGTATTATTTACGGTTTACAATATATATTTTACGGTACCTTAAATGGGACTATTGTTTTTACAAGGCGTAATTTTTCGTTAAATGTTCCGTAACTTGGCTTGAAATGTTATCAGTATACTGGGACGTATTTCTATTTAATTATGGACGAAAATAAGTTGAATGGTAAAGATTCGGGTTCGTAAAAGGAATACCTTAAGCCTACAAATCAAGTAAGAATGAGAATGTTCGAGAACAATTCTCTCGGAATCGAATACAAAGTAAAGTTACTCATCGATAGTAGTCTTCGTTCAGATCAATCACTTTTTGTAATTCACCAACTCACCTGCAACAAAAAATACAATAATTTCATCAGAAAACACTTTGGTCTTTGTTATTACTATCTCAAATAGTCAAGAGAATCAGTTTGGACTGAACACGAATCACTGTGCTACTTTAGGATGAAAACCTACTTAGGAATTCTGTAGCGGTGCATCGATCCACTATCCCAATGCTAATTGCGATTTACGTCTACATTATTCAGTAATGTTCTGATGCTGCGAGCCTCGGGCAAGTCATTAATATCATTGCAAGGTAATAGCCATCTGGGTTGAGAAATTTGATGGCTGTATCGTGCGCAATTCGACTTCTCCTAATGGGCGTTGCGGTACACGAATGAGCAAATAACTGGCATGCGCTTTTTGGATTAAATGACAAAATTCTCACTGAGTATCTTGCCCGTAAATAAACACTATTTCGATTCCATCAGACCTTAGGGAATTTATTGCGGGTAAATAACGTATGAAGTATTTTCACCCTAATAGACGATAACATCGCCTAAGGTGTTCGTATTATAAAAAAACGACAATGCGATGTTTGTGTTTGCTCCATTACGCAAGGAAACCCTTTAGACGCCCGAAAATGAGTCATTTTTCATGATTTTTTTAAGGTGGTAAAATAATCGCATTATTTGAACATTTTTACATTATCTCATTACAACTGTCAAGTGTTATTTTTTTTTTAACGAAATGGCGGCGTCATAAGGTATTCCTTTAGGCGTATTTTGAAAAACTGCTCATGTTATAGTTCAAAAAGTTATTGATCGATTTGGCTGAAATTTTGGGAGCTTTTTCACTATAAAATTATTGGAAGAATATACCTAAAGTTTTAAGGTTATCGCGTAAATAAATTATTTTTTGGGGGTACAAATTGTCGAGAAAATGGTTTCTCCCCTTACGGTAGGACACCACTGTAACTGCCCATTTTCGACCGTTTTGATTGGAATTTTTTTTTTGAATGAAATACGTATTTTGGAAAGTATTTTGGAATGAAATACGTATTCAAAATAACTGTTAGGCTTAATTAGGTATATATTGAATTATGTAAAAAAAAACAATTATTTGTCAAAAGAATGCAAAATGGCGGCGCACGAGTCGTTATAGCACAATTGGTTCTCAGCCAATCCTCTCTGCGGCACGCAGTAGAACTGTTATAAAATTAATCCTGGATCTAAGAGGTTTTTCAGCTATAAACGAATGTGCATAATATTTTTGAAGGTTCGAAGAATTTTTTAAACAGTATCTCTCTCTGCAAAATAAATTTTGTTTTGCATATCGTTGAAGTGTGAACTTTCGAGAATATATTAATGCCAACCGGACCCTGAAATTCTATAAATTGACGAAGTTACACCTATTTTAGTGGAACAGTGTGCGTCCGTGTAACGAAAGCGGACATCAAAGCACAAGAACACTCAAAAGAGGCCCGAACTCCCCGCAGATTGCATAGATTAGGTGTACAACACGTTCTCCATGATAAGGAAGGACACTTAGATGGTGCCGGAATCGCTGACTAGCGGTAAGACGACAATATTTCACAAGACCGTGTAAAATATGTACCAAAAAGTTGAACGCGATTATCTTGAAATCACATAACTTGTCACGGCGGGACTGACATCTTGAGTAACTTTCACATTATTGATAGCACCGGATCTACGATTTTTCCGAGCCGGGGCAAAAACTTGACATTGGCGCCCCTCCCCTTCAGCATTTGAGATGAAGGGGAGAGATCTCTTTAAACGCTCAAAAATAAGTCATTTTTCATGATTTTTTAAAAAATGTGATAAGATAATCACATCATTTTTAAATTTCGACATTATCTTATTACAACTTTCAAGTGGTAAAACCTTTTCTTTTTCAAACAAAACAAAATAGCGGCGTTATAAGGTATTCCTTTAGGGGCCTTTTGAAAAACTGCTCATGGTATACTCAAAAAGTTATTGATCGATCTGGCTGAAATTTTGGGCGGTTTCTCACTATAAAATTATTGGAAGGATATACCTATAAAAACATTAAAAGGTATAAAACTGAAAATTGAGTAGGCTTTGTAATCAAATGTTCATATTTTTTTACCATTTTCTCGACAATTTTTACCCCGGAAAGGTAATTTATTTACGCGATAACGTTGAAACTTTAGGTATATCCTTCCAGTAGTCTTATAGTGAGAAATCTGGCAAAATATCAGTCATATCGATCAACAACTTGTCGAGCTATAACACGAGTAGTTTTTCAAAAGACGCCTAAAGGAATGCCTTATCAAAGTTCGTCTCCTAGGCAGTTTCATTTTCGATAGTTAGGATCACGACGCCATTGAAACTCACCAAAGCGCCCTGGATGTTAGGCGCTTCAGTGAAACAAGTTTTTTCAAACACAAGAATTTGGCGCCCCCTTAAACTGCCGCCCGGGGCAGGTACCCTGGTTTGCCCCCCCCCCCCTAGATCCGGGGCTGACTATTGACTTAAATTTGCACAGTTAGCGTTCAAACAGTTTCGGTTCGCGATCTCATTTTTTAATTGGACGAACCATTTGTCAATAACGATGACTTCAGCATGCTGTTTTTCAAGAGAAAAATGAGGTTTTTTTTTGGAGAAGCTGTCATTTTTCGTATTTTTCGAAATTTCGAAAAGTGGATCGTGAACCCATAGCCAGTGGGATATATTTGAAGAAAAATTTATTTGTTTTCGTTTCAGATTACATTTGAGCCTCGCAGAGATCCTCTCCGAAGGACTGCAACGCCAACTGCAGCACCACGAACACTTTGAAAGATTTTCTTCCGAAAAAATTACATTGTAACCACAAACGTGTGTACAACTTGCTGGGAAAAAATTAATTTATTCCAACCGATATGTTACTAGAAAAAAATTCATCATTCCGACCCTTCAACTTGGGCTTCCAGAGAGGGATACCCCGTTAAAAGTGTTTCTAAAAAAAAACGATTTTTCGAAAATTTTACCGTAGTGTCCTCCCTTAAAAAAAGTTGTTCCAACTATTACACTGCCCTCGAAGGAAGTGTAAAGTTTAAAATTTCAAAATTCGCATTCATTATTTTTTCTCCTCAAAAAACAAAAATCATCCCTGTACAATGATTGACATACATTGGTTAGTAATCAATTTCCAATGAGCACATCATGTTACCGGCATTAGTCCATGTAAATAAAGTTTTCGACTGTACCATGTGGCTGTACGAGTACATGTGAACAGTTCAGCATTGTTCCATCGGATTTATCGACCGTTATAATCTCCTTTTCTCTTTCTTTGTTTAAACGAGACCAACCGTCGGACTTTCAAGCCTCATAACCGGCCAGGAAATACATAAAATAATTCCCACGTGCACACATAAATCCCGTAAGAGAACGAGCTTCCATCCCCTTCTCGGTCGCTTTTCCAGTTTTCTAATTGCGATAGCAGAGCGTATAATTTTCGCGTAATCCTTGGTACGGTCTAAGTCCGGATTATTCTGTCCTCTATGATAAACAAGGAGTGAGCAAATGGGGTGAAACGAGGAGGCCGCTGGAACCTCCCTTCCGGGCTGGTAGAAAAATCCCCAGCAAAACTTGCACGCCCGAGAGCTCGTGAAAAGAGGTCGAACGGGTAGAGGCAGAACGAGAGAAAAAGAAGTACGTTCCACTGTTCTTTTTTCGTTCACTGCTATAATCGTTAACAGGAATGAGAAAATCCTGGTAATAGCTCAATAAGTATATTGTCCACACAATCGAATAATTAACTGAGTTAATTGAAAATAGAATAATTGCTCGGTATTCACGTCGAGGAACGTATACACCGAGATATCAGCCGGTAAAATTTGACGGAGTGAAAAGTTCATTTTTAACTGGTATATGAAACTACGTCACTTATCCTGATGGAAATATAATTTCACAGTCGTTGGCCGACTGCCTCCTCGTCTTCGTTTTCACGGATTACGATGGTGAAGCATTTTCTTAATTGATTTTCGGATTATCTCATTCGCTAACAGGTTGCGTTTAACACGTCCTTTTTCATTTTAATTAACTAATTTAAACAGTACCTTTGCAATTTGATGAAAATTTGTAATGAACATTCGAGGTCTTTAGTACTGCGGATGATCCGAAGGGTTGTAGAGGCATTTCGATAAAAACGAACTTATGAGAATAGAAGGGATGCTTTTGGTGTAAGCCCCAGTGATGCTGACACAGTAATCTTCCTCACATTCTCGACTGCAGTTTAATGAATCATCACTGTGTAACTGGTCGAAAAATAACTGATTTTCGCGATTTTTTTTTCGATTGTCAAAATACGCTAATCAGTCTCAGGATTTTTTTTTCTATATTGCATAGTTCACTAGTTATTAACAATTATCTGACGATTTTTTTGGCAAACTTTTCACTTTCCAAAAATTTGCCTAAAAAATCGTCAGATAATTGTCAATAACAAATGAACTATGGAATATAAAAAAAATCCTACGTACTTCCATAGACAATGTATTTTCAAAGATATATATTCAACATTTCAAGTGAATCGGTGGAAAATTGTCTGAGTTATGTTTCCGGCAAACTTAAAAAATACAGTTTTGAGATAAACGCTGCACAATCGCCATTTTGTAATTAATTGCTTGAGAAAAATTATTTCATACACTCACTGATATATATGATAAACACCCTTTTTTTGTAATCTGGATTTATTTCGTAGTTTTTCTGAAAAAAAAATCCCCAAAAAGCCTATTTTTCGGCCTCTAGAGTGGCCTTAAGTGATGTTCCTTGTAAGTGACCAAATTCTCTGTTGAACGAGTCTCCCTACGCCCTTTGACCTTTTGAGGTACTGAAAACACACTGGGTCGATACCAATTGTGCTCTTTCCACGTAATAAAATTAACCCGATGAGTTGGAGGACTCAATATTCGTGGCTGACCATACGCTGGGCTTTACCACTTGGCTCGACTTTTTTCTCTCCCAACCAGGGGCTATTTTCCTTATTCTCTCTGAACCCAATATTAATCACGTCGTTTTGTTTCACCTGATTCTTCTTTTTTTCATCATTTAGATTCACTCGAGGGCACCGCGCTATCAGTTTCATATCTTACGGTTGAGTGGCTGGATGAAGTTTAGTTGGCGACTTCTAACACGTCGACCGCCAGATGCGACATTTTATGGCTCGTAATTTTACTTCGGAGTTGCACGGGGAGGTTAAGAGTGAGAAAACGTTTTTCCGCAAGTTTGCCGCACGCTGTCGACTTTAGACTCTCTCTATTAAGCTACGTTGGATCTCAAACTTCCAAGGAGGCCGCGCTATATTTTTCCTGGAGTCAGAACGAAAACGCAGTTGAGCGAACGTGAAAACTTAAGATAGAATACTTTATTCTACGATCTCATTCACGCTCCACATATTGAGGGTATCCACTGAAAATGTGTCGAGATAAAAGTAAGTCTGTGGCGTTTCGGTATTTTTTTTTATTCACGTGAAATAGTCGAGGATCGCGATATTTCGAGATCTAAGTTGGCCTGATTATGAACAGGGTGACTGGAAATTCGAGAGGTAATATACATTTCTCATACCTTTAGGCGAGGAAAAAAATGCTGATTTTCACGATTTTTTTTAAAGGAAACATTTCTTGACCATTTTTGAGATTTAGGGTACGTTTTATTACTACTTATGGCTGTTACATGGTATTTTTTTTATTAATCTTCAAAAATGGCGGACGTATAGCACAGTCGTCTAAACGGGTTGTGGTGGATGTTGTCAGACGGCGTAGCACGTAGCGACGGCAGGATTAATCTGAAAAATAGGCCAATGAAGATTTTTTTTCCTTAACACTCATACGCAGAATATAAATTAAGAAAAAGTGAGAAATATTGAAAATCGATGGAATGTTTCACTTTAAAATAAAAAGATCGAATTTTCTGAATTAAAAGACTGAATTGTGCAATGGAAAAATATTTTTAAAAAACATTCAAAAGCATTTAGGAAAACAATGAACATTAGCAATTTTTTCCTCGTCTAAAGGTATTTCCCCCTAATAAGCTTCACGATGGAACATAAAATAAAACAATTTAAACCGATTTTTTTTAAACAACGTTTTTAAAACGAACTATAAAGTATTGAATAATTTCGCCAAGCTTGATACAGATTTATAACCCCATACAGATTGTTCTAAAAAATTGTGATTGTGAATTTTTAATAGCTATGAAAATACTTGTAAGATGTAAAACGAAAAATGTGGGGCACATGCAATATATAATAGTAAGGAGTGTAGGGAGTAGCTGTCGTTGAGAAAACTCACCCAACACTTCACATTATTTGCAGTGCAATCAAATTGTTAGTGACTTACGTGAACTATTCATGCATCAATTATCTATTGCATGGGCCCCACGTTTTTCGTTTTAAATATAAGAAGTATTCTCATAGGTATTATAAAATTCACCATCACAAATTTTCGGGACAATCTGTATGGGATTATAAATCTGTATGGGGCTAGGAGAAATTATTTTATACTTTTTAGTCCATTTTAGAAACGCGGTCAAGCAAATGTATTTAAATAATTTTATTTTTTTGCTTTTTAGTCTTGTGTGCGTGTGACATTTTGCAATCGATTTTAAACATCTTTATGAGATTATGACTGACACTTGTGGCAAATTTTAGGTTTATGAAAACCGGAAATTTGAACACCCTAGTAACTAATGCACTGTTCACTATTAATATTTCGGTAATTCTTAGATAACATTAGATAACTTTTCCGAAAAATAAGCCAAACATTTTTTTTGCTATTTTTTCATTTATTGGGTTATAAATGATTATATTCCGTCTGGGGAAGCTGACATTTTTCATTACCAAATTTTTTACAGATTGCAAACCAAGCAAACCCAAAATAGGCGTCGAAATTTTCAAACATGCCCTATTTTATCACGTATTTTCGCGAAATTCAAAACCCCATAACTATTTATGGGGCGGGGGGTGGATTTTCAGCTTTCCTCGACTGAATATCATTTATAACCCAATAAATGAGAAAACAACAAAAAAAATCATTCTAGGCTCATTTTTTGGAAACATCACTTATCCAAAGAATTACCAATATTTCTTTATTTATTTTTTCACATTTTTTATTTTATTTTTTCAAAAAGCGAGTTAATAAAAACGTGGTAATAAAATAATAATAAAAATCTAGTTTTGTTGCAATCCAAAAGTTACTAGATCGCCGTTGAGCGAAGTTTCGGCATGATCCCCACTTCTATCTTTATTTCATACACATGGAATAAAAATCTTTCACGAGTTACAGATGTTTTTGAACCATTGCGAGTGTCAACTTTCGAATAGCAGAGGCTCGGTCGTTCCTTTGCTTCAGCCGAATATAAACGCAGTTTCACTCTCAACGGCCACCTAATCGCCTCGAAGGCTTTCGTAGCCGAGCTGAAAAATTCCGCGACCTCTCGATGGAGACGGAATCGCTAAATGTCAAATTCAAAGATAACACAGTGAAACTCCTCGCGGAAGAATACCCGCGGGAAACCAGGAAATGAATTAATTCCGAATCGGAATTGTTACCGGTGTCGTGGGTGGAGAAGGGTGGATCGGTGTGTAGGGGAGTGGTGCATACGGATTCTCGAGGAGAGGAAAATCCAACGGATGAGAATCGACGGACGGAAGTCCTGACAGATTGAGGTGCGAGAAAAACTTTCGAGAAAAAAAAAACGAATTGCGCAGGCAAGAGATATTTGCGTTCGTCTCGAGTCACTTCAGACGCTTCCGCGATTTGACATGAAAAAAAATTCGCCGTCGTTGCAATGAATATAACAGTCGTATGGGTGGTAAAAAAATAACATTTTTCTGCAATAATTTTTGGGCCTGAATAAAAAAAATGTTCAGGCAAAATTACCGACAAGAAAAAATTTTCAACTTCGTTGTAAATCAAATGTAAGTTTTAATTCGAAGAAATATTTTCATCCATGCTGTCCGAAAGAAAAGTTTAAATTCTTGATAAAATTTACGAATACCCGAATGATGCTGACAGGTCGACTGTAATTATGTACTTCTTTCAGCACTGCAAATAAATTAATGCAGGATCTTCAAAAATGGCACAACCAACGATTTTGAATTTTTATCGAGCATGGACAAAAAGCCGATAAAATGGAAAATTCGTCGTGGTGTCGATCGGTCACCTCTTTTGCCACCCTTTATGTGGCTAAGGTCCCGACCTCGCCAGGAATTGCCACGAGTGCCAGCCGACTTTCCGACGACGAACGACGATATTACTTCGGACGAAAATGGACCGACGTTGGTGGGAATGCTTGCAGAAACGGTGGGTCTTCACCTCGACACTCGCCCCAGCGTGGATTCGATCGCAAAAGCTTCGGCGTTGAGTGAGGAGAGCGAGGGAAAAAATTTGATCGGAAGCTCCAAGTCGATATTGACTGAGGGCTCGGGAGTTTTCGAGCCGGGAAATGATGAAATACGAATGGACGATGGCACGGATCCTTTGGTATCTCACGTGTTGTAAGATATACGTTTCGATTTTATTTCTGTTTCGTGTATACAGGGTGTTTGGCGCATCGACCGACACCATTTTTTCGGGGTTGGGGGGGGGGGGGGTAATTTGCTATTTTTTTCACCCTTAGACCCTTGCCTTAAGTGCCACGGTAATTGAGATATGATTTTTCAAACTTTTTTTTATTATCCGAAATTTCGCCTTTAAATCGTCATAACTTTTTTGTTTGTGGTTGTGATAGCACGAAATAACTTTTGTTGTATTCTGCAATGTATGTTTATTATAAATAAATCATTATTTTATAGAATTGGTTTTAAGAAAATGACTTATGAGCGTTGAAAGTCTTAAAAATGCGGAAATGTATGAAAAACGTGAACTTCTAAATTCATTATAAAAAAAACTAAAAACTATTTTGAACTCAGCTTTGTTTTAAAAAGTTCTCTAGTTTATACTCTTTCCAACGGTATGCTACATGCCATAGAAATAATTAATTATGTGGTCAAAATAAAGAGAATACGTTTTTTTTACAATGAATTTAGGAGTTGACATTTTTCATACATTTACCCTTTTTCAGGACTGGAAGCTCAAGAGTAATTTACGTCAAACTAATTATATCAAATATTGATTGATTTATAATAAACATACATTGCAGAATACAACAAAACTTATTTTGTGCTGTTACAACCACAAATTAAAAAGTTATGACGATTCAAAGGCGAAATTTCGGGTAACAAAAAAAAACGAAAAGAAAATTCATATCTCAATTATCGTGACACTTAGGACATAGGGTCTAAGGGTGAAAAAATTAGCAAATGACCCGCCCCCCCAATCCTCCAAAAAAAAATTGACGGTCCATGCGCCAAACACCCTGTATATGGAAAAGGAAGATTAGGTTTGAGGATATATGATATATGCTCGGAAGGATGAAGAGGAAATTGAAAGAACAGCGCGATAAATTTGAGTTCCATTATTTTTTTATTTTCCAGATCGAGAAGTTACGGTCGTATGCCACCAGCTCGGTATTACAAAGTGGATGCAACGAAGGCTAGGTACAAGCCAGTCGTTTTGAAAAAGAGACCCCGGTCCCCAATCAGGTATACACGATTATTTATGGCGATCCTGCCTCGAAACCTATTCTTGTATGACGAGCCTCCCCAATAGCCATGCTCTTTAAACGGAAATAAATTAGCTGCCACGCCTCTAGATTTATGAACGAGGGATTTTTTAATCAGATAAACCTGCAGCACTTCATTACAGGGGAAAAAAACTCTTTCAAAACGGTCACGGGCTTTTTTACTAAACAAATTTTAGATCCACACTTGGAGGGACATGTCAACAAGCTATCCATTAAGAAATCCTTCGCAGATCATAAGTGTGATAAGTTTGAATTGGAACGAACAGTAAGTTTATGTTTCCTCTTAAGGCGGGACACAACTGTGATTGGAAAATATCGATTTTTTTGCATTTTCTCAAAGTATACATATTTAAGAATATGTGAAAAAAATGTAATTTAAAATATTGAAAAATGACCAAGTTGAAGATGATTTAGCGAGAGCAGGTAGCGCAACGATTTACATATAGTAAAACTTTCCATCCCTGTTTTCTCGACCTAGCCGGATTCATAACTCTAGCTACAATTGTCCGATATTCGATTTTAGAAAACCAAAATTTCAGTAAGTGCAGTCGTAGTACGTAGCCATTCTTTAGATGTAGTATTTTTCAAGCTTTCAAATATGAGTAAACATTTCGCTAAAAGGAAACATTTTTTTTTAACACCCGCCAAGTTGAGAATTTTTTTTGTTCGATAAAGGGCTACGTACAACGAGAACTACATTTCTATAGATTATAACACTTTTTATTTTTATTTTTCAGACCAACAATTGAAAATTAATTTTTAATGTTTTTAGATAAAAATTTACACGAAATAAGTTTAATATATGCTTAATACCACACCTCCTTTCCAAATCCCAAATAAATAATCTAGCAGACAAAAAAATTCGGAACAAGAGACCTTTTTCCGGCTCATCACAGTGGTGTCCTTAAAACAGTTTACATTTTTCGGAATGGTGCCTTCAACTCAGTGGAAAGTAGTCCCGAGTTCCATAAACCTTCCTTTGTTTAAGGCCTTAGGCCACAGTAACGGGTATAAAACCATGTGCGAATTTAACAATTTTTTTTTCGTATGAAAAAGTTATTCACTCATAAATTTAATTACACATCTATTTAGGATGAACATCAAGCTGTTAGAAAAAATATATATATTTTTTTTCGATGTACAAAATGGCCGACTACTGATATTTTCTTTTGTTATCTTTTTTTAGGCTCTCCGCGGCGGGACATTTAGCATCCACAATTTTTGACCTAGAACAAAAAGCAAAAGTTCTCATCAATCTACATTAGAATACCTAGAGAAGTACGTACGAAATTTAAAAAATATTCCTTTATTCAAAAGTTGTAGGTATTTGAACTTAAGAAATGAATTTTCGGTGAAAAATTTCGTTATAACTGCTCTTGAACTGCTCATAAAAAGGAATGTTTTTGATTTATCGAAAATTCCGTACGTACTTCTCTCCGAAATGCAATTAGGAACATAACTTTTAAATTTGAAATAAATCGAGTGAATATTGTTGAAGTTATTTGTCACGCCAATTGGAAAAAAGCTGTTTTGAGAAGTTTCGAGTAGTCGGCCATTTTGTACATAAAAAAATATATATATATATACATATATTTTCTAACAGCTTGAAATTCATACTAAATAGATGTGTACTTAATTTGATGAGTGAATCACTTTTTCATACGAAAAAAAATTGTTAAAGTCGCACATGATTTTATACCGGTTACTGTGGCCTAAAGCTTCCGAAACAAACGAAAATCGACTATAGCTATCAATGTAGTTCTAGTACGAATTCCTCTTTTGACAGAATTTAGTAAAGTTTCTAGTCGATGGAAAAAACGGTATTGACCTTTTGTCAAATTTCAAGGACTCTCACCCTTTTCAGCTCCCGATATTAGACGCCAAAGTTATAAACTTTAACAATATCGTCTAATTGTATCAAACGGACCATTATGCAGATGTGGTAAAGAAAAAATGATTGACCGTTTTCTTTTCGACAATCACGAATAAGCTTCAATTTCAACCAAGAATGGGCGCCTGAAATACGACGATCGTAACTCAGAAGAACACTTTACGGCATACGAATGTGCCCGCATAGCCAATTCGTTCGTGTACCTACAGCATCGAACCCAGCATAGACCCAATCAAAAGTTCAACGCTTAACTTCAAAGCGTTCCTACATTTTGCCATGTGTCACGAGGGAAACTTTTTCACACTATTGTCACACGAGAACCACGTTAATGGCTGTTCAACAAGTAAAACCACATCAATACTTATCAGGCACGTACTGGAGGACAAATTTGACCTGGTGGCTTCGAGACAAAAGATCATGGGGCTTTCACAAAAGTCCGCGGCGACCGAAACTCTTGAGGGATCAAGACCTCGAGTATGCGGTTTCACGAAGCAATGTCCTCATGAGAATGGATTCGGACTCTCCAACTGGAATTTTCCAATGAACCTCAGGATCACTCAAGACCAAGTGACACTCAAGCGCGCCTGCGAAAGTTTGGGTATTGCGATTGAAGACATAAATTGAGATCGAAATGTACATTTTGAAAAATTGTTCTCGAGTAAAAAGAAAGCTCGATAAATCCGTGCGTTGCCGGAGTGTTGTTACTGGTGGAATATACCGATTTTTCTTACTATTGGTATGTTGAATAAGTTCTCGCTGTTTCTTTCGTGAAAAATAATGCTTTATTTAAACAAATCGTTCCCAATGCTTTAAGGGGCTATACCAGTGTGACACTTTTAAAAAATCGATTCTTTTGCCTTTTTCGACAGTTTAAACTTCCAAGAATATCCTTTAATAATTTCAAGGCCGTATCGCTAATAATTTTATCTTGCAAAAATCGATGATTAAATCTTCAAACGCGTTTTTCTCGGAATTATATTTTTCAAATTTGCTGACATTGTAACTCAAAGAGCAATTATCCGATTGACTTGAAATTTAAACTGAGTACTCTTGTATATATTTACTCTACAATGACGTAGGATATTTTTGATTGGATGAAAACTGACGATTTGGCATTGAAAACAATGACCATTTTATAGGCAAGAAAACAGACTTTTTTTTCATAACTATGCCATTTTGTTAGATTTTGATATTTTTCGAAAATCTTACGTCATTGTACAGGAAATACCTTCCAGTTTAACGAATTTTTTTCATCTTTCGGTTTCAACTACTCAATCGGCCAGAATCATGTTAGCAGTGGAGGAACTTTTTTTTGGGTATGGAAAAATTATGTAATACAGGTCAAATATAGCCAAATATATTCTTAAGGGAGACTTTGTCCTTGAAATCGGCGGAAGATGTTAGCGGCTCAACATGAGCAGCTAGAAGAAGAGGAGGGATGCCTCTATGGACCAGGCATTGCCGATTAGCGGTAATTATAAACACATTTGTGTAAACACATTACAAAACTTTAAACGCGTTTTTCTTGAAAACACGTTTTTAAAAATGGCTGACATATTCCTGACCGCTGTAATTAACATATCGACCTGAAATTTGGAGAGCATACTCAGAAAATATGTCTTCACGGAATGACGGATCGTTTTTTCGATCGATACATTTTTGCATTTATTATTTATCTTTTTATGCGAAAAAAAACGCGAAAATTCGATTTTTTTTAAATTGCCGCCATTTTCCGAAATTTGTACTAAACGAAAAACCGATCCGTCATTCCATGACCAAAGGGTCATAGATTGATGATATGCTTTGAATTTGTATTTCAGATTCACAAAGAGGGGGCAGTGATGTTAGCCGTTTACCTCCCGCGATTTAAGGACCTGTTTTCGCGGAGCTGCAACGGCCGCCATTTTTTTAACGTTCTGTATATCATGAATAAAAGCAAGAAAAAACCGCACTCAAAAAGCTTTACTCGTTTCCTTTAGAAAAAATAAAATGTAAACACCTGAAATATGGCACTCCAAGGACAAAGTCTCCGTTAATTTTCCGAGACATTTAATTGAGTACTTTTCTTCCAAAAAATTCCCGAAAATCACCGAATTTTTTAGCGTTCACACTGGTATAGCCCCTCAACACTATGAAAAAAAGTTGCTTACACTTCGGCAAAATGACGTACACTGAATTTCAAGCTTGCTTACAGTGCTTCTTTACAGATGCGTTATCATCTTAAACTACCCGCACGCAGTTCTGTTGAGGCCATTCGTTGGAAAATAGCGATAACTTATCACAACGTCCTAATATTAGTCATTAATCATCGAGCATTTTAGGATAAAGGGACGCGAGCCAAAGATCCGTTATCGGAGTAAATCCCAGGCGAAATCTGCATCGGGCATTGTACTCCAAGTTGTTCATTGAAGGTCAAAAGCGCGCTGGCATAACTCCTGGAGGATGAAAAAATTGAGCTTCCGGGGCTGCTCGGTTTGCAAGGAGCTTAGGTAACGACCAGACGTATTCATAGTTCTCCAGAGACGGCAAAGTGCCTCGACGACGTAACGCGACCTCGAGGAGAATACAAAATCTCGCTTCGCCTTACGAAGGTAGTATCATTGTCCACCGGAGCTTATCCCGCTCTAGTCTTTGTGTCCTCGCGCGAGAGCATGATTGCGACGACGAGACTTATCTTGACGTGGCTCATTGCGTCGATACGAAACTCCAGAAAAGACCCGGAAGACATGCCCGCCTTCCGAATCCGACGCGTTACCGTTTTCACGGGACCCGCGCATTTCTTCATCCGCCCGAGAAAGCTGATACTTTGCAAAAACGAATTTCCCGGCGATGTAGCAACGTGAAATGTGATATCGCTGGATACAAAGAATTTGCTCGTACAGTCGAGTGGGCTTTTTCACTAGGGATGGGAAAAGTTTTTACCAGTTGCAAGAAAAGTGTCCTATCTTTGCGAAATTCGACTATTCCACTGTCAGTGATGATTTTTGTCTGCAGGGCTTTTGTCGCACGGAAGGCTCTCCGTATTCGACGATTGCTGGAATAATTATCGTAACAGTGGCAACGTACGTGAAAATCGTGTTAATTATGATGGTCACTAATGGGAACAGTACCAACCGCTGGAACAATAAAGACCAGCAGTAAATCAATAAATTAATCCACATTCCATTAACGGATAATGAATATCGTGCTTTTGAATAAATTCAAGTGTACTCAACAGAGGCAATTTATGTTCATCACTGGCAGTCGAGTGGCAATCGTGTTAATTCAAATGTGATTGCTCTGCGGAAGGAAAAGTGTGTAGGTTGTTAGTTACGCGGATTGTAGTATCAAATTAAAACGTAATTGCAATTTTAAACTGTGAAATTCGTCCAACAATTTTGGAAATGCGGCTGCTAGAAGCCTGTCAAATTAACGACCATTTTTCTATCGATTCGAAAGTGTTTTTTTTTTGCATTCTACATCTAAGGATACTTTCCTCAAAGAGGTACGCATTTTTTTTTTTCATCGAGACTTTTCATAGGGAAATCCCGGATTTTCCAGCGAGAATTCGATCGGATCAAAACTTTTTGACAAGCTGCGAAAAATTTGTAATCAGTGGACAATTTTGTTTGAATTAGGTGCCAAATTACAGCATGATGGTGGTGAACTGCAGAAGCTGGGATTCTGTCACAAAGGAAATGGATGAACGTACATGACAAAATTATGAGGGTTGCTAGTGACTAGGGAACTTCAAAAAGGAAAAATATGTGGTTGAACGTAGGAAAAGAATAGGGGAGTTATGCTTAAGGGGCCAGTCCACTTTGAACATTTCAAAAAATCGAAAGCAAGCAAGACTTGAAGAAATCCACGATGATGAGCAATCAGAAGGGATTTTGTACGGTGCAGGAATTGCCGATTGAGTTTAGGTGAGAGTTTTTCATAGTATAAACTTCAAACGCGTTTTTCTCGAAACAACGTTTTCAAAATCTAGCTCCACCGTATCTCTAAAACTAATAAACCAATTTTCTTGAAATTTGAACCACATATTGTAAATATGATTCGCAACAAGATGACCCTCGATGGTTTTAGAATTTTGATTTTTACTCTTTTTTTTGCGAAAAACTGCGAAAAAACGCGTTTTTAAAAACTTTTTTCGTTTTTCATCTGCCATTTTTTTATTTTTTGATAAAACTTTATATCCGAGGGTCATTTGTAGCTGGTGTCATACTGAATCTAATTGACTTTGATTTTTTTGTTTCAGACAAGCCGTTGCCGAGTTGTGATGGAGCTACCTAGCACACCTATTTTTGAGGCGTTACGTTAAACTATAGTTTTTGTACTTAAAAATGAATAAAAATGAATACATTTTTTTTTCAAATGTATTCCAAAACTTTATTTATCAAGCCCAATAACTTTTATATCCATATCTTTTATAAAATCGTTAAAAAAAAATCGCGAAAATAGCCTTCTTTTCGTGGCTCCAAAGTGCCCCTTAAGATGACTTAGTCAGATAAGACGACACACCTTAATATCTTTTCAAATATTGGCGCTATACGAGTAACGATGACGTTCTATGGTAGCCAATAAGTGTTGCTAGTAACAAAATCTAGTAGAGCCGTCAATGAACGCGAGCTTTTACGTAGTAAATATTTACACAATTTTGAAATGCAAAAGAAAACTGACCACTTTATTATCTGGTGGTAAAAAAAGCTGTCGGCTAAGATTTTTTTCTAGTTGAACCAATTTATTCATAATCGAGGGTCATTGCACTTCCCATATACTGCACAACGGATATTCTAACTCGAAAGCTTTTGTCACGACAAATAAACAATATCTGCATTTATTAATGGGTATGTTGACATACCGGACGTCGGATAAGCCAACCTCTAATCCAGAAATTAATGTATCTGGGCATAAGTTGGTCGACGTGTGTAAGATGACATGCATATGTCATCATCAGACTGATGACGGAGACATACATTAGACTGAAGTATGTCGTCTTGCACACGTCGACCTACATGTGGTTTGTCATTTTTCTATTCTTTTTATTTACGGCACCACGGTTCGTGCGCGGTACGAGGGTGTATTTTTCGTAATTATTTTCAAGCAAACGATGAATGGAATTTTTTTATTAATACTCATAGTCAATATCTACATATAGAAGACTGTATACAAATTTTTGTACATTCCGACGAAATTGCTGCTCGGCGGTTGACAGCGATTAAGCCATACGGTTCATTTGAAAAAGAAAATAAAAATATATTAAGACACTAGGCATATAGGTTTACAGCATCACGTAGGCGATTTTCGATATCTAAAAAGAAATGGCGGCTCAGCGAATTTTATTTCCAATTTTCATGGAAAATATTTATCGTTCATGAAAAAAAATTTAAGGGCCCCTTTATAAAAAAATCGCTACGTGGTGCCATAGAGACTGGATTTTCGAATAGTTTAAGACTCGGCGCATGCAAATCGGATGAATAGTTTCTTTAATATGTTGTCAACCAGGTTAAAAAACGTAGGTTCGAGAAAAACGCGTTCAAAGCCGCAGATTTGCCGCTCGGCGCGGTCGTGCGCTTCGAACGGTTGCACATAAAAAGCTGTATCTCCGCCAATTTGACAAATTTCTTCAAAAAATTGGGTGAGAGCATTCTTAACAAATGTATCTGTCAGAAAAATCCAAACAAAATATTTTTTTAACCGTGGTGTGGTGCCTTTAGTAACTGATGTCCTGAAACCGATTCTATTTTATTATAATATTAAACCTTTTTGAATATAGGCTTGACTTGACGTTTATACGAGGTCGTTAATTTGAATATTTATCGCAAAATAAAAAGTGTCATCTTAACCCTTTGACTGCCTACTGGGTCATTTTGACCCCATTGTTTTTCAACAGACTGCATCGTCAGCTGACTGATTTCCACTTTGAACGAATGTTTGGGCACTTAATTTTTGTTATTCTTGAAGAATACATTTTGGGCCATAAAATGAGTATCATTGGCTACAAAAATCGTCCTTAAAAATGCATATTTACCGAAATACAACGATCTGAAAAACGTCTGGGGTCCGATTGACCCCCATGCAGTCAGTGGTTCGTGGCGGAAGTGTGCAGTCGAAGGGTTAAGGGGTTAGGCCACTCCAGAGGCCGAAAGAATAGGTTTTTTGGGGATTTTTTTTTCAGAAAAACTACAAAATAAATCGAGATTACAAAAGCGGGTGTTTATCATACATATCAGTGACTGTATACAATTTTTTTTAAGCGATTAATTTCAAAATGGCGGCTGTGCAGCGTTTATCTCAAAACTGCATTTTTAAAGTTGGCCGGAAACATAACTCAGACAATTTTCAACCGATTCACTTGAAATGTTGAATATATCTTAAAAAATACATTGTCCATGGAAGTACGTAGGATTTTTTTTCAATATTGCATAGTTTATTTGTTATTAACAATTATCTGACGAAATTTCTCACATTCCAAAAAATTGCCGAAAAAATCGTCAGATAATTGTTAATAACATATGAACTACGCAATGTAAAAAAAAAAATCCTACGTACTTCTGAGACAATGTATTTTTCGCGATACATTCAACATTTTAAGTGAATCGGTTCAAAATTGTCCGAGTTATGGTTCCGGCCAACTTAAAAAATGCAGTTTTGAGATACACGCTGCACAGCCGCCATTTTGAAATTAATCGCTTCAAAAAAATTATTGTATACAGTCACTGATATGTATGATAAACACCCTTTTTTGTAATCTCGATTTATTTTGTAGTTTTTCTGAAAAAAAAATCCCCAAAAAGCCTATTTTTGCGGCCTCTAGAGTGGCCTAAGGCCTTAAGGAGAGATATACACCTAGATGGTCGAGGTCGAGGATTCAAAAGCTGTGAACATTCCGTCGACCGTGGAAGGCCTACACTATGAGCCTGGTATCGATGATTCCATGTAAGTTGACAAATATTCGTGATTTATTTATTCTCAAATTTTCAAACGCGTTTTTTCTCAAAACCACGTTTTTCAAATCGGTACCCAAAATTTCTCGAAAACCAATGAACCGATTGCCTTGAGGTTTTTTGTGGTTATTCTATACACCATTATCTAGTCCTTGTCATAGGATTTTTTTTTCCGTTACTTAGTTTTTGTTTTATAGGCAAAATAATAACTAATTTTTGGCCCAAAAATCACTATTTATGTTCAAACGTCCGCCATTTTGTCATAAATCGATATTTTCAAAATCGGGTATGACAAGTACTAGATTATAGTATCTAATTTAATAAACTTTTTGGTTTTTTTTTCCGATGATTTTTGAAGAAACGCCAGTGGAGACCGTATACGCAGATTTTTTTACGACGCTCCAAGGATCATACAATATCCTTGTATGTTTTTCATATTTTTAAATAAAGAAAATTCAACATATTTTTGAATGAATATACTTTAAGATAATTAAAACCCCAATCCGAAATTTCAAATATTTTTCCTTGAAGAAGTTCACAAAAATGACCTCATTTTCCGGCTACTAGGTGTATATCTCCCCTTAAGCACAATTCCCCTAGAGACATTCATTTTCTCGGTCGATGCAGTGATTGACCGAACATGCGTGTGAGCATGAGTGCTCGATCCTTCAAGGATTGGGAGCCAATTCTGCGGCTATTCCGCGTGAAAATCTTGGGAGGGTTATGTTTCGGTGCAATATTAGAGAATAGGACCGTTGGATGGGAGAGCCGTATAGAACATTGCGACGAAAGTGACAGGGAATCTTGCCAAAGGCTCGAACAACCGTTGAAGTGGAGTGTCTGACGAGAGGTGGCCAGCAAAAGGGGGTCGGCGTGGCCAGAGGCAAGGGAGGATTGGTCGATGAGAGTTGCGGTTTTGCTGGGTTTGTTCGTAATCTCATTACGAGCTCGCAACAAGTTAACTCGGGTCTCGTTGGCCCGGTGGACGTGGCATAACCATGGTGGTAGCCAAGGGCGGGACGGTGCAACGGAGCGAGGGGGAGGGATGATTCGAGAGGCTAAAACGCAGTAAACTGAGAGTGGGGTTGGTTTAGAGAGGCTCGTGCGGGGATAAAGGGAATGACTCCTAGTGTTAGTAGTATTGCACAAACTATAGGAAGTACATTGCGCAGCTAGTTCCGAGGGTTATAAGGGCGGGGGAGGGTAGGGGGTTGGGAGTGTGGGAAAATTCTGTTGGTGGTGAGAGAGAGTGAATACGTTGCCAGTAGTTGAACGAGTAACGACGTAACTCGAATTCTCACCCCATTTTAACCGCCCACACTTTCAACTCTCCCTTCGCAGCCCCCTCCGGATCCGCCCCCTCGCCCCTTGTCTGTCACGATAAATTTCTACAGTCACGAGCAATTTTGTCGCAAATATATACCTTTCGGGCCTCGACTAATGCAGTAAAAGTACGCGACTTCGCCGAAACGAGCGAAAAGTGAAGGGAACGATAGGACAGATAGGGGATGACGGAGAGAAAGACAAAGTGTCGGCTCTAATTTCATTGAGCTTCGGGCGAATATCGTTTTTTCCGATTCTCTTACGCTTGCCTCGCTAATAAGGACGAACAGCCGGGTTTTCACTGCCGGCGTTAGTTCGTCGTTGGGAAAAGCTAACGGGCAGAGTCTCGGTATCGCGGAGATGCCGCGTAAGAAAGTTCGCCGGTGACTGATGAAGATTTCGACAAGTTTGCGAAAGTTGCGGCAAACTTGTTCTCGATGGGAAACTGTGCGAAACGCGAAAACCTAAAATTGCGTATTTACGCGTGGTTTCTATTGACTAGGAAAATAGTTTAGTTGACGGGCTACATCTACTTAGGTGAGTCGAAAAATTGCATTTTTCAAAAATATTTTTATTCGATAGTATCACCTTTTAGCTATATTCCCTGAAAATTTCATTGAAATATTCCTAAAATTAAACTTTGTACTTCAAACTTTAAACGCGTTTTTATCGAAATACTGTTTTTAAAGTCGGTGGACATGACATCTCGAGAACCACTTAATGGATTGTTTCCAAATTTACAGGAGATATGACGAGAAACATTTAAAGGTCGTTGACGATCTCACTTTTCGAAAAGCGACGTTTATTTTTTAATAGTTTCGTAAAAATAACGACTTCTTTCATAGATTTTGTATGCTCGAGTTTCAATCCGTCGGCACATTGTTAAAAAAAATGATTTGAACAATCTCCGATCGTCAACGACTCGTATTTATTGTTGAATTAAATAACCCGTTTGGTTTTTAGATCTCACATGGACCGTTTGAGCTAGAGAGAGTCCACCGCCAAACGTCGCGAGAAAAAATTTCATCATCTGCCGCCGCCCATGTTTTTGTTGTCTTCCTGTATTTTTTTTCAAGGCCCTCAATATATGTACCGTTGTGTTAAAAAAGGCGTTTCTTTTTCACCAACCGTTTCCCAGATAAAAAATCGGAATGTGGCCATTTTTTGCAGGCCTCTAGTCAGATGTAGCCCCTTAAGATTTTACATTTTTGCTCACTTCTTCTCCTCGATTTGGTTTGATGTTTCTTTTTTTCCCAATTAGTTGACAGTAAAGATTTATTTTAAGAAGTAACAATGCAGTTTTGAGATAAATGCTGCCCAGCCCCCATTTTGGAATTAATCTCTTCAAAAAAGTTATTGTATACAGTCACTGATATGTATGACATAATTTTTTTTTAATCTCGATTTATTTTGTAATTTTTCTGAAAAATTCCCAAAAAGCCTGTTTTGTTCGGCCTCTAGAGTGCCCTAACCCCTTAATAGTCACAATTCCGAGTAATTCATAATAGCCATAATTCCGAACACAATCCAAAGTTACTTTCTAATAGACTTTTTTTTATTTTATAATATTCTTAATAGTCACAATTTCTATCACAGTCCAAATATACTTTCTAATAGTCTTTATTTATTCATAACATTTTTTATTTTCTAATATTTTTAATACCCACAATTTCGATCATAATCCAAAGATTTTTGACCCTGCAGAAAAAAATTGGCTGGAGAGTGATAAATATTAAATATTACCCTTACTATTATAACCCTTAATATTATCTTACAAACGTATGTTTTTCAGCAATTTGTTGACTAAAAATCCCTGTGTTGATAATTTTGAAATTCTTGGTAAATAATGAAATAAAGGAAAATTCTAAAACGTTTTTACTCAACCCTCCATCCGACGAAGAAAATAATTTTGCATCGAAATATGACGTATGAGAGCTGTGAAAATTTGGTCGGAGCCTGGCGCTTTTCCGCGAAATGGTTTTCCGTGCTTTCGCTGATATCGAATTTTTTTTTGGCGGGGGAACGATGTACGAGAGGTTTGGTAAGCGGTTTCAAATTTCCAGGATAAATTTGCTCGTGCTGCAGAGAGTAACGATCGAAGGTAACAGTGGTACCATTATTGCCGCAAAGTTACTCTATCTTCTCACGTACTGGTAGTATGGATGCATCGTGCCGGCCATTTTCTCCTACCCCCTGCCGATTTCAAGTGTGCCCAGAAGCGTTGAGCGGGAATATCGTCAGTAGTAATTTACCGTATTGTACGGACATGGCATAAATTCGACGGAGCGTGTCTGCTTCAAAAAATGGCCATTGGCCTTCCTTTTTTGCACTTGTGTCATTCACAATGCCTTGTTTCGGTTTGCTCTTGAATACTGTAATTGCACGGGCGGATCTCGTTGATACGACGTACTGGAAAAATTGTGCTCGGTCCATCAACGGCCAATAGAGAAGCTTCCTATCAGCGTGTATATTGTCCGATATCTTCTTTTTCTCTTCACTTCCGTCCATCGAGGACGGACAACAAAACACACTAGTCCCATGATAGAATGATGTATTCATCGGAGCATGTTTCACGATTTTTCCTACCCGTGAAAAAAAAACAAGTTCATCAAGGGGGGAGATACCTTTAGGCGAGAAAAAAATGCTGATTTACATGTTCTTTTTTTAAAGGACAGATTTCTTCACCTTTTTTGGAACTTAGGGTATTATTACTATTTTTGGCTGTTAGATGGTATTTTTTTTTAATTTTCAAAAATAGCGGAGGTATGGCAGTGTGTTCTAAGCGGGTTGCGGTGGATATTGTCAGACGGCGTGACACGTAGCGTCGGCAGGATTAATCTGAAATATAAACCAACGAAGATTTTCCTTTCATTGACATTCATACGCAGAATGTCTACCAACAAAAAGTGAGCAATGTTGAAAATCGATGAAACGGTATGCTTTGAAACAAAAAGATTGAATTTTCCAATAAAATGCAAGATTTTGCAATAAAAAAAAGATTTATTTAAATTTCTAAAAACATTCAGGGTTATTTAGACCAGAAGTTTAGAAAGATTGATACCAAATGTCATCAGAATCGGTCGATTAGATTTCCAGCTATACGTTTTGAAAATGCAGTTTAGTAGACCGTGCCAAGACTCCGCCATTTTCAAAGATTAATTTTAAAAAATACCATACAACAGCCAAAAGTAGCCATAAAACATACCCTACTTTTCTGAAATCAGGAAGA
Source organism: Ophion ellenae (assembly GCA_963210295.1). Classification (NCBI taxonomy): domain Eukaryota; kingdom Metazoa; phylum Arthropoda; class Insecta; order Hymenoptera; family Ichneumonidae; genus Ophion; species Ophion ellenae. Next base: position 47,561,100 of record OY723387.1, read on the forward strand.
AATGTTTCCTTAAAAAAAAAAATGAAAATCAGCCATTTTTTTCGTCTCCTAAAGGTGTCTCCCCCCTTAAAGTGACAAGCCCAAGTATTCCATTGACTTTGTGATGTTGAGATCAGGTCGTGCTGGTCAGGGCAAAAATGAACATCCATGAGGTTTCTTCGCAATCGAACTTTTCGATAAAAACTCATCCTAGACGAATTGCCAAGATTTGAGCTTAGAAACTTGACTTTTGATGTTTCTGCAAGAGTATCGGGAGCTCGAGTGGTCTGGAGTACTCAATGTAGACACTAGAGAGAGAGGGGGGGGGCGGGGGAGGGAGAGAGAGAGAAAAGGGAAGCAAACGAAAATTCAAGGCAAACTCGTCAGGAGAGTGGGGGCGGGTTCGAGTGCTCGGTCTTCTTGACCAAAATTTCGATTTATCACGCGAACAATGATGTTCGCGAGAGCCGAAAAGTTTACAAAACTTTCCGAGAAGCTTTCAGCTTTAAATCTAAAGAAGGGTCGCTGGCTCGGAAACTTCGATCTCGATAAAAGTACCGATAAAATCGAGCGCACTTTTTATCGCGGTCTTCCATGTTCATAAAAAAACATGCCACAAAACAGAACTCTATAAGTGAAAAAAAAACACAATTTTCGTATGTTCCCAATGAATCGCAACAGAGAAGTGCAGTGGCGAAGTGAGCTTTTTATTGCGTCGCGGTGTCACGAGTGCGAAGCCTCGAAATGAACTGTCGATCCACGAGCTCCGCGAGAGTAATAAGTTCATTGAACCTAAAGCCATGATTTTCATCACGAAGGATCTATCAACGTGTAAAGCAATGTTGAAAACTACCTTCCAAATTGATCCATTGAAATGTAATAATCGTTGAACCAACATCCACAGCTTGAACGCATCCAGACTCACGTTTGTTGTCCGCGATGTGTGTGAGTCACCCTTTGCGAATTGGTTTTCGAGCATTTGGCGCGACGCGAAGTGCCCACTGCGGTCACAAAAGCGCTCTAACGGGCTCACCTGTCTGCGTGTACATACAAGAGGTATACAGATGTATATATCAATCGGCAAGTGAAGTTGCACAGGTGGTCAAGGATTATGGAGGTAGTCAGACGGCTCAGAAGTGTCCCAAGTTCCGCAACGACAACTGGGGAGGTATTGCAGTGTGTTGGAAATGATTTCATCGTGGGACACATAAAATTGCAGTGTTATGACCTCCTGCTTTATCGCCGTACACGCCATTGCTATTGATGGACCCAATGAAGACACATTCGCAAGCTCGTGCTCGTAATCGAGCTCACCCCTTTTGGCATTCACATTCGACACAATCGCTCACTTCGTCGTGCTTTCCAGCCAGGTTATATAAAGGGTGTTTCAAAATGACGCAATTGGAAGCACCGTTAATGAAATTAGTCCGCAATTATGCCAAAATGTTATTGAAAATTTCGTCAAAAGAGTGAACGTTTGCAAACAGGGACGAGGCGGCCATTCATCGGATATTGTGTTCCACACATAACCTCCATGTTTTAACCTTACACTAAAACTAGCTTTCCGCCCGCGGCTTCGCTCGCGCAGACGTATGTCGAATGCTCCTTAATGAAATGTGCTCCTGAATTGTTTCATTACGGTACACGTAGAATTGTGTTGAATAACATTGATACTAAGTTTCAAGTAAATCTGACAAAATATTTCTTTTACCATACAAAATTTGCTATCTATTTTCCACTTAAGGATTGAATTTCCAAAAACGCTGAAATTGCATTAATTGTGTCTAGGAGCAGTTATACAAAGTTGTAAGTAAATTTGACCCGTTTTTTTTAGTTTTTCGTACAAACTTTGCCACCCCCTTTCGTTCAGGGGGTGAATTTCGAAAAACGCTAAAATACGTCTTTTATCAATTGCGTTGAAGAGCATTAATATTTCATTAATAGTTTTAAGTAAATCTTCTGACCAGATTTTTTTTATTTTTCATACAAGTTTTGCCACCTCTTTTCTCCTCTTAGGGGTTGAATTGCTAAAAACGCTGAAATACATGTTTCATTAATTGTGTCAAAAAGCACGAATACCAAATTTCATATAAATCCGACCAGATTTTTTAAAATTTCCATACCAACTTTACCACCCTTTTTCTCTCCTCAAGGGTTGCATTTTAAAAAACCCCGAAATACGTATTTCATTAATTGTGTCACAGAGCATTAATACCAACTTTCAAGTGAATTTGACCATACAAATATTATTTCCCATACAAACTTTGCCACCCCCGTTTCACCCCTTAGGGGTTGAATTTCGAGAAATCCCATCTTAAATGACGCGGCAAATATAAAATCAACACAATCAATCAGACGTTGCCTTCTATATACAGTCGAACCTCGATATAACGAATATTTGTCCATTTGTCCACAACATAATAATATACATGATGCTCTAATTGCTAATTACTTGTAAAAATTCCTCCAATTAAAACCTTTCTTTCTTTAAAAAATATCCTTTTATTTATAGTACTAATGTATTTTTTTTCACAACATTTCAAGGAAAATGATCTCGATATATCGAAACCTCAATAAGACGAAAACTCGACATAACAAACTTCCCTAGAGATTCGTTATATCGAGGTTTGACAATATATAGCTAAAAATATTCGTACTTTTCAAATAAATAATACGTCTTATTAATAAATTCAAATGTCAGGTCATTTTGAGACACTCTATCTATGACATGTAGATACTAAAATCGTAAAATTTAAAGGTCTTAGCAATTGTTTATTCTTTTTCAATTCCATGCAAAAGTATCCGATAGGTGATGCCTCCCCCCTACTCGCATTAGTGCGATCTGTCAGGCACACGAAAGCTCTGCACGTCCGGCCATCATTCCATCCACTTCTCTCGTCTTCTCGTGTGGGTGTCCGTGTAGCTACGTTACGTGTTTACATCGGAAAATTCGACCACGCGAGAAACTCGAAACAGCTCCCTCCTCGCTACGTTCTTCTACACACAACCTGACTGAAAATGACCAAAGTTCATTGTTCGCGTTTCAACGCTCGTGAATCGCAACGCACCCTCCCCTTGGCCTCTACCCCCGTCGCCATCCCTCCTCCTCACGGGAACGTTTGGTTTACGACTGTCGGAAAGTCGGTCGGCAGTGCTCCCAACTCTCCCCGCTATCATGAATATTTATCGAGTTATCCTGTCAGCTTTCTCCGTACGCTCTTTACCCGTGTGTGCCCATTTCGCCTGAACGTGTGCACCGGGTCTTCTACATTGCGCGGCTATGTCTAGCGAGCTTTCGCCGAGGACGCGAGGGAAGCTTTACCCAGGGATCTGGAGGATTGTTTCGCTATTCAATGGACCGCGAAGAGCTGCTTTATTGCACGCATTACCGCATGTTCGGATAAGTTTTGGATTTGCTTGAGCATCGGTTCGAGCAAGCACAATTGTCCTTCTCCCTTTCGCTTTCCATAGGGTTTTTCGTCTCCGGTTAATTTTACTGTACGGAACAATGTCCGTACATGTACAAGACGAAGCTGAGATTGTGCTGTCGGCGGAAGTATAGGGCAAAGCCACCAAAAAGTACGCCCTATATAAACTTTTATTTCTGGAAAAATCAATTTTGATAATACACTTTGTACTTCTTATTTAAATCAAGCTTTGGTCATTTAGGAACATTATTTTAAATATCGACCTTAAGTAACAATCGCGGAAAATATAAAAAAAAAGCCTCAACTTAGAACTTGTCGCGGGCACACTCTTAGGGTGGCATGTTGCAAAGAGTACGCAGTGATAACCTTCCATAGAAGCTACCATGGAACGGTTGCGAGGTCGATGTTTCCGATTTCGATTAAATTTGGCATGCTTGTAGAATGGGTAAAAATAGGCGACACGTATTTTTTTATATCAGCGGAACCCGATTTTTAAGAGGTGAAACGCACCGTCGAAAATAGGGGTATTTTTTTTCGTCGATAACGTTATCGTTCTCATCTCCAATGTATAGTACACGAAAAAATAAACATTGTTGCAATTTGAATTTTTTTCATATCTCGTACCGTTAAAACGTTATCGACGAAAAACACTCAAATTTTTGAGGGTGCGTTTCAACCCTTAAAAATTGGGTTCCTCAGATATAAAAAAATACGCGTCGCCTATTTTTACCCATTCTACAAGCATGCCAAACTTCATCGAAATCAGAGAGATCGACCTCGCAACCTTAACTCGTAAGAGTGCACTCTGTGGGGTCGTACTCTTACTAAATACGTGGTTTAAGGGGGGATTGTCTTTTTTTCGCAAAATTTACCGCTTTTTGGGAATTTTTTTGTGAAGAAAGTATACAACGGAAAACTTGTGAAACTTGGCATATAGTTTCATTGATCTGTTCACTACATACAAAAATTTTTTTAAACAATTTCATCAAAAAATCCGCCTCCCACCCCCCTCGACGCGCGATGGTCCTTTTTTGATGGTGTGCACGATTTCTCAAAAACTATTCAACCGATTGCCTTCAAATTTGGACAGAATGCTCAGCTGACATCCTTTTATCGTTTGATAAAGCAAAAAAGCAATACGTTTAATAGTTTTTTATTTATAATAAAAAATCGATCAATTTTTTTCGAAAAATCGATACTTCAAGTTCAAAACGTCACCAAATCGTCAATTTTTTTCCCCCTTTCATCGAACGATAGCTATATGTGTCTAAAGTAAAATGCTTTTTGGGTTTTTGTTGCAGGATGAACGTGAAGGCTGCAATCGTGCACACCATCAAAAAAGGACCATCGCGCGTCGAGGGGGGTGGGAGGCGGATTTTTTGATGAAATTGTTTAAAAATTTTTTTGTATGTAGTAAAAAGATCAATAAAACTATATGCCAAGTTTCACAAGTTTTCCGTTGTATACTTTCTTCACAAAAAAATTCCCAAAAAGCGGTAAATTTTGCGAAAAAAAAAGACAATCCCCCCTTAAGTGTCTATGATCACTATAATTCTCGCCAGCAAGCAAATCGTCGACATAATTTGTCAAAAAAAACAAAAATTGGATCACAAATTTCAAGCATAATAACATTCGTTGGGTGCAAATTAATCGCAACCCTTACAAAACGTGTTTAAAATTGTTCAAAAAATAAAATCACACACATCGAAAATCTATTATTAGTCATAAAATTGGAAATAAATACCTTAACGAAGCGAGTTATTGTCCAACACCTTGACATTACATATGCCACTGATAGGTTAGATGTTGTTGCCAAGACAAGAAAAAATAAAACAATTAAAAGCCCTGTGTACACTTTGGAACCTTTCGTTAAAGGGTTTTCCTAGTTGTGACATTCGAAAAAAGCTTATTTTTGGGATTTTAAAACAGCAAATCGTGATGGGGTATTTCTACAAAAATTACGCATTTGTCAAAGTATCATCCGAAGAAGACTCTGTAATGTTTTCGTGTACAAATATTTATTTATAATCTTTTACGGTGAGCAATGCCCTTCTGAAGCAGGTTATCTAATATCAGAAAATCAAACAGATTTCGTTAGTATATTAGTTTATCCGAAGATTAATCGAAGGAATTTCCAAAATACCGACAATGGAAAATTGTGCCTGTTTGAAGAGTCTCGATTTTTGCGAAAAAGATGGGCATTTTTGTTTCATTAAATCCAAAGTGTACATCGGGAAAAAAAATCCTTCGATCGAAAACTATATCTGTACATGCGGAAAAAACACTAAAAATTTAAGAAACATTGATGCAGTAGTTTAATTTAGATGCCATTTTGAAACGACCACCTTGAAATTTTCAGGGAACGTTTATAAGATGATGTACTGTCAAAATATAATGGTTTTGAAAAAAGTGATTTTTCGACTTTCACGACTAGGCTCAACCCCTTAAGGAGATGGTTGTATATTTAGAAGTGTCAAACTGGGGGCTGGAAATGTGAAACTAAAAAATTGAGTTTTAGTCTACCTATTCTGTCACTCATGACTGGCTTTACTTTGGGTCGAAGAAATATATTTGAGAATTTGAAGTTTCGACTTCTTTTCCCTCGCAATGCCCACAGTTTTTTTTAATACATTGGGATGAAACACATGTCATTAACAAAATTTCTCGAGCTGTTACCACATTCCATTTGTACAGTTTTGTAGCTACGAAAGCAAACACATAAATAATCAATCGATGCGCGGGATTAATAAATAAATGGATGTATAGCTCGATTAAAACGATCAATAAAATTGCGCATCCATCGGTATGCTGAACATCAAATCGAAAACAATGGAATACGATGTTGACGTCTCATCGATAAAATTGAAGGGCACCAAGGTTTTCGTATAAAATGGGATTCATGCGGTGAGCGCATTGGCAATAAATCTTGGCAGATTGGAAACTCTTGAAAGATCCATGCCCGAGGCTGACCAGAGAAAATCGCGAGTGGACGTAACCGAGATACGGCGCGAATATTTATCGGGTTGACTTTGAATGCGTAGACTTCCTCGAGAAGCAGAGGCTCGAGCAAGAAAATAAATGAGGCGAGATGAGAAGGCAGCTGGAAGATAGAAGGAGAAATCATTTTTTTCTTCTTTTTATTGCCGATGCTTGAGGTACAAGTACTTTTGTTATATCTTGGAGTAAAGGGCTCATATTGCGGAAGTATTTCCTGAGGTATAATATAGAGGCTCTGTATAAAAATGTGGTCCGACGGATATCCAGATCGATATCTTGACAGCGGGTGGTCTGATAAATAAAAATAAAAAAGTTTTATAATCTATATAAATGTAGTTCGGGTTTGACGTAATCGTTTTTCGAAAAAAAAATCAGAAAATGGCGAGTGTTTGAAAAAAATGTAATTTTGGGAAAATTTTTACTTATATGCGGGGACTTAAAAACTACCAAATTGAAAAAAGGCCACGTACAACGATAGTTACTGCAACCACGGAAATTTAGGATTTTGAAAATTTAAATTCGACAATTATAGTTAGATTTGTGATTTCGGCCGGGATGGAAAAAGTCGTATCGAGAAAAAAACATGATTGAAAGTTTTAGTAAACGTAAATCGTTGCGCTACTTACTCTCACTGAATCGTCTGTAACTTCGTTAATTTTCAATATTTTAACATGAATTTTTTTTACGTATTCTTGAAGATATATACTTTGAGAAAATGCAAAAAGGTGGAATTATTCGATCCGTCACAGTGGCCTACCGCCTTAAGAGTATTCCAAAATGCATATTCCGCAATCGGTTATGTGTAATAGATAGAAAAAGAACCAAGAAGAATCGGAACAATCCAAAATGTAATATTAACTTTCCGCGGGCACATGGGGTCCAGGGGACCCCACGCGCGACTTTGAGCCAAAATTACTATAAGTTGTAGACGGCCAAGGGGGCTGGCCTGCCTTGCAAAGGTGCCTTGGAGTGTCCATTGTAAGTACCGATTAGGGTCGGACGATTCCCGACAGCTTTATCGTCGTGTTAGTCGGTACAAAAAAAAATCGGGCGGTCCTGGGGTCATTCTGACCCCCACGTGATCTGCATGTATATTTTTTTTTCGTAAAAAGTGGTATTCTTTTTCTGCGTGAAATCACTCTACGTAATGTAAGTATGAATATGAGGACGGTAAAAATTGATTCTATCAAGTTTATATGAATTACTCCGAAATGCGAATTCTTTGCGAAGTCCCACTACATAATTTTAAACTCATTATAATACTACCTGGAAAATCATGAAATCATTTAGTATGTGCGGTAACTAGAGTTTTCATCTGCGTCGACTGTGGGGGACAAACTTCATTGATTTACGATTTTTTAATATTTTGTATTTGTTAATATATTTTTTAAAAATATTTTTTAAAATCTCTTTCATATATATTGCGTTTACACTATGATCTCATGATTTTTCGAGTTACTGTTGCAAATAAATTGCTCATTGCTCACAATTATCGTTCGTTTTTTACTCCGAAATGGGTCCTCTTTAAATGTCCAAATAAATACCTTTTTTTAAACGCCCATTAAGAAGCAATTTTTTTTCATTGAACTATCATATCCCAAGAGTGTCAGCCTTATGTTTTTTTAAATTGAAAATTGCACGTGTTATGATTTTTCAATTAAAAAATGGCTTTTTTCACGCATTGATGCCTTCCTGATTTTTTCCCGCCATTTTAAATGTCGATTACAATATTATACTGAGAATGCCATATTCTAGAAGGTTCAAACCAACACCCTGAATTTTTATAAGCCGTTCGGAACAATAGAATCAACGTGGCCATCGTTTTAACATGGCTGGGGTCAAACGGACCCCAGTAAAGTACAAAAGTAGAGAATACAACGCGAATGAAATTTTTATCGGCATTGCCACAACACTTTTTGGGATACATAATGAAGATTTCTCAAAGAAGACTACATGTACCAGATATAGAATGGAGCAATGGGAAGATAAAGAAAACGATTACATTGTATTGTGTTAGGAGTCGGAGAAAAGCAGGAAATAGGGACGTAAAATGAGCCAGCGACTTGTACACGTACGTGACTCGATTCTAAGCTCTCTTTCCGAGGCTTGGAAGTTTGCCCAAAAGGCCCGAGCATCGTTTTTACTCGTAGGGGATGGTTGCGGGGGTGGATTGGATTGGTCGAACGTACGAGCGACCCAGCTATGGTAGAGAGCTTTGAGACACTGTGCCAGAGATTGGTGCCGGGATGGCTTGAAGACGCCTCGAGTTATTGGCGAGGGCTGAGAAAAATGACTTGTGCGACTACGGCGTTACGGGTGGTGAAGAAGGGTTGAACGAGGACATCGGAGGAAATAAAATCTGACTTATGTATCATAGGGGCTCTTCTAAAAATCGATTATTATACATCCTTATGGCAAACGTTATAAGTTTTCGTTCTTTGAGATGCGAGGAATACATTTTTTTTTTCAAATTGACGGAGTACTTTTTTGGCAATCTCTCCGATCTAAGTGATCTAGGCGTACTTAATGTTATCATGCTTATCGAGCCGAGTAAAAAATGTATATTGTTGCGTCGGGCTTGTAGTTCCATTGCTGAAAGCGGTACATTGGATTTAAAAGGGGAAGAATACAAAGAATAATAATAAAAATTCAGTGGAAATACTAACAAAGCCAAGCAATCAAAACGAAACCAATCGAAGAATCGGTCAATCAGTACGGCCAATAAAATGTGAACCCAAAATAGCAAAGGCAATGCTTGCTTGAACGAACCCAAACATCTCAAGCAACGCAAACGAACTTGGAGAACACGAATAAAGGAAAGAACAGCAAGTAAATACGACGTAAAGAACGTGAACAATCATGACAGAGGGGAATTCAATCAAAATAATATCGGTATTAAACAACTGAGATATTTTTGCTTGTAGTACCAAACTATATATATATATATATATATATATATATATATATATGAGGTATTCCACGTGAATCCGGTGGACTTTTTCCCTGACCCCCGCCTATTCGATTTTTTCAAAAATCTGATTCCATTGACTCTCAAAGACCCTGAATTTTTTTTACATTTTTCGAAACAACCCTCAGTCAAAAAAACTTTCTTTGAAAAAAACGCCCCTATTTCAAAATCTGAAAAAAAATCCCAAAAATGCATGATTATATGCAAAAAAAATCAAGCTATCACCCGCAGTGGAAGTATGATTTTTTCTGTGCTTTTTGAGCGATTAACGTAAAAAGAAATCCGAAAAATTGAGTGCTAACAGTTCAAGGTCCATGATTGTGATTTGGTTATTCAAAAATGGTCAACAAAATTCATCGTGGGTATCAAAATATTGAAGTATCCGCCCGAAGTAAGCGGTTCTCGATTTTTTCGCATTTTTTAAAACGTTAATCGCTCAGAAAGCACAGAAAAAATCATACTTCCATTGCGGGTGATAGCTTGAAAATGTTTACATATAATCACGCATTTTTGGGAATTTTTTCAGATGATTAAATCGGGGCGTTTTTTTTTCGGGGAAAATATTTTTTTTTACTCAGGGTTGTTTCGAAAAATGTAAAAAAATCAGGGTGTCTTTTAGAATGAATGGAATCAGATTTTTTAAAATACATCGATTTGGCGGGGGTCGGGGAAGAAGTCCACCGGATTCACGTGGAATACCTCATATATATGTATATATATACACCTTCGAACCTCGATGTAACGAATCTCTAGGGAAGTTCGTTATATCAAGAACATGTTCTTTAAAAAAATACGTTAGTCTTATAAACATAGAGATATTTTTTAAAGAAAGAAAGGCTTACAGTAGAGCAATTTTTACAAGTAATTAACTATTAGAGCATACTGTATATTATTACGTCGTTGTATCAAAGTTTCTGGTGTCTATCGGAAGGGAATGGACAAATCTTTGTCATATCAAGGATTTCGTTATGTCGACGTTCGACTGTACTATGACAAAAAAATTGCAGCGGTCTGAACTTTTGTGGGTTTCTTTGAAATACTTTGAGGTAAAAGAAAAATGAAAATAATCCTTCGACTGTTCGCTATTTGCACAGTTATTCCAAGTTAATCGAAAAATTGCGAAAATAATTATTTTTTACCTTTTTTCAAATCCAATTTTTCCAAACGGAAAAAAAAATCACGAAAAGATAATAAAAGCAACTTATAGAGAATACTCTGATGTTTGCAGAACCCTCCCTTTATTTTCTGTCCGACCGTTAGTTCCCGAGTAATTGATGATCAAAGTCAAAAGTGTCTTTTTTGCTTCGAACACCGATAACTTGGCGAAAAAACCATTGTACAGAGCTCTCCGACCGTTCAAATTAAAGGCAAAGAATGAAGATAAAAGAGTTTTTGAATTAAATTACTGAAAAAAATTTATTGACGCCCGTGTGCCTTTCGAAAGAAAAGCTCAAATTTGTTCGTTGGTTTTTTTATTGATTACTCTAAAATGGTCAACGATAAAAATATTTTACTTCCGGATCTCAAAACTAGAGACTTGAGGCTTCAATTTGCTTTTTTTGTTTTTGCTCTACGACCATTTATCATACCGTGACAGCCTTCTGAAAATCAGCGAAAATTTTTCGGATTTTTGTCTAATCCTTTAAAGTTTGTGCCTAGCGTGTGTGTGTGTGTGTGTATATATATATATATGTATATCAATTCACCCAATATGATCAGTTTGATGAAAAATGACCAGGGATCAATTGTTACTTTAGGGAGAGTACTAGGAATTGCGTCGTCGGGCATTTTTTTTCGGCTTGACCATTTATGGGTCAGCAACAAAGAACCATCGGAATGTCAAAAACGTTGAGAAAAAAAAAACGAGCGGATGCGGAAGGGAGAGAGAAATAGGAGAGGAAGAGAACGAGCCCTCGCTTAGCGGAAGAGGATGACAAATTGTGAGTAATGAGCCTAAATACGGGAGCACATTTATCATCACTCTTGAACGTTGTGTGAGCTCCTACTAGCCTGAACTTTTCTGGGTTCATTCCCAGGACGAAAGGGATATTTATCGCTTGCCCTTTTCGTCCCTTCCAATTACTTTCCTACTCTACCGTTCGATCAGGTTCAACGTAGTTTCAGCTGAAGTTCAGCTCGTGCGAAATAAAATTAACTGAGACCGGAAAGCCCACCGGAATAATGTTCCCTTAATTTCTGAAATTTTGTGGTGCAGTTTGTCTCTTTTTCTACAAACTTTTTAAACCCGTTGCGGATATTGGATCGCAGTTGGGTCGAACTTCCATGCATGCGGGCTGAAGTCGGTTTGTTGAAGAATATTTTAGGACTCGTATGACGAACAATCTATGGCAAATCCAAAGGGTTCCTCTACTAACACCCCACCGATTTATTCATCAGTTTATATGGAATAACTCATCAATTTTGGAAGACTTTGGGAGTGCTCCGGAAATAGAAAAGCTCTTGTCGACAGCAGGAGACTCGAGGAGGATGCAGAAGCACCAGGATGGATCAGGAAATGAAAGTGACGGAAGGAACAACTTACGGGGGGGGGGGGGGGGGGGGGTTAAAAGTGGAACAAGCACAGATTTAAGTGGAAGATGACGATTTTAGAGCTTATTTTCTGTTTTTCGTTCTCGCTATTTCATAAGCTGGTATCTCGAGACTCTTTCCTCAACTTGCTCCGAGTACATTTTCCACTCCCATTAACCGGCGACATCATCACCATCCTTAGTTTGTTTCGTCGGCTACAGCGCGAGAGCTCGAGAGCTTTCGTCCCTTTTTTTGAAGGAGGAGCTGCCTCTCGTAGATTTCCGGTTGGGAATACTGCCGGGATCAAGAGATATGAGCGGAAAGCTCATAGATCTGTAAACAAGGATTTTTTTCTTCGTTGGTGGAAACGTGCTCTGCTTTCCAAAGTGGAAAGGATGGGCTTCGGGATGAATGAATTTTTACTAAAATACAACCCATTGGAGTTTATTCTCAAAGCCATTGCATCAGAGATACTGGCGAATGAAACTCAAAGTAGATCAGTCAAATTAAATAAAGTGGCGAAATTGAAGATGTTCAACTGACATTGTCCAATTACGAGAAACGAGATGAGGATCTAATGGATGATGGTTAACGAGACTGGGAGATTTCATCTCGTTCGAACTTTGCGATGCACATACAGCGAAGGTCCAGCTTGTTTCCAGATCAACAGTTCTGGCATTTTTATATTGTATATAGACCTATTGGACATCAATATTGTTTTCACTCGGTCACCTCTCTTTTAATGGTGTTTTCCCAGCTGCAAGGGCAGACAATTGTTCGGAATCTTTGTCGTAAAAAATATTCATATTCGCAGCGCAATTGACTTCACGGGAGCTGGTGGGATAGTCACAGGAGACCGATGGTCACCGGTCGGAATATCCACGAGTTGTTCACCATGGTACACGAGAGTTTTCGTAATAATGACAGAGGGCTCTGAGAGCTTGGAGTGGGAGGAAAACGCCACCCCTCGGACAATGTAGCTTGATCCTCTAAAACATTAACGTTGCCGCACTGTATCGTTTTGTTCTTCTTTCTGTTTTTGACCCACCGGGTCTAATGGCTGTTGCAATATTCACGTCTCCGGACACTCAGCCCAGAATGAAATCCACACGGAGTACTAACCAATCCGGGTGATCGGACATCTGGCGACAGTCGCTTTTATGAATTATTTTTCGATGTGAATTCTTGTTTTTGTCGCTCGTGCACTTTTACCTACGTCATCGAAAAATTGCACATTGAACGTAAAAAGGAAGGTGTAATGGTTATTCGGTGATAATTACTTTTTTATACTATTTTTTTTTTACTCTGGTTCCAGAATTACCGCAGCCTTTAAGGGGTGCGTAGTGGCAAAAGTTGAAAAATCACTTGTTTCAAAACCAATATATTTTGACAGTATATAATTTTATAAATGTTCCTTGAAAATTTCTAGGTGATAGGATCAAAATTGACAGATTTATTGGCTGTTACGTTGACGCCCGTTGGAACGCTCGGAGCGTCGTTCGAAACTTTAAATGCCTTTCTCTTGAAACTAGGTTTTCAAAGTCGGTGAGCAAAACATCTAAAATTTACGGCATCGTTCTTTTTTTGAATTTTCAGAGCATTTTCTAGATGTAAAAATATAGTATTTGATCGACGGAGTTTTTCCCGATGTATACTTTCGATTTGATGAACGAAAAATACCCATTTGGTAATTCTTTACATAAGTGACTTTTCCGGTAAATTGTTGTTCCAAAACCAACCCAAACAAACCGAATATAGGCGTCTAAATTTTCAAAAACGCCCTATTTTATCACGTGTTGCCGTAAACTTCAAAACCCCATAACTTTTTACGGGGGTGGGGATTTTAGCTTCCCACGACTGAATATCATCATTTATAACCCAATAAATGAGAAAATATCAAAGAAAAATTAACGCTCATTTTCGGAAAAGTCACTTCTAAAGAATTACCACCCATTCTTTCGCAAAAATCAAGACTCTCTTTGAACACCCGTAATTTTTTTTTTAATTTGATATTTCGGAAATTTCTTTAATTAATCATAGCATAAACTAATATACTATCGAAATTTATTTGATTTTTTTATATTAGGTAGCCTGGTTTAGAAGGGGATTGGTCACCGCAAAAGACGTTTTCGAGAGATGCTTTCAGGACATCGGCGTTAATGCGATTTCAATTAAATATTTTTACATGAAAAAATTAGTGTTCTTCAGACGTTATTTTTTCAAATACCAAATTGTTGTAGAAATTTATCATCACCATTTTCCATTTTAAAAAATCCAAAAATGAGCTGTTTTCGACTGTTACAACTAGACATAACCCGGTAATATTCTTTACACAGCTTGAATGTATAATGGCCAAATCAGTTCCGAAGGAATATAAGTGTCAGCACGTAAAAGCTCCTTTCATAGTTTTGGACAAAATGAAACCCAAACGCGATACAAAACGCATGGAGCACCATCCATTGTCGAATTATTTTAACATTTAATAAAGCGTTTTGATGAACAATTAAGAAGGCCACGTTGAGCCAAAATTCCGTGACTGATCGTGTTAAAATGTATCGAATACGCTGGTCCGGGGCATAAGCGATATATATGCCAAGTTTTAATAGAATTCATCAAGTAGTTTTTGCATGGTGCGTGCACATACAAACTGACAAATAGACAGCCAAAAATTCCAAAAAATTCCGCTTTGGCTGATTTATCATTTGTACAAGAATACAACAATCACTCTAATAAAAAAATATTCCATGTACAGACGCGACTTTGTTACGATTTTATTAAATATTTGGACTTAATCCGGAGTGCTCTTCGGATGAAGACACATGTAGAGAACATTTTTTAATCGAGGTTACATGCTATAGAGCGGCGGTAACTTTGTGAGAATCGATCAGACCTCCAGAGCCTGTAAGTGTACTGAATGGAAGCTCTCAACTCGAGTGACCTTGAGGCTATTGAGGTCGGGACATTCCTGGGAACTCATGTATATCCAATGGCCATTGGATGTTACACATCGAGCAAGTTGAGCACGTAACTGGATGACGTAAGTCACGCACATGAGTCCGTATGAGAGTTCAAAGCTTGCAAGCTCGGGGATCTTTCGGGTGCCCACTTGCTTTGACCACGTTCACGTGAAGGATCGTCCAGGCGAAAGCTCTCGAGATTCCGTACGTCGGTCATCTTGAAATTGGCTGGTGGATAGAAACGTGTTCAACCAGCGAGGAGCTTGCAACGGTTTACGTGGAGCCTTCATTGTCTCGAGAGGCTCTCGCCTTCCCCAGTCAAGCAATTAGCTCGCAAGCTCCAGGCTCATTAGCACGAGAGACCCCTCACGTTAATGTCAAGCTGGTGACTAACTTTCTCGTATATCGTACGCGCAAACTTATGTCTATGAACATCGAGTGAAAGCGCCCATTTTCGAATTAGACTGCCTATTAGTTGTCATTCGACTTCTGGAAGGCAATCTTCTCATGATGCACTGAGAGTTTCGTTCAGTCGCTTGAGATCCTGGCGTTACGAAAAGTGACAGTCAACTTGAAGACTTGAACTCCTTTTAACGGGCTACATCTGCCTAGGAGGGCAAAAACAT
Organism: Ophion ellenae; assembly: GCA_963210295.1. NCBI lineage: Eukaryota > Metazoa > Arthropoda > Insecta > Hymenoptera > Ichneumonidae > Ophion > Ophion ellenae. Next base: position 47,576,584 of record OY723387.1, read on the forward strand.
TGTATTTTCCAAAAGTGTTTTTATTCGATGGTGTCACTTTTGAGCCACATTTTCTGAAAATTTCATTGAAATATTCCTAAAATGAAATGAGCTATCAGCTTCTTAGATTCGGCCGAGCGAGCGGTAGCAGCACCATACTTCACATTATAAGGGCTTACATACACCTGGGTAGGTCTAAAGGTCAATTTCTCAAAAAGGGGCTCATTCGAAAGTACTATCCTTTGAGTGTCTACCCTGAAAATTTCATAAGGAAATTCGCCGTAATGACGAAGTTATGGCGTTTCGTAACTGACCGGGTGAGCAACGACTAACGGTTGGGGCGCAGGTGGACGCGGCCATTGTCATCTGTTTGATTATGAACTGGGTGTTCTCGCTCTTGTTGAATTCCCGGTACATGTGACCTTTTGTATAGCAATGACATGTTTCGAAAAGTGGGTGGGGTCCTATGGCCCAGGAATCGACGATTTCATGTAAGTTTAAAATAAACCATTTATTTCAGTGTAAAGTGTACTCAAAACTTTCAACGCGTTTTACTCGAAACAGTGTTTTCAAAATCGGTACCAGAAATATCTCCGCAACTACTGGACCGATCGGGATCAAGCTTTACACAGTTATGCTTCACATAATAATCTAGTACTTATCGAGCTGTTTTTTCGATACCTGGCATAGTTTTTTTTTCATCATAAGTACTGAACAATTTTGGGGCGAAAAATCGCCTGTTTTATTTCAGTAACCGTCATGACCCGAAAAAATTAAATTTTTTAATTCCGGCTCGATAAGTACTAGTTTTATCTATCTACTTTAAGGGGGGACATACATTTCCAACGATAACAAAATCGATTTCTTTTTTCTTCTTCTTTAAACGATAGAAATATATATGCAGAATATTTTCCCAAAGTTTCAAAGCGAAATTCGAAAAACTTCAAACGGTACAGCCCGTCAACGCTGTGCCTCACCGCTCGGATTCGGAGCGGGCGTGAACTTCAAACGCGTTTTTCTCAAAACTGCATTATCGAAATTGGCGTGCAGGATTACTCAAAAACTATTAAGCCGATTGAGTTGAAACTTGGTAGAAATATTGATAACATTGGTACCTTCTACTTGACGAAAATTGTTTTTGAAAAAATTGGAAAAAAACGACTTTTTTAATCCACATTTTACAGAAATGTTGCGTGAAATGTTGATTTTTTTTTGTCATTGCGTGCCATTTTCTCAAATTTGCATTTTCTTAATTTTCATTACCGTCACATAGAAACTATACATGTTCTAACTGCAAAAATGTTTGAACTTTTTTGCAAATGAAAGTGTACGGGTAGCTAGACTGCACGCCGATTCGCAACTCCTGCGGTGATCTTGCTGCAACATCCTGCTACAGCCCTGCTATTTTAATGATGAATTAATTTTTAAAAATTGTTTTGTATCTTTAAATATACTATTAAAGTATACCAAAAGTTTGATAATTTTAGAATAATTATTTTTTAGTTTAAAAAATCCCTCAATCCTGTTTATTTGTTCTTGTCTAAATGTATACATTTAGACTTAACAAACCCGCCTTAACAAACAAATATATATTTTTTTTTTACAAAACTGGCAGAGGCACGTCTGGTACTGCAACCGCTGTCATCAAAAACAGGTCCCAAGAAAACGACTGTAACTTTTGTACCGTTTGAAACTTTTTCACCAAATTTTCACACACTGTAGATAAAATGTCATACTTTAAAACGTATATCATGGTTGTTTAAAAAAAATTCAGTTTTATAGACAGAAAATTCTTAAACATGATCTTACTTTTAGCCTTCTCAGGTGTATGTAAGCTCTTAAACGCGTTTATCTCAAAACACTGGTTTCAAAGTCGGTGGACATGACATCTCGCGAACCCCTCAATGAATAGTTTCCAAATTTACAGGAGGTACGATGAGAAATATTGAAAGGTCGTCGACGATCTCACTTTTTCAAAATCGATCTTCTTTTTCCAACAGTTACGTAAAAATGACGAGTTTTCTCATAGATTTTGTATGCTCGAGGTTGAATTCGTCGCCACGTTGTTAAAAAAAATGATTTGAAAAATCGACGATCGTCAACGACTCATATTTATGATAAACTTAAATAACCCGTTTGGTTTTTAGATTTCAGACGGACCGTTTAAGCTGGAGGGTGTCCACCGCCAAACGCCGTGAAAAAAATTTCATCATCCGCGGGCCGCTGTTGTTGTTGTTTTTATATATTCCGTGGTGATTTTTTAAAGGCTTTCAATATATGTACCTTTGTTTAAAAAAATGAGTCTTTTGCACGAACTGTTTACCAGAAAAAAATCGGCATTTAGCCATTTTTTTCGGGCCTCTAGGTAGATGTAGCCCCTTAACTAAAGGGGCGCGGTATTGAAACTATCGAGGGCAACAGCTCGATTATCAGTCGAGCTGTCAGATCGTCATGGTGTTTTTCAAAAACAAACGGTTCATGATAAAGGGAATTTCAGTATCGCTGTAAATGTCACTTTTTCGAAAAAAATCGTGACGATTCGTTGTACAGCAGAATCAAGTTCTAAAATACGTTTCGTTGAAGTTTACGGAAATAACTTTGAGGCTTTCAGACAACCCTTGACGTGTCATCTTTAACTCTTCCTCCTCCTCATCCTCGCCAGCCTCTCTCTTTTTTTCTGGACTTGACGCGAGTGTCTGGTGCCTTTGTATTGTTGCTGAATTGCCTCCTAAATAATCCCCGCGTTCCGTGGATGGCGCGCTCTTTCGCTTTCTCAACGAGTCACACTTTTGAGCTTCTGGCTACCACCCTTGGGAGCTACGCCACCCCTCTCTCGGCCATTGTAAGCTATAGACGGCGCGGCAGCATTTGCTCTCGCTCAATTTTCAGCATCGCAGTTCACGGCGACTCAAGGACAATGACGTCGCAGACTTTAATTTCGAGAGTCGTTCCACCCTCCCCACGCTACCCCTCCGTCGTTTTTTTCTCTTTGACCTATGTCCGTGTTCTTGCGGCGAAGCTTTCATCAATTTTTACATACGTTCTTTGCTTTCTCCCTTTTCCTGCTTGGAAAAGTATGACTTTCGAACGAATACGTGGGAAGGTATTGCGAATTTATGGCAAATGTCTAGAATCGGGGCTCCTGACCAAAAAGGGGTTGCCATTTTTTTCACCGAGCTGGTCTTTTTCAGGGTACTTTCTTATGATTATACAACTCGGCGGAAGAGAATTTTCCAAACAAACCCAAATAAAGTGTGTGTGTGTGCGCCCTACCCCCTGAACTCAATATTTACGTAGAAGTGTTTACAATCCGCAATTTCGTTGTATGTTTTCCCAATTTGAGAAAAACGAAAATTTATTAAATTAATAAAAATGGTTAGCCTCCGCCGACGAAATATCATTAGTGGAGACCAATTGATGCTGCTTATGGCAAAAATAAATATTTGTTGACGTTTTTCGTCAGGAGCCTCGATTCTACACATTTACCGAAATTATTTTCGAACGACTGTGCCCGGAAAATGGCTGCCGTCAAATGTTTCAATGTGCTTTCTAGCACTTCGTGAGCTTTTGTGTCGTTATTTGCGTGGTCTGAAAAAGCACGTCACGGAGACTTCCGAGGTTCCGAAGTCTTGCGAAAATGAGTCCTGCTGAATTCCTCCAAAAGACGCACGACGTGAATAGGGTATTACACCCTTTTTTCAAAAGTGTCTGAATTTGATCCTTTGGTGGTAATGAACTACTAGAATTTTTATTTCTATTTTATGAAGTCGACAAGTGCCATGAAAAAGCATTTCAATTTTTCGTCAATTGCATAGTAAACATCGACGATGCGCTAATTGTAAATACGGACATGTTAGCATTGAAAATGCTTTTAACGGGTTACACCTAGTTCGCGGCCGGAAAAAAGAAGTGTCCTCGTGAATTTTTTTTTGGGATATGCGTGCAGGTTAAATTTTTTTTTTTCATATTAAAGGATATCATTTGAAGTATCTTTGACAATTTTTTTATTGCGAAACATTCATAAACGACGGAGATACAGCAAATTGCACAGACCGCTGTGCAAAAAAGGTCCTTCGCGGTGACCACTCCTGCTCGGGACCAAATCATCTGAAATAAAAAAACCAAATGACTTTAGTTTTTGTACCGTATTATCTAGTCTTCAATCGAAGGATTTGAGAAAATAATTATTTTTGAAAGAATGGTCGCCTATTGAAAGTAATCGTCGAAATTTCGGTGAAAAAATACTGTTTTCCTTGATATAAAATAAAGTATGCATTAAAAAAAAATCCTTCGATTAAGGACTGCTTTTTGATATACAAAAAATGTGTGTGAAATTTGAAGCAGATCGGCTTAGTTGTTTTTGAGATGTTTTGGCCACCGATTCTGAAAAAGACATTCCGAGAAAAATGCATTTAAAGTTTTACGTCAGGTATATACGTGGATAAAAACGCTCATAACTCCCCCAATTTTCAACGGACCGACTTGAAATTTACAGAGAATATTTTTTAAAGGTTATATTATAAGGATCCGTCGAAAAAGAAAAATCGATTTTTTCAAAAATTCCAACTGAATGTACTGTAACTTACAGTAAAATTGTAAACTCTTAAAACTGTATATGTTTGTTGAGGTAGGCTGGGTATAGGGGTCTGAGTTAGCTGGATGTCACACGAAACTAACATTACCTGCGGGGAGCTGTCACATGCTAAATGTGATTGGTTGAAAAATGTCTCCTCCCCGCCCAATTCTATTCTTGTTATTAATTCAAAAATCAAATTACAACTTTTATTACAAATATATTACAAAAATTATATAACAATTAGTGTACAAACAAATCCAAACAAACAAACAAAGCTAAACAAGCCTAAAGGAACCCAAACAAACTCAAACAAACCAAAACAAAGCCAATTATATACCTCAATGTATAAATATTCTTGAAAAATAATAAAAACCAACTCATATTCTTTACATGTACCCGATTTTTATTACCCGAAAAATCTGATTAAATTTTCAATGCCGCGAAATAGTTGCACTTTGTGTCATATCTGTAGATTTTTTAAATGAAAAATTAGGTACAATCACTATCATTGGTGTTTGTTCTTAAATGTGATAATACTAGCGTAAAAACATCGGGAAAGTTGTGGATTAAAATGCCAAGTGGTATAAATATGAGGAAGACTTGGTTAAAGAATATGCATAACCTTGGAATTTAAAAAAATCCATTTTTGGTTTATTTTATTTTCTTATTGCGTTGTCTTGATTTTGAGTTGGTTCAAAAATTTTGTAAAAATTCCAAAAATTGACCGAGCTATGACGATTTTAGTGGAGCAGGTTAGAACGTCCCGTTGCGTTACGGCTCTAGCGCTGCGCGGTGCATTGTATGGTTTCTAAGGGCATTGATATGTCCAATTCGGCTGTTTGTTGTATGGTGCAGGAATTGCAGATTGAAGGTACGAAAAATAATTGTGATTTTATCTCAAGCAAGTACTCCATACACCAAGGCATTTTCTTACGATTGAATTTCTCAAATAACAATTGGAACGAAAGAGTGCATTTCATAGATAGAAATTTTAAATAAAAGGTGTTTAATTTTTTTACCAGCTCTATTAGTAATGGAGATATGAGCGACGAAAATTAATCCCATCACCTCTCACTCAACGTTTCGTCCCTTTCACTCATCTTTCTCATAAAAATATTCCTTGTTCATATCTTTATTACTAATGGAGCTAGCGAAAAAAAAGATACTTTTTTTTATTGTCAATTCAAAAAGAAACATGTTTTATTTCACACTTTTTTCTACAAAATGAATTTTTTTGTCATAATCGTCATTACAACAATTAAAACGTTTATAACGGGAAAAAACGATTCTAGAACACAATAAATGTCCTATTCGTATTGTCCGTACCCGAAACCATAAAGAACCACCGAAGCTATTGAGCAGACCTAAACATTTATACGAAAATGGTATACGGAAAAAGTGGATTCAGTACGTTTTCTTTTCTTGCGTTCATCTCGAAAGTATACTTTGCAATTTGGCATCCGCCATATCTCAAAATCTAATCGTCCGATTTACTTCAAATTTGGATTAGACATATTTGATAACATATTCAATCGACTGACCGGATGATTTTTTCATGTGTTCGTTCGTTTGTTAATAATAAACGTTTGAAGGCGTTACTTTTTTTTTTTATCGAAAATCGACCTTTTCTTTTAAAAAAGTGCCATTAATGCAATTTTTAAAATTTCGAAATTGTATCCGGTGGGTCTGTAGCTTTACCATTGCACTAAAAGTATATTTTTCCATTTTTGACTTTAGACGAATCCGCTTACCGGAATCATGTTCGCAACCGAGCCGTGCGAAAGCTACAGCCCCGAGATTAAACAACAATGATTACATTGTTTATATATATTTTGCAATGAGAAAAACGGTGGAATGTCGAGACTACGTACTATCTGTGTGCGAATGATCGACCTTATCATCCCAATACCTGAGACGAAAAAAAATATTGAAAATCGATCTGTTTTTTTAACTTCAAGGTTATGCATACCCCTTAAAACTTGCGAGAAGATATCCAAAGTCATTGTCCGAAAAAATTCATCTGTAATTTTGTGAACCACAGATGACTATTTGAAAGTCCAAATCCATTATGGCGGCTACCACTTCGTACATTCGTTGAACAGATAAGAAAAACTATTAAAAAATAATGAATTGTAATATTTATTTTGTGTTTTCATAAATTAAAACCAACATTATGCGATTGCTCATTGCGAAAACTACCTTACTTATACATTCTCGACATTTTTTCTTACGCAGAGCAAAATACCCTATTGCGTTATTGCAAAGGCTATTGTTAAATAGAATTTCGCCAAATGTTTCTCCTACCACGCTCGAAAAAGCGAGTTTAATTTTCGAGTGGAGTTTATGTGTACATTCGAGCGTTATCGCAATTTTAGCCTCACTCCGGATTTTCGCTTTTGCTTTTGCACTCCCTTTGATACAGTCGGTGCATGCTCTGAAGGAGCGAGAAACTTGGCCGGATGGATCAAAGTAGCACGGTCGGGGCTGGAAACGATGAATTTAGAGGGACCTCTCGTCTACCTGAAGTAATTATTCGTACTCAAGGTTTTATTAATATTAATGTTCATTGCGCTTCACGATACGTAGTCCCTGATTTGTTTTAAGCCCGAGACGAGTGTAAATACATTGAAACAAGATTTGAATGGAGGATGCATTTGCTTGCTCATCTTTCGGCATTGAATTACCGTCGTTTCTTTGATCTCGCCGGGCCGGAAATTCGTCAGTCTCCTAACGGACAAAGCAACGAGAAACAAACTTTATACACAAAACATTCTGATGAACGATGACAAGAGGGTCACGGTCGGTTCTTGGGAAGAGGCTTTTCTCAAGTTTCGAAGCTCGCAGAAACTTGGTAGTTGAATGGACGTAAGCTTGAATGTTTGCGCTAAATATATCATTATATTTTTTATATATTATGTATATATATATTAGGGTGGCCCAAATTTGAGCTCTATTTTTTTCCTTTTTCTCACCCTCCAATTATCTTATTTAAAGAAAAAAAAACTTTCGCGAAATTTGCGAGTGGTCAAAAAATATTTAGAGGTCGCTCAAGCCTCCCAAAAATGCAAGTTTTTATTTAAAAAAACGATTTTTCTTTCGTTCACTTCTCACTTATGAATTTTACGCTTTATAATTTTTAATTTAAGCTCACGAAAGCTTTAGCTTGCCAATGAATATTTAGTGGTCGCTTAAAAGCTTCGAAATTTCCAATTTTCGCGAATTTTTTCCTCTCTTCACTCATAGATTTAACAATTTGTAACATTTTCAAAACAATTAATCCTTTTATTCGTTAGAAGCAGATTTTTTAAATTTACCTTACATTCTAACCCGATAAAACGGGGGACCTACCACTTTGTTCACGGACAAGAGCTTTGAAGAATTATTTCATGAGAGAAAGAATGATAATTCTTGGTTTAGCAGTGTGAGATAACTTTGAAAAATCTGTTTCTAACGAAAATTGATTAATCGTTTTAAAAATTTTACAAAGCGCCAAATTTATGATGATTGAGATGAACAAAAAGATTTGGCGAGAATTGGAAATTTCGAAGCTCTTGAGCGACCACTAAATATTCGTTGACCGGCTGGAGCGTTGGCGAGGTGAATTTAAAAGTTATAAAGCCTAAAATGCATGGGTGAGAAGTAAACGAAAAAAAAAGATTTTTTAATGAAAATTTGAATTTTTGCGAGGCTTGAGCGACCAGTAAATATTTTTTGACCGCTCGCAGATTTCGTAACAATTCTTTTTCCTCTTTAAAGAAGATAATTGGATGGTGAGGAAATGGAAAAAATAGAGCTCAAATTTGGGCCACCCTAATATACAGGGTGAGGCACATAAAGTGTTACAGAGCAATGTCACTCAAACTATTGATCATATCCAAAAATGTTTCAGACAAAAATTAAAGTGTTCGAGAAGGCCGTTATACTGGACCACCCTATTTTTTTTATCGGTGGAGGTGCTGAAGCTACGTCAAGGTCAACTCCACTTTTTAAAAAGGAATGGTACATTTTTTCTTGAACCATCTTGTGGAGCATCTCAAGCCGCATAAAAAACTCACGGGGTCAAAGTCGTTCAAGGTCATTCAAGGTCACCTATTAAAATGAAATACAAAACTAAATATCTCTTTAGATATTTAGATTTGTATCATCGATACTGACCTTGAATGACCTTGAACGACTTTGACCCCCTAATGTTTTTTCAATGTTATTCACACATTGGTTTCTTTGTTAATTGATACGTTTTTTTGGGTTTTTAATCGTCCTACCCGGTTATTTATTACATTAAGGAGGGACACCACTATGGTGCGCAAAAAATCGATTTTTTTCAATTTCTCAGAATTTACATGTTCAAGAGAATGTGAAAAAAAAATTCAAGTGAAAATATTGAAAATTTACTAAGTTACAGACGATTTAGTGAGAGCAGATAGCACTGCGATTGACGTATACTAAAACTTTTAATCTCGTTTTTTCTCGAAACGACGTTTCTCGACCTGGCCGGAATTATAACTCGCGCTATTGTACAATTTTCGATTGGCAAGAAAAAACCAAAATTTCCGTGATTGCAGTAGCTATCGTTGTAAGTACCCTTTTTTTAAATTTAATATTTTTTGATCCCCTGAATGCAAGTTTTTTATAACACTCGCCATTTTGCGAAATATTTTTCTTTCAAAAAACGGCTACGCACAACGAGAACCACATTTATATAAATTATAAAACTGTTTCACTTTTATTTTTCCGACCAACCATTGTCGCGTTATCGAACCGGCCGTTGGATTACATTTTTTTATACAGAGGCTCTATTATATCTTCATGACGTTGTTAATTTATTATGATTTTTTTAATACAAATTTACGCGAAATAAGTTCACTGTATGTTTAATAGCATACCTTTTTCCCAAATCCCGCATAAATCATCCATTAAATAAAATAATCTGAAAAAACGACCTTTTTTCGACTTGTCAGAGTGGTGTCCGTCGTTAAAATGTTTTTCGCATTTCCGGAGCTAGGTCAAGAAACGAGTTCATTTAGAAATATTATAGAGAATATAAAAAAACATTGAAATTCAAAGTTGCGCTCCCTCACAGCTTACGTGATTTCATGCGTACATCAATTATCAACATCCGGATCAATTTGCGGATCCGCAGGGCTTCCGCTGCGAGGAAGTCGAAATTCGGAAAGTCTCTTCCTCCGTAGTTTATTCCCATGCGTAGAGTATGTGACTAAATTACGGTATAACGATTTTCCAAATGGATAACGGACTCTGGATCGTAGGAGCCAGACTTTTCATGATTTTGTTTTACTCGTATTAGAGGCGAATACTGTCAGTTATTCTTTTTATTACGGGCCGATGTGCACTCAGTGTAATGGCGTATGAAAGGATTTTCATATACGTCCAACCGACTCACTGTTCAGCACTCTTAATAGAGAGAAAGAGGGAAAGAGAAAGAGAGAGAGAGAGAGAGAGAGATATATATGCAGAAGGTCCATGTATCATTGCAACGCGTTTAAGGGGCTAGTCCACTTTGGAGCCACGAAAAAGGCTATTTTCGCGATCTTTTTTAAGGATTTTATGAAAGATATGAATATAAAAGGTGTCGGGCTTGATAAATAAAGTCTTGAAATACATAAAAAAATATTAATTCATTTTTCTTCATTTTTAAGTACGATAACTATAGTTTAACGTAACGCCTCAAAAGTAGGTGGGCTAGGTAGCTCCATCACAACTCGGCAACGGCTTGTCTGAAACAATAAAATCAAAGTCCATTAGATTCAGTATGACACCAGCTACAAAATGACCCTCGGATATAAAGATTTATCAAAAAATAAAAAAATGGCAGATGAAAAACGAAAAAAGTTTAAAACAACCCGTTTTTTCGCAGTTTTTCGCAAAAAAGAGTAAAAATCAACATTTCAAAACCATTGAGGGCGCTCAAATATTGGACATGTGATCTTTAATTTACATAAATCCGTCAACACATCAACTGTATTTAATCCATTGTGAAACAACCTTAGATTTCTTAAATAAAAATCCCGAAACTGAGTATAAAGGTGTGATAATGATTTCTCTAATTACTATTGTGCCGAATTCAATACGGTTAATGAAACTGAATTAATCAAATTTATTAAACGTTTAAGGGGTCTTTTCACTTTAACCGCTAAAAAAGCTATTTTCATGCATTTTTTGATAGGTTGATATTATAGGCATTGATATAAAAGTTGTTACCCTTAAGAAATACACTTTCGAATAAAATTGAAATAAAAAAAAATGGATTTATGAAACCCAAACAAACTTTAAACGCGTTTTTCTCGAAGCAACGTTTTTCGACGGCTTGTTAATAAAATCTTCGACACTACTGACCCGATCCTTATGAAATTTTAACCACATATTCTTTACAACTATAGCTCTAACGCATATCAAGGGTTTTTTTGAATTTTGATATTCACTATTTTGTTTGCCAAAAACGGTGAAAAAACACGTTTTTTTGTTTTGTTTCGAAAAATGTCCGCCATTTTGTTATTTCCGCATATATAAAAAATCGTATGATATGCGCGATAGTCATTAATATACCGAATTTCAAACCGTTTGATTTTTTTGTTTCGGATGATCCATCTCCGAGATTCCATCAACATCGCAGACCCACCATTTTTTGGGACATTTTTTTAACTACCATTTTCGTCTATAAATAGTGACTTAAATAAATAAACTTTTTTCATAATGTATTGCGAAAGTGTATTTAGTAAGTGTAACAACTTTTATATCAATATCTATAATAAAAACCTACCAAAAAAAATCATGAAAATAGCCTTTTCTTTTAGCGTGTAAAGTGAGAAGACCCCTTGAAAATTTGAGCACCACAAGCTTTTATTTATAGTGACATATATGCGACTCGGTAAAAAAAATCTACTTTTTAGTACATTAAATAAAAGCTTGTTAAAAAAACATTCCATATAAATTTTACAACCGTCTATACTGTCGGATAATGCAAAAAAATCGATTTTTCGAAAATTTTATATTGTGATAATTCCTTAATCGCGGAACTGCAAAGATTTTCCAATTTGTTACCATCGAAGCTCCACCATGAAAACTCGGTTTTCCCAATTTTCTCTGAAAATTATTTCCTCGCTTTCAGTTTCCATAAATTTAGTGCCAGATGATTTCCAAAATTTGGATTCAAATTTGACCGCGGTCGAGTCACCGCCGGAACTTTCTCATCATATCCGTATCAACGCGTACGCGTCCATTAAGCCGGATATCCGAGAGGTCAACCATAGAGATTGCAGGGTATATTGGTGTGCCGTTGAATCTCGCCGGTGGCCTGCGTGTTGTGGAGTTCAATATAGTGTATTGTACAACATAGTTGTGTCGTTGTATACCGCCAGTTGTTGGACAGAACATAGGGGGGGCCTCGGGGCACGGGCTTGCGTGTTTCGTACATCCTGAAAGTGACAAGCGGACGGACGCCGAAAATATCCCGACGCGCATAATTCACGGGGCAAACAAGTATTCTCAGAGGGTGGAGCTTCACTTTTGCCGCTTGGCGACCTCGTTGTTTTTCCTTGTTGTTCAATTGATTTACGAGTCGTTCTGTCAAGGCTGAAATAAATTATGCGGCGGAATACATTTTTCGGAGGTCCTGAAACAATCGGTTGAATTAAAAGGGCTTCGAACGACGGAATGAAGGGCTCTCTTTTTTGTTGTTCAATACACTAGAAAATAAAAAATAGAGGTATACATTTTTTATGAATTATAAGTATATTTTTTGTATATGTAAAAAAAATAAGTACACAAGTTATATTTTATAAAATATAATTATATTTAACAAAATATAATAATATATTATATTGATTTTTTAATGAATTATAAGTCTCAATTTTTTTTCAATAATAATATACTCAACGCTAATCACTTGATGAGTAATAATTATTGTTTAATGAACTATAAAATCGCTTGGTGGCCTATGAATTCAAAAATCGCAACAAATTCTTTTTTTTTTCTGAAAATGTGTAAGGCCCAGGTAGGGAATCAAAAGGCTGACGATGGAAACAAACTTGTGTGAGCCTTGTTTCACCGAGCCTGAGTGGGACAGACCTGGGCCAGGTTTCATTGCATCGTTTGGAGCAGCCTGGAACCAAGACTGGCTGCTTAGCCTAAACTCAGGGTTATTTCAAGCTTTATTCAGCCAGTGAATTTTAAGGCTAAAAAATCAAGGCTGGATGCAGGCTTGTTTCAGGTTGTGATAAAATAAAATAAATTTTAAATAATGTTTTTTCTCTACTTTTATGAAAAAAAAAATTAGCAATAAATTTGTCGGGTGCGAAGGCACGAAAAACGAAAGCGAAGGAGGCAGCTCAGAACATTTAAACATATTCTCTTATCGATATTTATGAGGTACACAAAAAAGTTTTTTTTCTCGTCACATACACATTTCGTATATACTCACTCTCTGGGGTTTGCGTACACTCTGTGTATTACGTGTCCCATAAACAATAAATAAAATAACGTATTGTGTTTAAAATATTTTATATATATTTTATAACAAATAATATAATGAACAACAAATATATATAATAAGTAAAATTAATTCTTTACAAATTGATTAAATTTACCCCAATGTAGAATATAGAAAACTAAAAACAGGCCTCATATAGCCTCGAGAAGAGTTTGGGATAAGCTTGGTTATAAATGCTCGTGAAGACTTCATTAAGGCTCGTTTTGAACCTTGTTGTTTCGTCGTTTCAGGCTTAGTACAGGCTTTTTTACCAGCCTTTGGTCAAGCCTGTGTGCAACAGCCTGAAACCGCGTTATCATTCAGGGGTTCAGCTAGGCCTGAAATCAGGCTGGTGCTCAGCCTGAATTAAAAAATGTGAGCCTTGTTTCAGAGCTTGGTGAGCCCTTTTTTCATCGTCAATTCCTACCTGGGGGGTTGAATTTTCGAAAACATTCTGGCACTTTATACATTCATCGCATTTTTTCAAAACGCGCCCGAAATGATTTACTTTCCCTGCTTTTGTATTAAAACTGCCGAGAAGCGTAGCTCGGTGGCGAATAAATTTATCTTCATTCCCATCACATTCACCCCTTGGGTGTTCGAGCAAGGCTTGCCCGGCATCGGAGCACGAATGTGGTATCGAGGACACGGGAGCTAGCAACAGAGCAGCTGAACGGCGCGTGGCGCCCAGCCAAATCTACCACAGCACAGTCACGATGAGTGTCACTCCTCCCCTTCGAGTTTTCATTTCAGGGTGGCTAATTTTACAGCGGGATGGTCCTCGGTCGTCTGTGACAACGAAAGTATCCCCTGCGTAGCAGTTTTGACCCTAAACGCACTGACCGATCTTCTTTCCCTAGGCTTCTGCCCTCTCTAGCACGATGCTACGCTTTCTCCCTCCCAAACCTCGACACGTTGAGCTTGCGAGCTTGCGAAAGACACGAAGTGAAGTTTTGCGGGCGAAATCGTGGTTTCGTTTTTAATTATTTTTATCCGAAAAGAATTTTGGGGCAGCCTTCATGATGCATGGTTGTTTTGGAGGAACGCTACCATGGTGATAAAAATTAGAGACATTAGTATTTCGTTTGTGGTAAGCCGTATGCAGCATTTGGCATCGATCCACTGACTCGTTGAAGAATTGTGGTACTCTCAATTTACTGTGGTTACGCATGCCTCCTCACGGCATGTTGCTTTACTCCCAGATGTTATCAGAACATACAGAATGAAAAAGCAGTGTAGATGGTTTTTAATATTTTGTGCGGATAATTTGTGTGTGAAGGAAACCTTTTGGAAACTTTTACATTATTCGCTATATAATTGTGTTATCAATTGAGTACAATACATTAAAATTACATTACAATTACATCATATTTACATTATAATTGCATTGCGATTACATTACAATTACGTTGCTATTACATTATAATTGCATTGCGATTACATTACAATTACGTTGCTATTACATTACAATTACATTGCAATTGAATTCCAATTGGATTACAATTACATCACAATTACTTAACAGTTACAAAGCAATTATGTTGAAATTACACTGTTTTATGATAGGTACATTGAAATTACATTGCACGTACATTGGAATTACATTACAAGTACATTGAAATTACATTACAATTCCATTGGAATCCCATCGCACATACATTATACTTAGATTACGATTATTTTACAATAACATTACAATTGCAACGTTTTGGAAAAAGTCACATTAGTCGCCATATAATTATGTCGTTAATTGACTACAATACATAAATATTACATTACAATTACATTACAATTCCAATGCAATTACATTGCAATTACATTATAATTACATCACAATCATATTATAATTAAATTATAATGATATGACAATTCTATTACAATTGCGTTATTGCAATTTTAATCAGTATTAAAATTCTACTTATTTTGTCGTTTGCATATCCCATACATTTTTACCGAACTGTATGGCAATGACGTTGTATCCTAATTAAGTTAACTATTAACAAACACTGCGGAACGAACGTAAATAAAAATACTTCCAACTAGAAATTTGCGCTCTGTCTACGTATTGTGCGACTTGCGACTGATTTTGCTTTACATTTGGAACACGTATCTGAGAATTTCAATAGTCGACTAGTTTTGCCTGCACTGAAAAAAAAATTCGTTCATCCATCCAAAATTCAGTTGGTTTAACAAAATTGTATCTTTAAATACGTTCAACTTTATTTTTGATTGGCATAACAAAACAGTATAGTTGGGCAGTAACCAAAGATACTTTTAATCTATCTGCTTATTTAGCATGTCTGAGCAACTGTTAAAACAACAAAATTTCGAGACAACAAAATGCATTTTGCACATTCAACGATTCTGTTTTCTCAGTGTGCAATTGCATCTCCCGTACATTTATTTGCAAGGGGATTCTTCTCATTTTCTCCAACGCAATACACCAATACTCCAAACCCAACACCATATTGCAAATGACAATGAAATTAGTCTAAAACGTAATCGTTGAACGGAAGGGCGGAGTGACAAAATAGCGTGGAGTGAAACGAGTTCGTCGATTGTCGCATGTATAGGGTGTCTCAAAATTACCTGACATTTTAATTTATTAATGAAACGTATTATTTATTTGAAAAGTACGAATATTTTTATTTCAATATAAGGTGCAAACATGAAGATTATGTGTGGAATACAATATCCGATGAATAGCAGCCTCGTCCCTGTTTGCAAACGTTCACTCTTTTGACGAAATTTTCAACAACTTTTTGGCATAATTGCGGACTAATTTCATTAATGGTGCGTCCAATTGCTTCCTTGAGCTCCGGAATGGTCTGTGGATCATTGGCAGATAACAGGACCATGAAACTTCGTCTGCAATGACCGCATTGTTTCGCCCGTGGTGTGGCAGGTTGCGGCATTTTGTTGAAAGAATATGTCTTACAAGTCCATGCCGTTTATGCCATTTATCGGATATTGTGTTCCACACATAACCTCCTCGTTTGTACCTTATATAAAAATAAAAATAGTCGTACTTTTCAACTAAATAAGACGTTTTATCAATGCATAAAAATGTCAGATCCTTTTGAGACACCCTTTAAACGTTAACGTGAGAATGACAAGAAGGAGAATTCCAGTAGGTCAGGGGAAGTATTTTCCATAAATGGGAAGAGTCCCATAGTTTGAAGCTGAGAGATCGGGGCCAAGAGCCCAGCTTGGGAAATCCTTGTTCCCACCCTTCACTTCCTCGAGGGTATTCAATTATCACGAATTGTCTTGCTCGAGGAATCTTTGTATGTGAATTGAAGCGAGACGAGGTTTTGAACCGATGCGGTGGCAAATTCGGGCCAGATATTTAAGGGGGGAAGAACATTTACAAATTTGAAGAAAAAAAAAACGATTTTTTTCTTTCCATAAATCGATGGTTCAATGTCTGAAGAATATTGTGTCCAATTTTTAAACCGAAATTCCAAAAATTGTCTGAGTTTTCGCGGAAAAACTCCAGGAGCTGTTCGTGCTGAGACGCAAGTTCGCGGCCGCGGACGGTGGTGCATGCGCCCTTCTATACTTCGTCGTGCTCCGATATTTTATGTTTCGTAGTCGTACGCGGTAGGGCCCATCGTTGTCGATGCGGAGTGTCGCAGGTACTTTAAAATTCACCTTGGGCAAGTTGGGAACTTAGTGCTTCTCAAAATGTCCGCGTACCCAAAAGATTCTCATGCAACACCTAAGGGCCCTTTACGGAAGAGAACATTTTTTGGAAACCAAAATATTAATGGTAATACGGAAAATAACGGAAGGCAGAATGTCGGTGCCAAAAAACTTTTTAGTGCGAGCTCTAATGAAGTGTGTTGGAATCCGCTGTTGACCTATCGGTTTATTGAATTTCGGGTCGGAAAGCCCGTAGAGAGCAGCATCAGGAAAATCGTTTTTACGAGGAAGCCGAAGGAATCCTGCAGGGCTCTGGAATCGCGGATTAGCCGGTAAGACATCAAAGCATTAAGTTTTCCCTTGTTGAAACTTTGAGCGCGTTTTTCTCAAAACTGTATTTTTCCCAACTGCTGGAGTGATTACCCAAAAATTATTCAACCGATTTTGATTAAATGTGTCACACATCTTCCTTGTACCATTAGTTTGTCGGTGAATCTAAATAATATTTTAATTCCAAAAATGGAACGTACTTTTGCCCATAAATATAGCAAGAATTTCATGAAGAATCACAAAATTGACTTTATTAAGCTGCCATTTCGCGAATTTTGCATACATTTCCAAAGTTCTGCTTCACCGACAGCGAATGGGTGTTACCTTTAAGGCGTTACCCCCACTTCTAGCGCAAAAAAGGCCTTTTTCATGATTTTTTTTGAAGAAAACTACAAAACTTTTTTAATCGATCAATATACCATCTTAAAGAACTTTCAGTAATTTTTTTATTGAAAAATATTACATTGTTTAGTGGCAAATGGCCGTCAATGAAATAATGTTTTTATATACACGGTTTGCGGTGACCAACATTGCGGCGAAGTGGATCATCTGAAAAAAAAATGCGGATGGATTTAGTCAAATATAAGTATAAACTAGTCTTTGATCGAAGGATTTTAAAAAATATTTATTTTTCACAAAATGGCGGACAGTCAAAGTTAATGGTTCGATTTTAACGAAAAAAACGACCGTTTTTTGGCTACAAAACGGCCATTTTTTTCGAAAAAAAAAAAATCGAACGATTAAAGACTACATTTTTATGTATTAAATAAGCCTGCAAAATTTCAAGAAGCTCGGTTCATTAGTGTTCGAGTAATCTTGGTCACCGATTTCAGAAATGCCATTTTGAGAAAAACGCGTTTAAAGTTTCTCTTTCAACGCGGATTCTTCTCTTTCAACGCTCATATCTCAGTCAATTTTGTTCGGATCGACTTGAAATTTTCAGGACATATTCTCAGATACTTATACTTCGAAAAAATGCAATAAAAAAAATCGATTTTTTCAAAATCGCAAGTGGGGGTAACCCCTTAAGAATCATTTCGATTTCTTTGTTTCAGACACTTACAGCGCGAGGGAGTCCAGCAGTCCGGAAACTTTTTGAGCGACTTCCCCCGAACATCGATGTACACAACTGGCAATTTGGATTTAAAACAAAATGATAAAATACTTTTGCATACTTAAAATATCAGATAAAAAGCGCACAAAGTTACAAATTTCCATGAGCATCCTTTACATGAAAAAAAATCACAAAAAAACGAATTTTTTACCTTCTAAATGGTCTTCCCCCCTTATGAGTGATAAACCTTCCGGCAGACTAATTGCGTTTGTCTGACAAGCTGCTGGGTAGAAAAATAACATTTGACATGAACTAGAGGATCTCCTTTCCCCCTTTTTCTCAATATTTTCCCGAGCTGGGATCGGCTGCTGTGAACGATATTTTATTTTATCATCGCGAACGCGTGATCGATAAACGACACTTTTTGATTTTGTATCGTCGCCTTTTCTCGGCTACCTTTCGTATTTACCGTCCGCACAAGGCGTTCACCGCAGTTGAAACTTTCCCTTCTGCCACAACCGGGCGCAAACAACGCGCAGAGATGGTGCAAACAATGGCCGAGGTAAACAAAAAATAAACAATGAAAAACTTGTGGACGAACGAAAAATGGACGGGGAGCTTGCATGGAAATGTAAAAATGGGGCGGGAGGGTAGAAGAGCGAGTGGGTTACGCCACGACCTCTTCAAAAAGCATTGTCCAAGTAAATGAGAATTAATGACGGTTCCGTAGTCACCGAGTGGAAGCCTCGAAAGCTCCTACGGGTTCTCGGGAGTCCTTATCATTGTGCGAAGGCTCCTCTGCTCTGTCTCAGCATTCCTCATGGACTTTGCAGAAAATTTATTGCATTACGTGCTTTTTTCATTTTTCCATTTTTTTTTCACCGAATACTAGATTTCCAGTGTGTTTTGGTACAATGTTTAGTTATCCTGTCTTTTTGCATTCGTTTCAATGAAACGCATATGGTATAAGTAAAGGAAAAGTTCACGTTAATTAGGAGCTTGCCTGGGCTTGGATATATAGAAAACGGCCATTCGTTCCAATTTATAAACGGAGGTGGTGCTTAATACAGGCTTCCGCCATTTTTAAGTGACCGTCGGCGGATAACATTTTAGATTTCAAAAATTGAAAAATACATTCGAAGAGTGCCTCTAATGTGTCCATGAATGTTAGAGCTTTTGAGACTCTTCCAATCTCTCTTCGCACGACTGCCATTTATGTTTCATGATTTTCTTTTATCAGTTTACCTGCGTCTTTAGAAGTGCTAATCGCCATTTTTTCCATGAAATTTCAAAAATGCCAAATATATTTTTAGAAAGCTTGAGAAATTCCCATGCATTTAAACACCCCACGTTCTTTTTAACAACGATTATTAATTAGTTTCATCCTTCTGTACTACTCCGGCAAGGGATTATCGAAAAATGCATTCCTCGCTTATCAATATCACGTTAAAGCAATCTTTCCATGAATTATTAGGTGGAATATCATATTGATTTATTGAAACCTCTAATATTTATGGGCGTATCGGTGCAATAAATATGATAGCGGGGACGCTATCTCAGTTTTTCTCTAAGCTCTACAAAAATTCATCCCCTCATGTACGAGAAAAGCCTTGGAGCAGGCACACTCCGAACACGAGGTGGAAACCACTAAAGAGAAACTACCCCGGAGCTTTTAGAGGCCCCGTGTCGTTTTTGCACGATCTGGAATATGTATTTAGATCTCTCTCTCTCCCTCTCTCTCTCTCTCTCTCTCTCTCTCTCTCTCTGTATATATATATATATATATATATATATATATATATATACAGGGTGTCCCAGAACTGAATGTATTGCCTGCAATGGGGGGTTAGGGATGAAATTCTGAGTCGATTGATATAAGCATATGTGGGTCTCATATCAACCCCTGAATTATTATTAATTTTTAAAGGCGGGCCAATCAAGTGCGCCCGCCTTTGAAAATTAACAATAATTCAGGGGTTGTTCTGAGACCCACACATTCTTATATCAATCGACTCAGAATTTTACCCCCAAACCCCCACTTCAGGAAACGCATTCAGTTCTGGGACACCCTGTATATACACATACCGAATACATATTCCAGATTTAATATATATGGATATATATATAGCTACGTGGTGAACAAAGTATACCTTTTTACACACGTGCAAATGTGAATGTACATGGATGAATGTGTAGCCAGGCGTTGGATACCCTACACGTATAGTTATTAGAGGGTTGCACATGACATGTGTAACGGAGAATTGAACGCCAAGCTTGAGCCTTTAAATGCTCCGATAAAAACGCTATCCTGAAGCGAATGGCCGAACGAGACAAAAACTTAAAACCAAACTTCCTAGTGCAAATGATAAAAAGTAATAAAAATGCAACCCGATTATTTGTGGTTCAGTTAAATCGGCCATCTGGTAAACCGAACAAAAACAAATGTAAATCGACAGTAGTGGACGTGTGGCCTGTTTTCGGCCTGGGCGATTTTCGCCAGTTAAGCGTTATTAGCCGGGGTCGACATCCCGATGGGTGACCGTTTGGCCGTGCCCTGGCTCGCACACCGACCCTACCGTAGAGGTCAGTTTTACTGATCTTCAGATGGTAACGCAACTGGAAGTGCGTAAAATATAGCCCCCTGTAACGGTACAGGTCCTCAGTTACCCTGTGCCCTTTTGCGGATGCGATGAAGCAGCGCACTAGGAAAGAGCTGTGGATAACATTCAGCGGGAGAAGTTTCAGGAGAACTAGAAATAGGGGAGTGACAAGTGTGGGATGAGAATGAAACAGATGGGATTGTAAAAACCCAAAATCTTTCTGTAATAATAGTTGCCTCTTTGGACCACTTACATATTTTAACCTAGCACTTTAGGCACATCTAGGCCTCTCGTAAATTACCAAATGTAGTTTTTTTTTACGAAGCACTTTTGTGATAGTTTTGTTTTCAATTTTTATCAATTAATAGAATTGTTATTAATTGTTTTATCAGTGGTACTTTGAGTACACCTAGGCCCTTTGGACACTCTCGATGGTAGATTTTTTTTGCAAAGAGTATTTATCAATAGCTTGCACAGAAATTATTCGCAGAGTCCGTGGCTTTTTTCTTCGTAAGGTGATCCAAACATGTACAGGGTGTCTCAAAATGACGTGACATTTTAATTTATCAATAAAACGTATTATTTATTTGAAAAGTACGAATATTTCAATTTTGATATGAGGTACATACATGGAGGTTATGTGTGGAACGCAATATCCGATAAATGGGCGCCTCGTCCCTGTTTGCGAACTTTCACTCTCTTCACGACATTTTCAATAACATTTTGGCATAATTGCGGAAAAATTTCATCAATGGTGCGTCCAATTGCTTCCTTGAGCTCCGAAACGGTCTGTGGATCATTGGCATACACTTTTCCTTTCAGAAAACCCCAAAGAACGAAGCCCAATGGCGTCAAATCGCACGATCTTGGTAGCCAATTCACATCGCCGCTGCGGGAGATAACACGACCATGAAACTTCGTCTGCAATAACTATGAAGTAACAATGTAGCGAGTAAAAATTTCTATTCGTTGCTCGATCGTGTAATTCTTCATGACTAAACCCCAATACTCCCTGATGCCAGTTGTCAAAGATTAGTACTCTATGTTCGCTACAAAAAAAATTGGCGCGCAATTTAAAATGCCAGGTCATTTTGAGACACCCTTTAGATACTGCACGTTTGAAGAATTTCTATATTATTATTTCTGGTGTATTCTACTGGTTAATGTTGTAGTGTTGCAATGGGAATTGGAACACGGGTCCTTCCATGTTCGTTTTAGCGAAAACTTTTTCAGAATCGTTCAAATGAGATTATCGATTTCTGCTGAAGCTGCAATAACCAATTTGCTTTTGCACGTAAGTAAAGTATGAAAGACTGGTAAGAAAAGAATGCTCTCGTGTATTGGAATACGTCCAACGGTGAGCTGGCTACACGTGTAGCTTCATCGATCTTCCTTACGCCTGCCCACAGCTGCAATTTTAGTTTCCATTCGCAGTATACGACAAGCACCGCCGTTGGGTAGTGTAAGCGGGAAACGTATTACAACCGCCTCCATCTTTCTCCAATCGAAATACTTTCCGGTTCATTTTCTCTGATCAACTACTTTCCGATATCTATTCGTTACTGTTCCGTCGAATGCTTCGACCCAGCCCGTACATCCATTTCTTTGATTTCTCTTCACCAAACCTGTTTTTCCATTATCTCTGACTGGGTGCTGTCTCCGAGCCTTCGAACACTTCGCACTCTTCGAGCACGTTCGCCAACACGAAATAAAACCTGTTAAAGACTTTTGATTCTTTCGTTTCCCCGAAGGCTACAGGCGACATCCTTCGTTGAGAGTGATTGCAAAATCCCAACAGCTTTTAAGCCTGCTGACGTCAATGGTGTGGGGCGTTTTTGGCCACCGGACAAGCACCATATATCGGTTAGTTGGTTAATATTGGATAGCTGACTATCTCGAGATTTCTCATAGTGACATCTGTTTTGGATTTTGTACACTAATAACTAGCCGTAAGATGTCGCCACTGCCAAACTTTTGGTTGCATAGCAACAAGAATGGTACAACAGTGAAATGAAGGTACTTTTCGCGTGAAAAAATGCTTTGTGTTAAAAAGTGTTGTTTTCATTGAGGGGAGTATAAATAATTTATGCTTTTGTTATTTGTTAGCAACAAGAATGGCGCAACAGTGAACTGACGTTACTTTTCGCGTGAAAAAAAATTCTTTGTGTTAAAAAGTGTTGTTTTCATTGAGGCGAGTCCAAATGATTTATGCTTTTGTCATTTTTCATGAAGTATAGAATTTATTTTACTCAATAAAAGTATAATGTTCGTGGAAATAGCAATATGTACACAAATACTGCTGTTCATATTCAGCCATATCCAGTCTTAATAACGGATATTTCATTGCGTCTAATATCGGACATTCGTTTGTGCCAAAATGTTCCTACCTAATTAAAGATTAAGGGGTCTTCTCACTTTAAACGCTAAAAAAGGCTATTTTCATGCATTTTTTTGATAGGTTTATATTATAGACATTGATATAAAAGTGGTTACACTAAAAAAAACACGTTCGAAATAGATTTAAAAAAAAAATTATTTAAGTCCCTACTTATGGACAAAAATGGCAGTTAAAAAAATGTCCTAAAAAAATTGTAGGTCTGCGCTGTTGATGAAATCTCGGAGATGGATCATCCGAAACAAAAAAAGCAAACGATTTTAGATTCAGTATGTTAATGGCTATAGCGCATATCATACGATTTCTGATACATGCAAACATAACACAATGGCGGACATTTTTCGAAAAAGCAAAAAAAAACGTGTTTTTTTCACCGTCTTTGGTAGAAAAAAAAGTAAATATCAAAATTTCATATGGATCGGTTGAGTCGTTTCGAAGATTTTATCAACAAGCAGTCGAAAAACCCTGTTTGATAAAATCGCGTTTAAAGTTTGTTTGGGTTACATAAATACATGCATTTGTTCAAAATTATTTCGACAGTGTATTTATTAAGTTATTAATACAACTTTTATATCAATATGTATAATATGAACCTATAAAAAAATTATGTAAATAGCCTTTTTTAGCGTCTAAAGTGAGAAGCCTCCCCGAACTCATAAAGAATGTTTGATAATAACTACAAAGTTATAACAATAAACGTTTTGTTTGATTTCATATAAAAATAGTCCCCTGAAATCAGATATAAGAAAAATGGAGTTTGGGCCCTAATATCGGATAACTGATTTTAAGCAACCTTTTTGAAAGCCGTAATTTCTGTCTGTTTTTGCAAAACATAATATAACTCAAAATATTTGAATGTAATGTGTAAAACAATTATTAGCATATCGTTGTATGAAAACGTAAAATTTGAAGGTCTCAGCAATGATCTTCCTTTTTTTAAATTTCAAACAAAAGTATCCGATATATGGTGCTCCCCTATTGATCATTCGCGGCTTGCAGAAGGTCAGAATTCTTAAAAATGTTGATCAAGAAAAGGTTTTTACATAAAATCGAATTCTCATTAGATAAAATATAAAATTCTAATTAGACAAAATCTAATTCAAATAAGATAAAATTTAATTCTTATTATACAAAAAGTAGTACTAGTCAGATAAAATCTAATTTGAGATTTTAAAGGATTCTCTAACACCCATCAGCTTTATCTGGATGACTCGAGTGGAAAGGTTGTTTGGAAAGCTATCGATTATGCGCATCAACGTATTCAGGATTGCAATAAAAAATCCGTTCCAATTGAGGATTATAATTATCACCGTGGTTATTACGCTTGGCTGGTTTGATGACGTATGATGGAATAAGGGTGAGTGGAGTGTCCCAGATTTCACCATCCCTTCTGTCTCTCTTTTCTCTGTTGGTCTCTATCTTTCTTGCACTTGGTTTTGCACAAGCGCAAGATCGGGAAGGATGACGGCAAGTACTTGGTGCGCTTCGGAGAAGCTTCGCTGCCCTTTGTAGCTCCTCCGGGCAATGCAGTCTCCAGAGTCTGGAGTACATATAACGGGGACCTAATTACTGTAGCGGTCGTTAAGACAGCGACTCCGGACTTCCAGTCGCCCCTGGGGGGACTTGACAAATTAGTGGACCGCCTCGACTCTTGCCCCCTCCTCCAGACATAGCGCACGATCCTTTGGTACCTGGAGTGTTGCACACGAGTACCATCAGTGGCGTGAAATAGGGACGAAAGCCCAGGAACTTATGAAAGAAAAATAAATATATAGTCCAGCAGCATGACGAAGGAAAAACACTCGAGAATTTCGGGTATTGTGACGAACGGGGTCACGCGAAAATTGCACTCTCAGCTCTTTCTCAGGCTTTCCTTCCATTCGCTTTTCATCAAACGGAACCAATTTTTTAAATACATCTCTTCGGCAACTTCATCGAACTTTCGAGCTCCCGAGTTTACGAGGACAACGAGGAATGGAACCAAAGAAGCGACGGATGGCGAGAGAACTCGGGGTATTGTTGGTAAAGGGGGAAAAACAATTCGGGAGACCATTGGAAAATTTTATAAATGGAGTCACGTGACTGAAACGACGTTCGAATTTTTCGAAAATTTCTTGTCGTTGTTAGTGGAACTCATCAGGATAAAAAACAGTCTACGAAATGTTTACAATTTGTAGAGTTTTAATCCGGAATTCGAAGAGGAAGAGTCCCAAGCACTCGATGTTTTTATGTAGTTTAAATATTTTTTTTGGCATCGAAGACGGACGTTAAAGCTCAGACTGTAACATATGAATGACACCATAACAGTTGCCATGGGATACGTTCGTTGCTAAATAAGTTTTTTGTTACGTTCATGCAAATCCGATTAACCCCTTGGGTGCCATGCAAAGTTCTAATAATTGCGCTCTCGAGGCTACTAAAGGTGCAGTTGGTCCCCATGAATTCTACTAGAGAAGGATTTTTTTACGTAGGCAGTCGATTGACATCGCAATCCGAAATGGTAGGCTTCCACATCCATGAAAAATTTGCAAGGGTTTGAATATGTTTAAAATCGTTAATTCAACAAAAGTCACGATTTGAAAAACGTCACGTGATTCATTTTCTCGTCAGTACTAACTAAATTAGGAAAATAAAAAAGTAAAATAAGAAAAACTTCTAAAAGTGGATTATTCAACAATTTAATAATTTTACATGTTAAAAATACAAATTAAAACTTCGTAATATTATTGACTATAGTATATTCGTACGATTTAAATAATATTATAAAGTACTATTTATATATAGTACTTTGTATTATAGATCGTAGTAATTTTGTGTTTGATTGGACAGCAAACTGTTTTCCGCGAGCAGCTCGAAATGATTTTTCGGTATGTATAAAAATTGTACCCGTGATCAGAAGTTTTTTTACCGAATTTTT